>CM052711.1:79096208-79173708 GCA_028551405.1 Uromys caudimaculatus | reverse complement strand
GGAACCTGGAGATTAGATCAATCCAGCTGTTACTTTGTAAACTATTTTGTATCTTCAATGCAATTCCAAGACAATAAAAACTTTCCATCTCCAGGGGTTACAAATGAACACAGCAAAAGAAAGTGGATATTAAAGTAAAACACATATGCAAATTTCTGCAGTGGTTTTCTCAAGTAATGTTCTCCACAAATGCCTCCCACACAGGTGCCATCAAATAGCCCCTGGACTGTGTATGGGGTCTATTTAGGAAAAAAAAACAATTCAGCAAGTCTAAGCAATTACACATGGCTGATCAGGCCACTCATAAATCAGGTGTTACTGTGTTATTAAACAAAGAAATTAACTCTTTCTACTCTCAACCAGGTCACACTGAATGCAGTTCATTTTTTTTTCTCAAAAAGTTTTCTTTTCAATCAATTAATATCAGAATTATCCTTATGCATATTCTCTAGAACTACTACAGAATGAGATTGACATTAAAAAAAATCAGTTTTTATGTAAAAAGTTTCAAATGAAGAGAGTTGTGTATTGACACATAGAAAGTCATGTACTAGATATTTATTGATGGTTTAGTAAATAAAGGGTATTGCTTAGCCATCTGGGATCATCATTCAAAACACAGTAGGTAAATGTGGGTATTGTGGTTTCAATGTGAATGTCCCACATAAGCACATGTATTTAAACACTTGATACCTAGCTTATGGTACTAAATAAAGAAGCTGTAAGCATTGAAGTTGTAGCATCAATGGAAGAAGTAAATTATTAGAAGTGGTCATAGTGCTTTGTAGCCATCCAGCTGCCATGGATTACCTGAAAGGGGGGGCTGGAAATGAAAAAGTGATGGGGTGTGAGAGAAGGATGAAGCCAAGACAAAGGTTTCGGGTCAAGACTCAAAGTTTAATATTCAGCACCCTGTATTTATATAGGGAAAGCCCACAGACTCCATTCTTTGTTTCAGCTGGATTATTTGGCTTTGTTTCAATCTAATTATGTTGCAAAGCAAGTTCAGCAAGCAGTCCATTCTTCTAAATTCCTGTAGGAAGCTGCGTAGGCAGCTAGGGGATGACTCCATCTGGGTCATTAAGGTCCAACCTGGCAAACACCCTGCTCAAGGCTGGGGGAAGGGCACAGTGCTTATCTCCACTTTTTTGTATGCTTTCTGCTTCTTGTTTCAAAATGTTAGTGAATCCATTCTTCCTAACATGGAGTCACATTTCATCACTGTGGATTTCCCATCAGGATACACCTGTTTTCCTTTCAACTGCAAATCAAAACAAACTCTTTTCCCACTTCATTTGCTGATTGCTAATTACAGCATTTAAATGAGGTAGTGCACATGGTCTACAGGCTAATTAATTCCCTGGTTCTGTTGGGAAGACATGGGGTCTTCCAAATCGAGCTATCCTGTAATGTAAAACTCTTGTTTTCTATTTGTGATGATTTGAATGAGAAATGTGTCCCACAGGATGAGATCTTTAAATCACAATTTCAAGTTGTGATGCTTATGAGACGTTTAGGGAATTTTTAGGACATGGAACCTTGCTGGAGGTAACGTACATAATATAAGGCAAAACCTAAAATGCTCAATTTCTATAGACTGGTCTCACTCTCAGTGGTATCTGTTATTCCTATGTGCAATAAAATGTTTTAAGGCAGATTCTAGCTCTTGATGCAATTTGTAGCTTTTGCTGTGCCTTCCCTTCCATTATGTACCAAATCTCCTCTAAAACATTACGGTCAAATAATCTCATTCCTCCTTAATTTGATTTGAACAGGGTATTTTATTAGGGTAAGAAAAAAGTAACTAATATACCATTGAAGATTTAGAGTCAACATGGTCTGGCTCTTTCCAATATGTCAGATCTTCATTAATATTAATGCCACACCTGAACATTGTCATTGTAAAACTGTTAAGTTTCATCATGGTGTAGAAGGGTGGAAGATCTATGACTATGGAATGTTTAAATGTGATTCAAATCTTTCAGACCTTGTCTCCCTAGTGAAGCCAGAAGAGCTGTGAATAAGTAAAAAAAAAAAAAAAAAAAAAAAAAAAAAAAAAAAAAAAAAGGATATTGCTCTGTGCCCCTTCAGTAAATGAGATTCAGTAGGTTTCCCATGCTATCAATACCCAATAAACTGAATACATTGCATCAAAAATGAAGAACATATGCCTCCTTCAGAGGCTAATGATTGTATCTCTTAAGAGAGGAAAAGCAAGCACATCAATGTGCTTCTTCAATTTCTTTGGAAGTTATTGTGAGCTTACATCTGCTTGGCATTTTTCTTGTATAATCTGAAAAGATTTCCATGTCTGTACTTAGAACTTATCAGACCAACTACTCTAGTAAAGATTGTCTATAAAAATGAGGGTCACTTGTTACCCCACAGTTAGAAGATGAGATTTCCCTTGTATGCTTGTCACACATTCTTTCATATTCATAATTCACTATGGGTTCTAAGGTCTATATCAATTAATTCCTCTATTTTGGGTTTCTAGAGAAGTTTCACTCTATCATAAGATAAGCCATGATTTAATAAAATATTTATAGCTTTCAAATTGTTGGTGAATAATATGAGGAAAGTTTGCCTAACATGAACTTTATTTTAAGTCACCCTAGAAGATAAAATACTGAATTATTACTACTATGGAAAAAATTTAAAACTTTTTTTTATTATTCTGTGACTATTATAGCATAAAAACTTACAGCAATAAAATCAACATCATTTTTAATATGTTTGTTTCTTTGTTAGAAAATTAAACTACTGATTCACTTTGAAAAAATTACCACAAATAATATTATCAAGATACTACAAAGAATAGCTAAAGGGATTTTTAAGGACTTTAAAATTATTAAACTTTAAATATATTCATGAATACTAAAAAGTTATAAAATATATCAATATATATTTGTAATAACAGAATACAGTGGATAGATAAATGGAAGATTATATATATGGAGAGAGAGAGAGAGAGAGAAGTAAAGTAACCATCCATTAAGAGAACTGGACCCATGCTCAATTTCTAGCAGCATGTATACTAACATATTGATGTCCACAACTCTCTGTAACTCCATTTACAGGGAATCACATTTCACATCTCTCATAGTCATACCTACAGGTGAAAGTTCTCATATAGTAAAATAAGAATTTAAAAAAATCTAAAGATTAAAAATAATCCATTAATTCTAGGTAAATAAAGTTAGAGCCAAGTTGTGTACTGGCTTTAACAGGTTAAATCAAAATTGATACCATGTGCAGGCTACACTGCAGCCACTAGAGCAAAGGCACAGTTAGTAAAGTTTAAATTTGGTAAGCACGATGATTTGTATTTGAACCCTAGGAGTTCATTTAAAACTGAATATGACAGCATATGCATGTATTTGAATTTCCACCACTCCTACTATAAAATTAATGACAGAACTAATAGGATTTCCAGAAGGTAGCCAACCACATATCCTGGCATATCAACTAATGAACCAAAAGCACAGATTCTAGGCAAAATATCAAGAGAGAAAAAAAAATCAATAATCCAATCCAGTTGTAAAGCCAAAGAAGTATCACAATGAACAGCCTGGTAGGATAGCCCCATTGGTGCACTAGAGGAATTTTCACCTTAGCAGAAACCAACAACTTGCTAATTAGACTTAAAGATGTTCATCAGGAGGTATTCATTCCTGGGCCTGCAAATTTATCCTACTTCCTATGACTAGAGAGATCATAGACATAGACTCTAGTGAAAATCTTTCTGTTGTCATTGTCTAAATCAATTTGTTTCTAACTATACTCTATATGTGTATCGTTGTAGTGTCACATAAAAGTAGCTCTCAACTCTCATCAAAGACACTTTTTTCTGCAGTAGATGCATATTATTACAGACATTTTTGCAATCAAAATGGAGACTAGGCAGTGTTCAGATATATTAGCTACTTTTCTGTTGCTGTGATACAATGCCACGATGGTCGCAGCAATGGAAGAAAGTTTATTTTGGCTTACATTTCCAGTGGAATAAGGGTCTATTATGGTGAAGAGACAGAGCAGCAATTAACAGACTTGGTGGCAGAATTAGGATCTTTAGATATCACATATTCAAATGTAAATACAAGCAAATGTGTTCAAACTGTAAGTGGGACAAAGATATAAACTCCAAAGCCCTCTTATGTTGTTCCTTCAAGAAGACTTTACTAGTACCAATTGCTCAAATGCCTAAACCTATGAGGGACATTTCTCATTAAAACCACCACATTCTTTTCCCTAGCCTCATGGCCTCATGTCACAATAAAAAATCACACAATTAAACTTTAAAAGTTATAATTTTTCTTGTGTTGAGGAATCAGTGGATGGAAGTGGTTATGGTTCCACCCACTATCATCCAGTGATTCATCAGGAAAATTTTTCCTTTTCCTGTGACCTGGATCTGCTGAACTAGGAGATTTGAATGAAGATAAAGAAGACTCTCTTACCAGAAAATACAACAACTATTCAAATGATCTGAAAGCTGAGACTTCTTCCTGACCAATTTGGCTGTCTGACAGCCCTAAGTCAGTTCAGTAATTCTTAAGTCATCAGACATAGAAATAAATTGAAGTACCATGTCTGCTGTCTGTCTGATATTGTTTTATTATTATTTTTTTTTTGCATATGTGGTCCCATGTCAAGACCATCCAGGCCTTTGTGAAGTTTCAGGGTTACCTCTATCAGAGGAATTAACTGAACACCCAAGAGTTAAATTACTTGCTCCAAAGTCTCACTTTGCCATAGTTAACTATGATATTGCAATTACTAATGGAATTATAAGATACTGTTTGAAAACAAGTATCCTTGGTTTTTAAAATGAGGGAGGAATTACCTTACTAATCCCACATCTCTTCACAATAAATGTACATTCATGTTGATTTTTCCAAAGCAAACTCTACAAGAGGAGAAAGACATCATTTTTACTATTCTAAGACATTTTCCTAAATCAAGTGAAATCTAAGAAGCATGGAGATGACAAAGAAAAATAATCTTGTATTAATATTAAGCACCACAAAGAGTTAAAGGAATGAAAAAGAACGGAGGAATCAGTTATGGACAGATGACAGACTGAAATTCACAGCCTTGCTGAAAAATCTTCATGTGAACCTGGACTGAAAAGAATTCAAGCTGTTTGTCAAAGTAAGAGAAACCAGCTATCATTACTGAGTGCTCTAGAAACAACACTAATTTTCAATAATGTCAAGTTATTTTATAAATATTAATAACAAATATTTAATACCTTAAAATTGCACTAAAATAAATTGCATATTTTTCCTTTAATTATCTTTAGAAACTACCAGGTCTTATTTTTTAATATATTAAGGAAATTTTACATAAGTTAATATGTTTTGAATAAGGATTATCAGAAACATAAGATTTAGCATGTATTAAAATGGTAAGCTCTGATGTTTGCAAATTTTTGTTCTTTAGCTAACCAATTAAGTACAGATGGGGAGTGAGCATATTTAAATGTAATTTTAAAACAATTCCCTCATCTTTTATGTAATTCTAGTTCTATCATTTATTTTGGCACAAGAGCTACAGAATGTGCTATATTTGTACTTTTGTATGTGCTGTGACCTGAGATGTGAAAGCCTTTTGTGCCATCACTAATAAGTCATTTTAACAGTCAACCAGAGAAAGCCTAACTATTTCTATCCAGTAGCATTCCCTCTCAACCCAATGAAGCAACACCAGTGGTGTTCATGTTTTTATGGAAGCTGAGACATTCTTCATTCTAATTTGAGATGTTATTCGCCCCATCACGCTATCACATCTCCAAATGATTCCTGAGGGCCCTACCAAATTATTCCATGAACTTCATCAGTGTCCCATCAGCTAAGCTCTCTAGAAGCAACTTATCCAGCTGAGAACAAACTGGTAGACAGGACTAGATGCAAGAACTGAAGGAAGGAAAGCTTTGCTAAATATGTAATGTGTGCTCATGCTGTCGGAAGTGTTATACACATTCCACACAATAAAATACTTACAAGTCCAGCAAAACACAATGGATCCTTACAAATAAAAAGTAAAACTCATTTCTCTAAAACTCAGGAGCCAAGGATAGGTAAATAAGAACCAACATAACTACAATTTAAATATAGCTGAAAAATGAATTCACATGTCCTTATGTACAATGAATTATATTGATTTTTGTTTTTTTAATGACATGGTAGATTTTTTTTGTCCAACTGTATATAAAACATCCAGACACAGAAGTCAGAGAACTTGTGCTTGAAATTATCTCTTATAGACATTCTACAAAAACTCACAATGACCTATGAAAGGAAGACTTCTCCAAATCATTACTACTTCACCATGTTTCCTTGCCAACTTCTAAATTACCCTTTTCTCAAATTTTAGATTGTTTTAGATTTTGTTACTTTTACTGTCCATGTTATAATGCACTCTGAAATCATTTTTTGCCGATGTATCTATGTGGTATTCTAATGATAACCCTCAAATAAATGAGTAAAAACATTAGAGGTTGCCAAATACATTTTTGTTCACATAAAAAGTGTTTTAAAGTAAAGGTTTCCAAGTAGAAATATTTATATCTTTGATATAGATTCCTTAAGACTTAAGACTGTAGACAATTCACAAGACTCAGAAAATCCATAAAAAACAGATTTCTCAAGGTTCCTTCCTTCTACAAATATAATGGTTATTTTTCGTCAACTTGTCACAAGCTAAAGTCACGTAGGGAGAAAGAACTACAATTATAGAATTACCTCCATCTTATTTTTCTGTGTGCAAGTCTGAAAAGCATTTTATTGATTGATTAGGAGAAGCCAGCCACTGTCAGTGGCCCCATTCCAGGGCACATGACAATATAATAAATGCCTATGAACAAGTCAGTGAGCAGTTTTCCTCCTCCACTACTTCACTCTGACTTCCAGGATCCTACCTTAAAGTTTTGCCCTGACTTTACTCCTAGAACACTTTATTGTTCAAGTTGCTTTTGATCAGTATCTTACTAGAACAACAGAAATCAATGTATACCACTAAAATTGTATAAACAATGTGATAGCTTAGTGATAGCTACTAAGGATAAGATATTCTTCAACCCGTGAGCAGTTGTCAGTGTATGCAGAGCCCAAGGTCATGACCCATCCTGGGATATCTTTTTTTTTTTAATTGATGTTTATATTTGTGAGTCATCTATGTCATTCTGTGCAATCTCTCTTCATACTCCTATAAGTAACCACAGTAAATGTTTTACTTATCTTGAACTTTCGCTGAATGTTTTCTGTGGCTGTTGATCAGTGCCTCATCTTGAGTGAGTGAACAACTGTTCACATCTCCCTGGGAAAATTCAAACAACAAAGAACCCCTGGTAAGTTGTATCCCATGATACAGAATGGCCAAAATCCTGTTTCATATGATGCTAACAAGAGCTATGAACCAATGCCAACATATCAATCTATCTATTCTACCTATTATTCTCTGGACATGCTAAATTGTAGACATAATTCTCATCTTTTAATTTAGCTTCATGTCTCCTAGGTCTTATCATTCTCACTGGAGAAGAGTTGTTCAATATCATAGGAGGAGAGATTAATTTTCTTGATTCATGACTGAACAACCTACATAAAGAATATAAGTTGTGTGAAAAAAAATCACATAGAAAAGGCTTTACGAGTGTTCACTGTGTTTTAACTGGGCTCAGGATTTCTATCACTATTAGAGGGAAAATTCAATTTGATATTAAAAGCTAACTGTAATTTTGGTGGCAGAGATGGCTCAGTTGGTAAGAAGCTTGAGTACCTGAGTTTGGATTGCCTACTTCCATGTGAAAAATCAGGTGCAGCCATGCACACCTGTAATCCCAACATTTGAGATTCACAGTCACATGCCTATAGGACTTACTGGCTAGGCAGATTAGACTAATCTGTGAACTGCCATGAGAGACCATGTCTATTTTAGGGTTACTATCGCTGTGATGAAAAGCTTGACCAAAGCAAATGGGGAGAAATGTGTTCATTTTTCTCATGTAGTAGGTTATCATTTGAGATACACAGTCACAGGCCTATAGGACATACTGGCTAGGCAGATTAGAATAATCTGTGAACTTCCATGAGAGACCATGTCTATTTTAGGATTACTATTGCTGTGATGAAAAGCTTGACCAAAGCAACTGGTGAGAAATCTGTTCATTTTACTCATGTAGTAGGTTATCATCAAAAACAATGAGAGATGGAACTCAAGCAAGGCAAAAACTTGGACACAGAAGCTGACACAGAATCCATGGAGAAGTATTGCTTACTGTCTTGTTTCTCATGGCTTGCTTGAACAGTTTTCTTTTAGAACCCTGGACTACCATCCCAGGCGTTGTGTCAATATTCTGGGCCTCCTTAAACAAACAATAATTAAGAAAATTTTCTATATGCTTGCCCTCAGTCTTATCTTATAGAGGCATTTTCTTAAGTGAGGGCTCCTCTTCTTTGGCAACAGCTTGTGCCATATCAATATAAAACTAACCAGTACACTACCTCAAAAAATAAAGTGCATAGTCAGTGAGGAATTTATCTTTATGTTGACTTCCAGTTTCCACTCATGTGTGCAAATACCTGCACATAACTCTGATATGCACACATTGAAAATAACTGCCATAATCCTACAAAAAAATTAGAAAATTTATGTTTAACTTCTCAGATACTGATGTGCAATAAAGTATGTGGTATATGCATATAAGTCTAAGTACTTTAAAGCACCTTACAGAGAACAGTTAACATATATGTTTGTTTATATACTATGTTTCATTCTACAGATATAGTTAATTAATATACTATTAATTACAAAATATGTTTATACATGTATAAAAATAAACTATCTAAAATTATGTATATATAATCCCTCTATCAGTCTCTTTTGTATCATTTCTCATACCCAATACTCTGAAGGGAAAGACAAGAGAACTGAATCTATTACATGTACCATGAGCATTACAAGATAAAGAAATTTAATTCTCACCATAGAGGAAGCTGATAAAAACAAAACAGTAATAATAGTATCTTTAAATATATTAACTTTTATTTAAATATTCCCTCACAATCCTATTCAGTATCAGGTCTCAATTATGGATGCTTTCAGAAGTGAGGTCGTCTCAGTCATTGAAATAGGTTATGTTCTGAAGATTACGTAATACAAAATCATGGTGTTTTTAATAGCAAACATTTAGTTCTCATCCAGGTTGTCTAGAAACAAACTAATGGCATGTATTCTTAGCATCAAATACCTATTGGTAGAAGTATTGTCTTTGTTTCTGTTCTCTTTTTCTTTTCTCCTCTTTCTATGAAAATGTCCAGGAGATTGCATTCAATATCTTCAGTTAAGAAATGTCAAAAACAATCAACTTAAAATCTCAGAAATAATTGGTCTGCTCATGCTTGTGGATGTCAACTTATTCAGTCCAGAACGGCAAAGTCAACGAAAGATAAATTCCACAATGACTATGTGTTTGGAAGCACTGCTAATGAACACACCAGAACCAGCTATCAGGACGCAGGTCAACTTTCCTAATGGTGATTCATGTCTTATAAAGTTTTGAGGGACCGAGGATAGGAATGTCTTGGATGGGTTAAGGTCATTGGCTGGGGTGATAGTGTTCCTGGAATGCCTCATTAGCATGGGGAAACATTTCAGGAATCTTAGGTGCTGGCTGAACAGGCTTTATCAGCAGAAAGAAAACTGATCTTGTAATCTAATTTTGGCTATGTGACATTCTTCATGTAGAGGCATATATGTAGGCTTAGAATTCCTCAGACAAGATCAGAGAATGAGAATCCCCACTAATAAAGCAAGTCCCCAAATATGCACTGAGCCCCACAAAGCTATCTGGTAAATGGTAGACTTTGACCTTAATTAACAGAGAAAACACTTCAAAATACAATAGAATATATCAAAGAGTGCAAATAGAAGATACATGCTTAGTGTAATGTATTTTAAAGAAATGTTTCTCTAAGCTACCAGTCGGGTTTTTAACTTAAAGGCTAAATGGAATTATAGGCAAGAAAAGGAATTGAAGACCCCTTTGGATATTTAGTAAAATAATTCAAGGTTATCACATAACTCACTTCTTTTGAAAATATAAGGGTGTGACTTCCCCCTTCAGCAACACTGGTATGTTAAAAACTGAGTTTAGTAAATGAAACAAAGTGAATGAAGCCAGGAGAGTATATTCAAGAAGTGAGTTTAAACAGCTCATTTTAGTTAATTAAACATATTATGTGACTTATAGCCACAGACTTTAAGTTAATCATTCGAATCTCTCTTGGAGGAAAACACAACAATCCTGTCTGTACAATGGAATAAACAACTTAAATCAGTAAATTGTAACTTCTGAGAGATGAGACTGGAGATTAGGTAGAATGTCTAAGGCAAGTTTCAGTATCAAAAGAATGCTATTACTTTTCTTTAGGGAAAAATATTCCAATAAGACAATTGTGGTTCAGGAATTATGAGGAATCATTCCTTAAAATGTTGTTAAAGACAGATGCTAATGTAGGCCCCACGAATTAAATTAGATATTCACAGGAAGAAAAGTAACACAACTAGTTTTCACCCACAGGACCCTCTCCCATTCCCTCCTTCTTCAAATAGAAATTTTTTCCTACCAAATTCTCTTTCTGCTACTTGCATGTCTTTTTCAAGTGACACATTAAGTTTCTTTAGTGGTCCTTGATAAGCATGAGTGGGGAGGTATTTACTGGCACATAGGTTACATTTCAATGGCGTAGAGCTGAAATAAAACTAAAAAAATGACACTCACTTATTTAACTATTCAATCATTATTGTGTGTGTGTGTTTGTGTGTGTGTGTGTGTGTGTGTGTGTGTGTGTGTATTAATTTGTGATGGCACACCTGTAGATCTTAAAGAACAACTTGTTGGTACTAATTGTGTCTTTCCACCATAAATTCTGCATATCATATTCAGATCTTCATGATTGTTCACAAGTGTCTTCAATCTCCTAAATCATCTTGTCCTAGGACAAGAAGACTCTTGTGCAAATCTTATAACAGTAGTCGTAGTTCCAGGGTGTTCATGAATGCAACAGATATCTCTCATAGCACAACGTTAATTTGTTTCCTGTTTTTCATAGCTTTTGTGGTGTAGTGTTTTGTTTTGTTTTTTTTTTGCCTTTTTAATACATTTATTTACTAGTATTTGCATTTCCTGATTCCACCATAAATTTATTGTTTTGTCTCTTTTTTAATGGTCCATTGTTAGTGTATTGAAGACATAGGAGATTTTGTGTACTGACTTTGTATCCTGCAATTTTGATGAACTCATTTCTTTTTAAACTGTTTTTAAAGATTTGTTTTAATTTCAATTGAGTTTATATGTTTACCAGTCTATGCATAGGTATGTACACATGAGAGCATATTCCATAGAGGTCAGCCAAAAGTGTCAGACACTTGGAGCTAGAAGTATAGGCAGTTGTGAGCCATACTATGTGGGTAATGAGTGTGAAATCTAAGTCCTCCAAAAGACCATTACAAACTTGACCACTGTGCCACCGTTTCAGCTCTTGAATCCATTTGTAATCCCAAGTGATTATGTATAACATTTATAGTTTCTGCAGATATTTTTACATTATTTGTGAACAATAATTCTATTTTCTTTTGTCCAATACATATGTATTTTTTGTTGTTGTTTGCCAAATTTACATGTAGACCTTCTAGAACTATGGTTTTATATATTACTTTTCTTTGTAACTAAGTATCTGACAAGAAGAAAGTTAATGGAGAAAGATTTTACTTTGAGTTATAGATTGAGGGCATACACTTTACATTAAGGATTGCATGGCACCAAGAGCTGGCTACATGACACCCATGGTCAGAAAGAAAAGAGTGGACAGGAAATATATTAGAATTATAAAAATTTCAAGCTCTACTCCATTAAAGAAAATTTCTCCAAATGGCTCTACTCTCTACTGACTCAACAATCTCCCAGAATAGTACAATTAACTGGAGCAGGAGACAACATTTAAAATTTTAAATGTAACTAATTTGCATATGTTTACATTATCTTAAAATATGGAATTAAATCTGACTGTTCATGGTGCATAATACTTTTCATCTGATGACAAATTTGTTTGACTAGTGATTCCTGTAATATATCTCATTACTATTCATGGAATCACTTTTACTTGTAGCATGTTTTCATGGAATTGGTATTAATACATTGACCTCTGTAAATGATTTAAGGAAAACTTCCTTTCCTCCTTTCCTTTTGTTTGTAGTATCAGAGAAATATTTATATGAAATATTGTATATGTTTATTAAAAATCACAAATGAGGCATCTGTAGGGGCTTTCTTTGGGATGCTGGGTTACTGAGTCAATCTACTTAATAACACAAGCTATAGTCAATAAGCTTATTCTCTTAAGTATGACACAGTCTTGCGGGGTTGCTTTTTTGTACAGAGCTATCAACTTCAACACGATTGTGAAATGTGTTTCCATATTGTTGCTAATAGTTCCCTCTTATATTCCATAGTTTCTATAATTTCTGTAGCAACACCCTCATTGTCTTTTCTGATAGTGTGATTTACATCTTTCATCTTTCACATAAAAACTGAAAGTTGAAATTTTTTGAAGTTTCTTTACTGACTTCTCTTTTCTGCTTTTTTCACATAATTTTGAAATAGCATTTTGCATAGCCGTAGCTGTCCTCAAACTTGGTAGTTATCTAATGATGGCCTTGAACTTCTGATCTTTCTGTTTCTACCTCCACAGTGTTGGACTGTATGTATGTAATACTGCTCCTATTTTTTTTTAAAGAAGCTCAGTTTTCAATAGCATAGCCAAACAGTCTACCCACTAAGCCAAATCAGCAGTCTTTTCTTAATTTTTTCTAAGAAGAAAAAAAAGGAGCTTATGTGTTTTATTACTGTATTTTAACTTTGGTCATCTCTATGTTATATCCCTCTGCTCTCATTTTTATTTTATCTCATAGTTTCTTGGTGTATTGAAATATAATGTGATGTTTACAATATTGTGATTTGCATAAAAATAGTTCCCATAGGCGAATTGGGAGTGCCACTATTAGAAAGTGTGTCCTTGTTGGAGTAGGTATAGTATTATAGGAGGAAGTACGTTACTTGAAGCAGGCTTTGAGGTCTCTTATGCCAGGCCCAGTGTGCATCCTTTCTTTCTGCTGTCTGCTTATCTAGATTTGGGACTCTCAGCTCCTTTTCCAGCACCATGTCTGCATACATGCGACCATATTTCTCACCATGATAATAATTAACAGAACCTCTGAAAGTGTAAGCCAGCCACACTTAAAAGGTTTACTTTATAAGTGTTGTCATAGTCACAGTATCTCTTCACAGCTATAAAGCCCTTACTAAGACACCTTGCATCTTCTTTGTCCCTTCCAAGTCTTGCTATATGTCCCAGAATAGCTTTGAACTTTGTTTTACCTCAGCTTCTTGATTACACGGATTTCAGGAATGTGGCTCCTTTGCTGACTGCTTTTGTTTGCAGTGTATATGTTCTCAGATGAAACTTACCTTTTCATACTAATTGAACAATATCTCAAAGTTTTGGTATAGGATAGATTTATGTTCTTTTCTTATTACAAAGTAGCAAGTTTCTTCCTAAGCATCATCTTGTATAACTAGTCATTTTAATACATAATGCAAATTGCTACTTCCACATAGTTCTTAGTTTTTTATAAATGCTTTATTTTTGGTTTTTATCCACTGTTATTATTTATCACTCATCATGTAATTTTGGTATTTCTTAATATATAAAAACATGTATGATTCCAATAAAAATCTATCAATATTCATTTATTAATAATATAATTAAAGCTGTTTAGATAATACAACACACAAAGTGCTACCTACTATCAAACCTAATGATCTAAATTCAATCTCTGGGACAAACACACATGTTTAAAAGTAAATATAAAATGTGATGAATTAATGATATAGATAATTTAGCTTTGTTTTCATGTGTTCAATGTGTGTTCAATTACGCTATCATTGCTTTATTTTATATTGAGTTCTGAGTATAGTTTTGTTTCTGTTTTTCTTTCTCTTGAAGATTCTCTAAAATTTCTTTTTATTTAAGAATCTGGCTAACACTTATTATATAGTGATAAATTTGAATCATTGCCAGCTTAATTTTAATTACATGGGAAATTGTTGCTAATCTATGGCTTTTTTCACATTATTTCATATATTTTAATAATTCTAATAGTACACCACCCTATTAATTTTGAAAATTTACTGTTTGCTTCCTAGTTAAAGTAGATTTTAAAAAGAAAATCACAAGAGTACCTAAGTTTAAACTCCTTTTCTTCAGCAAATACAACTTATTTTATAAATTCTTGATTAAATTCAGTCAGGCAAACTCTTTTAACATTTATTTGCATAGAGTTATCTTAATTTCTCTATCATTTTAAGGACATCTTTGCCAGAATCAGAATTCTTGTTGGCAGTACTTTCCCCTATCAAACTATTTATTATATAATTTATCACTGATACTACCTTTTAGCTCCAAGGCTGCTTCTTGCCACTTCTTCAGACTTGTGCCAATCCTCACTAATAGTTCCTGTTTGGTGTTTGCCAAGTATACCGAAATGCTGTTGCTGATTCATGCTGAGTGTTTTGCTAGTAGACTGTCCTGTTGACAAATCAGATTTAAATCACCCCACAGAACAATTTCTTTTCTTTTCTTTTTTCAGCGAAACTGATCTATTAGATGATAGAAATTGTCAATTTCCCTATTTAAGATTAGTTATTTTATTTATTTACATTTCAAATATTATTTCCCTTTCCAGTTTCCCCTCTGCGAACCACCTAGCCCATTTCCCACCACTGCTTCTATGAGGGTTCTCACCAACCCATCCACGCACTCCAGCCTCAAAGCTCTAGCATGCCCTTATGCAGGGACATCGAGCCTTCACAGGACCAAGGGCCTCCCCTCCCATTGATGTCAGATAAGACCATCCTCTGCTACATATACAGCTGGAGCCATGAGTTCCTCCATGTGTATTCTTTGGATGGTGGTTTAGTGCCTGGGAGCTCTGTGGAATCCAGTTGTTTGACCAATTTCTAAACAGATTTATATCCCTGTCTCCTATTAAACTTTCTTTTCCCCTACCTCTGCTAAGTGATGCACTAGAAGGGATGTTGAAATATTAAAGAACCATGACTAAAGTAGGTTTTGAATAATCAAAGCCTATAGAGATACTTGCAAAGAGATGATCTCCCTGAACAATGGCAGCCTGTGGGTTTGATTCAGGCTATTTCTACATTAATAAATAAGGATGGGCAATTCACAAGCATGTTCCATTTAGAAGTACATTCCTGGTCATGCTCAGTTTGTATTATGGCTATTACAAGAAAATAAAGGAAATCAATTTGGAATTTGAATTAAGACAAGAATCCTAATGGTGTCCTCTGAGAGTACTTGATTGCTTTGTCACACACAAGTAATTAATAATTTTCTGATAAGCTGATGATACCCTTCCTGGGTAAATTGCTTCTTCTATTACATTTTACATTTTATGTTTGCCTATTTTCATATGCATCAGCCACACCATACATGTAGACCTCATAGGACAATTCGTGGGAATGGTCTCAACTTTCTATAATGTGTATAATAGAGATAAATATCAGGTTATCAGGTTTGTCAGCAAGTGCTTATGCCCACTAAGGAATTATGCTTCCCCAAGTTGTTCTAAGTGCTTTCAAAATTAATTCTTTTGTCAGAAATAAAGACTGGGAAAAATACAGTATCTTCAACAAATGGTGTTGATCAAACTGGACTTCTGCCTGTAGAAGAATGCATAAATACTACAATGAACAAAACTCAACTCTGAAAGACCTCAACAAAAGAAAAAAAACCAAAAAACAAAAATCAAACAAACAAACAAAAAAAAAACAGATACAATAGCATAGGTACTTAGATTAACCGTTAAGAAATGGTAACTTATGAACCTGAAAAGCTTTAGTATAGTAAACAACACCATCATTGGGACAATGCAGGACCCTACTGAATAAGATTTTTTTTCAACTAAACATATGACAGAGGGTTAATATGTAAGGAACTCAAAAGACTAGATATCAAGAAAACAAATAACTCAGTTGAAAATCAGGGTAAAGATCTAAACAGAGAGTTCTCAAAGAACAAACTCAGATGTAGGGGGAGTTTCCCTAACTTTTCCTCTAATTGTTAATTGGCTAAATAATGATGTCAGAAACTATTTGCTGGGGGAAAGGGAGGACAGGGTTTCTAGGCAGGACAGAAAGAAAAGGAGAGAAAGGATTAAAGTTGGCCCAGGTGGAGGGTGCACAAGAATCTACAGATTTGTAGGTCTCTCAGGGCACAGTTTGTAGTCTCAGCAGGCAACTGCAGAGACAAAGGACATGGGGCAGAATAGTTTTTCCCCAGCCTTTGAATTATCTGATCAGTTTCAAAATATAAAGGTCTCTAGTGTTTTTCTTCCAAGGGATTAGAGAGAGATGTGTGAGACAGCCATTGTTGGCACCTGGTAGGGAACAATCAAAGACCATAGTGTCTTTGGTAAGCTAGCCATGGAAGATGGCATTTGTGGGAGAAGCATTGTCTAGCAGACAGGCAACTGCTACTCCCAGGGCCTTGCCGGAATTAGGGTAGTCTTTTGAAATTGCAAGTAATGCTCAAATGTCTGACAAACACTAAAAGAAATGTTGGACATCCGAGTAATTAGAAAAATTCACATTAAAATCACTTTACAATTTTCTCTTTTACCAAATAGAATGTCCAAGATCAATAAAACAAGTAATGACTCAGACTGCTGAGGATGTGAAGTAAGGACAGTACTTATCTTTTGCTGTTGGGAGTGCAAACTTGTACATCCACTATGGAAATCAGTGTGGCATTTAGTCAGAAAGATGGGAATTTTTCTATCACAAAATCCAATTATTCCCATTTGGTCATACACCCAAATGACTTTTCATCCTACTACAGACATTTATTCAATATGTTCATTGCTATGATGTTCTAAATAGCCAGAAATTTGAAGCAGCTTAGATGTTTCTGAATAGATGAATGGATAGAGAAAATATGATGTATTTGCACAGTAGAGTGTCACTCAAATGTTAAAAAATGAAATCATGAAATTTTCAAGTAAATACATGGAACTAAGAAAACATATTGAGTAAGGTAATTCAGACCCAGGAAGACAAATACATTATTTATCCACTTATATGTGGCTATTAACTGCTAGGTTATTGATAAGCAAACTATAATGTATATAATCATAGAGTTTAGGCAAAAAAATAAATGCATAAATGCATAAATGCATAAATAAATAAATAAATAAATAAATAAATAAATAAATAAATAAATAAGGCGCTAGGGGCAGGGGAGGGATATATCTCCTTATGTAGGGAAAATAGAATAGACATTTATGGATACATCATAGGTGAAGAAACTGAAATGAGAAGATCAAACAGGAAAAGGGAAGGAAAAGAGTGAATAAATTTAAAATTAAGGACTGTTTGAGTAGTAGTATGGAAACCTAATATAATAGATGTTAGCATTCTGTCTAAACTCCACCCCACAGTTGCCTGGCAACAGCCAGGTAGGCCTTATCCACCATAAAAGGGGCTGCTTGCCCCTCCTCTCTCTCTTGCTCTCTTACCTCTCTTGCCTCCTCTCTTGCCTTCTTGTCTCTTGCCCTTTTTCCCCCCTCTCTCCTCATTCCCTTCCCCCCCTCTCCACATGGTCATGGCTGGTCTCTACTTTTCTACTTCTCTACTATGCCCCTCTCTCTGCCTCTGCTACCCTCTTAGCTCTGCTCCCCATGCCCAGAATAAATTCTATTTTATACTATACTATAGTGTGGCTGGTCCCTAAGGGGGAAGGGATGCCTCAGCGTGGGCCAGCAGAAGCAAACCTTCCGCCACACCCCCATAAAACATGCATATCTCTTTACGTTTTATAAACACATCAATAGAAACTTCCTGAAATATATAAATAAATAAAGGTGATTTAAATAAAAAAAATTGCTAAATAACAGGAAAGACAGATCTGCAACTGGATATCTCTTGTCACCAAATGAAGCTTCCAGTATGGAGAGTGGGTTACATCTATTCAAGTAGTTGGCCAAAGTGGTACTATAGGAACTTCCAAACAAATGAAGCTATTGTCAAGGTTATTGGTGGCTTTGTAAAAACTGACAATAATGCCCTTTTGCTGAATCCAATACCTATACAACCATGGAACTTGGTGTCTGCCTATAACCTTCATCCCTCTGGTAGTCAAAAATATTATACATGCTAGAAAAAGAGAAAGGCAAATGCCCACTCAGCTACAAATCCTTATATTTACAAAAATAGCCTGTCTGCAATATATACTCATACAATAGTGGCAAAAAGCTTGTGGGAGTAACCAACCATTTGCTAATGAAAAATTTGTTTTCTCTAAGGTAGTATTACTGGGAATACAAATTACTGTAAAAGGACAGCTTATACCCATCTGTTGCTGCCCAAAATAAACTCAATAGCATCTTTTGAGGTTCTCTGTCTCATACTTTTAAGTCAGGGCAATTATTTTTCTACCTTACAAGATTTTTGCTTACATATTATTGGTTATTATCTAGAATTTTCATGAGATTCCTGTGTGGGTGAACATGTATCTCTGTCTATATGTGTTTCTTGTGCTTCATCTTTGTTCCTTTTTCTTATTTTGTTATTTGATTGGCTTTTATTTTATAGTTATTCGTTAGATGCTTGTTTGTTTTCTAATGGCATAACGTGAGCAGAATGGATGGACTTTGGGAGGAACTTGGAAGAATAAGGCAAGGGTAAACATTAGTTAGAATCTATTGTATCAGAGAAAAGTCTATTTTCAACAAAAGAAAGAATTCTCCCTTCCTTCCTTCCTTCCTTCCTTCCTTCCTTCCTTCCTTCCTTCCTTCCTTCCTTCCTTCTTTTTCCCCTTTCTTCCTTTCTTTGCAAGGAGGTGAGGTTTAAAAATCTGGATTCCTTTTATTTAGAGGTCATTACATTTTTATAGGTTTGTTGATTCTTGTGTTCCTCAAATTTAGGAAAATTTCTCAAGTTAACTTTCCTCAATTTATCTTTTACCTTCCTTCTCTTTTTTTTCTATTTCTAGCATTCATAAACTGCTAGCATAGTCAGCTCTCTGTGTCCCATAACCTCCATAGTGCCTTTGATACTCAGATTCCTAGACACTTATCCATGTTGTGAGGAAACAGGCTTGGGAAAGAAGCTAAAAGTAAAAAGCCCAAAATTTTAGGTACATGCTTAGAAAAGAAAAAGAAGAAAAACTTAAAGCTATATGTTCTGAAAAATTTTAAAAACTGTGCCAACTGAGAAAGTTATTGCATTGGTTCAGGAAGCTCCTGCACTAGGAGTGGGACTCTGGTAAGGAGTGGTACATTAGCATATTAATGAATTATTCTGAGCTCTTTCAGACAGGCCCAGTGGAGGGGGACCACCAAACACCATATCTGACATGCCTATTAAGCCTTGAGAAACAAAAAGTGAAACAATTTCATATTGGCAGTTCCTGTTACCTCTTCAGAGGGAAGATATAAGATTAGGAGGTAAAACCTTGGTAGATAGTTCAGGGTAAAAAGACTTCAGAGAATAATGAATTATTCTGCCTATATCTTTAACATGCTTAAAGTTAATCTGCCTTCTTAGGAGTGTTCCAATGTTCAAGTCTTTGACATATCCAAAATGTAATGTTTGTTCTCCACCCAGGCCTGAAACTCTATTCTCTTGACAATGTATTTTTTTTCTTACTGGACTTTTGTTACTACTCTAATATTCACTTGTCTGAAAATGTAACACCAAACCATGTAAGAATAAGATCAGAAATCAGCACCTTCAAATACTTCTGGCATCTCTGTTCTATGGCAGGAATGAAGCTGCCAAGAGTGCAAGGACACACTGAATTTTTAGGCAAGAGTGAAAAGAAAGACTTTTCTTTGAAGTTTTGGAACTGTGGGTGCCCTTGTGTTTGGGGCATAGATACTAAGAACTGAAATGTCATCTTAGTGGACTTTTCTTTGATGAGTAGGTAGTATCCTTCCCTCTGTCATTTGATTAATTTTGATTTTAAGACTATTCTGTTAGGTATTAAAATGGTTGTACCTGCTTGTTAGTTAGGTCCTTTTTCTTGGAATATCTTTTTTCAACTGTTTTCTCTGGAGTATGAGGTATTCTTCTTATATGCATCATAAGGATGGATGCAAAAACAGTATCTATTATGTCTTTGGGGGGAATTGAAAGTGTTGATATTGATGAATATCAATAACCAATGATTGCTAGTTTCTGTTATTTTTTTTTTTGGTGATGTGATAGTTGTGCTGGCAGTGGTCCACATGTGTGTGAATGTACACATGCCTCTTTGTGTGTGTTTGTGTGTGTGTATTTGTGTCTGTGTGCATGTGTTTTCCTACTTTTTTTTCTAGTGTGAGAAATTAATTTCCTGCCTTTACATCAGTGCAGTAAACCTCCTTTGGGTTGGGGTTTCATGCTATCACCTTCAGTAGGACTGACTTTGTACATAGATATTGTTTAAATTTTACTTCATCATGGAATATCTTATTTTCTCCATCTATGGTGATTTAGATTTTCTTGGGTATAGTAATCTGGGTTGGCATCTGTGGTCTCATAGAGTCTGTGGGACATCTGTCTGTCTGGACCCTTCTGGATTTTAAAATCTCCTTTCAGAAGTCAGTGGCTTCTAGAGTTTCTATTGAGAAGTCAGGTTTAACTCTAATTTGTCTTCTTTTATATGTTACTTGGTCTTTTTCCCTAAAAGTTCTTAATATTCTTTCATTGTTCTACATGTTTAGCATTTTGATTTTCTGTGGTTAGGGAACTTTCTTTTCTGGTCCTATCTCCTTAGTATTATGTATAATTCTTATATTTAATAGGCATTTCCTTCTCCAGATTAGGAAAATTTCTTCTTTGATATTGTGTAAAATGTTTCTTGAGACTTTGAGCTATAATTCTTTACCATCCTCCATTCATGTTTTTCTTAGGTTTGGCCTTCCATAGTGCCCCAGATTTCCTGATTGCATTGGGTCAGGAGTTGTTTTAGAATTAACATCTTCTCTGATGATCCATTTCTTCCATTGTATCTTCAATGCTTGAGATTCTGACTTCTATCTTTTATTATGACGATAAAGATTGCTTCTATAATTTCTGTTCATATTATTTGTTTTTTGTTCTATTCCCAGAATTTTTAATTTTTTTTTTCAATTTTAGGATTTGAACTGTTTTATTCATTTCCTTCAACTGTTTGCTTTATGTTTTGATTTTGTCTGACTTCCTTTTTAATTTAAGGATTTATTCTTTTCCCCAATTGTTTCCTTGTGCATCTGAACTCCTTTAAGGAATGTATTCATTTCCTTTTTAAAGACTTCTACCATCTTCACATAGTTAGTTAAAATATCTTTTCCTTAGCTTTATGTATGTTTGAATATTCAGGGTCTTCTGTGGTAAGATAGCTGGGCACTGCTGAAGGCATATTGCCCTAGCTGTCCTTGATTTTGTTCTTATGCTGACATCTAGGCATTTGTGTTTCGAGTAACAATAAGTGTAGGTACTGATTTCTAGGTTTGTCTTTCTTAGGTAGACATTTTCATCCTTGAATTCTGTGTCTTCTTTGGATTTTGAGAAAATGTTTGCTGTGTGTTGACCATTTAACTGGGTTGCTTGGCTGGTGTGCTTACAGAAAGGTCCTACTGGTACTGGTGGCTGGGGTAAGGGGTTGGTAAGGGAATGAGTGGAGAGACAGGGGAGAACATCTCTGGGATCCTCAGAAATCATGGATATCAAGATGGGGAGGTTGCAGCTGCTATCTTGTTGCAGTGCTAGGGACTTCCTAGAGGATAGTGTCTGGGTCAATAAGGGTCCAAAACTTACTAAAGGAAGACCCCAGACTCAGATAGTATACAAAAACAAAGAATGTTTATTCACTAGTGTGATAAAGTAGAGCCTCTTACTAGCTCTTTTTACCAAAGACATTTTTATCTCATGAGAGATAACAGTTACCATCTCTCTTCAAGGATACAATGTGAAAATTCCCTGCTAAAAACCCTTCTTATGTTAATGTATCAAATTCTTCCATTACCTCAACTCAACAGGTAATTTACTGTGACTAAGGATCACCAATTTTATTTATTTATTTATTTATTTATTTATTTATTTATTTATTTAGCCATTCCAGCTGCTACAATTTGGTAGTGTCTAATGGTGAATGTTCTGGTTTCTAGGAATCTCATCATATCTTTTCCTCTAACTTTTAAATTCTGGGGCATTTCTCCTCTGGACTCTACAGTGATTTTGTGATCAATGTAGTGATGACTGTTGTTTTGTTTGTTTATTTTGGCTTTTTCTCTGTTTTTTTTCTTTTCTTTTTTTTTTTTTTTTTTTTTTTTTGCTATTACAAGTAGTGGTTACCCCTCATCTGCCTTCTTCCTCCATTCTGAGTTCCCTCAAGCTGGTCAGAACACGATTGTGTCCTGTTCCCTCCTACTAAAGGAGATACAAGGACTGGAGAAGTCAGAATATAGGGGCTGTTGCTCAAGAACAAAATGTAATCATACTTTTTTGAGGTTATGTTCATTCCTAGGTAGCCCAAGTTTAGTGGATGACCTCCCACTCATCTCACAGGACAAAACTAACGGGTTTTAGTGAGTTATTTTTAAAATGGCATAGCAATAGGAAGGAGAACATGCTGAGGGCATATATTAAAGGTGGGAAGGAGGTTGAAAGGAAGAAATGGAAGGTGCATGTGACCGTATTTCAATTTATGTATATATATGCAACACTCATTAATAGCAATAATAGTGATAATAATGATACTACTACTACTACTGCTACTACTATTATGAGTAATAATAATAAATGCTGTTGACTCTGCATCAGGAGAATTAGTGAAGACAGAGAATGAATACAACATAGTACTTTTCTGGTGATTTAAAAAAAAAACTGCTTTTTTGTTATCCGGGCTTTTCATGGTATATATGACACTTCCATTGTTTTTCAACTATCTTCCAAAAGAGCTAAGAAAATTTTTCTTTTTGTTTTTGAGGCCCCACATTAGAGAGCCTATCCTGTCCTATTCTGACATCCCCCACCCTGTACATATTAAAACTCTCTCTCTCTCTCTCTCTCTCTCTCTCTCTCTCTCTCTCTCTGTGTGTGTGTGTGTGTGTGTGTGTGTGCATTTGTGTTTGTATATTCTAATTAGTGTACGTGAAACTTTCCAAGTTAAAAATGTTCAAACATAGCTACTTTGCAGGTTATAAATACTTAAAAATACTTGTCATACATATGAGAGATTTTGGGTCTTTTTAAACTCTCACAAAAGGCAGTATTTTCATTTTATGAAATTTGTAGTGTGTATCAAATGATAAGTAGTTGATTTTAATATAAGTCTCATTTGTAATTGAGAAAGCCTAATTTTCCCAACAATCCTTTTAGATAACAATGTCTAATTTAGAATATTCTTTATCTCAACTTAAGCATATTAAGTTTGCTAATGTCTCTATGTCCCTCTTTCCTGTATTCTTATACTGGGAGAAAAATGTATTTGTAAAATGGGAAAGTTCATTTGCATGTTTATTGTTTGTTCTTCTCATTAAAAGGGCCTGCTGGTTATAGATGTCAGGACAGGTTTCTGCTGCCCTGCCTGGAAGCTGAGATTAGTTAAAAGTACTCTTGTGACTGACCCCTAATTTCATCAGGTTTGCTGATAACCTGATATGGTGATTTCAAACTTCAACACTATTTTTTTTTATTTAATTAGTCAGTTCTCATTTTACAACACAGTAATTCATCAGAAATCACACTCTTTCTACAGATTGGGAAAAGAGTTCAATACATAAATCCAATGAGTGAAATTATTTACAGCTACAAATTTTCTTGAATTGGGCAATATGTGAAGAATATTGAAGCATCAAATCTGCATGCTATTGACTTGTTTGTGTTGCATTGATCCACTTACAAAGCACAAGAAAGGTTTCAGAGATCTGAAAAGATAGAGATCAAAAATAATTACAAATAAATGTTCTCAAAACATGAATATTGTAATGATTTTAATAATATAAGCATTTATTGACACATTCATGTATATTTCTTGTGTCCATAACTATTATTTTAAATATGTGTGTATGATTTCAGTATACATGTATATTTGTGTATATTTGTGAGAGGAAGTACAAATACATACACAAGCACACATGCAACCACATGCAAAAGAACAACTGTAATGTTTACATTTCATCTTACTTGAGACGGTTTCTATTGTATTGTTGTTGGTTGCTACTTACTACAGGTTTGTTGGCCCAAAACTTAATAGAGTATCACCTGCTTCCATTTCCTATTTCACAGTATAAGCAGGGGTAGTTGAGACACTCATTACGTTTTCTGGCTTTTATTGCATTTAGGAGATATGGATTCTGATCATCACACTAGAATGATAAGGAGTTATCACGTTAAAGTGTTTTCAAAGGACAAATGTCTATTTTCCCTCTCCTTCAACAATCAGCTTTCTTTACTACCGACATAGTTATCCCCAAAGGCTAGATCGTAAGCAATTTCAGAAATAGTCTCTTAAAACACTTAGAGAAAAATTTACAAAATGGGAATGTTGTAAATGAGAATCCATGGAATGGTAGCCATTCCTGTTTTGAATACGATTTACCAACAGGATTTCAGGTGTGTGATAAAGAAAAGGCCATGGGAAACTTAGGGGAAAACCAGCCACTGTTCTACCTAAGAAATTAACTGGAAGCCTCAGAAAAACAGACACTATTCACACAGAAATAATCTTAAAGACCATAGTGAACTAATGAAATTCTTTGGTGACAGCATGCAGAATTTGGTGCCATCTTCATGGATGAAGGCAGCACACCACATCTGTTCAAGAAGAGTTGTTGTGGGGATTGAGAATCTCTCTTCTAGTTCTCACCCCACTCCTATTCTTTACCCATCCAATGAGCTTTCACATTTAGGGGATGTTTTCCTCATCACTGTTTTAATCCCTTAGACAAAACTTTACAAAAAGCATCATAGACAGGTTCAGAACTGTCTTTAAAATGTCTCATGCTTCTCGACCCAATTAAAGTGGCGGCCAAGAGTGGTCACCAGAGAAAGCAAGAGAGATTAGTGGTGGAGCAGATGACACATGAGGGGATGAAGTTCACTGCATAGCAATTAGAATGTATTTAACATGTTAGAATGCTGACAGAGGAAGTGGTAAATGTGAATACAATCAACTACTAGAAAAGGAAGAATTATTTTTAAAAAATGGTTGGAATCTTCAATATGACATTGCTGTGAATAAAAAATACATCATTCAACCAAACAGATGGGAGTTTCCCATAATATTTGACATAATATAGATAGCATATAAACTTACAAACCCACTCAAAAATTGGTGATGCACATTGATAGAAACACCAGTGTATGAATGACTGCAGTAGCTTCATTTATAATAATCACAAATCAGGAAGGGGATTTTAAATGACTTTTAATGGTTCATGGGTTAAGTGGTAAACTGCTATAAAATGGAAAATATTCAAAATATATAAAAATTAATTATTGTATTATACAATAGCTTAGTTGAATATTGAAAACAGTTCATTTCTTAAAATGTAACTTTAGAGGCTTGAGAGATGTTGCAGGCATCAAGGCCCCTTTTTACAGAGGCTTGAAGAGAGTTCAAATACCAGCACCCACACAGCAATCCCAGTCTTGCCCCTTGTACTACTGTAACTCCTCACCTAAGAAGAAAGAAACAAGAGAGTCATTATATTCACTGGCTGCAACACCAACCAAAAAAAGTAGACACTATTTAGGAGATATATAGGACAAGATACTCACTCAAAAATAAAAAGAAATCAGATTAATTGGAAGACATACAATTACCCTTCACTTTGGCCACCATTGGTGCACACAAGCACACAAATGTGCACATACATATGGACATACATCACACTTGTGTGCATGTGCACACACACACACACACAAATAAAGAAACAACTTCAACATGAAAAACGGTAGCTTTAAGAAACTGTATTCTACTGTATTGCATGTTGCCATTCATATGGTAATCTCAGAAAGATAATATTAGGGAAACGGAAAATCTGAGCATGTCTAATTGATAACAACAGAATGGTGGAATTTCTTTGTTCCCTGTCTGCTAGTAGCTTCAGGCATCTTTGATCTATAAAAGTTCAATATTTGTGGGTCTAACATAGGTGGTTTTTCTATAATTACAGGACCAAGATAAAAAGACAATTTCTTAATATAAATGTTACATATTAAAATTTATTTTAAACCCTGTAAAGAGTAAATAGTATTGATAGTGTAAATAGTCAAAGAATAAAAGTATACATATGTATAATCTGAATGTTTGTATCTATAGGCTAGTATGTATGCAGGAGCACATGTTCATGTCGACCCTTGTGCTCTTGTGTGCATGGCATCAGAGAAAAATCTCAGAAGCAATTATTGTTTTGTGCCATCAACCTTGACTTTTGTAACAAGGACTTCCATTAGTCTGGGACTCACCAAATTGCCTATGGTAGATGACAGGTGAGTACCAGCAATCTGCCTGTTTCTGCTTCTTTACCCTTGGAATTATAAACTATACTGCCATGCCCTTTATTTGTTTAGATAAATTCTAAGAGATTATACACAATAGTTTACTGACTGCTTAATCATCAAGTCATGAATCACTTTTTGAAAAGCACCAAAAGTTAAAGAATGGGGTAACAGAACATAATATCCAAAGCATACTGTTTTCTAGCAGCGCCACTGTATCCACAGGTACAAACATTACTGATAGTGTATTATTTTCCATTTGAATGGCTATAACATTTGAATGGCATGTAACATAATTCACATTCAGAAGGAATATTTCCATTACTTTTTGAAGAGCCAGAGCTGAACAGTTTTATTATAATTTAAACTTGCTGTTGATGGGGTGGTAAAGCACACATAATACTCTTCATGTGGAAATATACCTCAGTGGCTAACACTCATGCTATTCAGCATGAAGACCAGAATGTAAATGCACAATACAAATTCTGGGTGTCTGTAGCATGTTACCAGTACTTCTAACTCTCAGTAGAAAGAAAGGATAGATCAGTAGAAAAACTTGCTAACAAGACTGTAGGTATTAGGAAGCTCTGGGTTAAGCTCAGTGACTGCTTCAAGAAATAAGGAGAGCAGTTGATGGAGAAACCCCATGAAGTACATACCATGGTTGATGTTACATATGTACAGGCACCCATCCTACAGAGACGCATGAACATTCAAACATGTAAGTACAAATATATGCACACCATACAGACATATACATCAGAAAAAGATGATAAATGAGTGAATAAGAGATTTTTTTTTTAAAGTGCTTCATATTAAAGAGGAAAGGCCAAGTCACATTTATGGAGAAAGCAACTCTGCCTTCAATTCTGAGAGTTTGAAGATTTTAGTAAGTCAGATATTGAAATATGTTTCTCAAAGTCCGTAGGATTCAAGATGAAAGTTTCTAATCATGTCCTGCTAATAAGGTAATGAGGAGTGATCCTTTCAATGCTAATAATGTAAGTGTTGAAACTAAGCTCAGATAATTGCTCTTTGATTATTCTTGGTCAACAAATTTCTAAGTGTAAGTTGATTTACAGACTTACGTTTTGTTGCAGTTGTAATTTTCAAAGCTTTATGCTACTAAAATTAATGCCATTTTTGTGTGATTGACTCCAACACTCTATATCCTACTCCTGGATAATGTTTAAATTACCTTTTATATGTGAAAAATTTCCTGTATATGTTCTGTATATTACATGGAAATGAAGACATACAATGTGAAATTCATCAGGACAGCCTTCTCCAGTTATATTTGCGCTATGGGAGTTCATTCATATCATAAATATATCATAGCAGGTACTATACATAGTGTGCACACAGCTTGGTTTTAAACTAATGATATTTCAAAGATGGATGCAACACATTATATTTATCCATTTATTTGCTCATAAATATTTACATTGTTTTCACTTTCAGACTATTTCAATAATATTTTCTTTAGAACTGTCTGGATTCTGGGTGAGTATATATTTCCATTTCCTTTGATAACTATTCAGGAATAGTTGACGGTTTATACTGACTATTCTACACATCAACTAGAAAACTCTAAACAACTCAAAATTTTTCCCACAAATTGATAACTCTGTTTTCATTTGTGTTAGGTCTCAAGGAAATGGAGGACAAAAGGCTGAGGAACCTATTATCATATCAAAGCAGTGGCTGACTGCCAAATCTCACAGCATTTAAAGTACCTGCTACAGAGGCCTACCTACTCTCAGTTCACACCACCACCACCACCCAGCCTAAACCTTACCAGCCCCTCAGTTTCCCCATTCTACACCCATGCTTCTCTTTATTTTCTAACTGTGTGCTCTCCTGGTTTCTTTCTCAGTTCTCCTGGATTTCTTTTGTCTACTTCTTCTTCCTTTGCTTTTGCCCCCTCTCCTCTCACAGCCCAGTTGATTCTGCTGGCCATGTTCAAGTCTGTAACTTTTCAGATGCCTTTGGGATTTTTCTCCCTTATGTCCCTTGTAAAACCCTTCTCATACATGTCTAGAAATGGCCATGTCTTCTGCCATATCTAGGAATGGCCATGTGTTTATTTTTATTCAATATTTATTTCATTACTTTAACCATTCTGTTGATTGTGGAGTTTCATTTCATATAGCTTTTGATATGTGTTTCCCTAAAGGTCAATGATAATGAAATTCACTTGATGACTCTATGGCCATTTATATTTTGAAATTATTTTCACTTTAAAATTAAATTATAGGTCAGGGCTTGGGGTGGGAAACATTCACCAGTTAAGAGCACTTGCTTCTCTTTGTTCTCTTTGTTTTCATCAGGGTTCAGATACCAACAGCAACATTTTGACTTACTATTTTCTGTAACTCTAGGTCTAAAAATCCAATGCTTTGCTCTGCTGTCTGTACATACTAGAACTATATGATGTATTGTCAGACTCGGCCAAGCCTTAACTACCTGAGATCCCCAGAGTGAACAGCAAGGAGCCAAGGATCAATGCAAAAGCAAGAGGAATTTATTGTTCCAGTGCACTGGGGTTATCCTGAACCCTAAGGAGAGGCTGCAACCCCAGGTGGCCCATTCGGCGAGTTTTTATACAGTTTCCAGGGGCAGAATGGAGCATTTGCAACTAAGTACAATATGACTGGCAGAACAGTACACCCTTTAAGCTGATTTGTCTTTAGGGAATGAGGTTGTAGGGGCTAAATCAGCCTTTCCCTTCTGGTCTATGTGTTCTCTGACTTGTCTCTTCCAGGAGGGGAGAGGTCCGGTAGAATTTTTCAACGGCGCTGAGCTAACCTCATCAGTATTACCAAACATAATTGCAAAACATTCATACAAGTAAAACAAATTAATGATTATATTTTTAAGATTAGAAATAATAAAATCAGTTGCTATGCTTTTATATTTTAAAATGTACTTTTCTATGTTTATGATATATATCTATTCAATAAGTGATTTACAAATATTCTCTTCAGTCTTTTGGCAGACTTCATTCTCAAGATAGTAAGCATATTTTACACCATAAATTTTTATATTTATTATAAACATAAAAATGGGTTGGAAATTAGAAATTGAGTTTAAATCTCCAGAATATGAAATTTGACACATTAGTGCACATCTGCAATCATAGCACACCTACTATGAGATGAGAGATGAAGAACCCCCAGAAGCTCGGGGCCAGATAACCTGGCATTCTCAGTGGCAAACAATGAGATATCTTGTCTCAAAGAATGTGAGATGTGAGTTTTGACACTAGGGTTGTTCTCTACCATTCCCTGGCATGTGTGCAGCTATATATGCACATGTACACGCACACACACACACACACACACACACACACACACACACACACACACACTAAATAGAAACAACAATTTATTTGGAGAAAATAGACACTAACAGTATCATGCAAGTACTAGCATTTATTATAAATTCACATTATACTCAATAACATTAACACATATTAACCCAAAATTAACATAAATTGTGCACAAGCTTGCATTGATGTATAAGTGGTTTGGTTTGTAGTCAATAAAGTGAAGGTAGGGAGTATATTTTATTTCACCTGCTGAATAATCCTGATTGGCAATGTGAAGAGATATAGAATTGCTTAGGATACAATCCCCTAGTCACATAGGTAAGTTTTAAGATCAGGTTGGGGGAGATTAAGAACCTCCCTATCTGATGGTAACACAACTCCATGAGCTGAGGTTCTGGACAGAATGAAAAGGAGAAAAGGATCTTAGAATTAGCATTTACTTCTCTCTGTTTCCTGATTGCATATGTTATGTGAGCAGGCACCCGAAATTCATTCCACCATATCTCTGTACCCCCAAAATTCGCGCCAACATAAACCTTTTCTTTCTTTAGGTGTATTTTTTCATGTATTTTTCTACAATAATGAACACAGTAATTAATAAAGGCTGTGTGTCTATGAGGTGTAATTTGTGATTTTAGCATTGAAAGAAGGCAGAAAAATGGGAAACAAATGCTGTCAGCTGTCTAGAGGTTTGGTTTTGCCTTCTGACATGAGGCAAGAGTTAACTTCCTCTTCTTAAGTTTTTGCTCATTTTATTTAAACGAAAAGACAAGTGCATTTCAATTTTGCTTGCAGATAATGGTTCTTTTATTTTTTTCAGAGATAGAGACAGGAAATGATCTAAAAGGATGCTTTCCAATAGCAAGCATCCTGAAATAAGAAATAATGTGAAGACAGCACATATTAAGTGCTATGCCTCTCTGTAAGAAGTGGCCCTGTGTCATTTAAATAGTCAAACCTAGTTTCCCTGATTGAGACCTACAATACAGTAAGATATACTTTCAATGGTGATGTCACATATTTGCTCATTATTAAGTATAACTGTATGACCATTTGCACACACAGAATGTTATATGGATTATATGCTTTAAAATTTTATATATTCCCTGTATCTTCAGTATTATGATAAAAACACATATACATTTGCATTCAAACTTGAGAGGCACAAAGAGATTTGGACAGACAAAAAGCAACTAAAATTATACAAGGTCAATAAGGCTAGATGTGCAACAGCTAGCAGGAGTAGGTAGAAGGAGTTAACTTAATCTTTTCATTTTAAAATTAATGATGGTTCTAGATCAAGAAAAGAACCTGAATTTGGGAATAAGGCTCAGTCAAATGTGGTTTTGTTTTAAGAATTTTATTGGACACAAGCTAGAGTTAGCTGAGAAGAGAAAATCTCAGCTGAGAAAGCATACACTCAGATTGACCTATGGGGCATTTTTTTTTTTTTTTGATTGCTGTTTGTTGTGGGAGGGCCCACACCATTGTGGGTTGTGCCACACTTGGACAAGTTGTCTTGAGCACTATGAGAAAGAAAGACAGGCAAATTATGAAGAACAAAATTGTTAGTATGTTAGCATTCCTTCTTTTTTCTGCCCATTAGTTACTTAGCAACAGCCTGCTAGGTCTGGTTGGCTATAAAACGAACTGTTTGTTAGCCTTTCCCTCCCTTCCCCTTTTTCTTCTCTGCCACTTTTCTCTCTTTGACCTCTTTCTACCTCTCTCTCTGATTCCCCCCCACCTCTCTCTCTCTCTGTGCTCCTAGCCAAGGTAGCCTCTTCCTTTCTCTTTCTCTCTCTCTTTGTCCTTTCTGCCCCCTCTATTTCTCTGCCTCTACTCCCTTCTCAAATCCATTTCCTATGCCCCCAAATAAATTATATTCTATACTAGATCTGTCTTATGGCTGATGCCTCGGTGAGGGGAGGGATGCCTCAACATGGGCCTGCTGAGGCACGCCTCCAACCATACAATGCTATGCTCCACAAGACACATCATTGGCTTTATAAAATATATCAAAGATAGTAAGCAGCATTCCTCCATTGCCTGCCTACAGATTCCTGCCTTCACTTTCTGACCTCACTTCATCTCATTATGGATTACAACTGTAAAATTAAATAAACCCTTATGTCCCTGAGTTATTTTTGATCAATGTCTTTATGACAGCTACAGAATCCAAATTCAGAAAGCTAGCAACTTATTTAACAACATTGCTGGTAGTTGTGCAAATGAAAATAGTGTGCCAAGTAATATTCTTCACAACACACAAGGAGACATGGTTGTAATGTCGATGAAAGAATAGCCTTCATGCTTGTGTTTTCTTCTACATAACATTCACAAAGATGTTCCACAGGCTTCAATGCATATATTGGTCTGTACTTAGACCACAGTGGGTGGGCTGTTTCTCTACCTTCAATTTTAAGCTTTCTTAATATAAGAAGGTATCATTTCCAAATTATATGTTCAACTTCACAGCAGAGAAAAATTACCATGGATCTTATTTGGATTCATTATTTAATATAATTTTAGTGAAAACACAAAGTCAAAACACAAAATGAGAACTATCTTGACCTCTTAGAATTATTCTGGAGTTGAGAGTTCTTTTTAGATTTCCACATGGGTTCCCATACTTCTTTCCTGCTACAGATTCATGTATGAACTCCATATTACATCAACTCTTTCTAATATAATGTAATTTTTTGCTTTCTGATTATGATGTCTACATGGTTGTATGTGAACATAATCCATATGCCTTAGAACCAGAGCTGAAATTATGAGCTATGATGTTGGTGCTTTGAAATTAAAGTACATCTTCAACAAAAGCAGAGATTGTTCTTAACCCCCAAGCCAGCACTCTAGCACTTAAGTTTTCTTCATCTTTTAATTTTCTTCCTATTTACTTGTTTATCATGTGTGTGTGCCTGTGCATGTGTGCATGCATGTGTGTGTGTGTGTGTGTGTGTGTTGTGAGGCTGTGAAGATGGCTCAGTAGGTAAACTGCTTTCCTTGCAAACTTCAAGTTTTAAGTTCTGATCCTCTGAACCCTTGTAAAACCCGGTCATAGTTCAACACATCAAATGCTGTATGCAGAGGTATAGTAATATCTCTGTAGCTCACTGACCAAACATTCTAGTTAATTAGGAAGCACCAAGTTCATTGAGAAATCCTGGTTTGTTTGTTTGTTTGTTTGTTTGTTTGTTTCAAAAAGTGAGGCAGAGAGCAATTTGGGAAGATATACAATTCCTTTAACATCTGACTTTTGCCCACAAGTTCATGGGTGTGCACACAGGTGCAGATACATAAACACACACAGAGATATCACATATACAAAAGCATTAACAATTATCTAGCCTTCAATTTTTATGAAATAATTAGTATCTTATAAACCAATCTTCTTTGATGGATCATTCATGTTGTCAAAAGATGGCCAAAAAATGTCACTCTTGACAGAAAAAGATGACAAAACAACTAGCAAGTACACATAATACCACAACAAGAATAATGCTAGATAGTTCCAACCAACTAGGACATATCATGACTACATTTTATTGATTAATTCTAATAACTTCACATTTCAATAAATTCAATAAAATCTAATTTGAATGTGAAAAAGACAGTGATGATAGTCCTTATTTGATAACAAATATTTTGCTGATATTTATATTATATCCCAGTAAGAATATTAGTAGAGGGGGTAGCAAGTATCACAGAGCCATAATATTCAGGGTGGAGTGTTTTAAATATTATCTATACTTATGGATGTTATTTCTGACATCAACATCTGAAGGAATACTCACCTGTAGCTAAGAAAATTTATCCAATCTAATAGACTAGCAGAAAATATATTCATGTATGATTTTTTAATATTTTAAATCTTACAAACTGGTTATAAAGTCAACAATTCTTCATTGTTTTTGTATAGATAAGAAGGTAGTTCAGAGGATAAAAAAATCTTTCTGTTCATGTGTAAAGATCTGTGTTTAGTAGAATTCCTCATGAGTTTATGGGCCCACTATTCTGTACAGAGACACAAAAAGGCTCTGGGTCAAAGAAGGTGAAAGCCAAAAACAACACCTAAGGTTGTCTTCCCATTACCATAAGCATACTATGGCATAAGCATGCCCACATTCATTCACAGTTATCCACAGGTATCACACACATGAACACACACAAAGCACAACACAAAGACAGGCATATTCATAACTTAGATATATATATACAGACATAACTTACATGGACACATGTTAGCATCTCTCTTTCTTTCTGTCTCTGGCTCTGTGTCTGTCTCTCTCTCTGTCTCTCTCTGTCTTTCTCTCTCTCTCTCTGCCTCTCTCTCTCTTACTCACTCATACACACACTCAAAGAATCATTACTCATATACATACATATGCATACATATACAGCCATCGCACACACGGAGTGATATCCTTTTTTTATGAAAAAAAAGTAGTTTTGTTTCTGAATTTTACATTTTATAGGGCAAAGTATTTTGTAGAATTAAATCTTGTATGAAAATGAGATTCTAATCTTATGGTAATCTAGCTTTTATTGTTGTTTTATAGGTCAAGTTAAAGCAAACAATTTGGAACCATTTCAACTTCAAGAATTCATGAAGATAAACTGGATACATGTTGTACTGTGAGACAGACGTACAACTTTGGATAGTTAAATGTGGATTGATAATGATTTAAAGAGATGAGATAGGCCTTCTGCCCAGTCCTTTCTGCTGGGGAAGAATGCTAGCTAGTCTACTCTCCTGTAGACACCATATCCTGAGCTAGCCCAGAAGATCCACTGCACTCAGGGTAGCTAACTCCACAGCCTGAGCCATCCCAGGAGATAAACTGCCCACAGAGCAACTGACACTACAGCCTGAGACATCTAAGGAGAACTGCTGCACACAGGGCAACTGGCATCCCAGGAGATTTGCTACACAGAAGGCAAATGAGCAACTGATTGCCAGTTTGCCTTCCTCCCTGAAGACACTACAGCTGGAGGGCATCCCAGGAGCTATTTTGTACACAGGGCAATTGGGAAACAGACACAACAGTCTAACAACCCCTGGGGGCTCTATAGCATGAAAGGAAACTGAACTAACATAGTGAAAGCCCCCCTGGAATTCTGCTGCACACAGGGAAACAGAAAACACAGTCAGTAGACCACACTGGAGAACATCTTCACACAGGACAACAACTTGACCACTCCTCTGAAGACCCAACAGTCTGAAGGCCTCCTAGAAGATCTATTGCAGCCAGGGCAACAGATCAGGAGCTTCTCTGACCCTCTGAAGAGCCCCCAGTTGGAAAGTCCCACATGTGTTCTGCAACAGCCAGGGCCACAGGGATACCAGGAAACCTGAAACAACCCAGGGACAAGAGAGGCAGACTTCAGACAGAGTCACCCAGACCAGGAAACACCAGGGACAACCAGATGGTGAGAGGCAAGAACAAGACCATAAGCAACAGAAGCCAATATAAGTGTGCATCATCAGAACCCAGGTCTCCCACCACAGCAAGCCCTGAATGCACAAACACATCTGAAAATCAGGAAACTGACCTAAAATCCTACACCATGAAGATAATAGAGTCCTTTAAGGAGGATATAAGTAACTCTGTGAAAGAAATACAGGATAACACACTCAAACAGGTGAAGGAATTGAATAAAACAGTCCAAGATCTAAAAGTGGAAGTAAGCACAATAAAGGAAATATAAATGTAGTCAAACCTGGAATTGGAAAACCTAGGAAAGAGGTCTGGAATTACAGATGTAAGCATCACCAACAGAATACAAGAGATAGAAAAGAGAATCTCAGATGTAGAAGATACTGTAGAAGAGATTGACACAGCTGTCTAAGAAAATTCAAAACATAAAAACTCCTAACCCAAAGTATCCATGAAAGTCAGAACACAATGAATAGACCAAATCTAAGAATAATTGGAATTGAGGAGAACGAAGATTCCCAAATCAAAGGAGCTGACAATGCCTTCAACAGAATCATAGAAGAAAATTTTCCCAACCTAAAGAAAGAGATTACCATAAAGGTACAAGAAGCCTATAGAACACCAAATAAATGGGACCAGAAAAAATCCTCTCATCACATAATAATTAAACAGAGACACAGTGAAACTAAAAGAAGTTAGGAACCAAATGGATTTAACAGATATCTACAGAGCATTCCACCCTAAAACAAAAGAATACACCTTCTTTTCAGCACCTCATGGTACCTTCTCCAAAATCGACCTTATAATTGGTCACAAAACAACCCTCAACAGATACAAGAAGATAGAAATAATTCCATGCATCCTATTAGATCACCATGGCATAAGGCTGGTCTTCAATAACAGCAAAAACAACAGAAAGACTCCATATATGTGGAAACTGAACAACTCTCTACTCAGTGATAACTTGGTCAGGGAAGAAATAAAGACAAATTAAAGATTTCCTGGAATTTAATGGAAGTATTGACATATCATAAGCAAACTTACGGAACACAATGAAGAAAAATTCATAGCACTAAACACCCTGAGAAAGAACCTGCTGAGATCTTAGACTAGCAGTTTAACCTCACACCTGAGAGCTCTAGAATAAACAGAAGCAAGTACACCAAAGAGGAGTAGAAGGCAAGAAATAGTCAAACTCTGGAATGAAATCAACCAAATAGAAACAAAGAGAACAATACAAAGAATTAAAAAACCAAAAGATGGTTCTTTGAGAGAATCAACAAGATAGATAAACCCCTAGCCAGACTAACTGAAGGGCCCAGAGGCAGTATCCAAATTAACAAAATCAGAAACAAAAAGAGGTACGTAACAACAGAAACTGAGGAAATTCAAAATATCATCAGATCCTACTACAAAAACCTATACTCAACAAAACTGAAAAATCTAGATGAAATGGATGGTTTTCTAGACATATACCACATACCAAAGTTAAATCAAGAGCAGGTAAACTATCTAACCAGGCCCATACCCATAAGGAAATAAAAGAAGTCATTAGAAATCCCTCCCCAAAAAACCCCAGTGCCAGATGGATATAGTGCAGAATTCTACCAGATCTTCAAAGAAGTATAATACCTATATTCCTCAAAATATTCCATAAAATAGAAACAGAAGGAACACTACCTAACTCATTCTATGAAGCTACACTTACTCTGATATCTAAACCACACAAGGACCCAATCAAAAAAGACAACTTCAGAACAATCTCACTTATGAATATTGATGCAAAAATATTCAATAAAATTCTCGCAAACCAAATCCAAGGACACATCAAAACCATCATTTACCATAATCAAGTAAGCTTCATTCCAGAGATGCAAGGTTGGTTCAATATATGAAAATCCATTAAAGTAATCCACCATATAAACAAACTCAGAGAAAAAAAATCACATGATCATCTCCTTAGATGCAGAAAAAGCATTTGACAAAATACAATACCCCTTCATGTTAAAGTTATTGGAGAGATCAGGAATGCAAGGCTCATACCTGAACATAATATAAGCAATATACAGAAAACCAATAGCCAATATCAAATTAAATGGAGAGAAACTTGAAGCAATCCCACTAAAATTGGAGACAAGACAAGGATGCCTACTCTCCCCATATCTTTTCAATATAGTACTCGAAGTGTTAGATAGATCAATAAGACAATAAAAAGAGATTAAAGGGATACAAATTGACAATGAAGAAATAAAGGTATCACTATTTGCAGATGATATGTTAGCATACATAAGCGATCCCAAAAACTCTACCAGAAAACTTCTCCAGCTGATGAACTACTTCAGCAAATTGGCCAGATATAAAATTAACTCAAATAAATCAGTAGTCTTCCTTTATACAAATGATAAACAGGCTGAGATAGAAATTAGGGAAACAACTCCATTTACATTAGCCACAAATAATATAAAATTAGGATAACTCTAACCAAACAAGTGAAATATCTGTATGACCAGAACTTCAAGTCTCTCGAGAAAGAAATTGAAGAAGATCTCAGAAAATGGAGAGATCTTCCATGCTCATGAATTGGCAGAATTAACATAGGAAAAATGGCCATCTACCAAAGATAATCTACAGATTCAATGAAATCCTAACACAATTCTTCAAAGACATGGAAAGAGCAATTCTGAAATTCATCTTGAAAGGCAAACAAAAACAAAAACAAAAACAAAAACCCAAAACAAAAACAAAACAAAAAACAGAATACCAAAAACAATACATAACAATAAAGGAATGTCTGAGGGAATCACCATCATTGACCTCAAGCAGAGGAATAGTGACAAAAGATGCATGGTATTGGTAGAGAGAAAGACACATTGATCAATGGAATAGAATTGAAGATGCAGAAATAAAACCACACACTTACAGGCACTTTATCTTTGACGAAGAAGCCAAACATATCCAATGGAAAAAAGAAAGCATCTTCAACAAATAGTGTTGATCTAAATATATAACTGGCTGTCTATATTTAGAAAAATTAAATAGACCAATATTTGTCACCTTGTACAAAGCTCAAGTCCAAGTGGATCAAGGATCTCAACATAAAACTTGAGACACTGAATCTAATAGAATAGAAAGTGGGAAAGAGCCTTGAGCCCAAACGATGCCCCATCGTGCCACAGGGGCAAGTGTTCCACTATGTTCATAGTGACCTTGTTTATGATATCCAGAAGCTGGAAACAACCCAGAAGTCCCACAACAGAAAAATGGATACAGAAAATGTGGTTCATTTACACAATGGAATACTACTGAGTTATTAAGAATGAGGACATCCTGAGTTTTGCAGGCAAATGGATCAAACTAGAAAATATTGTACTGAGTGAGGTAACTAAGACACAAAAAGGCATGCACAGTAGTCACTAATAAGTGGCCAAAAAAAGTGCCCTAAGACACAGCCCACAAAACTCAAAAAGTTCAACAAGATGAAGAGCCCAAGTGAGTATGCCTCAGTCTCACTTGGGAGGGAGAAGAAACCAATCACAAGGCAGTAGGGAGGAACCTGGGCAGGGAAGGGGATGGGGATGTGGAGAGGGGAATATGATTTGGTATTGCGTGGGAGGAAAGGACTGAAATCACTGAGGGCCAGCAGAAATAAGGGAAACCGGCCACCTCGGGTGTTAGGAGGTTTGGGGGACGCTCAAGAATGTAACAGAGACCGGGAAGGTAAAAGACTCTCAAGACTCAAAGAGACAGACCTTAGATGAAATGCCCTACATTGGGGAGAGAGAACTTGTAGAAAGACAGGGCATCAAGTGATTGATGGGGTTGCCATCCCACAGTCAAAACTCTGATCCATAATTGTTCCTGTCTGAAAGAACTTTAAGGATGGAAATGGAGAGGAAAGAAAAGGACCAGCAACAGGCCCAAAGTGGGAATCAGCTCAAGGGGAGGCTCCAAAACCTGACACTATTATGGAGGCTGGAGGCTATGTAGCACTCACAAAGTTAAATTGTCTAATTGTTTGGTGAGAAGTAATGAGGATACTAGTGATGTTATATCTGTATGTGAGTCTGTGCTAACAAAGACCTGTTCTGAATGTAAGTTCCAGAGAAGAGAAGCAGAGGAACCATGCAAGCTCAGGGATGCTCTTCCCTCACTCTCTGCTGCTTTCCTTGGAATGAGATTCCCTGTCCCCCACGAAGCCCTCTTTACCATGATGGACTGAGAGTTCAGTAAATAGTCACAACAAAAAATCCCTTCTCTAAGTCATTCACTCAGCTATTTAAGCAAGTGATGATGGGGCTATTATATTGTATGATATACTTTATATAATAGAAGAAAATTACAGGGATGATGAACATTATAATGTTGATAATTGAGGTTTGCTTTGTGATATTCTGGTTAACAACATATTTATATGATACCTTTTATTAATTTTGAGAGTTCCATACAAAATCAAAATATATTGATCATATTTATCCTCTCACTCCTTCAATATCCTCCTCTCCCTCCCTGTCCTTCCACTTAATACTGTTTCTCCTTTCTCTCTCTCTCTCTCTCTCTCTCTCTCTCTCTCTCTCTCTCTCTCTCTCTCTCTTTCTCTCATTCAGTTTGTGTTGACCAAATATTCTTGGACAAGGGACCTATAGAAAATTGTATATTATATAGCAGAAGTTACTCTGTTAAATAAAATTGCCTCAGTCTTTCCCAGAAGTTATCAAAATTCAGTAACCTTGCAGCTAAGGGTGAAACTATGCGGCTCACTTCCATCAACATATAGCAAGATATTTTATGGCTCGAGTTTGTGTAGGTGATAAGCACTATAACTACATATCTACACCTGCCTTATTGTATACAGAAAACTTGTTTCTTTGAATTAATCTAATATCTCTTGCTATTACAATCTTACCACCTCATCTTCTACGTAGTGACAAGAATGTTGAGAGCAGGACTATGATATAGAAAGCCCAATTAGGACTGAGATTTCTGAAGTTTACTGTACCATTTCCCAAGACACTGACCATTTGCAATTCTCAGGATTAATTCCCATCATCTACAAGAAACTTTTCTGATGAATATTGAGAGACATAATTCTATGGATAGAGTAATAAGTCACTAGGAGGCATTTTAATACTATGTCCAATTAACAAAAATAAAAGTATTAGATTCCACCACAGAAATTATGAGCTATATAGCCATAAGTTTCTGGACTCATATGGTTCCATCTCATTGAACAGATAGTACATCTATTCAAAAAATGATTTAATATGTCCACAGTATTCATAGTACTACTTTACCAATAGGAATATCATCCAAGGTATGAAGTTAATGTTGCTAGAATAATTCACAGTTATATGATACTGACAATTACTTTTCTTCTCCCGTAGTTTGCATAGCATCTTTTGGTACTACAAAAACTATCCAATAAGCATGAAGCTTCCAGGTCATTACCCACTTGATTTTCCATGTTTATAATTCAAATCTCTGGTGTTTCCAGGAAAAAAGTCTTACCAGCAAGTTATGGCAAGGTAACCAAGAACAGTGGAAATCACTTTTAATGTTTGATGGTCTATATCAACTAATTGGCCAACAATTGAAAATGAGGTAACTCATTCCTGGTACTTGAGTCTTTAGTTGATAACATGAGTTATCTCATTGATCTATTGTCTCCCTCTTATAGAACAGCTCCATTTAAAATAATTTATGTGCTTATTTTAGGAAGTTTCTACTTTAGTTGTGTTCCATAAGTTTTTCAAAAAACTTTGAATGTTAATTCTCCTTGACTATATCCCTCTTCTATCACTTCTCATTCCCACCTCCCTTGAATCATGGGTACACCTGACATTATCAGGCAGATCACCTCACTTTAGCCATTTAAGAAAACATATGGAAATTATAATCTGACTAAGTGCTAGTCTGTTGCTATGGTAAGGTACCCTGACAAAAGCAACTTAGGAGAGAACTGTTTATTTCTTGATCTCAGTTATATCCCATCATATCAATCACATGGCAAGAGCTTCAGATGGCTGATCATATTACATCCAGAATCAAGAGCCTACGTAAATGAAGTAATAGTTGAATACTAGTTCTCAGGTAGGTTTTCTCACTATTATAGAAATAAGAATCCCTTGGTTGGTAATCCTGTTACCCAAAGAATGGATTATAAAAGCATAAAACAAAAAATAAAAATAAAATTTTTGCAATATGCAGTAAACATATGCTATCTTATGTATAGTTGTAACACAATTCTACATGTCCTATAACTCCAATTCATGCATGTTAATATGTGGCTTCTATAACTTTTAATAAGAATATTAAATATTATTAAATTAATACAAATTTTAAATACAGTTTAAAATATTTGACTCATTTCTATAATCTCCATATCATTCAAGAATAAGCCAGAACACAGAAACAAAGCGTTTTTTCCTTTCTCTAGAGACATATGTGATTTTCATAAGCAAAATTATGTATATTTTTCACTCAAAGTTCATATGCTTTTCTGTCTCTCACTGTTTTTCTTGGGAAGATGCACTGAAACAGGTGCATGTATACAAAGAGAAAAGAATATAGAAGCGATGAGAGGAAACATACAATTGGTATCTGTATATGAAAATATGAGAACACTGAAAATTTTAAAAGATTTAAATGTTTATTTTTATTAATTTTTTAACTGTGTGTTTTTATGTGTCTCTGCATATGCATGCTGTGCCTGTAGAGACAAAGGTAAGAGTCAGATTCTCTTGAACCTGAATTTATCAATGTTGTGAGCTGTCAATCAAGGGTGCTTGCCAATGAACTTGGGTTCTCTAGAAGTCTTAGAAGGCAATTTATCTCACTAGCCAATTAAAAGGGTTCGTTAATTTGAAGTTATGAAAACCAATAATGGAGGAAGAATGATCTCCCAACCCGATTCTACTCCTGATTAATGATAGCCCTAAATCAGAAGTCCAAACTAGATCACATAGAAAAAAAAAATCACCCTATGTCTTTGTCTAACTTTGAAATGTAATCTAAATTGAATTATTTTTGTACCTTCAACAAACTCAGTACCACAGTAATGTTCCCATTATTTTCTCTCAGAATGTCCAATTTATTATAACCAGGCTCTTGATGATATTAAATAGCAAACCCACAATAAAATAGTACCCATTAATGAAAGATATAGTAGGATATAGTTCTTCTTTTGCGTGCTTGTTTATTTGTTTATTTGTTTGAGACAAGGTTACTCTGTCTGATCCCAGCTGTCCTGGAACTTACTGTTGGCCAGTTTGGACTCAAATTCAGAGATTTACTTTCTACTGTCTTCTGAGTTCTGGGCCTAAAGACATGCATCACCACCACAGCCAAGTTGATATATTTCTTTTTATGATTTATTTTTTCTTCATGTCAGTATTTGTGACTTTATTTATGTGCACATCATATGCGCAGCTGTTCTTCTAGTCCAGAAGACTATATCTGATCCCCAGGAGCAAGAGTTACAGGTGGTGTGAGCATTTTTGTAAGTGCTGGGACTGAATTTTGGTCCTCTACAATAGCAGCTCGTGTTCCCAATTCATCCAGCTCCCAGTACAAAGGTGTTACCACTCAGAAAATATGGGGAAAAGATGAAAAGCAATGTTTCTTCTGTAGCATCTCCTGCTTCTGGTTCCCGGCAAAGGCCGAAAGTGTTCATTTTGAGCATCTAATGTTTTCAGCAATGATCTCTAGCTTTTATTTGTTGAGCGCCTAAGGCCATTAATATAGATAAAGAGAGCTCCAAAGTATTCTATATTAAATGTTCCTGGGGTTTACAGAAGCATAGATCTTTTGGGATAAGTAAACCCAACAACAGGAAAATATAATATTGAATAATAAAATGTTCACATTGCCTAGCATTTTTCATAACTCTAAACTTATTTATAGACTTAGAATTTCAAATCATCTCCAATACATCTGTGCTTTATGGTATGCAAGGGCATCCAGAGGGAAGATTAATTTTAATAGAGTTTAACATCTCAGAAATAACCATTGAAATATCAACCAGCCTTCTCCATGGTAAACACTGACAGAAGGCTACACCATTCAACACTTTTACACTGAAACCTGTTCTCAGGGATTGGATTATTGAGTTCATTCTTACCAACATCTTTTCTTTCACTGAAGAAAACCTCTTAAGAATCTAATAATTTGATGAGACAAGTTCAAATTCTCTTTAAAAATTATTGTTATCTGTAGGTATGTAAGGTAGTTGTATGAACAACTTCTATGTGCTTGCATGTAGAAGTCAAAAGTTGATATCAGTTGTCTTTCCATACCTTTCTGGATCTTACTCTTTTAAATACTTATTCATTTATTTTCTGTATATGTGTGAGTGTCTGCATACATATGTGTACAACTCCTGTGTGCCAAATGGGGATGGTTCTGAGTTGCCTTAGGTTAGTGCATGTAACACAGTCTGGTTCATCTGAAAATGGAGCAAAAGCTTTTGGTAGCCTAGTCACCTCTCTAGTACCATTCATTTTTCTTTTTTTGTTTTTTTCTTTTATAATTTGAAACAGTGTCTTTCACTGAACATAAAATTCACTGATTCATCTTGAAAGGTTGGCTAGTTAGCCCTCAGAATCTCTGTTCCTGTACCTAAGCACTCATATTACAAGTGTATGCCACTATGCCCACTGTCTTTATATGGATTCGGAGAGACTGAATTCATATCCTCCTGTTTGCACAGAAAGGTTTTACCAAGTGATTTATGTCTTCAACTTTTCATTGCTTTTAGATTTTTCATTGTTGAAAAAACTGCATTATTTATCAAAAAATAAATATTTTTGCTCAAAATTACAGGAAAGATCAAGAAATATCAATGCAAAAAAAATCAAAACAAAGAATATGTGAGGAATCAGGAGAAGAAATGCACACTGGGAATACATATTTTTATTATTATCATGGGTATATATCTAAGCTAAATGCAATGAAAAATAGTTAAATAATATATATATATTTTATATAATTATATATATGTCTGTGTGTGTGTGTGTGTGTGTGTGTGTGTGTGTGTGTGAGGTCAGGGATGGATAGATGGCACAATGTTTAAGAGCACTACTTATTCTTACAGAGGACAGTCCTCTTTCTCTAGCACACATGCTGGCTCACAAACATTTGTAACTCCAGTTGCAGGAGATCTTAATAGTTCTTCTGACATTCCAGATTCAAATGTAATACACATATATACACAAAGATGAAACTCTCATACCCAGAAAATAATTAAATCTGAAAGGATAGATAATTTGACCTGGAATATGTAGAAGAAATTACTCAAACCTCCGCAAACAAGTGGCACATTTCTTTTTTTTTTTTTTTTTTTTTTTTTTTTTTTTTTTTTTTTTTTTGGGTTTTTTGAGACAGGGTTTCTCTGTGTAGCCCTGGCTGTCCTGGAACTAACTCTGTAGACCAGGCTGGCCTCGAACTCAGAAATCCGCCTGTCTCTGCCTCCCAAGTGCTGGGATTAAAGGCGTGTACCACCACTGCCTGGTTTCACCTGGCACATTTCTGCAAAATGTCTCTGTTCCTACACTGTTATAATCTGCTAATTCTCTGCTCCTTCCAGATGCCTGAACTCATGTAGATGTGTTTTGTCTTTCAGTTTATTCTGCAATTTCCTATCATTTAATAACCATCAATGCTCCAGTAGATAAAGTAAAATTTAGACTAATGTTTAAAGGAATGTTATGAGCCATAAAACTTTTGAAATTCAGTCATTTGCAACAAAAGTTGAAATTGAATAAATTATTGTAAAGAAAATATGCCAAATTATTTACTTTTGCTATTTCTGGTATTGTAAGACCTGACCCTCTTGTGAGGAGGGTTGAGACCCCTGGCAGACTTGGAGCCGAGACTGGAAGCTACATGCCCGGGCAAAACCCCCTAGCAAACTTAGAGCCAAGATTAGAAACTACATGCCCGGTCAAAAATCCCACCCAGCTACATTCCTACGGGTGACTTTGACCTAGCCTCAGGACCAGAGGAAAAATGTTTCAGGAACCAGAAATATTTGTGCAACTAACCTGTGAATGGCTTAGAACAATCCTTACTTCCCCATAATGCAAATTCTTTCCGTCCCCACCCCTTGCTTTGTGAATTTTCTTTGTTTTATAATCCTTTTCCTGAGTTGTAATTCCTTCCTTGCCTTGGGGTTGTTTCTTCCTTTAAATACCCCTGACTTCAGCTGCTGAGGGTTGAACCCCTCTGCCTCTGCGTAGGTTACACGTTCGACCCCAATGCACTGGTCCTTCCGTGGTCCTTCCACCGCCCTCGAATTAAACCTCATGTAATTGCAGCAAGGACGGTCTTTCGTGAGTTCTTGGACTTGAGTGAGGGTCTCCCCGACTTGGGGGGTCTTTCAGTATCAAATGACTGACATGAAGCAATTTTAAAAAGGGAATGTTTCCTTTTGGATTCCAGTTTCTGGCAGAAAACTCCCGGCTGGGATGTATGACAGCATGAGCTTGGGGCGATTTCTTCCATCTCAATATCTGTCAGATAAAAGAAAAGGGAAAAGCTGGTGCTCAACTGAAGTTTCCTTTTTGTTAAATTTAGGATCCTGACTCATGGAATGTCATTACCCACTTTAATAATGGATCTTGCTACCTCAGTGAACATAATCTAGATTCTCCCTCACAGACTTGTATAGAGGCTTATCTTCTGTGTAATTCTAGATACTACCAAGCTGGCATTCAGTATTATCACACAGTCTCAAAAGTATAATTTGTATCATATCCCATGAGATAAGCAACCACCTGGAAAGTTCATTAGCATTCCCTAAGTAAGAGTCTTTTGTGTTTGTGACAAAAGGGCATCTTTTCCCTTGAGCTGATTTTTAAAATGAAATCAAGATTTTTTTCTCAGTACATTATCTTGAATTAAGCACTTGGATGGACTTGCCTGAAAGAAGAAACAGAAGAAAACAAGAAAAGACAGTCTAATAAAATATGATCAATGTGCCTAAAATATACTTTACAAAGTGATTGCTTAATTGATTAAGGAATAGATGGAAAGGTAGTTTGGAGCAATGATGATTCATCTGTAGGAAAAAGGATGATAAAGATTTCACAAAAGCAGATATGTCATGATGAACTATGTGGTATTTCTCCTTGTTACCATGTAAATAAGGGAAATAGTAGATAAGTGGAAAGTGGAAGGAGATATGTAAGTCTGGGGAGAAGACAGGATGAAACAGTTCACAGAAGAGTAGATGACACAGTCACAATGGTAGATTGTTCGCATTTGTGACTACAACAATGTCAACATTAGATACATTCAGATAATAATTTTAACTGTTAAACATTGAGATACACTTAATCTGCATTGAAAGTTTGCCAGTAGGTGCATATAGAACAATAAGTTTAGTTTATAGACAAGGGAGAGATTGTGACAGATCATAAAATTGGAAAATAAGGAAATGGAGCATAGGGTATGAAGGACAGTGAATAAGGGAGAAAAGGCTGCAACTTGTGGTAACCAAGGATAAATGGATGACAGAATCAGAATGAGGGGCAGAGGATGGAGCTAAATGTGTACAGTGTTAGTAGCATGCAAAAAACAAAAACAAAAACAAAAACAACAACAATAAAAAAAAACCCTGAGTATGATCAGAGAAGCGCTGGAAAACTACTGGCTATGGTGGTACATTCTTATAATCTCTGCACTTAGGAAATGGGGGCAGGAGGTTTAGAAAGAAATCATGGACATCCATGACTCTGTAACATAAGTCTAGCATGGAAACATATGAGAATAAGGGGAGGAGAGTAGAAAGAGATAGAAGAATTACATATTAGATTAGGTCAGTTGAATAGTTGGAAATGGGGGTTGTAGGTGGGAATTCGTTGAGAATATATTTATCAATTAGGATAAGTTTATGTATAAATAGTGAAAACTACTCAGCCAAGCAAAAAAGCAAAAGAGCATTTTTAGCAATACAACACACACACACACACACAAAGAGGAGGTGAGAGAGAGAGACATACACAGAGTGAAACATAAACACAGAGAGAGAGAGAGAGAGAGAGAGAGAGAGAGAGAGAGAGAGAGAGAGAGAGAGAAACACATATACATGAGAAACAGAGTGGCATAAAGGTATACACACAGACATACAAACAAAACAAACACAGAGATATTTACACACAAAATAGAGAAAGATAGATGTGGGCAAGGTGCACACAGATACAGACTCACATTCAGTCATCCATATAGATGCATACACAGACATACAGAGCTACAAACACAGACATGCACACACAGACACACAAAAACTTACAGAAGGAACAAAAACAATTGAGAATGAGGAATAGGAGAGAATTTCTGAGGATTTTTCAACCATCAAGAAAATGAGCAAAACATGAAGTAATAACTGTCTATAAATGTACAGTGGTGAGTAGCACACATCCTCAATTCAAACTAAGATTTATGTTAATGGAAATGGGCGATGATAACTTAAAATCAGCATAAATATTGACAGGGGCTCTTGCAGCCACCTCAAGCTAATGGAGACATAAGAGAGAAAGCACTGAAAAATTAGGAGAACTAAAAGAGAGGCAATGTCTTGAAAGGACAGATTATTAATTTAAATGTGCAGAGAAATGTGAAATATACAGAGAAGTGACCTATAAAGCATATTTTGACATCTCTCTGGTAGAATATAACCCCAAAGGGCTATATTCTATAGAAATGACATTGGGAAGCGGTCAATGATATGATAGTTGTATGTAATTGGGGTGTTCATGAATTTTTTGCATATGAGAGACTACCTGTGCACTTATTTATTGATAGATGTGGAGACTTGTGGTGATTGGAGTGACATTCTTTATAACTCTTGGTTTAGTTTATTGAGGAAAGATGTCCTTCTTGAACCACAGCTCACAATTTCTAACTAGTGTAACTAGCCAGCTTGTCCACTCATATTCTCCCTGCCTCCTATATGCAGCCTCTTGATTTCTAAGAAACAAATAAGCCCTGGCTTCTTTCAAATACCTTACCTGCTAAACCACCAACTAGAACCCAGAACACATTTTAAGGCACAGGTTAAGGAGATCTCCAGAGTTTTAGAAATGCTTCTGAGTGAAAGAGAAGAACCAGAGTTTCATATTTTTGAGACAGATTATATGGTCTGATCTTGCCTTTAACTAATAGAAAAAGTAGAGAGGAACACTGTCCTGGGACAAATATTGGTTGCTAGTTTGTTAGTCTAACTTTGCATCTAAGGGTATAATTGCATCCTAAATAATATTAACTGGTTTTCTTATTATAAAATGCTGCATGCACATAGTCACACTGTGCATGCAACTTAGTCTTGCTTCTTTCATGCTGATGAGTTTGCACATTTTATCAACAATGTTGTCTTGAAGTGTTTAGTTCATTCCTTTGTCTCAGTATTGCACTCCATATTTCATTATTTCAGAGAGCACACTCAGCAGAGTTTACATTATGATAGTGTTGATTTTTGTAAGCAATGATCTCAAAAATATTTATGTGTGAATATTTAGGTAACCATACACATGTTTATCCTTTGAAGTCATATCCAGAAATTGGAATTGCTAAAGTAAATTTTACACTTCAAAACAACACTGTGTGTATGTGTGTGTGTGTGTGTATGTGTATCAAGTCTTGTGTGGATCTACCATAAGAATTTTGGGTATCCAGTCTCTGGTTCTTGGCAACCCAGGCAGTGTAGGGCATGGCCTCCCTGTCATGGTGTGCACATCAAATTAAATAAATATTGGTTGGCCACTACCCAAGTACTGTATCATCATTGCCAATCACATCATACAAGCAGAAAAGATTATAATTTGAGAGTTTTGTGGCTGAAGTAGTATCTAGGTTTCATTTCTGTAGCCTGCAGAAAACCTTCTTTCACCAACGAGACTAGAAGGTATGTGTAAGGACTTCATGAAGACACCAATTCCACCTCTATAGTCTCAAGGGGCTGTATGGATGTTGTCCAACAATGGGGCTCTTCTGTTTTTCAGTGTTCAGAAAGCAGTCCCTGACCTATCATCAGCATAGGTTGTTTATAGATTTCCATGTCAACCTCTTGGCCAACAACTCAAAAGAAAGCAACCCTGTCCCACCACTGGAAGCCCTTCCTGTCTACAAAAATTGCCAGTTAAGACTCATTATCCTCCATTATTAGAATCTTCATTTGTGTGACCTTTCATAATTCCAGGAATTTACTACTACACTATGTTTCCATAACAAGCATGAGTGTTCCTCAATTCTATCTGTCTCTGCCTGTACTCTCTCCTGCCATCCTTTTCCCTCCTTTGGGGCAGTGGGCTGTGCCACCTGTCATAAGAACTGCTAAAATGTGCTGCCACGCATACGAACTGTTCATGTAGTAGGAAAGTTCAAACTCCAGATAAAATTCATAATTGAGAATGGCAGGAGTTCATACCAGCTCCCATCCAGATTCCTATCCTAGAGCATGTGACCACTAATCCCACTAAGAGGACCATGACAACCAGTCAGATAGCATAGAGTCTGGTGTTCTCTACACTAATGAGGTATCTAAGAATCCTGAGTGTTTAGCCAATAAATATCCCTTCCTAGGCATCTCTTCCTGTAAAAAGCATTTAATATCTGATTCACCCTGAGTGAGTAGTATACATGTTCATCCACTATGATTAAAGCAGTTTTGATAAGCAATGATTCTCCTTTATCAAAAAATTCCTGGGGTGGGGTAGGCGTTCATCATAAAGAGCCATATCTTAAGTCTCCTGTAGAAGGCCCCCTTTCCAGACCCTCTGCAATTCTGATACTCACTCTGAACTAAGCCAAATTCCCCCAATTCTGAACTTATCACAGGCCCACTGCCTGTTCTCAAGATTTCGAAGTCCACAGAGGCATCTGAGTACATAGGAATTTGAGTACCATGGCCTCCATAAGAGCTGCTGTCACTTACCACCTAGAGAAACATGGGCTGGGACATAAACTGACCAGACAAGCACAAGGCCAGCATGGATCTAAACAATTCTTTGGTATATGTTCTGGCTGTTAGTTTTGCAATTTTATAGGAATCCTAACAGTGGGAGAGGGTGTATGTCTGACTTTTTTGCCTGTGATTGGAACTTCCTTTTTCCTATTGGATTGCCATATCTAGCTTTGCCATGAGGTCTTTTGCCTTGTCTTCTTGTATCCTGTTTTGTGGTGTATGAATGCTGTCTCTTAGAGGCCTGCTCTTTTCTGAAGAGGAAATAGAGGGGTAGTGTATCTGGGGGAGAAGGGAGGGAAGAACTAGTAGGAGTGGAGGGAGAGAAATATTTCACTAGGATATACTGTACGAGAGAAGAATCTATTTCAATAAAAATTGAGCACATTAAAAATAAAAAGTAACATAATTACTCAATTAAATATTGCAATACTGCTTTCTAGAGCTCTAATGGAGGTGTTACCCTTACAATAAGCAAGTTAAGAGATAGTTTATTTTAGCTCACAATTTCATATCATAGTTATCATTTTTAGGAAGTTAAGGTGAGAGCTTCAGATTGTCACAGTATTACCATGGTAGAGAGCAGAGAGAAATTGAAACATATTTTCACTTGCCTGTTTCCCTGAGGTCATTTGTACTTTTCTCTTAAACAATTAAGAAAGCCCAGCCTAGGGAATGGTGCCACCCACAATGGGCTGGGTCCTCTCACAGCAATTAGGTTGATTAAGACAATTCCCAACAGACATCCCCACAGTCTCATTGTATATAATCATTCTTTGAGATTCTCTTCCAAGGTGATTCCACATTGTGTCAAGTTTTGACAGTCAAACTACCCATCTGTTGTTGTGTAACTGTTTCCTCTGAGTTTGAAACATTCCATGCTGCATGAGCTCTTTAAACACTGAGGTAAACAACTCTCTGGAGCCATTTTGCCTTCTTCTGTGACAGCCTGCCTGTCAGGCAGAGTCAAGTCAGGCCCTGGTCAGCTGACAGATTTCCTAGCCTTCTGACTCATAGAATGATATAAAGAATACACCTGACGATCAAGGCCAGAGACTAAATGTTCTATTAAATTTGGAGGAAGGAATAAGGAGGAATAGGAAGGCCTCTGGATCCCTACAGACATTGAATGTACATCAGCCATTGTTTCTGCTGGCTTGTAACTTTGTTTTCCACAATACTGTAAAGTATATAAAGCCTAAGAGAACTAAATTTGAAGCTGCTACAGTACTGACTGGACAGCCCTCCAATTTCTAACCTCTGTCTCTGAGTTTTCTTTTTTGTCTTTTCTATAATCCTCACTACCTCCTCAGAGGACTGCTCAACTTCCATACCAGCAGGATCCTTACAAACAACTCAAAATAGCATTTGGCATTCCCTAAAACTGGCCAGATTCATAGGCTACTGCTTTCTACAGTGAGCTATTGAGACTGCTGAGAGTCACTTTCAGAGAAGCAAAGCTGCAAGGAAGATTCTGAGACCAGGCATGCTCTTAGAAGAAAGAGAAACCAGCCAAGATGCCTGCAAGAGTATTAAACCGGGATGTACAATGTGTTCCAGGTTTCTCAGTTTTTCTGAGCTGTCACACATACCGGGGTAAGCTTTGGTAATACAGCTGTCTGTGGATCATTTCTGTTCCTAGAAGGAACCCCTCACCCATACTGCTATAACTGACCCTACTAAAACTCATTAGTTCCCCAAAATGGACTTTGATTAGATCTAATTGTTCTGTCCTGGGATTCCTACCCCTGGTGTGTGTGTGTGTGTGTGTGTGTGTGTGTGTGTGTGTGTGTGTGTGTGTGTGTGTGTGTTGTGAATATCTCAGAAAAGTTTTTTCATTCAAAAGAATATATACTCAGCCACAATTCTTAAGCACTCATCTTGATATGAAAATTTAAAATTTCAAAATTTTGTACATTCCCTTATGCATTTCCAGACTATACACAGAATCAGCTGTATCATTGAATTATGAAGGATATAGGATTCCTGGAAGATTATGTTCCTTGAGATGACTGTATCTCTCTTCTGTGGAAACAGTTTCTATTAACCCCGGATTTATGGATGATTCCTGGGGATACCCTATAATGATAGAATTTATACACACCATAAGGCTCTTTTCAAGGCATGAATGTTATTAAATGACAAACCTATCTGTGTCTTGTGTTTCTAGTGTGCAATAACAATGACAAACACTGGATATTTTATTAATTTTAAATTTAAAGTTAATATATTTAATTTATAATAATTATAATTATTTATAATATATAATAGAAAATTTATATTTTGAAATAAAGTTGTCTCCTGAATATGTTTAAGTTTTATTAAATTATTTATTCAGAGGGAACATGTAGTTGTGCCACAATATGATTATGGAGGTCACAACACTTTCAAGAATTGTTTTCTCCTGGTTCCATGCTGGTTCGGGGAATCAAATTTGGGTATTCAGGCTTGGCTTCAAGTACCTTCTAACACTGATTCTTCTTGTTACCCCAATCTCATAAATACCTAACTACTTTACTCTCTGTCTGATTCTCCATTCATTAAGAAGTTTCTAGAATTTCTCATATACTTTGGCTATTTTTATTTTTTTCCTTTAAAATATATTCAACTATATTAGATTATTTCTCTGTTGAAATATCTGCCCTCTTGATACCTACATACATTTTACAAATGTACATATTTATGTACTTAGATAAAGTATTACCTATTGATACGTCTTTACTGTCTGACAAGTTTCTCTAGTTAATAGCACTTGCAGATGTTATAATATAGGTCAATTTATAATTATTACTGCTTGTTCACTGTTCTTATTTCTTTCAAAAGAAGTATTTCCCTATACAATGGTGACTAAAGATATTCAACAATATTCTTTAATCAAAGTTTGGAGATGTAGCTTTATTTTAACAGTACTTAGCAGACCTTAAGTTGTGGGGTTTGTTATGGAATTTGCATCTAGTCTTCTTTTGAATATTCATAGTCAAACACCCCTTTAGCACTCAGTGAAAACCCTTTATGCATTGCCTGCCCTTTTGCAGGGTACATTTCTTATTAATGCACTTCTTATTGTCTGTTGTAAGACTCTGGGGAGCCTTAGTTTACTAGAGGACCCAACCAAAGTGAACACCATGGAGTCAGGAATCGATGTAAAAAGCAAGAGGAATTTATTGTTCCAGCATGATGGAGTGGCCCTGCAAACAAAGGAGGGAGGGAACGACCACATGCAGCCCATTCAGTTAGCTTTTATAGTTTTTAGAGCAGCAGCCATTAGGTACAATGTGATTGGCAGAACAGTGTGACTTTTAAACTGATTGGTCTTTAGGGAATGTGGTAGTAGGGGATTAATCAGCCACTCCCTTCCACCTTACATGCTCACTACCATGATTGTTTCCAGGAGGGGAGGGGTGCTCATGTGCTCAGGGGCCTGATGGAATTTTGCAAAGTTCCTGAGCTGACCTCTTCATTTCCTGCCTTTTCTTGTGTATACTTTAATCCTGAAGCTATTGTTGATAGTTATGCAGTTCATACCCCTGGTCTTCTGTTTCTAGTTCTTTGTATTTCTGCTTTAAGATCATTAGCTGTACTGTACCTGTGTATTCCTTAACAAAACTGATGAAGCAGTTCAAAATATTGGGGCCAAAAGTCAACAATAGGACAACAAGTAAGAGTCCTAATAGGGTGGATATGAGGATAGTTAACAAAGGGTAGGAGTTAAGCCAAGACTCAAACCAGCCCTGACTCTGTACTTTCTCTTTCTTCCACTTGGCTAACGCTTATCTCTCCTTGATCAATAATCTTTAACAACCTCAGAACGGTCTATGTAAAAGCAACACTCTTCAGCTATGGCAGCACATAGCCCTCCTTGCTGGGGGAAAAGTTAAGTCTAATCCCCTCTTATTCTATAGTACTACTTCTGATAATGAAGCCAGTGATTCTTTAAGATGACTGATAGAAGATTCTATTCTCTCTATAGCTAAATCAATGGCTGCCTTCAGACCATCATAATGTTCCCTTTCTAAGAACAAAGTGGAGGTCCCGGTAGTTGCCCCAGCCACCCCCAACCACAACAGAAGGGAAATAGTGAGTGCTACAACATGTTTGGGGGATGGGCACATAGGATGGAGGTGGAACCAGAATCCAAAGGTACCACCAGTCAGTAATGATCAAGGTCAAGTGATCATGTGCTTGAGCAGATTTTCTATCTTCTGTGGAATGGGGCATCTGCAGGTTTCACATGGGAAGCATGCACCCAGGCCTAAATAACGTCTACCTTGAAGAATGGCTAGGAGCACCAGGAAGGGTCCCTTTCATTGGGGTTCCAGTGACTGTTTGTGATGCCTCCTTACATAGATCCAGTCACCAGTCTATAAGTAGTGAAGCATCGCTGGCATCCCTGGAGCATTTAACGCAGACAGTTTGGGCCAAATCTCATGCTGTGGATACCTCCTAGGAGTGCTCAGTGTACACCAAGGGAGTTTTGGTACCACACAGGATCTCAAAAGTGGTCAGGCAAAAATGTTAGGGGGTGTTCTAGGCTCGGAACAAGGCCAAGGGGAGGGGCACCACCCAGTCTGAGCCAGCCTTCAAAGTCAATTTAATTAAGGTCTCTTTTAAAGTTCTATTTATTCTTTCTACTTGGCCTGAATTCTGGGGACATTATGCACAATGAAGTTTCCAATCTGTCCCCAATATTTTTGCCAATCCCTTGCTTACCTGAGAGATGAACGCAGGTCTATTATCAGACCCAATTACCTTGGATACCCCAAACCTGGGAAAAATCTCTTCTAGGATCTTCTTGAAGCCATCTCTTGTTTGGTGGGAAAGCCTCTACCCATCCTGAAAAAGTATCTACAAAGATTAGTAAATATTTATAACCATATTGTCCAGGCTTATCTTCTGTAAAATCTACCTCCCAAAGGACTCCTGGCCTATTTCCTCTAGGTCTTTTTCCTGTACCTATCTTGGTGCAGCAGGCATTCACCTGTTGACAGACTTTGCAGTTCCCTGGTATTTCCTCTACCAGGTATCTTAGGTCAATGATGAACATCCTGGATCCCTTAATGGCTTCTAGCTGCTTTCTGAGGTCCAGGTGAGTCCATTTATACATCTTTCGTAGCCTGATCCCAAGGGAGGATGAATTTTTCCTCTTTGGTCTTCAATTGGTCTTCACTTGTGAGACAGTAGTTGGTAGGGTAGTTAGACATCTGGGCCTCTTCATCCTTAGTGTAAACTAGGTGGGGCAAGCTCTTGGTCCAATGGGGTCATTTTTTAACTTCTCTGCTGGTTGGTTTTTTAAGCTTTTTGCATTCAATCAGCACAGATACAGTGTCCTTAAGGGCTACCGCCTTGGTCACTTTTTCAGCTAGGTTGTTTCCTCTAGCTACATGGTTCTCCCCTTCTGATGGCTGGGGACAGTGGATAATGGTCACCTTGATTTCACCCTTATTTTTAACTTCTCTTCCATTTGATGTTAAAAGTCCCCTCTGTTGGTAAATTGCCCAGTGTACATGTGTGGTAGCAAAGGCATACTGATTGTCAGTGTAGATGTTGATCATTTTGCCTGTCCCAGGTCCAAGGCTTTGGTTAGAGTCATCAGCTCTACCTTTTGGGCTGAGGTTTCTGTAGGAAGCTGTTCTGCCCAGACCACCTGGTACCCATCCACAATGATGGCCCCTGCCTTGCATTTTCCCTCCACCAGGTTGCTGCTGCTGTCAGTTAACCAGGTCACAGGGGAGTGGCTGATCTGACAGGTCCTTTCACCATCCCTGGTTCTTAGCTAGAATCTGCTGGCAATCATGAGCTAGCAGATCAAGGTCAAGGTCAGGATAGCAGTGTGGCTGGGTTGAAGGCCACTGGGGACATAAAAGTCAAAGGATCTGTGAGTTTGATAATGAGTTATGCAGGCATTGGTCAGCCATCAATTTGGGAGCTGATAAACAATGCTCTCCAAGACATGGGGAGCTGTCACAGTTGGGTTTTGTCCCATAGTCAATTTATGAGCATCTTTAACTAGAACTGCTACAGCTGCCACTATCTGTAGATAAGCAGACTGCCCAGCAGTGACAGAGTCTAATTTCTTTCACAGATAGGCAACTGGATGCTTCCAGGGGCCCATCCACTGTGTGAGTACCCCCTTGGCTATTCTCCTGTTCTCTGCCACATAAAGGTGGAAAGGTCTGCTGGCATCAGGCAATCCTAGAGCATGGGCCTCCAGCAAAGCCTGCTTAATCATAATCGCATCAAAAGCCTAATGTTTTTCTTCTCCCCAATAGAAGGGCTGTCTGTTTTCAGTCAAAGGGTAGAGAGTGGCAACCTATTCAGCCAACCCAGCCTTGCCCAGGAATTCCCATACCTGTTTTGGGCTCTGTGGAGGAGGGATGTGCAGCTGAGTCTCTGTATCTCCATGCTCCCAACTCCTCCAAGAGGTATTTGGTTCTCTCTAGACAGTGCTCCTTGATCTCAGCCACAATTAATAGGTTAGGAGGAAGAAGGCATGTACCAAGTCTTAGAGGTTGGCAAGGAACTCAGCAGGGTATATGAGTTAGACACAGTGGGGTATATGTCAACAACTCACTGTTTTACTTCTCATAGATCCTATACTGTACAATAGTCTTGGGTCCCAGGTTTCTTCACAGGCAGGAGGGGAGTATTCCAAGCTGATTGGCACTTCCACAGGATCCCTTATTCTAGGAGTCTGGTAATGTGGGGCCTGATTCCATCTCCCTTGACATTGAATATTGGCACACAAACATCAGGGAGGCTTGGATTCTGAGCTCCACATGGATGGGGAGCTGGTTGAAGGCTCTCCCTATCCCTGCTGTCTCTGTTCAGGCCTGGCGAAGGCCTCAAGCCACCAGTCTAGGTCCTGGGGTACCATGTCCAAAGTCTCAAACAGCTTGTATTCATCCTCTAGACTAAGAGTCAGGGCATGGAGTGGTTCTCCCTGGGGTCCTTTAACTTGGTGCCCCTCCAGAAGGAAATGGATCTGTGCTCCCATTTTGGTTAGTAGGTCCCTGGCCATGGAAAGGGTAGGGAAATTATGGAGTGACTATAAATGAATGGGATACCTGGCCCATCCCTAGATCTACTGTTCTTCGGGTAGTCCATGAATACACTTTGGTGCCAGTGGCTTCTTGGACCCAAGATCTTATCTTGGAAATGGGGCCATTGGCTTGGAGGACCAAGTGTTGAGCTCCTGAGTCCACCAAGAATTGAGTGGCTTTCCCCTCCACTCTCAGAGTTACCCTGTGTTTGGGGACGGGGTCTGAACCCTGTCTCCCCTAATCACTGTCTTCACCCAGGCCTATCTTGTCATTTGGGGTCACTTTTCCCAAGGCCTGGAATTTCCTGATCCTTGCTTCTGTTTGTTAGGGCACTCTTGGGCTCAGTGGCCTCTCTCCTTGCAGAATGCCCACTGTTCCTTTTCTGTTTATTTTCTCTGCTTTCTCTAACAACTGTAGATAGGACTCTGTAGATTCTTTCCCTGTTGCTTTTCTTCCTTCCTCTTTCTCTGTTCTTTCTCCTTCTCTGTCTCCCTGTTATGGTAGACTTTATCAGCAACCTGTACTAAATCCCTCTTGTAAATTTTTCTAGCCTCTGAAGCATTTTCCTGATATCTCTACTAGCTTTGTGCTCCTCACTGCCGGGGTCATAGGTGTATACTGACGGAATGCCTCCATGAGTCACTCTAGAAGTCTACGGTGACTCACTCATCTATCCGGTCTGTGGGGCAGTGATCTGTGACAGGCAATCTGGCACCCGGTCGAGCACAGGTGAAAACTCTGGGTAACCCATCAGAACAATCTGCAAGGGACCTGAAAACTTTATGCCAACACTCCCAGAAAGCTTTTGGCTCCCATCACAGTCACATACCACTCCTCCTCAGGTAGTGGTGTGATCATACCCCAGGTAGAGACATGGCCACACAGCCCCAAGCCATCCCCATGTTAATGAGACTCTTAGAGGCTTAGCCATGCCACTTTCCAGTTACTATATCTGCCTGCTTCGGCATCTCCCAGAGGCCACGGGGTACAATTCTATCCACACCACTTTCCACAATGAAAATAAATGTCTTAGAATTATGGACTGTCTCTTCATCTGGACCTACCATGGGAAGTGAGGGATCCGGCCCTTGATTAAGGAATTGCATCCAATCTCTCACTGAGGGCTTCCCAGCACTCCCAGACAGTACCCATTTACCCAAGCCTAAGCAGCTATGTCATTCCCCGGGATGACACCCTCTTCTACCCACCAGCTGTGTCTCCGAAGAGGCCTCTCACAGTCTGGCCAGCCCGTCGGACTGTAGAAGAGCTTGCAGCCACTTCCTGCTTGTCTCCTGTCCCACCCAGAGCTGCAGCACCCGGGATGGACACATGGGGCTTCTATCCACCGTACCAGGCTTGTTCCAACACTGGTCCCTGTTTAAAATCATGTACCTTGTTCATATTTGTGGGTCATCATGTGGCCCCCTTCAGACCTGCCAATGGAGTCTGGTGGTGGGCACCTTCTGGTGCCCATTACTTTTTGCCATAGTGAGTGAAAGCCTGTTGTGATCGACAGCCTGGTCAGTCGATGGTGTCTGAGGCGGTATTCTTTCTAGCTTCCTGCATTATCATCTCTTGCTCTTCCTTTGTGAAGAGCACTCTCATAAATTGTTGGATATCATCCTAGGTGGATTGATGAGTAAATAAAATAGTCTCAAAGAGATTGATTGACCCCTTGGAAAGGGGGAGGGGTCTCCTCCAGCTCCTCCCTCCGCTAAAGGGGTGTACAATGGCCCCAGTTCCATACAGGCTGAGGATTCTGGGACCAGTGCTGATGCTGGCAAGGCCATGAGGGCCAGGGTAGAGGGTTATGGAGGAGGAGGGTCTTGGAGTAACAGGTCCACTGCTGAAGGGTCTTGGAGAATCAACTTCTCAGGTCCAAATCTCTCCTCCTGAACGTCTTTCTTCCCTATGGCCAGAACCTATGAGGCAGGTCTTGAGGGAAAAAAGGCTTTTATCTATGATGGGGAGGTGTGCTTCACTAGATTCTTTCAGGTAACTACATAAAGCACTTCATCCGGGTGGTACTAACAAGTTTTCTCCTCTTTCTCTAACTTCCCTCCAGTGGTTAGGTATATTCAGTCTGTCCAATGTCCAAAAAAAGTTGTCAGTTTAAATCCAAGAACACAGAACAAAATACCAACCAACACTGATGAAAACAATCAACACACAGACAGCTTGACCCTGCCATGGGTGGGTGTTCAGGTTCAAGAACACAGAGAAAGACAATCAAAACAGCCACTTCCATAGACACACATAGTTTGTCCCTTCCACGGACGCAGAACAGACCTGCACAGCCAGCTCTAGTTGCACTAAGACAAATCAGGAGGCCCTGCTGATATGGCAGGAGCCAGATAAACCAGGTTACAGCAAGACTTGTTGTTTCTAGAAGGAGTGGAGCCATCCTGGTGCTCCTTCAGGATGTCTGACTGCTACATTTGACTGCCTCAAACACCATGGGCTCTCTGAGCCCCCTGCCCTGAAGCTTGCAAGCAAACCAAAAGTTCAAACAAGACTTATAGACTCAGACTCTGACAGTGAGACAGACAAGAGTGGTACCTGCTCAAGCCATTCCTCCAACCTGCTGCTCTCCAGTGTGTCCTCACAGAGGGTTGATTCCCAGCCAATGCACCAAATATAAGACTCTGGGGAGCCTTAGCTTATAGGAGACCCCTGAGTGAACATCATGGAGTTAGGTATCGATGCAAAAAGCAAGAGGAATTTATTGTTCCAGCATGCTAGAGTGCCCCTGCACACAAAGAAGGAAGGGAATGATCAAGTGCAGTCCATTCAGTGAGCTTCTATAGTTTTTTAGAGCAGAGGCCATTAGGCACAATATGATTGGCAGAACAGTGTGACTTTTAAACTGATTGGTCTTTAGGAAATGAGGTAGTAGTGGCTTAATCAGCCCCTCCCTACCAGCTTACATGCTCTCTAACCTGTTTCTTCCAAGAGGGCAGGGATGCCCACATGCTTGGGGGCCTGGTGGAATTTTTCAAAGTTCCTGAGCTGACCTCTTATCTGTAAAATGTCATTCTTTCAATGTTCGTCACGGTGTGCATACCCAAGGAGACTAGAAGATGATGTTAAATCCCCTGAAGCTGGAATTACCCTTAGCTGTGAGATGTCTGATGAATGTGCTTGGAAATAAACTCAAATCCTCTGGTAGAAAAGGTATTTATTGCTTAGCCAACTCTTCTACCCCAGATGGTGAACTATCTTCTAGGACTATTTCCTTTCTGTATTATAAATCTCTGAAAAGACTTGAAACTTTGCTAAACTGTGTTAAGTATGGTAGTTTCAACCTAATGTTTGTATTCTTAAAGTGCAATTCCATCATTTGATTTAGGTTTTCTCATTTATATGGGCCGTTTGTGCCTTTGGTGTTATAAATTCATGGAGTCAAGTTACTGGATTATGCTGAATTTGTCTACAAATAAGTTTGTAGAGAAATAACACAAAATTAAACATTTTAGTTCATTAACTGTTAAATCTCTTCATGTATATGAGAATATTTGTGATGCTTCCACCAGGTTTTATGTACTCTTTTAATAATCTTCATGTGATTTTCCTTTTAAATTGCTTTAAACATTTATTTAGTGTGTGAACATGTATTCTAGCAATTGTGTATATATCTGTCTATGATAGTGTGTATTTGTGTTTATAATGGTTTATAATATATTTAGTATAACATATAATATAAATATTATATTTCCAAATAAAGGTCAGTCTCCTGAATATGTTTAAGCTTTATTACATTATTTACATGGAGGGGGCATGTAGTTTTGCCACTGTATGATTGTGGAGGTCACAATACTTTCAAGAATTGTGTGTGTGTGTGTGTGTGTGTGTGTATGTGTGTGTGTGTGCCTCTTATATGTGGAGGCAGACTAAACTTCGGTCATCAAGGTTATTGGCAAACAGCTTTACCATTGAGCAATCCTGCCAGTCCTTGTTTCATATTTTCAATAATATTGCACATTTGATTAAATATCATCTTGTACTGAACCTAAATGCATGTGACTTGTAACGCTATTGTAGAGGACATCTTTAGTTTTTATTTGTTAACATTTTGTATAAGGAAATGAAAGAGGTTTGTGCAGTCACTTTTTATTTACATCGAAGTGAATCACTTATTAATATTTATAAGCAGAAAATAACATTCTTGACATTTCTGTACACATAATGAAATCAACCAAGACTAAAAAGTAAACTTACATTTTTGAAGTTTTTATGTCTTTTGTTCTTTTTCAGTGACCTACTGAATTATTAAATAACAATAGCAACAACAATTTGTGGAGTTTCCTGATCTCAAAATAAGACAATTTTATATTTTCCACAAATCATCTCTATTCTACATACAGAAGGGTTTATGCGAGACAGAGATGGTATATTTTCCTATTACTTATTGAAAATCCCATTGTAATGATTTAGTGTTGAATTATATCATGAGTCTATTAATGGGATATAAAAATGTTCTATCTTACTGTGATACTGTGACAATTGTACTCAATGTGAAATTTTAAAGCATTTTCAGTTCTAACATAACCTCAAAAATTTCCTGAAAATCCAAACAATATTACTGACTTTAAAAAAGTTTTAACTGAAAATATTGCAACATGATGCTATTGGCACAAATGGTGGAATGGAAAACAGAAAAGCAAAGGAAAAGAAGTCAATGTAGAATAACAAAAGGTGCCCATATGTACCAGAACCTTGGGAAGAAATTGTAAGTCATGATTTTTGAGGACAGGGCTTCAGATATGATGGTATTTAGCAAGATGTCAAAACTGTCAGACCTGACTCATATAACCTTTAAACTAACCATCACTACAATAGCCATGAAAAGAATACACATCTATTGACCCATGGTTTGGACTACATATGAGGCAGAAGAATCACCTCGATGGCCATCAGGGAGAAAGGAGAGGACTTTGGGCCTGAGGGTGCTAGAGGCCCCAGTAAAAGGGAATGTCAAGGTGGGAATATGGGAATGGGTGGGTGGGTAAGTGGGAGGAGGAATTCCCTCACAGAGGCGGGGAGGGGGAGGGGACACGGGGTTTCCAAAGAAAAGGGGAATCATCGGAAATGTAAATAAAGTATCAAAAATAAAAATTAAAAAAAAAAAAAAAGAAAGAAAATGTTTACTGTAAAAAAGAAAATCATTAACCAAGGTCTTAATGGAATTTAAACTCACCCCATTATGAATACAGGGGCCTTAGAGACACATGTTATGGTCCTACTTCACTGAGACGAGAAACAAAATAAAGATTCATTTTGATTTAAGGAATGTATATTTGTGTGGGAGTGTGGAGGAAGTAAAAGCATGTGCATGTACGTATAGATCCATGCATCACCCAAAAGATTCCATTGGATATCCCAGAGTTGAAGTTACAAATAGATGTGAACCATATACATGGGTGTTAGTAACACAACTCACTTCATATGCAAGACAGTAAACCCTCAATCATTAAATTATCTCTCCAGTCCTACAGATGAACTTAATCTGAAGGAATTTTTGTTTCTTATTTTAACTTATCTAGTGATTTCCTGAAGAGATGTGTCAAGATACCTGCCTTTGCAGTACCAGGGAAGTCTCTGTGAACCCAGAAAGCCCAATCAGGAGCCTATCCGATGTAATCACACTAGGATCTTTATTTACAAACTCATTCTTGGGATTAACTCACTGCTGACCCACAGGAATGTTCTGGTGGAACAAAGTCCTCAACACTCATTAGCACAAGGTTTTATTGAAAATGACAATGGCCAGTGAGTGTTACCAAACTGGCAAGCATCTAATTGGGTGGCTTTTGTGTCCTTTAGCATAATTGACTGGTGCAACGGAACCAAGCTATAAACTTAACTTTGGCTTTTCTCCTAACTGGTGGTTGTTAGGCAGGGGTGGGTTTGTAACCTGGATGTGAAGATTTGTTAGGGAATAATGTGGAAAATGGTGCTAGATGCTGGATTTGTTGGGAATAATGACCTGGAGACACTGGTCTTGTTGTCAGTAACCTGGAAACTGGGGCTAGGCTCAGGTTTTGTTGAGAGATAGGCCTGTTAGTTTATTTGAGTTTAAACTTATGTCAGGTTTTTAAAGATGGAACCTGAACCCCAAAAATTTGCTCCCTCACTTTCATTTTTCCTAATCCAGGGCTGAGGTGGATATGCCTTCTATGTCTGTCAGAACACTTATAGACACAGGTTTACTTGACACTACGATGAAAAGAAGTCACAATAGAAAAAAAAAAAAAAAAAAAAGGAGCAAAATGTACCAAAAACTTAGAAATCAACTGTAAGTCCTGATTGTTTGGGACAGGACTTCAGAATATTTACCAGTGTCGAAACATGAATTACCTGCAAAGAATCAGAGACTTCCCCCCTTTGTTATTTGTTTGCTTCAATTCTTTAAGGACACTTCCATCAATTTATGTGTGTATATGCTTACATGTTTGTGTTTATGTTTTGGGCACACTCACATATGGTGGTATCCCGAGGACAATGTGCGATGTTATTTCTCAGGTGCCACCTTGTTTTCCTTAATCTCTCACTTAGTCTAGCACTTGGCTACACTGTATAAATAGAACTCAGAATCCACCTATCTATACCTCCTGAATACTTGGATTAAAATGGTGGCTACTGTGCCTAGATTTATATATTATCTTGGACTCTGGGGATCAAACTGACTCTTAGGTTTGCAGAGCAATCCCATTACAAGCAGACTAGCAGCCAGTCTTCTCAGCTTCATTAGATAATTATGTTATCATAAAACAGAAGTTTTCATGGACACACAAGACTAGCAATAGGGACTTTATAGAAGGAGCTCACAAAAATCACTGAACAAATAACTACATAAGCAACAATATGGACCACCCCAAAAGGAAAGTGCCTTATTCTATTATCTCATTATTGAATTAGAAGATGGAAGTTTTCAACAAAGTATTATGAGACACCTAAAATATTAGGAATATAATTCAAATGATAGAAAAAATCAAATCAGGACTATAACTCAAGTAGCAGAAAAAATCATAGAAAACCTTTTTTTCAGATGTGAGATTTTTGACTAACTGGGCAAGAATTTTATATGAACTATTTGAAATGTATTCAAGGAGCTGAATAATTTATGAACAATATTTAACTGAACATGGGACCCTGTGATGTCTCAGTGGGTAAAAGCACCTACCTCCAAGCCTGGTGACATGAATTCAATCCCCAAATAAAGGCAAATAGAACCAACTGCTGTAAATTACCCTCTGACCTACACAGATATGCTGTGGTATGCATGCTACTTCCTCTCTCTCTCTCTCTCTCTCTCTCTCTCTCTCTCTCTCTCTCTCTCTCTCTCTCTCGTCTTTCTGTCTCCCTTTGTGTCTCTTCATGATTCCTTTTCTCTCACACACTAATAGTAATTTTAACTGTAAACAAACTGTAAATAGTAATATTAACTGTAAACAAATAGAAGAGCAATGTTTCACCAAATAAGAAAAAAAATTAGCCCAGCAGTGGTGGCGCAAGCCTTTAATCCCAGCACTTGGGAGGCTGAGGCAGGTGGATTTCTGATTTCAAGGCCAGCCTGGTCTACAGAGTGAGTTCCAGGACAGCCAGGGCTACACAGAGAAACCCTGTCTAAAAAATAAAACAAAAAAAAAAAAAAAAAAAATTAAGGCAACAAAGATTAGATTAAGAAATCAGATAGTTTATCAGTTGGTACAATATTTAGAATGAGAAGAGATACCAGAGGTTTCCAAATACAAACATAAGTAACACAAGAGACTGTCAGAGAAATAGAAGTAAAGACTGTGAAGGAGGAAGAAGGGAAAGAATAAAGACACATAAGAAAGTTACAAGATGCCATCAAACATTAACACATATGTTCAAAGTAGTTCCAGATAAAGTGAAATGACAGAATGAATAAGGTAATATGTATTATGGTAACATGTATTAACTTACAGTACTCACACAACCAAAGAAACATCAAGAAAATACTTTGCAGCTAGCCAGGTGAAAACCAAAACAACAACAACAAAACAACAACAATAACAAAAATCCAGGGAAAAGCCAAAAACAAAAAGAGCTAGATCTGTACAGGTATATCCTCAAGACCAAAATCAGCCAATTTCACATAATAGAACATGAAGTTTAGACTTCCAGAAAAAATGTCAAAATAGAGGCTACCTCTGCATAAACCAGTGACGGCTAGCATTCTGATGAGAACAGAAGCATACAAACAACAAAAGCAAAAACAACAGAAACAACAACAAACTCCAGTATAACAAAAAGGCCCAAAAGATAATAGGATAAAATGGAAAGAAGATACATGAGTCCCAGAAGAATCAGTTGACAGAGCCTCAGCTATATAGTCTGCTGAATAGCATGCGATAGAGCTTCAGTTGTGTAGTCTGCTGGTTTGACATGAGGTAAAGGAAGAGGCAGATTCTAAAAAGTCTATAAAAAGCACAAGACAAAAACCTTCACAAGAGTGAAACCCAGTTGCAGCTTCTGCTCTGATACCTAAGAGATCAACAGAAAGTTCTTTTTGTCAAATCTTGAAATAAAACATAGGGTACAAGGGCTGGAGAGAAGGCTCACTTGTTAAATGTGCTTGCTGATCATGTAGAGTACTTCCCTATGGTTCCAAATATTCACATAGTGACTTACAACCCCAAGTAACTTCAGTTCCAGGGGATCCAATGCAATGTCTTCTGACTTTCATAGGCTTTCATGTGCATTTGATACACAAAACCTCCCAGAGGAAATAATCACAAGTACCCATGAACAAATACATAAATGAGAGAGAGAGAGAGAGAGAGAGAGAGAGAGAGAGAGAGAGAGAGAGAGATCTATGAGGCTCAATAGTAAGAATACTTGACATACAAGCAAGAGGACCTGAGTCCAAATCTCCACCACCATACAGTAAGCTAGGCTTTTATGTTTACCTACAACTCTAGACAAGAGGATGACTGATAGACAGACCAGTTCTAGGTCCAGTGAGAGATGCTGTGTCAAGAAAAATAATGTGGAAAGAACATTATTTCAGTATCCTCTTGTGGCCTCATGCATACCCATATATACTTATAGTGTGCATAACACATGCACACAAACACAATGTAGTTAGTTATTAATTCAGTCATAATGAATAAAATTATATTATTCTTAGTAAAATGAGGGGACCTGAAGATCATGACGTTAAGTGAAATAAACCATACTAGAATGAAAAGATACCACATTTTAGATATAGGTGATCATTCTTGAATGCGTATCATTCTTGAATGTGTGTGTGTGTGTGTGTGTGTGTGTGTGTGTGTGTGTGTGTTATCATTATATAAAGAATCTTCTTGGAAGGAAACGGTATCAGCAGTAGGAGCAGGGGGAAAGGAGAGACTTGGGATGGATATGATCAAATTATGTAACATATATGTATCCAAGTTTCAAAAAGTTTTGTGAATGTTGTCTCTGTTTTATAGTTTATTTTAAATGATGTCTTAAAGATTGTAAAGGTGTGTGAATCTTTCTTGTGATCTTTTATATTCTTTATTTTTAAATTTTCTGTTAGTTACATTGTTGTCTATCAATATGTTATATGTGATTTAATAGTTTTAAACTTTATAAGACTTGATATTTCTCCAGTAAGATAGGTAACTCTTATAAATGTGAACCATATGTTTTAAAATAAAACATTGCTACATAATATAAATATGCAGGAGAAAGTGGGAAGCTACCAACTTCAAGTTAGAATCCTAGAAATAGGAAGCAGTAAATATAGAAATGCTCTATAGGGCAGTTCCCTGGAACCCAGCAAGCACAAATATCACAGATCAGAAAAGGAAACAAAATTTAAGGTGATTTTAAGATGCATGACTGAAAAAGAAAAGGCATGTGTCTAAGCCTTCCTGGCATTTCTTGTAAGGTAAAATGACAGTGGCTACAAGCCCCGTGCTACCATTTCTCCATTCCTGGTTGTATTTCTCTAAGGCCATGCTAATGTGAGTAGGCAGGTGAAGATACAATATTGCAGTTAAACTGTGTTACATGCTAAATCCTTGCATTAGAATGCTATAAGGACCAATAGCTTTAACACTTCAATTATAGCTTGCTTTCAAGTGGTTCAGCAAAGATCATTCTGGAAGACCATCATGACAGCCACCATTATAAAATATAGAACATATTTTCTTCTGCTAGGTGATATTTTACATTTGAGTTTTGGTTTTATGTTTGATTTTTACATTTTTGTTTTATATATTTGGTTATTTTATTTACTTACATTTTAAATGCTATCCCCCTTCATGATTTCCCCACTGCAAACCCCCAATCCCATCCTCCCTCCCCACTGTTTCTATGAGGGAGCTGCCCTACCAACCCACCCACGCTTACTCCACCACCCTTGCATTCCTGTATGCTCAGGCATCGAGCCTCCATATGACCAAGGATCTCCCCTCCCATTGATACCAGATAAGGCAGTCCTCTTCTATATACGCAGCTGGAGCCATGGGTCCTTTCATGTGTATTCTTTGGTTGGGGGTTTAGTCCCTGGGAGCTCTGGAGTGGTCTGGATGGTTTGTTTTCCTGTTCTTCCTATGGGGTTGCAAACCCCTTCAGCTCCTTCAGTCCTTGCTCTAACTACTCCATTGGGAGCCCTGTGCTCAGTCCGATGGTTAGCTGTGAACATCCACATCTGTAATGGTCAGGTTCTAGCAGAAACTCTCAGGAGACAATCATACCAGGTTCCTGTCAACAAGCACTTCTTGGCATCAGCAATAGAGTCTGGGTTTGGTGTCTGCGTATGGGACAGATCACTATGTAGGGCTTTCATCAGTCTCTGCTCTACTCTTTGTCCCTGCATTTACTTATGACAGGAGCAATTGAGGAGAATATTTCTGGGTTGGTTGGGTGGCCCCATCCTTCAACTGTGGCCATGCCTAACCTCTGGATATGGTCTCTCTCCTTTACTGGGTATTTCAGCTAATGTCATGTAAGACAAAGAACACTGTCCACTGGATAAAAAATGGCAACTTACAGATTGGAAAAAGACCTTTACCAACCCTACATTGTGTTTTTTATATTGGCTTTTATCTACCTGTTGCTCTATATTACTAAAAGGGGGTAATAAACTCCCCATATCTGAAAATAAATGTCTCTCTGCTCATGGATTTCCATTGTTTTTCTCCTGGAGAGAGCAGGGTAAATTAACACAAGGATTGATTTTTTTTTGACTCAACAAAAGCATAGATAGATAGATAGATAGATAGATAGATAGATAGATAGATAGATAGATAGACAGATAGATAGATAGATGGATAGACTAGAGAGATAGGTAGATAGATATTTCAACTACATAAAGAAAACTTCATCTATGCTTCTCCAAATATTGCCTCTGACACATCTAATTCCCTCCTGTCACTTTATCATCTTTTTCTCCATGCTTTTTCTCCCATCATTTTGTTTTCTTTGCCACATTCTGGAGGTCAAGAATCTTTTCTCACTGTCCCATCTGGCTGGTACCCCAGATTATTTTTTGAACAACTCTGTACTGTTGTTCAGTCTGCTCATATTGGATTACTATGTAAATTCAGAATGAATTTTGTTAATGAGGAGATATATGTTACATGAACACGACATGGTGCAGAGCAAATATATGCATATGAAAGAACGTATCATAGCAGAGTCCTAAAGCTAGGATAAAGCACAATTTGCTTAGAGTGAAAAATGACATTATGAAAACATACACTTAAGTTTTCACTTAATGGGAAAAAAAAGGAAAGTGTAACCTCTAGGAATTGATACCAAACAAAGATATCTTATTGGATTATACTCATTAACACTGAGCCCATTTCACTTTATAAAGCTTCATATTATTAGGCTTACAAGAACATTTTTCTAATAAAAAGGTTTGGTATTTGGTATTTAAGATTCATTTAACTTTCATTTAGGAGTGTGTGTGTGTGTGTGTGTGTGTGTGTGTGTGTGTGTGTGTGTGTGTGTGTGTGTATGTGTATGTGTGTGTGAGTAGTAGTAGTAGTAGTACCCAATGAACAGAACAAGATCCTGGAACCTTGGAATGAAACCAAGGACTACCCTCTGCTTGGAGAGTGGTTCCTGAGGAAGGAGTCTCTGGTAGAACTGAAAGCAATTACTAAAAGTCAAATCACAGGTTACAAGCTGATATCCTGTGTTCTGCTTGAGAGAGCTTTCTTTGGAGATCTATAGACAGCTTATCCAGATATCTCAGCTATCATATACCAAAGCCCAGTCTTTTACTTATATATCAATTTAGTCACTTATTCCACGTTCACTTTTGATTATCCCATGAATCAGCATTCCAGGATCCCAGCCACCTGATTCTTGGGAAAACAAAAAGGTAGCAAGTACATTCTTTTTTTCTTTTATTTCTTAATATTGCAAATGAATATATTTGCATATATGCATGTGTGTCCATTATTTATATGTGTATATGTATGTTCAGATTTTATTCACAGTCTTAACATTGTTAATTTTTAATATGAGATAAAAATGACTGTAATGCAATATTGCAAATATGTAAGCAAACTAGATATACAATTTCTAATTCTGTGATGCTTGAGAAGTACATATCCAACTTTCTGAAGCCAAACCCTGAGTTCCAGCCACTAGTTTATACTCCCTACAGAAATTAGTGAAAATGCTAGCACATGTTAATGGATAAAATTTTGTATACTTAAATAATTTTAGATAAAAGTAAGCATTTTTTAACCTTAAAGATGAAAACACTAACGTTACGTAGTCTCTCTCACTTGGTCTAATTATGTGCTTTTATATTAACCTTCACCCACTGCAATGACAAGCTTTCCTTATGAAGGCTAGACACAGCATTAATGTATGAGTATACACATACATTTTTAGAGAATAATTTCACAATTTATGCTGTAGCTGATCTTCATCCACTGAAAAACTTCCCACACAAACTCTGGCAAGAAACTCTAATTGACTAAGTGGGCCCCAGAAAATGACATGTTAGCAGCACATGTCAGTAGCAGCGGGTTCATAGAAAGGTAGAAAAACAGAAGGAGTGGGATGACAGTTAAAAATGGGGTGAAAATGATGGCAATTCATTGTATAAATGTTAGAAATGTACAAAAAAAGGAAAATATATGGTATCTTTGCTCAGAGTATTTTTCTGCCTCCTTCCCTCCCTCTTCCCTTTACCCTTCACTTTTTAGGTGTGAAGAAAACAGTTGTTGAAGCAGCTTTTCTTGGTAAGGTCTGGGTTTACAAAGGTATATGACCCCTGACCAAAAGACCATCATGTTCATGGAAGAAAATTAGCTCTGATCCAGAGGAGGAAATCAGGTAGTGAACGATACAGGGTCTGGGAACGATGAGAGAGAATTTTTTATCAAAACAGAAAAGTGAACACAAATTTCAAATTACAATCACATCTTGAGGATTTGAAGTGATAACAAGTGTGTGATGTGGAAGAGTATTGAATTTGCTTAGAAATACAAGTTCAATGCTGCAGCCCAGCCATGTGTTCAATATTTGTATTTCATTTAATATGTTGCCATGTCTTAAAATAGGACTTCAGTAATGCAGAGGTCAAAACCTTGTAAATTTAATAATATCCACCAAGAAACGAAAAAGCCACTTAAAATATGCATTACCAAACTCTCGATGATGATGTTTTCCTTCTTCTTGAAGGAGTTTCAAGGAAAAGTTTACAGGGCACTAGTCAGGACCTTTAAGGATAGAAAGCAATGCAAGCATTATACGTTTATTCTGATCCACTGTCTTCACTAAAAAATATAAAGTAAAAGAAAATAAGTATTTTACATGGTGTTTACTAAAACTGATTCCTTAAAGTCTCCCTTTAGTACCTTTATTTTATTGGATTTAATCTAATTTAATTTTGTGTGTGCATGTGTGTATTGTTGCATGGTCATGTATGAGCACATGAATATAGGAACCAAAAGTAAATGTCAGGATTCTTCTATAATTGTTTCTCCATTAACCCGCCCCCCCCCCCCACTTTCCAACCCATCAACTTTTCTTTTTCCCCAATGAGTCCAGATTGTGGTGTCCAACGCTCTTGACAGTGGGGCCATGGCATATGGTGACCTATCGGCTTCAAATCATTATAGAAAACTGATGCTCTTTCTCCCACCAACTATGAAATACCAACATTTGCTCAGCTGGTGGTGTGATTTGGTATCCACTTTACCCCTACAGTTTTTATTGTTATTATTTTGTTTTGCTTTTATTTGATTTGCTTTGAATGGATTATATGGCTTAGTAGTACATGAGTCTTGTACATTGTACTGGCTAGTTTTGTGTGTCAACTTGACACAAGCTGGAGTTATCACAGAGAAAGGAGCTTCAGCTGAGAAAATGCCTCTATGAGATACAAGTGTAAGGCATTTTCTCAATTAGTGATCAAGGGCGGAGGGTCCCTTGTGAGTGGTACCATCTGTGAACTGGTAGTCTTGGGCTCTATAAGAAAGCCAGCTGAGCAAGCCAGCAAAAGCAAGCCAGTAAGCAACATTCCTCCATGGCCTCTGTATCAGGTCCTGCTCCTTGAAATGCTTGAGTTCCGGTCCTAACTTCCTTTAGTGATGACCAGCAACGTGGAAGAGAAAGCTAAATAAACCCTTTCCTCCCCAATTTGCTTCTGGGTCATGATTTTTGTGCAGGAATAGCAACCCTGACTAAGTCACACATCTTATAATCACCATAATTTTATATAGTCATTTTCCCTGTTGTATCCAGAAACCACTGCTTTCTTGGTGTTATCTACTTATGTCTCATACATTTTATCTGCTCCAAATTCCTAATAGATCTGAGTCTGGTGATGGGTGAGGTATATATGTTCCACTTAGGGCTGAATCCTCTAAAGCCACTTATTCTCTGAACATTACCAAGAGGATGTCTCTGTTTTAATTTCAATGTACTGTAAGAAAAAATCATTCTCTGATGAGGGCTGAGACATGTTCTGGTTTATGGGTATAGTGATGTCATTGGGAGTCCTTTTTTTTTCTATTTGTAATAATAATAATAATTTTGTCTTAGTTAGGGTTTTGCTTCAGTGAACAGACACCATGACCAAGGCAACTCTTATAAGAACAGCGTTTAACTGAGCCTGGCTTACAGGTTCAGAGTTTCAGTCCATTATCATCAAGGCAGGGACATGACAGCATCCAGGCAGGTGTGGTACTGGAGGAGTTGAGAGTTCTACATCTTTATTTGTAGGTTGCTAGCAGAATACTAGCATCCAAGTAGCTAGGTGTTGGGTATTTAAGTCCATCCACACAATGATACACCTACACTAACAAGGCCACATCTCAAAATAGTGCCACTCCCTGAGGTAAACATATACAAACCATAAAAACTGGGTTTTCCTTTAGGGCCTACAACCAATCGATACTCAGGTTCTTGATCTCTTTAACAGTGCTAGGTATGGGTTCAATCTCATGGATCAGTTGTAGATCTAGTAAGTAAGTTGTTAATTAGTACCACCCATATCTTGTCACTCCAGTGTTTATTATTGGCTGCAGACTTTGGTGCTGAATGAAATTAATTATTACTTTCATGGTTAAATACTAGGAACTTGTCTTCCTGGTGAGTAACAGCATGGTTTCTGTTTGTTGTTGCTTGCTTGTTTGTTTGTTTGTTTGTTTGTTTTTATTATTTATACAGGCATATATGCCTACAAGCCAGAAGAGGACACTAGATCTCATTAAAGATAGATATGAACCACCATGTGGTTGCTGAGAATTGAACTCAGGACTTCTGAAAGAGCAGACAGTGCTCTTAATCTTTGAGCCATCTCTCCTGCACTGCCCCTGGTTTCTCTGTTTTACAACACAGCAATAAAATCTTACCATATGGTTGGAGGTTAGTTGGAAGTATTGCTAATAGCCAGTAATGCGTAGAAGTCTGTGTGACTCCAATAACACAAACACAGATAACTCATTCACTTGTAAATTATGTATTTTATTTTTGTGTAATTAAAATGCAATTACATAATCTATTCTTTTAATTATTGGTACTGTTGTTTTTGTTTGGTTTTAATTTACTAGTAAAAGGTGTGCAGTTGGGGTATTGCTCTTCATTGTAGAGTAACTCCATTAAATCTCTTTTTATATATTTATGTGTTCAGAAAGCTAGTGTAGTAGAAAATTTCCATACAGCTTTCTCTAAATGATAATTTGATGTTAATTATTTCTCTACAATGTTGGCTTATATTTTTTAAAAACCACTTTAATATGTGCAATTAAATGCTTTTACCATTTTTCTAGTCTACCACTCACAAGAGGTAGTTAAAAGGAAAGGTGAGTAGGGCAAAATAGGATGTAAAACTATTTAGAAATAGTTCTTTCAGTCAAATCCAATCTTTATTGTCAGGATATCAACAGTTCAGTTTACATGAATCAACAGTGATAGTTTGATACACACACACACACACACACACACACACACACACACACACACACACATACATCATTTCACAAATCAGCTATGCCTGTTTGATACAGAAGAAAGTTTCAAGTCTTAGCCAATCAACTAGCGTCATGACTAGAGGCATGAAGCCACTAGAATGCCAATTGTAGTTCTTTAGTGTTTTTCTCTTTATTATGTCATGACAAACAATGATCAAAGTGGCAAGTCAAATCAATATCACAAAGAGTATTGAGCAAAGATCAAAGTCAATAGAGCCCAGTGAAGACCTGCGAAGAGTGGCAAGTCAAACCAATGCCACATAGCATCATCCACTGCCTGCTAGATTATATTTATACACTTTCCAAACATCACATGTTCTCTTAAGCATCTGCTTTATAAAAATATCCATGCGTTTTCATGTGTATATGGATTTATTTGGGGGGTCTTTGATTTAATTATATTGATAAATCAGTATGTTTCTATACCAATACCTTGCAGTTTATTTTACTACTATTGCTCTGTACTACAGCTTGAGATCAAGGATGGCGATTCCTCAAAATCTTTTATTGTTCATGATAGTATTAGCTATGCTAGATTATTTGTTTTACCATATAAAGTTGAGAGCTGCTCTATTAAGTTCTGTAAAGAAATGTGGTAGAAATTTGATAGGAATTGCACTGAATCTGTAGATTGCTTTTGGTAAGATGGCTATTTTCACTAAGTTAATCCTACCTATCCATGAGCATGGGATATCTTTCAATCTTCTTTTTTTAAAAGATATATTTATTTTATGTATGTAAGCACAATATCCCTGTCTTCAGACACAACAGAATAGGGCATTGTATCCTATTACAGATGGTTGTATGTCACCATGTGGTTGCTGGGAATTGATCTCAGAACCTCTGGAAGAGCAGTCAGTGCTCATAATTGCTCCAGCCCCCTTTCAATCTTCTGAAATCTTTAATTTATTTCTCCAGGAACTTGAAGTTTTTGTTGTACAGGTCTTTCCCTTGCCTTCATAGAGTTACACTGAGATTTTTTTATATTGTGTGTGCCAATTTGAAGGGTGTTGTCTTCATAATTTAATCCTCAATCCAATTATCATTTGCATAAAGGAGGGCAACTGATTTCTTTAAGTTAATTTTGTATTCAGACATATTGCTGAGGGGTGTTTATCAGCTGTAAGTGTTCTCTGGTAGATTATGAAGGTCACTTATAGATACTATAATATCTGCTGAGACAGTGAAACTTTGACTTCATCTTCAATGTATATCCAGTCCATCACACTTTCCTTTCTTATTGTTTGAATTACAACCTCAAGTATTACATTGAATAGATAGGTAAAGCATGGGCAGCCTTGACTTTATCCTGATTTCAGTGAAATTGTTTTAAGTTTCTATCTATTCAATTTGATGTGGGCTATTGCTTGCTGGATAATGCTTTTGTTATGTTTAGGTATATGCCTTGTATCCCTGACCTGTCCAAGACTTTTAACAGGAAGAGGTGTTGGATTTTGTCAAAGGATTTTTCATAATGTAATAGGACTATCCTCTGATTTTTTTTCTTTCCTTTCATTTATACTTTGGGTTATATTACTGGATTTTCATGTATTATACCACCAATGCATTCCTGTGATGAAGCCTACTTAACTATGACAAATGATGTTTTTGATGTGTTCTTGGATTTGGTTGTATTCAATTGAGTATTTTTGCAAAAATATTCTTAAGAGAAATTGGTCTGAAACCATCTCATTTTCTGCTGAGTGTATAGTTTAAGTATCACCATTACTGTGGCCTCATAGAATAAGTTTAGCATTGATCCTTCTTATTCTATTTTGTGGAATAGTTTGAGGAGTAATGCTATTCCCTCTTGTTTGAAAGTCTAGTAGAATTCTGAACTAAAACCATAAGGGCCATGGGCTTTTATCATTTGAGAGATTTTTTTCATGACCGCTTCTGTATCCTGAGGGGTTATCGGACTGTTTAGATAATTTTCCTGTTCTTGATTTAATTTTGGTAAGCAGTAGTTTTCAAGAAAATCATCCATTTGTTTTAGATTTTCAGATATTGGAAGTAAGACCTAAGAATTTTTTGAATTTCCTTATTATCTGTTATTGTCTTCCTTTTCATTTCGGATTTTGTTAATTTGAATACTGCTCCTGTTCCTTTTAGTTAATTTGGGTAAGGGTTTGTTTACCTTTTTGATTCCTTTTGTGAATTTTGTATTGTACTTTTTGTTTCTAATTGATTGATGAGTTTGATGTTGGATAATTTTCTGCCTTCTACTCCTCTTTGGATTGTTTTCTTCTTCTTCTTCTTCTTCTTCTTCTTCTTCTTCTTCTTCTTCTTCTTCTTCTTCTTCTTCTTCTTCTTCTTCTTCTTCTTCTTCTCTCCTCCTCCTCCTGCCCCTCCTCCTGCCCCTCCTCCTCCTTGTCTTCTTCCTCCTCTTTCTTCTCCTCCTCTTTCCTCATCATCATTATCATCATCTTCATTTTTCCCTACAGCTTTCAAGAATGTTGCTAAGTTGCTAGTATGCAATCTCTCCAATTTCTTTATGAAGGCACTGAGTGCTGTGAAGTTTCCTCTTACACTGCTTTCTTTGTGTCCCATATGTTTGGGTATTTTATGACTTCATTTTCACTGAAATTTTTATGGAAAGTCTTTTATTTCTTCCCTGATCATTGAGTGGAGAATTATTTACATTCCATGTGTGTGTGGGCTTTTTCTTCTTTTTGTTTTTCTTGAAGTGCAGCTGTATTCCATGGTGATCTGATAAGATACAAGGTGTTATTTCAATCTGCTTTAAGACCAAGTATATGGTCAATTTTGTAGAAGTTTTCATGAGGTACTGAGAAGAATGTATATTTGTTTATGTTAGTTTGAAAGGTTCTATGGATATCTCTTAGGTCCATTTGGTTCATAAGACCTGTTAGTTTCATCATTATTCTGTTTAATTTCTTTTTTAATGAGCTGCACATTGATACAAGTGATCTGCTGAAGTCCCCCACTAATATTATATGAGGTTCTATGTGTGATTTAAGCTTTAGTAAAGCTAATTTTATAAATGTGGTGCCTTTGAATTTGGGGAATAGATGTTCATAAATGGGATGCCATCTTGGTGGATTTTTCCTTTGATGAGAATGAAGTGTTCTTCCTCATCTCTTTTGATTATTTTAGTTAAAAGTTTATTTTACTAGATATTGGAATGGATACTCCTGCTGTTTCTTGGATCTGTTTGCTTGGTAAGTCTTTTCCAGCCCTTTACTCTGAGGTAATGTCTACTTTGGGTGCTGAGTTGTGTCTCTTGTATGAATCATAAAGAGGAAACCTTTAGGTGTCTACTCTGTTAACCAAAGTCTTTTTCATAGTGAATTATATCCATTCATGTTGAGAGATATTGATGCCCAATGATTTTTTTTAATTCCTGTTACTTTTTTTTATGTTGGTGGTAGTACTGTGTGTGTGTTTCCCTACTTTTGATTTTTCTCTGGAATAATTAATTTCTTTTGTTTTCTTGGGTGCTGCATTTGAGTTACTTTTTGAGAATCATCTTTAAGGCTGTATTTGTAGAAAGACATTATTTTTTATTTTATTTTATTTTATTTTTTTTTATATCTTTTTTTTTATATCTTTTTTTATTTATTTATTTATTTTTTGATATTTTATTTACATTTCCGATGATCCCCCTTTTCTTTAGAAACCCCGTGTCCCCTCCCCC
>CM052711.1:79072189-79095708 GCA_028551405.1 Uromys caudimaculatus | reverse complement strand
TAGAAGATGCTGAGAGTTCTACATTGGAAACAACAGGGAGAAGGGAGAGAGAATGAACCATTGGCTTAGCTTGATCACTTGAAACCTCAAAGCGCACTCCCTGTGACACACTTCCTCTCATACCTACTATAAGGTAACATATACCCCACCACGGTCCATAACTACATCAACAAGGCATAACCCCAACAAGTTGGGAGATTTCCTAACATTGTCCCTCTCTATTTTCATTCAAACCACAGCATATTTCATGCATTGCTTCTTCCCTATAAAGCCCTTGTTTTTGATTATCTGGAATGAGTTGTGCATATCATTCACAGATTATAAAATTATATGAAATAATACATGTGAGTTCTGTTAAGGACAACTGTCTCTGAGAATGTCCTCATGTTAACTTCTTCATATGAGTGACAACTTGGCTTGATAGAGTGTTTTTGAGAAAGCTAATTTATCTCAAAATTCACAAATCGTTACATTTCTTTCCTGAAAATTATGCTGCAGGGAAACCTAATGTATCTGAAATTTATCTTCCATGAGGTACTGAAATTAATACACCTGGTGTCTCAAGATTTCAATACATTTTAAGTAATGCATTTTATTAATTCATTGTGGATTTGATATAATGTATTTTTACGTTTGAAATTATAATATAAATATATCTTTATTTTAAAAAATTATTGTTACTTCTTGTTTCCAATGTGGCCAGGGACCTCAGTCTGTGCCATAGGGTTCCATAGCCAAGTAGCACCTGGAGGAAGCTAGCCTCCCAGGAGTGTGGACAAGCCTTTGGGGGGGGGAGTAAGGCCAGCACCTCTTCTCAGAGGGACCTTCCCAGAACCCAGAACCCTCAGGTCACAGGGACTGAGGAGTGGCCTTCCGTCAAGAGGGATCCTCGCAGAGCCATCAGGGCACAGGAAGCAAGGAAGAGCTGGGGACAAGATCCTTCTGGTTCTAGCATGCACCCCAGAGCTGACCCTGTACCATAGCTCTCCAAATCCAAATTCCTCTCAGAGAGAGCTGGTCTCCAAGGAGTAATGACACAGAGGCTTGCAGGAGGGACAAGCCACAGTCAGAGAGAGCAAGACCAGCTAACACCAGAGATAATCCGATGGCAAAAGGCAAGGGCAAGAACATAAGGAACAAAAACAAATGCAACATGGCATCATCAAAACCCAGTTCTGCCAACACAGCGAGTCCTGGACACCCCAACACACCGGAAAAGCAAAACTCAGATTTAAAATCACTTCTCATGATGATGATAGAAGACTTTAAGAAGGAAATAAATAACACGCTTAAAGAAATACAAGAGAAAACAGGTAAACAGCTAGAAACACTTAAACAGGAAACACAAAAATCCCTTAAACAATTACAGGAAAAAAAATCAATCAGGCAGAATGACAGGAAAACACAAGCGAACAGGCAAAAGAAATGAACAAAACCATACAGGATATAAAAATGGAAATAGAAAGAATAAAGAAATCACAAAGGGAGACAAATCTGCAGATAGAAAACATAGGGAATAAATCACCAACAGAATACAAGAGATAGAAGAGAGAATCTCAGGTGCAGAAGATACCATAGAAAACACTCATACAACAGTCAAAGAAAATGCAAAATGCAAAAAGTTCCTAACCCAAAACGTCCAAGAAATTCAGGACACAATGAGAACACCAAACCTAAGGATAATAGGTATAGAAGAGAGTGAAGATTCCCAACTTAAAGGACCAGTAAATATCTTCAGCAAAATTATAGAAGAAAACTTCCCTAACCTAAAGAAACAGATACACGTAAACATTCAAGAAGCCTACAGAACTCCAAATAGATTGGACCAGAAAAGGAACTCCTCTCACCACATAATAATCAAAGCACCAAATACACAAGACAATGAAATAATATTAAAAGCAGTAAGGGAAAAAGATCAAGTAATATGAAAAGGCAAACCTATCAGAATTACACCAGATGTCTCACCAGAGACTGTAAAAGCCAGAAGATCCTGTGTAGATGTCATATAGAACCTAAGAGAACACAAATGCCAACCCAGGCTACTATACACAGCAAAACTCTCACTTACCATAGATGGAGAAAACAAGATATTGTATAACAAAGCCAAATTTACACAATATCTTTTCACAAACCCTACCCTACAAAGGATAATAGATGGAAAACTCCCAACAAAGGAGGGAAACTACACCCAAGAAAAAGCAAGAAAGTAATGTTTCAACAAATCAAAAAGAGCATAGTCACATATCCATAATTCCACCTCTAACAAGAAAGGTAACAGAAAGCAATAATCATTTTTCCTTAATATCTCTTAACATCAGTAGACTCAATTCCCCAATAAAAAGACATAGACAAAAGTTTGGATACATAAACCGGACCCAGCAATTTGCTTCATACAGTAAATTTACCTCAGTGACAAAAACACACACTACATCAGAGTAAAAAACTCCAAGCAAATGTTCCCAAGAAATAAGCTGGAGTAGCCATTCTAATATTGAATAAAATCTACTTTCGACCAAAAGTTATCAAAAAAATATAAGGAAGGATAGTTCATAGTCATTAAAGGAAAAAATCTACCAACATGAACTCTCAATTCTGAACATCAATACTCCAAATGCAAGGGCAACCATATTCATAAAAGAAACTTTACCAAAGTTCAAAGCATACATTGCACCTCACACAATAATAGTGGGAAACTTCAACACCCCACTCTCATCAATGGACAGATAATGGAAACACAAACTAAACAGAGACACAATGAAACTAACAGAAGTTATGAATCAAATGGATTTAACAGATATCTATAGAACATTTCATCCTAAAACAGAAGAATATACCTTATGCTCAGCACCTCATTGTACCTTCTCCATAACTGAGTATATAATTAGTCACAAAACATGCCTCAACAAATATAAGAAGATTGAAATAATCCCATGCACCCTATCAGATTACCAGGGACTAAGGCTGTTCTTTAATAACAAGAAAAACAACAGAAAGACCACATAAACATGGAAACTGAACAATGCTTTACTCAGTGGTAACTTGGTCAAGGAAGAAATAAAGAAATTAATGATTTTTTAGAATTTAATGAAAATGAAGGTACAACATATCCAAACCTACAGGACACCATGATAGCAGTGCTAAGAGGAAAACTCATAGCTCTGAGTGCCTCAAAACATAAACAAGAGAGAGAATATACTAGCATCTTGATGGCACACCTGAAAGCACTAAAACAAGAAGAAGCAAATACACCCAAGAGGAGTAGATGCAAGGAAATAATAAAATTCAAGACTCAAATCAACCTAGTCGAAACAAAAAGAACTATACAAAGAATCAACATAACCAGAGCTGCTTCTTTGAGAAAATCAACAAGATAGATAAACTCTTAGCCAGGCTAAACAGAGGGCACAGAGACAGTATCCAAATTAACCAATTCAGAAATGAAAAGAGACACAAAGCAGCACAAACCGAGTAAATGCAAAAAATTATCAGATCGTACTTCAAAAGCTTATACTCAACAAAACTTGAAAATCTTGTTGAAGTTGACAACTTTATGGACATATACCAGGTACCAAAGTTAAATCAGTATCAGATAAAACATCTAAACAGTCCCATAACACCTAAAGGAATAGAAGCAGTAATTAAAATCTCCCAACCAAAAAAAGCCCAGGACCAGATGTGTTTAATGCAAAATTCTATTAGACCTTCAAAGAAGTCCTAATAGCAATACTCTTCAAACTATTCCACAAAATAGAAACAGTAGGAACACTACCCAATTCATTCTATGAAGCCACAATTACTCTTATACGTAAATCATACAAAGACCCAACAAAGAGAACTTCAGACCAATTTTCCTTATGAATATCTATGTAAAAATACTCAGTAAAATTCTTGCAAACCAGATCCAAGAACACCTCAAAATGATTATCAATCATGATCAAATATTATTTATCCCAGGGATACAGGGATGGATAAATATATGGAAATCCATCAACATAATCCACTATATAAACAAACTAAAAAAAAAACAAAACAAAAAAACACATGCTCTTTCATTAGATACTGAGAAATCATTTAGCAAAATTCAACACTGCTTCATGATAAAATTCTTGGAAACATCCGGACTTTAAGGCCCATACTAAACATAGTAAATGCAATATACAGCAAACCAATAGCCAATATCAAAGGAAATGGAGAGAAAGCAATCTCACTAAAATCAAGGACTAGACAAAGCTGCACACTCTCTCCCTACCTATTCAATATCATACTCAACATCCTAGACACAGCAATTAGACAACACAGGAAGGTCAAAGTGATACAAATTGGAAAGGAAGAAATCAAATATCACTATTTGCAGATGATATGATACTATACTTAAGTAAACCCACAAATTTCAACATTATCCTCATAAACCTGATAAACAACTTTGGCAAAGTGGATGGATATAAAATTAACTCAAACAAATGAGTAGCCTTCATCTTCAGGCTGAGAAAGAAATTAAGGAAACAAAACTCTTCACAATAGTCACTAATAATATAAAATTCCATGGTGTGACTCTAACCAAACAAGTGAAAGATTTATATGACAAGAAATTCTTTGTAGAATGAAATCAAAGAAGACCTCAGAAGATGGAAAGATCTCCCATGCTCATGGATTGGCAGGATTAAAATAGTAAAAATGAACATGTTGCCCAAGCAATCTATAGATTCAGTGGATATCCCATCAATAATCCAACTCAATTTTTCATAGAGTTAGAGCAATTTACAAATTCGTTTTGAATAACAAAAAGCCCAGGATAGTGAAAATTATTCTCAACAATAAAAGAATTTCTGGAGGAATCAACATCCCTGACCTCAAGCTGTATTACAGAGCAATAGTGATAAAAACTGCATGGTATTGATACAGAGACAGGCAGGTAGATCAATGGAACAGAATTGTAGACCCAGAAATAACCCCATACACCTATGGTCAATTGATCCTTGACAAAGGAGCTAAAACCATCCAGTGGAAAAAAGTCAGCATTTTCAACAAATGGTGCTGATTCAACTGGAAGTCAACATGTAGAGGAATGCAAATTGATCCATTCTTATCTCCTTGTACAAAGCTTATGTCCAAGTGCATCAAGGACCTCCACATAAAACGAGATACATTGAAACTAATAGAAAAGAAAGTGGGGAAGAGCCCCGAACACATGGGCACAGGTGAAAATTTTCTGAACAGAACACCAATGGCTTATTCTTTATGATCAACATTCTACACATGGAATCTCATAAAATTGCAAAGCTTCTGTGAGATAAAGTGCATTATCAATAGGACAAAATGGCAACCAACACATTGGTAAAAAAAAAAAAAAAATCTTTACCAACCTTACATCCTATAGACTAATATCCAATATATACAAAAAACTCAAGAAATTAAACTCCAGAGAATCCATGTCTTATACAGATACTAAACCCAGACACTATTGCTGATGCCAAAAGGTGCTTGCTAACAGGAGTATGATAAAGCTGTTTCCTGAGAGGCTCTGTCAGAGCCTCACAAATACAGAGGCAGATGCTCACAGCCAACCATGGACTAAGTGGGGGTCTCCAATGGAGGATTTAGAGAAAGGACTGAATGAGCTGAAAGGGTGAACAACTCATAGGAAGAACACAAATATTAGTCAAACAGACCCTACTAGAGCTCCCAGGATTGAAATCACCAACCAGAGTACACATGGAGGGACCCGTGGCTCCAGCTGCATATATATCGGAGGATAGCCTTGTCAGTCATCAGTGGGAGGAGAGGTCCTTAGTCCTGGGAAGACTTGATGCCCAAGTATAGGGGAATGCCTGGGCAGGGATTGGGGAGTAGGTTGGTGGGTAGGTGACCACCCTCCTAAGAGCATGGGGATGGAGGATGTGATAGGGAGTTTCCAGAGGGGAAATCAGGAAAGGGGATAACATTTGAAATGCAAATAAATAAAATATCCAATAACAAAATAAGAATGTTGTCTACCTCTGAAAAGACCTGGGTTTTGTTCTTAGCACCTACATCAAGAGAGTCATAACACCTCATAACTCCAGATTCGGAGTATCCAAAGTCCTCTTATACATTCTGAGGACAATTGTTTGCCTATGATATACATAAACTTTTGGTCTCCTTCTCTCCTTTCTCCCGACATCCCCCTCTCTCTGTCTCTGTCTCTGTTTCTGTTTCTGTTTCTGTCTCTGTCTTTGTTTCTCTCTGTCTCTGTCTCTCTCTGTCTCTCTGTCTCTCTGTCTCTCTCTTTCTCTGTCTCTCTCTCTCTCTCTCTCTCTCTCTCTCTCTCTCTCTCTCTCACACACACACACACACACACACACAAATATTATTTTTAAAGCCATAGTACCAGGAGTCTGAGAGGTCATACACCAAAAAATCTGATAAATTCCATTTTATCAGAAGCTGTTCAACCTCACTGCATCCCATATGTTCCTGTTCAATCAATCACATGTGTCCTGTTGTTTTTGCTTGGATCCAGGCTAAAGATATGTTATCAGGATGCTTAAAATTAAGTTCTTGATGCAAGAAAGAGCTGGCTCATCCAGTAAGATATTTCCTATACAAAGCTGAAGATCTGAATTCATTCCCGAGAGCATATGTAAAACTCTAGTGACTGTTCCAAGCTGATCATCCAGCTGCCAAAGAGATATAGAAGGAAGGATCCCTATGGCTTGATAGCAAGGCAGTCTATCTGTATCAGTAGCTCCAGAGTCAGTTTAACACGTTGCCTCAAAATTAATATGGTGGCAAATGACTGACAGACACCCAACATTGACCTTTGGCCTCTCCATTCACACATGTCCTTGTGGACCTGTAGACACACGCACCCCCACACAAACATAGACATATACAGACAAATGAATAAATACTGTGGCCTTATAAATGGATGCCTCAGTACTTCAGAAGCCACTTCTGTTTGTAAATTTCTGTTATTTTCTAACCTAGAAAAGTTCTGCTACAGCCCATTGTTGCTTATTTGCATTTTAGCCTTGATTACTTTTTAAATGAAAATTTTATACCAGTTGTCTCTCTCTCATAATAGAATCTCATCTTTGCATATTACTTTAAATTGTTGATAAAAAGTAATCTCAGAATCATGTTATTGATTCAGTGTCTTTCATTTAAGGCATCAGAAAACAGTTTTTAAATTATGTTACAGAGGACTAGAGAGTTGACTGAGCAGTTAAGAACATATAACATTCTTGCAGAGGATCCAAGTTATATTCAGAAAACAGGATGGGTCACTATCACTGGCAATTTCAGGTTGGGGGATCTAATACCCTTTTTTGGCTACCAGAGGTAACCTCACCATGTGCCTATACTACACACAGGCAAATATTCATACATATAACTTAATGAATTTTGAATTCTTAAAATTACTTTTACAAAATTAAGCAGTAATAGCATTTGTAAAATACATATCCAGAAATTTTAGCCATTCTTTATCTGAGTCATTGGGGAAAGATCACCAGAGCACTGGGAAGAATGAACTACCTGGGTCGCTTTCTGTGAACCACTACTACAGAGCATGTACTTGGGTCACACTGTCTCACTCACAGTCTCCTGGTTACACCCTGTAGGCTCTATACTTCAAAATCCTTATTAACTCACTAATAAATCCTGCCTCCCCCCTGAATCTCTTGCCAAATCCAGTAACTATTCTATGGTGCTTTGTCTCCTGAGTCAAATTGTGTAGTTTTATCTAGTGTCCAACCTAAAACACAATGACCCTACTTTTTGACTAAGTCAAAGCAGGGAATATTATTCAACCTTCTTCAAATTTCTAAAGAGGAACAACAGTTTTTCTTCTCTGTGAGAGACAGTCCCTTTCCAGATTTAGAGGTATCTAAATCAAATCAAGCCAAACATTCAGCATCACACTTATTGTGTTTTTCGAATTGTCTTTTTCTTTTTCATAGTAGGTACTATTTATAATTGTGTTGTTGCATATTGGATTTTACAAGCGGCTTCATTTATGTTATCTAGCTGCTTTGCTTCTTAATTTCTATTTGTCTCTCAATTAAATTCTTATCCCTCTGTTATCCTATCTTATCTCTCAATTGTATCACCCATGATCTGGAAGTTTGAATAACAGCAATACTGCTTAAAGTTTACCTTTCCTCCATACAGATGAAATATATGGACTTTTGCATTGGTTGATGTTTTGTTTCTTTTACACAAGAGATTTCCTTGGGTTTATTAATATTGTTTTACTCTTTATAATTTATCCTTTCAAAATGAGAAAATAGTAAGCTTGGGGATTTAGTTCTGAAAGAAAATGAGGAGGACTCTTCTTGCATGTATTTTGATGTCTTCTGTTAAGTTTGAATATAGAGTGCTGATTCAGCAACTCAACACAGCACAGAGGCTTAATATTGGGAGTCCAGTGGGTGTGATCTATAGGACTGGCCCTGATGCATGCCAATTCTCCCTGGACTTACGTCAATGACTGTGTAGAAACCTCTGGCATTTTTTCACCTGATGTTTGACTCTAAATGAAGAGTGTGATGGTTTGTATATGCTTGACCCAGGGAGTGGCAGTATAAAGAGGTGTGGCCTTGTTGAAGTAGGTATGTCACTGTGGGTGTGAGCTGTAATACTCTCATCCTGGCTGCCTGTAGAACAGCCTTCTCCTAGTAGCCTTCAGATGAAAATGTAGAACTCTCAGCTCCCCCTGCACCATGCCTGCCTGGATGCTTCTGTGTTCCAGTCTTGATGATAATGGACTGAACTTCTCAACCTGTAAGCCAGCCCCAATTAAATGATATTCTTATAAAAGTTGCCTTTATCATGGTATCTGTTCACAGCAGTGAAACCATAACTAAGACAAAGGCTGATGATTTTTTTTTCCAGTTCTACCTCTTGTCTCCACAAGAATGAAGAATATCATGTTGGAACAAGGTCACATGGTTAAATTTTATAGTGTGACTCCTGGACCTGGGATATCCCACGACATGTCTAAATGCCCCTATTGGTATTCATGACACCTGGATGTAAGGAGAGCATTTCATTTTATTTCTTTCAAGATCTACATCTAGTACATTTTTGTGTAACCACCTATTCTTTAGGCATGCAAGTAAAGGCACTTTCAAATCTTAGTGATACATATCCAAGTGCTGTTGTCTGCTTATCCTGGTCACACAGTTCCACTGTGGAAAAGTCTCTGGGATCTCATACACCATATTTAAGCTTTCCACCTCACTAATCTGAATAATATCTTTTCCTGAATATCTTTTCTTTCTTTCCAAAATTTTAGAGAATTTAAAGTATTCAAGAGTTCGTTAGCTGATACCAGCAAGAGCAAATTGCCTTTATAAAAACCACATATGCATTCATTCTTTCTTAAAACTTCCTAATAATATGTTTTTATGCTCTGTAATACTTGGCAAAAATTCATGTTCACAATCTTTTTTATCACTTCAAGGAAGGGTAAAAGGGAAGACATGTGTGTATATCTATACTTTTTCTTTTCTAAGTCTGGGTCTATATCAGTTTTTGAGAATTCTATTTTATATTATTACCTTTATCTTTTCTTTTTGCAGTCCAGTCATTTCCCCCTCTTGTTCTGCCCTCCAACAGTTCTTCATTGCATTCCTCCTTCTACTGTTTCTCATCCCGATCCATTTCCTTATATTCCTTTATGCATCTATTTCAATTTTAAGTCATTTATTCATAGAATACTTACTTTATGTATGTTTTTAGTTTAATATTTATTTATTTGTGCATGTGATGACACACATGTGGCTGTCAGAGTACAATCCATGGCAGTCATTTTCTCTATCCCCAACGTTGGTCCCAGGGATCAAACTCAGGTTATCAGGCTTAACAGCAGGTGTCCTTAACTACTGAGACATCTCACTGTTTTCGGTATACTTCATAATTTACTATTTCAAGCACAATTGCCAAAATATGTTTCACTTCTGGTATGTGCTGTGATCTAAAGCAATTGTTCGGATTAAGTCATTGTCCTCTCTTATAGCCTATTATGATATGATATTTTCACTTTTTTATCCTGTGAATTTTATTTATTATTTCTCATAATTTACATCTCAATCACAATTTGATCTGCCACCATTCCTTATTTCCAGTGACACCTCTAACTCATTGCCTTGTCCCCAGATCTATTCTTTCTCAGTTTCTCTTCAAAAAAGAGCATGTATCCCAGAGATGTCAACTGAACACAGCATAACTTGTTACAATAAGGTTTGGCACAAACTCTCATATCAAGACTGAATGAAGCAACACAGTAGGAAGGAGGACAGGATCTCATGACTAGACAAAACTGTCAAAGACACTATCTCACTCCCTATGTTACACGTTCCACAAGAACATCAAGTTCTCCCTACATGAGAGGGGAGGTGGTGTGTAGGATGTGTGTGTGACTGTTTTACAGGGGCAACTTTACAGAGACAGGTTGCAGAGAGAGCAAGCAGGTAAAGAAAAAAAGAGCTAGAGAATGAAAACAACCCAGAGATTAGGATGTATTGCCAAAGTTAGTATAAGCAGAACAATTCAAGCAGAAGGCAAATTGAGTCAGTCGTCTTGGAAGAATAGATTGTACTAAGGCTAGAAGCTTTGAAGTCCAGGACTAGGGGTACTGAGAACATAGAAAGTAACCTGTGCTCAGCTTAAGCCATGTAGTCACACAGCTTGGATAAAGCTCTCATCTCATTCCTTCATTTGAAGAAATGAAAGCAACATTTAGACACACAAACACATACACACACGCACACACAAACACACACACAGACACACAGACAAACACACACAGACACACACACACACACACACACTCACAGGGAATAAATTTAAAATACTTTACAAGTGTGTTTATAAGCTGATCCTTTTTGTTAATCTTAGTTTGACCAGATACATATTTGTCAGGCTTATATTGTAAACTTTGGACAAATTTCCCTATACAGTGGTATGAAATCTTCAGAAAAAAAATCAGTTTTGCTTTTACAAGATTAGTTTTATTGGTATTTTTGTGTCTGTATACAAATACACACATATGTGGATATGTCTCTTTTTTTTGTTTTGTTTTGTTTTGTTTTGTTTTTCAAGACAAGGTTTCTCTGTATAGCCCTGGCTGTCCTGGAACTCACTCTGTAGACCAGGCTGGATTCCAACTCAGAAATCTGCCTGCCTCTGTCTTCCAAGTGCTGAGATTAAAGGTGTGTGCCACCACTGCCTAGCTGTATATGTCTCTTGAGGCACGAAAATTGTGTAGTACTGATTGTAACTATGCCGGCATTTATGACCTACTGGACATGTGCATTCAGAACTGAATTGGGTCCTCTGTAAGAGCAGCCATACTTTCAGCTGCTGAGCAACTCTTCTGCACACACATTATTTTTATTGTGTTTGTTATGCAAAGGGCCTTGCAGATGTAAGAAGAAAGCAGGTCTCTGAACAGCTCTTGTTAGCTTCCTAGGGCTCTTCTAAAAGTAAACACAAAGCTGTTTTCCCAGAGTTCTATACTATTTCTGTACTAGTACTGATGTACCTTCTAAATGTAAAGGGGCAGATTCCTTTCACATTATCCTTCTTGAACAAAATGAACATGAACATTTTAACCTATTTTTATAAAAACATATGTTCTCTTCTGCATTATCAAGTCCTTTTTTCACATGGAGAATGTTTGAGGAAATAGATACTCCACTTTCAGTCCAAGAGATCTGAGGTAAAGAAAGAATTGAGAGAAGTCTACAGGCTATGAGTTGTTAGAACTCATTTTTGACTATAAAAATAATCATCAACCTCATAAAGCCATGTCAAGATAACACATGTATGTCTACCCATATATATCTGCATTTGCAGTACATATACATATGTATTTCAACTGTTGGAAATACTGGAATACTGAAGTTATTTCCAGAGATCATTTTGAAAGCTTAGATTGCAGATGACAGCTGAAGTTGTAGCTGGCTCAGAGCAAAGTTCTAGCTAAGTAATAAGAAGAATCTGAACTCTAGACCCCAAACCCAGGTTAAATACCAGAGCATAGAAAAAGCTGCATGTGATAGCACACATGGTGAATGGTTGCACATGGACTCATCACCCCCTTACATACAAAGGGCATATGTATTTAACTACAAGTTAAGTTACCCCTCCATGTACAGCTGTTGCTTAAGCATTCATCATTTCACCTAAAAGTCAGGCAATTCATGGCAAGGAGGAGGAATCTCACGGTGGTATTGACAAGGGTTTCCTTCAGAAAACTTTTGCAACAATTCAGGTGCATTTACCTTGGCCAATGTTGGAAGCTGTTTTCACACCATTTTACATTCCGATTGGGAGAAAGCCTATATCAGATTACTTATCACCATTTCTTGATTTAATAATAGTCATTACTTGGAACTTGTTATCTTTATGTTCACTTATATCCAGTGGGGTGCTTTGTCAAGGCCTGTATATAATTACAGTCTAATTGTCTCAGGCAGGGACTCTCCAAGTGCTCAGCCATTTTATCATCAGCCTTGATTTGAATTTTAATTAAATAACAATTTATTTCCTATAGAAGACCAAGGTGCAATTCCTACCCATACATCTCTTTAAGTGTCTATACATGTTGTGGAAACTCAATAAATGCTGCTTACTAATTTCAAGCTTGGCAACAAAACAAGCACTGTCATACAAATGAGAAGGAGACAACACCAGTAGTGACAGGGGTAAAATTGAATCTAATGAGATTTCCTTGGTTAATATAATGACAACAATAAGCATCGGCATCAGATAAAAGGGCAGGAGTTTGACGTCACACTATATGGGAAAATCTGCTTCAACTCAAGTACTATGTCTGAAAACTCCTTTCAATCACAATTAGAATAATAAGTGTAGGTTTGACCACAACATGTTGGCATTTGTTATACAAGCTTTCCTGTATGCTAGTGTCATAATGGTCTTGAGCTTAAGTAATGCCTACTACTGCAACTTAGCACTCCTTCTAGACATCAGGTTCCATTGCGAAATAGAGGGTATATATTTTTGCTGTTCACAGCAGTACTTCCTTTTCTCACAGAGAGAGAAGGAGTTGTGATTCAGCTGCAAGGGATAGAGCATCCACATGTAATCTACATCCTACAGGTAACATTATAAATAGCCAATTCTAATAAAATTATAAATAAAAAATGCAGTTATCCAGATCACAGATATCATATGCACACAAACACAAAGCAATAACCATTATAATTGGGAAATCTTTCTTTCTTTCTTTCTTTCTTTCTTTCTTTCTTTCTTTCTTTCTTTTTTTTTTTTTTTTTTTTTTTTTTTTTGGCTTTTCGAGACAGGGTTTCTCTGTATAGCCCTGGCTGTCCTGAAACTCACTCTGTAGACCAGGCTAGCCTTGAACTCAGAAATCCACCTGCCTCTGCCTCCCAAGTGCTGGGACTAAAGGTGTGCACCACCACTGCCTGGCTTAATTGGGAAATCTAAATAAAGACAAATGTTTAAAAAGAAACTTGATTTATCAATGGTTAAATAGATAAAGAGCCTTATATTCAAGAGCAGAACTTTTAGGTAAAAAGAAAAATAGATCAGTATAAAAGACTATCTTTCATTTGTGGCTCTTGTTCATTTGCTAGTAAAGATTTTTGTACTCCTTTCTAATCTCAATGATATTTCTCTTCCCCTCTCTTAGCTAAGATTGTGATTGTTTTCTCTATGGAAACATACGTCATCTGCCTTTTCTTTTAGGTGAGCTGTAAGACTCTTTCACATATAGGTTTTCATAAATTTATATCAAACAAGAATCGGGTTTATTACTGAAATTAAATTGATAGGATGGAGAATCATTGAGAAGACCTGTCTCTGGGCATATCTGTGATGCATTTTTCTAAATTATATTAGATTACATGAGATGTGAAGATACATAGCAACTCTTGGTGTTACTACTCCATAGATTATGGTCCTGGACATAAAAAGAAAGAAGAGAGAGTATGAGAAAGCAAGCTGAGCACCAGCAACTGAAAGACCCCCAAGCTGGGGAGACCCTCACTCAAGTCTCTGGACGGCACAACCCCCCAAGAACTCACGAAAGACCGTCCTTGCTGCAATCACACAAGGTTTAATCGGGGGGGGGGACCAGTGCGCTGGGGTCGAGCTCGTAACCTACACAGAGGCAGAGGAGTTCGACCCTGAGCAGCTGAAGTCAGGGGTATTTAAAGAAAAAGCCATAAAGCAAGGAAATTCTATGCGTCGTGGGAAGATATAGAATGTCTTAAGTTCATCACTCCTGAGGTTAGCTATTCCCTGGGACAAAAAGTGTAGGTTAGCTATTTCCTGAGACAAAAGGTGTGGATGGTTGTGATAACAACCCTGCTGTTAGCTCATTTCCTGGGACAAAGGATGTAGGTTAGCCATTAGGCGGTGGAATATGGCTATATTATCACTGGCTTTAATTTTGCTAAGGGGGGGAGTCTAACTTCCTTATAATGGGCTCGGGTCTTTCACAACCATCATCCACTGCTCACTGCTTCCTGAATGTGGATGCCATGTAAGCAGCTGCTTCACTCCTGTACTCATGCCTTAAAAATCATGATGGGCTTTACCCTGAAACTATGAGCACAAATAAACTCCTCCTGCCTTGAGTTACTTTCTGTGGGGTTCTTGGTCACAACAACAAAAATAGTAACTCATATAGGATATGAAGAACAACACTGGATCTGTATTTTTAATGGTTTTAAGGATTCTTATGAAATCTAAATCTTATTCTTGTATTATTATTATTATTATTATTATTATTATTATTATTTTTATTATGCTCTATGCCCCTCTTTGAAAGGATGGCCTGCCATCCTCCATTTACAATTTGAGTTTGATCTCTTTTACATGGGTATTGAACTTGACCACCTGATACCTGTAGAATAACAACAACATAGAGGAAAGAAGAAACAAAAACAAACTAACTAATAAAAGTATCATGGAGCCCTGGCATTTCCTGGGTGAGCTACTGCATCTAACCTCCACCAATAGTAATGCTTTTATATTCCAGTGGAAGATAGGATTTAAATCTTGGGATAAAAGATGATGCTCTCTGACTCAGAAAACCTAACTTCCTGCTTACCCTGCCATCTTGCTTTTGTCAGTTGTTCCTGATTTCAGATAATTTTTTCTCTTGAATAGACTTTTCTATGTGAAAAGAAAGTCGATTCCTGCCTATTTAGACATCTAAGCAGGAAGTGTTGTTTCCTTGTTTTACCATCTGTTAGAGTTATACTCTACAAGCAGCTATGATAAAGCCATTTGGATCTTTCAGACATTAAAAGATATTCCATGAAGGAATTTCTGGAAAGCAATCCTTTTTAATTTTTCTTATTTTCTACATTACTTAAGCAGTGGATTGATGGGAGAGTAAGCTCAGAGGGACTTCTTTCTGCATATCCACCAGTAGCAAAAACATCAATAAGTCTTGTTGGATTTATGCTGGAGATAGGTTCTCTGTGAGCCACAGCTCATTCTCTTGTTGGTTATCATTTTGACTCTAACATTCTGTTCCTTAGGATAGGTACTTGGCAATGCCCTTGACATGTCCTTTTGTAATATTGTCCTTAAATAGACTATGTTCAAAATAAATCACACTATTATTTTGAAATTAAAATCAGCATACGATCATTTTGCTCCAAATCACATGAGTTTTTGTTTTGGTCTTTTAGAAACTATATTTTTTAATTACATTTTCCCTCTTCTCATTTCCTTGCAAACCCTCCCATATACACCTTCTAATTCCTTCACTTGTGACATTCTTGATTAGGGGAATCACAAAGACCTTCAAATACCATGGCCTTGACTACATTTCTGGCTTCTCACACATAGCACAATCAATCCTTGCTTTTTTGTGTAGTTTATTCCTTTTGTGTGAAAACTCACCTGTTTATAGATGATTCTCATCCATGATTACCTTTTTTATGAGCGATTTTTCTTTTCAATGTTGAGTATATATAATACAAATTCTGTCCATCTGATCATTAAACCATTAAAGTTTTACTTTCAAGTGGTACTAATAGCATTTAAGTTTGTACAATGGCTCTCTGTATTTCTATAATCTTTTCTCCATCCCAAGCAGAACCTCTCCTAATTAAATGCAACTTCCCAATCTCTTCTCAGGCTCCTACCCTTTCCTCTCTGACTCTACATCCTCTACAGACCTCATGCAATGGAATCACATATCATTTGTACTTTTGTATCTGGCTATGAACCTTTACCAGATACCTGGGATTTCTTACCCTTTATTCTGCTTTTGTTTCTTTATCTCTGAATCAAGGCCTCATTATATAGCCTAGACTGGCCTACTGATGTTGTTCTTTGTCTATCTGAGTCAGGATCTTGTTTTGTAAATGGCCTGCTTATAGTTGTCTAGGTATTTTCTCTTCAAACTTTGTCCCTGTTGTACAAATAATTCAATGTCTTGGAACATAGAACCCAAACTATAAAGAAATAAAAGTAATTGCTTTATACCTTTGGTGTAGTGTAGATCCTAAGGATGGGAGTTCTCTAAAGGAACACCAGTTTGGATATTTTGTAGGCTCTTCCATTTTTCCCTTATGTCCTGTTTGGCATGTATGCCATACTTTCCTGCTGGTTTTCATTATCTTCTGAGAATAAGAAACTGTCATTTCAATAAACCCACTTTTGCTTTTCTTATTTACCTTTGATTCTCTAACTGTACGTCATGTATTTATCATTAGCAGGCCTATTTTCTCAGTCTATCCAGTATCAATATCACAGGCCTGAGGCATCAAACTCATTCTTCTGCATGGCAATGCATTTTCTCATATTGTACATACTATCTCTTATTTTGTTCTGCTTTTAATACATTATATCAAACCAAATAAATTATATCATATCAACTCAGATTGGTTCTTGAAATGTATCTACATTAGACAATGCAGCTTCATTGTCACTTTTTAAAGCTTTTGTTTTTTATCTAAATTATGTGTGTATATGTGCATGTGAGGGCAGTTCTTTCAGAGCCCAGAAGAGGGCATTATATTGTCTGGAACTGGAGTTGTGTGCTGTCCTGAGCAAATTTAAACCAATGTTGGATACTGAAGTCAGGTTCTATATAAGGACAGTATATACTCTTCACCAGTATGCCTTTTCTCTAATTCTTTTTTTAATACACTAATTAATTTGTTACAGGGTTCATGATTTATGTATATTTTTCTTCCTGATGCAACCCAATTCTGTAAGTTTCAATTCCATCAATCCAAAGTGATAATAGTCTACATTTATATCCTTTTGTTTTATACTGAGTTTGTTGCAGGAGAGTGTTATCCTACATTAATCCCAGAACTGTGAATGCAGATCAGGTGGATCTCTGTGAGTTCAAGACCAGACTGCTTTACAGAAATCTTTCCAGGACATGTAAGGCTACACAAAGTAATCCTGTCTCAAAACCAAAAAGTTTTGTTAAACATCAGAAAATATCTGAAGTTCTGTGTCTTGTGAATTCCTCTTTGCCTGTGTTCTTGAATCCCATCAAAAACTGATGCAGGCCATACAGACTTTGTGTGTGAATAAGTGAATATATGGAAAGGAAACTTCCAGTCTCCATCTGTGACTGGGAACCTCAGCTTGGGCCACAGGGCTCCATAGCCAATTAGTGTCAGGAGAAAGCTAACCTCTCAGGAGCTTGGAAAAGATGGGAGTGGGGCCAAGGTGAGCACCACTGCTCACCAGGAACCGCCCCGAACCTTCGGGACACAGGGACTGAGGTAGGCGGGCATAGGAACACTCTGATTCCCATCTGTTGCAGGAGACCTCTGCCTGGGCCACCAGGGTTCCATAGCCAAGCAGTGCCAGGAGAAAGTTACTCTCCTAGGAGCGTGGAAAAGCCGTGAGTGGGGACAAAACGAGCACCATGGCTCACTGAACTCCGCCCGGAAACCACGGGCCACAGAGACTGAGGGACAGAAAACTTACAGTCTCCATCTGTGGCTGGGGACCTCAGCTTGGGCCACAGGGCTCCATAGACAATTAGCACTGGGAGAAAGCTACCCTCCCAGGAGCTTGGAAAAGCCAGGAGTGGGGCCAAGACTAGCACGACTGCTCACAAGGAACCGCCCTGAACCTGCTGGACACAGAAACTGCGGTAGGTAGGCATAGGAACCTTCTGGTTATCATCTGTGGCAAGAAACCTCTTCCTGGGCCACTAGGGTCCCACAGCCAAGCAGCACCGCAAGAAAATCACTCTCCCAGGCCCTCATCACAGAGACTGAGGAGGAAAAGTAAAGGCCGGGAACCTTCTGGTTTCTATCTGTGGCAGGGGACCTGTGAATGGGGAACCGGGGTTACATAGACAAGCAGTGCTAGGAGAAAGTCACCCTCCCAGGAGAGTGGAAAAGCCATGAGTGGGGATAAGACAAGCACCACTGATCACCAGGACCTGGAGACCTCAGCCTGGGCCACAGGGCTCCAGGAGAGAGCTAGTATCCCAGGAGTGCTGACATACCTTTGAGTATTGGCAAAACCACCACTTCTGTTCAAACTCACTGGATCAAGAGAGACCATTGCAGAACTATCAGGACATAGGAACCAAGGGACAGCTGGGGACAAGATCCTTCTGGTTTCTGTCTGCACCCCAGATCGGACCCGGTGCCACAGCACTCCAAACCCAAACACCTCTCAGAGAGAGCTGTTCTTCAAGGAGTACTGATACAGAGGCCTGCAGGAGGGAAGCCATAGCCAGACAGAGTAAGATCAACTAACATCAGAGTTAACAAGATGGCAAAAGGCAAGGGCAAGATCTAAGGAACAAAAACCAAGTCTACTTGGCAACATCAGAACCCAGCTCTGCTACCACAGCAAGCCCTGGATTCCCCAACACACCAGAAAAGCAAGACTCAGATTTAAAATCATTTCTCATGATGATGATAGAAGAGTTTAAGAAAGAAATTAACACCCTTAAAGAAACACAAGAGAACAGAGGTAAAGAACTAGAAGCCCTTAAAGAGGAAACACAAAAATCCATTAAAGAATTACAGGAAAACACAATCAAACAGACAAAGGATATGAACAAAACTATCCAGGCACTAAAAATAGAAGTAGAAACAATAAAGAAATCACAAAAACAGACAACCCTAGAGTTAGAAAACTTAGGAAAGAGATCAGGAGTCATAGATGTAAGCATAACCAACAGAATACAAGAGATAGAAGAGAGAATCTCAGGAGAAGAATATACCATAGACAACATCAACACAACAGTAAAAGAACATACAAAATGCAAAAAAACTCCTAACCCAAAACATCCATGAAATCCAGGACACAATGAGAAAACAGAACCTAAGGATAATAGATATAGAAGAGAGTGAAGATTTCCAAATTAAAGGACCAGCAAATATCTTCAACAAAATCATAGAAGAAAACTTTCCTAACTTAAAGAAAAAGATGAACATAAATATACAAGAAGCTTAAAGAACTCCAAACAGATTAGACCAGAAAAGAAATTTGTCCTCTCACATTATAGTGAAAACACCAAATACAAAAAACAAGGAAAGAATATTAAAAGCATTAAGGGAAAAAGGTCAAGTAACATATAAAGGCAGACCTATCAGAATTACACCTGACTTCTCACCAGAGACTATGAAAGTTAGAAGATCCTGGGCAGAACTCATACAGACCCTAAGAGAACACAACTGCCAGCCAAGGTTGCTATACCCAGCAAAACTCTCATTTAACATAGATGGTGAAACCAAAATATTCTATGACAAAACCAAATTTATACAATATGTTTCCACAAACACTGCCCTACAAAGGATAATAAAGGGTAAACGTCAACAAGGGAAATCACACTCTAGAAAACACAAGAAAGTAATCTCTCAACAAACTGAAAAGAAGATAGCCACACAAACCTAAAAGTTACATCGAAAATAACAGGAACCAAAAATCACTATTCAATAATATCTCGTAACATCAATGGACTCAATTCCCCAATAAAAGACATAGACCGACAGACTGCACCCATAAAGAGGGCCCAGCATTGCTGCATTCAGGAAACACACCTCCAGGATAAAGACAAACACTACCTCAGAGTAAAGGGCTGGAAAACAAGTTTCCCGGCAAATGGTGCCAAGAAACAGACTGAAGTAGCCATTCTAATATCGGATAAAATTGACTTTCTCCCAAAAGTCATCAAAAAAGATAAGAAAGGACACTTCATACTCATCAAAGGAAAAATCTACCAAGAAGAACGTTCAATTCTAAACATTTATGTGCCAAATGCAAGGGCACCCACATTCATAAAAGAAACCTTACTTAAGCTCAAAGCACACATTGCACCTCACACAATAATAGTAGGAGACTTTAACACCCACTGTCATCAATGGATATATCTTGGAATCACAATGTAAAGAGAGACACAGTGAAACTAACAGATGTTATGAACCAAAGAGATTTAACAGATATCTATAGAACGTTTCATTCTAAATCAAAAGAATATACCTTCTTCTCAGCACCTCATGGTACCTTCTCTAAAACTGACCATATAATCTGTCACAAAACAAACCTCCACAGACACAAGATGATTGAAATAATTCCTTGCCTCCTATCAGATCACTACAGTTTAAGGCTGGTCTTCAATGGCAACAATAACAACAGAAAGTCCACATACACATGGAAGCTGAACAATGCTCTACTAAATGTCAACTTGGTCAAGGAAGAAATGAGGAAAGAAATTAAAGACTTGCTAGAATTTAATGAAAATGAAAGTACAACATACCCAAACTTATAGGACACAATGAAAGCAGTGTTAAGAAGAAAACTCACAGCTTTGAATGCCTCCAAAAAGAAATGGGAGAGAGCATACACTAGCAGCTTAACAACACACCTGAAAACCTTAGAACAAAAAGAAGCTAATGCACCCAAATAAGAGTAGAAGGCAGGAAATAATCAAAATAAGGGCTGAAATCAAACAAGTAGAAATAAAAACAACTATACAAAGAATCAACAAAATAGATAAACCAGACTAACCAGACGGCATAGAGACAGAATCCAAATTAACAAAATTAGAAATGAAAAGGGAGACATAACAACAGGTTCTTAGTAAATTCAAAAAAAATCATCAGATGGTACTACAAAAGCCTATACTCAACAAAACTGGAAAATCTGGATTAAATGCACAATTTTCTAGAAAGATATCAAATACCAAAGTTAAGTCAGGATCAGATAAACCATCTAAACAGTCCCATAATGCCTAAAGTCATTAAAAGTCTCCCAATAAAAAAAAGCCCAGGACCAGATGGGTTCACTGCAGAATTATATCAGACCTTCAAAGAAGACCTAATACCAATTATCTTCAATCTATTACACAAAACAGACAGAGAAGGAACACTACACAATTCCTTCTATGAGGTGACAATTATACTGATACCAAAACTTCACAAAGACCCAACAAAGAAAGAAAACTTCAGACTAATTTCCCTTATGAATATCGATGCAAAAATACTCAATAAAATTCTCGCAAACCGAATCCAAGAACACATCAAAATGATCACTCATCATGATCAAGTAGGCTTCATCCCAGGGATGCAGGGATGGTTCAATACCGGGAAATCCATCAATGTAATTCAATACATAAAAAAACTCAAAGAAAAAACCACATGGTCATTTCATTAGATGGTGAAAAAGCATTTGACAACATTCAAAATCCCTCCATGATAAAAGTCTTGGAAAGATCAGGAATTCAAGACCCATACCTAAACATAGTAAAAGCAATATACAGCAACCAATAGTCAACATCAAACTAAATGGAGAAAAACTCGAAGCAATCCCACTAAAACCAGGGACTAGACAAGACTGTCCTCTCTCTCCCTGTCTATTCAATATACTACTTGATGTTCTAGCCAGAGCAATTAGACAACCAAAAGAGGACAAAGGGATGCACATGGTAAGGAAGAAATCAAATTATCACTCTTTGCAAATGATATGATCGTATACTTAAGTGACCCGAAAAACTCCACCAGAGAACTGCTGCAGCTGATAAACAACTTCACCAAAGTGGCCGGATATAAAATTAACTCAAACAAATCAGTAGCCTTCCTATACTCAAAAGACAAATAGGCTGAAAAAGAAATTAGGAAAATGACACCCTTAACAATAGTCACAAACAATATAAAGTATCTTGGTGTGACTCTAACCAAGCAAGTGAAAGATCTGTATGACAAGAACTTCAAGTCTCAGAAGAAAGAAATCGAAGAAGACCTCAGAAGGTGGAAAGATCTTCCATGCTCATGGATTGGAAGGATTAATATAGTAAAAATGGCCATCCTGCCAAAAGCAATCTAAAATTCAATGCAATCCCCATCAAAATTCCAACTCAATTCTTCATAGACTTATAAAGAAAAATTCTCAAATTCATTTGGAACAACAAAAAAATCCAGGATAGCAAAAGCTATTCTTAACAACAAAAGAACTTCTAATGGAATCAGCATCCCTGACCTCAAGCTGTACTTCAGAGCAGTAGTGATAAAAACTGCATGGTATTGGTACAGTGACAGGCAGGTAGATCAATGGAATAGAACTGAGGACCCAGAATTGAACCCACACACCTATGGTCACTTGATTTTCAACAAAGGAGCTAAAACCACTCAGTGGAAAAAAGACAGCATTTTTAACAATTTGTGCTGGTTCAACTGGTGGTCTATATGTAGAAGAATGCAAATTGATCCATTCCTATCTCCCTGTCCAAAGTTCAAGTCCAAGTGGATCAAGGACCTCCACATAAAATCAGATACACTGAATCTAATAGAAGAGAAAGTGGGGAAAATTCTCGAACACCTGGGTACAGGGGAAAAGTTCCTGAATTGAACACCAGTGGCTTATGCTCTAAGATTAAGAATAGACAAATGGGACCTCATGAAACTGCAAAGCTTCTGTAAGGCAAAGGACACTGTCAATAGGACAAAACGTCAACCAGCAGATTGGGAAAAGATCTTAACCAACTTTATGTCCGATAGAGGGCTAATATCCGATATACACAAAGAACTCAAGATTTTAGTCTCCAAAAAACCAAATAACCCCATCAAAAAATGGGGAACAGAGCTAAACAGAGAATTCTCAACTGAGGAAATTTGCAGGGCTGAGAAGCAACTAAAGAAATGTTCAACATCTGTAGTCATCAGGGAAATGCAAATCAATACAAGTCTGAGATTCTATCTCACACCAGTCAGAATGGCTAAGATCAAAAATTCAGGTGACAGCAGATGCTGGCGAGGATGTGGAGAAAGAGAAACACTCTTCCACTGTTGGTGGGATTGCAAGCTGGTACAACCACTCTGGAAATCAGTTTGGCAGACCCTCAGAGAAATGGACATAATACTACCTGAGGACCCAGCTATACCTCTCCTGGGCATATACCCAGAAGATGCTCCAACATGTAATAAAGACACATGCTCCACTATGTTCATAGCAGCCATATTTATAATAGCCAGAAGCTGGAAACAACCCAGATGTCCCTCATCAGAGGAATGGATACAGAAAATGTGGTACATTTACACAATGGA
>CM052711.1:79031443-79072089 GCA_028551405.1 Uromys caudimaculatus | reverse complement strand
GATCCTGAGCTAGGTAATTCAGTCACAAAAGAACGAACATGGTATGTACTCACTGATGAGTGGATATAAGCACAAAAGTTCAGAATGCCCAAGTTTCACTTTACAGTAACCACTCGAATGTGAATAAGGTCCCAGATGGAGGAGTTGGAGAAAGGTCTGAAGGAGCTAAGCGAGTTTGCAGCCCCATGGGGGGATCAACATTGTCAACAGGCCTGACCCCCCCCTCCAGTCCTCCTGGAGGCTAGACCACCAACCAAAGAATACACATGGAGGTACCGTGGTTCAGACCACATATGAGGCAGAGGATGGCCTCGTTGGCTATCATTGAGAGGAGAGGTCCTTGGGCCTGAGGGTGTTAGAGGCCCCAGTATAGGGGAATGTCAAGGTGGGAATATGGGAATGGGTGGGCATGTGGGTGGGAGGTGGAATTCCCTCATCGAGGCGGGGAGGGTGAGGGGGTTGGTGGTTTCCAAAGAGGAGACCTAGAAAAGGGAAACATTGGAAATGTAAATAAAGTATCAAAAATAAATAAATAAATAAATAAAAAGTGAATATATGAATTCATACATGGAAAAATTTGAAACAGCAATATATTTGTATTACTGACTTTTTAATTGATTATATGTAGCCTCAAGTATTATCCATTTGACCTGTGTATGTACACTTGCTGCCTGAGGAATAGTGATATTTATATCCAACATTAAGTTGTGTATATGAAACAACAAAGGAATAAGGATTTTCCTTGATACATTAAAATTAAAAAGACATCTTTTGATACATTTGGAAAACCTGAAAGCTCTGTAGCTCAATTAAAGTTATGTATTACTTTTCCTCCAAGTCACTTACCGTGAACTTATAAGATCAAGTACCAACAGCACTACCTGGGTATGTAATTGAATTTAGGAATTTCATTCTTTGTCTAGGAATGTTGTAATTGTAAAGAGTGGGGAAAGATAATAAAACATCGATGGACCTACCTGAATTTGGAGATCCCTGGAAATAGACCTAGAATTGTAATCCCACTTCCCTTCATATTGTTCATGTTTGAAAGAATGAAACAAATACTTTATTAACTAAGCACAATATTTCCCTCATCATGTGCTCAGTGGGAAGTTGTACTGGCTAGTTTTCTGTCAACTTGACCCAAGTCAGAGTTATCACAGAGAAAGGTGTTTCAGTTGAGAAAATGCTTCCATGAGATCCAGCAGTAAGGCATTATATCAATTAGTGATCAAGAGGGCAAGGTCCCTTGTGGGTGATACCATCTGTTGGCTGGTAGTCTTGGGCTCTATAAGAAAGCCAGTTGAGCAAGCCAGGAAAAGCAAGCAACCCAGTAAGTAACATCCCTCCATGACCACTGCATCAGCTCCTGCTTCCTGACCTGCCTGAGTCCCAGTCCTAATTTCCTTTTGTGATGAACAGCAGCATGGAAGTATAAGCTGAATAAACCCTTTCCTCCCAACTTGCATCTTGGTCATGATGTTTGTGCAGGAATAGAAATCCTGACTAAGACAGTAGTGGATGTTGATGACAAAGGACCTCAAACTCAAAAGCCTCTAGTGGTCTGTGCTTGGCATCTGCTCATCTTTCTTATTGTTAAATATTAGATAAAACAGATGACCTTTAAAATAGTTAAAAAACAAACAAACAAACATAGGTTTCCATCTATTTCAAATGAATCTAGACTATAAACATTGCCTGTGTGTTGTATAGAATCCCATGCACGACTGTGGTTGAGACATGGTTGCTTATAATGTGGGCTGTCTAGTTCAATGTCATTTTGGTGTGTGCATGTGTACATTATTATAGTTAGAGACCAGAAGCCAATATTGGTTGACTTTCCCAGTCACTTGTCATGGTATTTTGAGATAGGATCTCACACTTAATTTGGATCATAGTGATTTATTTAGGTTGGAGGGCCAATTTGTTCCCAGGACTTCCTTGTCTCTGTCTTACCAGCACTGGTAATATAGAAACACTGCATTGTGCAAGGCTTTTACGTAGATTCTAGGAGACAAAAGCAAGTTTCCAGACTTGAATACCAAGTACTTTATTAACTCTTTGCTCAGCCTGTATTGAACATTCTTTAAGTCTTTGTCTATTATGTTATCTCTGGAAAGAAGACAATTATCTTTTTGTGTTTCTGAGACATTTATGGGGATATAGATGTTAAACCATTTGCCCAAAGCCAGGGCCAACTGACCCAAAAACATCTGTTCAGAGTTTGCTTAGAATAGCATGGTGAATACTGCAGAATCACAAGGGCGGCACCCCTGTTAAACATAAATGATGGTTCCATATAATTAAAACTATGACCTGAGAGAATGGGACTGGTAGTAGAGAAAGAAGGAAGGACTCATAAAAGACATCTGGTAGAATGAAGAAGACAATGGGGATGGAAAGATGATTCTGCACTGAAGAGTACTTGATGCTCATTCAGAGTTACCAAGTTAAGTTCCTAGTACTGAAGAAAGGATAACATTCAACATATATCTATCTAGTTCCAATAAATTTAATGCCCCCCAAAGGCAACTTCACTCATATGTGCATACCTATGCACACACACACACACATATGTACATAATTTAAAATAAAAGGGAAATCTTTGAAAATGAATTAAAGAGATAAGAAACAATTGGAGTAAAAAATGGTGAGTTGAAAACTGTGATGGGGGAGTGTTGTACACATGCATGTGTGTGTGGATATATATGGATAGTTATATATGTGTCTGACAAAGCCAGAGAACAACTCTAAGTGTGTTACTCAATCTTTCATACCTAGGTTTTAGAGACAGTTCTTTTAACTTAACCTGAACTTCCTTGGTTTGACTAAGCTGGCCAGCCAATAAGATCTAGTGATTTGGCAGTCTCTGTCCCATCCCAGCATTGAGGTTTCTGACACCTGCTCCCGTATCAGCTTTTTCATTAATCCTGTGGATCAAAGCACAGGTCCTCACGCTGTACATATTTACCTGTGTACCAGAGCTCTTATAATGCTGGTTACCATAAGATTCTGCACTATCATTACAAAACAAAACAAAGCAGACAGACAAACACTTGTAGTTTCTAGCAATGAAGTGTGTGTACATTTAGCTTCCACAATAAAGACACAAACGTATAACAAGAACTAAAAAGATGTTACTTCTGGCATGTAAATGTGTAAATGATTAGAGTCACACCAAGGTATTTTATATTATTTGTGACTATTGTGAAGGGTGTCTTTTCCCTAATTTCTTTCTCAGCCTGTTTATCCTTTGAGTAGAGGAATGGTATTCTTTTGCTTGAGTTAGTTTTATATCCTTCCACTTTGCTAAAGTTGTTTATCAAGTTTATGAGTTTAATGTTGGAATTTTTGGGGTTACTTAAGTATACTATTATATCATCTGCAAACAGTGATATGTTGATTTCTTCCTTTCCAATTTGTATCCCTTTGACCTCCTAATATTATGTAATTGCTCTGGCTAAGACTTTCAGTACTATACTGAATAGGTAGGAAGAGAGTAGGTAGCCTTTTCTAGTCCCTGATTTTAGTGGTTTGTTTCAAGTTTCTATCCGTTTAGTTTGATGTTGGCTATTGGTTTGCTGTATATTGCTTTTACTATGATTATGTATGGGCCTTCAATTCCTGATCTTTCCAAGAATTTTATCATGGAGGTTGTTGAATTTTGTCAAATGCTTTTTCAGCATCTAATGAAATGATTATGTGTTTTTACTTTGTGTTTGTTATATAGGGGATTACATTGATGGATTTCCATGTAGTGATCCATCCCTGCATCCCTGGGATGAAGCCTACTTATCATGATGGATAATCATTTTAATGTGTTCTTAGATTTGGTTTGTGAGAAATTTATTGAGTATTTTTGCATTGATATTCATAAAGGAAATTGGTCTGAAGTTCTCTTTGTGGGGTCTTTGTGGGGGTTAGGTAAGAGCATAATTGTAGCTTTGTAGAGATAATTGGGTTATGTTTCTTCTGTTTCTATTTTGTGGAATAGCTTGAAGAGTATTGGTATTATATCTTATTTAAAGGTGTGATAGAATTATACACTAGGCCCATCTGATCCTAGACTTTTTTTGGTTGGGAGAATTTTAATGACTGCTTCTATTTCTTTAGGGATTATAGGACTGATTGGATGGTTTTTCTGATCCTGTTTAAATTCTTTCCCTGGTATCTGTTGAGAAAAATGTCCATTTCATTCATATTTTCCAGTTTTGTTATGAATGGCATTTGTATTAGGATCTGATGGATTTTTTAATTTCCACAGTTTATGTTGTTATATGTTCATTTTCATTTCTGATTTTGTTAATTTGGATAGTGTCTCTTTGATCTCTGGTTAGTATGGCTAAGGTTTTATCTATCTTGTTGATTTTCTCAAAGAACCAGCTCCTGCTCTTGTTGATTGTTTGCATATTTCATTTCACTTCTACTTGGTTGATTTCAGCCCTGAATTTGATTAATTTCGAAGTCTACTGCTCTTGGATGCGTTTGCTTCTTTTTGTTCTAGAGCTTTCAGGTGCTTTCAAGATGCTAATGTTTGCTCTCTCCAGTTTCTTTTTGGAGGCACTCAGAGTTATGAGTTTTCCTCTCAGCACTCCTTTCACTTTCCCCCATAAGTTTGGATATATTGTGCTTCATTTTCATTAAATTCTAAAATGTTTTTAATTTTTTCTTTAGTGATTCTTTGACCAAATTATCATTGAGTAGGGTGTTGCTCAGCCTCCATGTATATGTGGGGTTTCTGTTGTTTTTTGTCCTTATTGAAGACTAGCCTTAGTCTGTGGTGATCTGATAGGGTGCATGGGATTATTTCAATATTCTTATATCTGTTGGGGCCTATTTTCTTACCAATTATATGGTTAATTTTGGAGAAGGTACCATAAGGTGCTGAGAATAACGTATATTATTCTTTTGTTCTAGAATGAACTGTCTTATAGACATCTGTTGAAACCATTTGCTTCACAACTTCTGTTAGTTTCACTGTATCTCTGATTACTTTCTGTTTCCATGAACTGTCCAGTGATGAGAGATGGATGTTGATGTCTTCCATTATTATTGTGTGAGGTACATTGTAGGCTTTGAGCTTTAGCAAAGATTATTTTATGAAGGAAGTTGCCCTTGCATTTGGAGCACAGTGTTCAGAATGGAGAGTCATCTTGGTAGATTTTTCCTTTGACAAGTATGAAATGTACTTCCTTATCATTTTTGATAAGTTTTGATTGAAAGTCGATTTTATTCGATATTAGAATGACTAATCCAGCTTGTTTCTTAGGACCGTTTGCTTGGAAATTATTTTTCCTGACTTTTACTTTGAGGTAGTATCTGTCTTTGTTCCTGAGATGCATTTCTTGCATGCAGCAAAATACTAGGTCTAGTTTTCATATCCAGTCTGTTAGTCTATGTCTGTTTATTGTAGAATTGAGTCTATAGATGTTAAGAGATATTAAGAAAAAGTGATTGCTGTGTCCTGTTATTTTGGTTATTATAGTTGCAATTATATTTGTGTGGATATCTTTTTTTTTGGTGTGTTGAAAGAAAATATTACTGCTTTTAATATTCTTTCTTTGTTTTTTGTATTTACTTTTTTGATTATTATGTGATGGGAGGAATTTCTTTGCTGGTCCAGACTGTTTGGAGTTCTGTAGGCTTCTTGAATGTTCATGAGCATCTCTTTCTTTAGGTTAGGGAAGTTTTCTTCTATAATTTTGTTGAAGATATTTACTGGTCCCTTAAGTTGGGAATCTTCCTTTTTTTTTTTTTTTTCTATACCTATTATCCTTAGGTTTGTTCTTCTCATTGTGTACTGAATTTCTGGGATATTTTGGGTTAGGAGATTTTTGCATTTTGCATTTTCTTTGATGGTTATGTCAATGTTTTCTTTGATATCTTCTACACCTGAGATTCTCTCTTCTATCTCTTCTATTCTGTTGGTGATGCTTGCATCTATGACTCCTGATCGATTTCTTTCCTAGGTTTTCTATCTCCAGGGTTGTCTGACTCCATTTGGTATTTCTTTATTGTTTTTATTTCCATTTTTTAGATCCTGGATGTTTTTGTTTTCAATTCCTTCACCTCTTTAGTTGTGTTTTCCTGTAATTCTATAAGGGTTTTTTGTGTTTCCTCTGTACTACTACCTTTCTAACTGTGTTTTCCTGTATTTCTTTAATGGAGTTATTTATGACCTTTTTAACATCCTCTATCATTATCATGAGATGTGATTTTAAATCATCATCTTGCTTTTCTAGTGTTTTATGTTGTCCAGGATTTGCTATAGCATGAGAACCAGGTTTTTTTGAAACCAAGTAGCCTTGGTTTCTGTTGTTTATGTTCTTGTCTTTACCTCTTGCCATCTGGTTATCTCCGTTGTTGGTTGGTCTTGCTTTCTCTGACTGGAGACTGCCCTTCCTGTGAGCCACTGAGCCTGTGATCTTAGGTGTGTCAGCTCTCCTGGGAGACCAGCTTTCTCGAGGCAGGATTTGTGTCTGGAGCTGTGCCACAGGGTTAACTCAGGGACACAGGTGGAGACTGGGAGGATCCTGTTTCCAGTTTCTCTGTGGTTGCTGTGCCCCACTATCCATTTCAAATATGGGTGCATGATAGACATCTGTACACTCAGTCTTAGCAAGAAAGGTGCCTGAGACCTTGTGGTCAGAAATTTCTCTTAGATATGTCAGCTTAAAGTTTAAAGATGCTGCCTCAAAACTCCAGGTAACAAATGACTAAGGAAGACAGAGATCATCAGCCTCTGGTTCATTCACATATGCACAATTTGGCACCTGAATGGGCAGAGAGAGAGAGAGAGAGAGAGACCCACACACACATATACATACACATACAACCCCCTCACACACACATGTACACAGTATGAACATCTGTTATGTCTATATGAAAACAGGGCAAAATGATAGTTCAGTGAGTAAAGGCACTTGTTACCAAGCCTGATTACTTGAGTTAGAATCTGACAACCCACATGGTTGATGAAGAAACCCTACTTCTTCAACTTTTCCTTTAATGTCTACCTGCATATCTTGGCATATACCACCAACCTCATACAAATAAAATATTAATAACATTTTAAAGATTGTATGGAAAGGAAAGTGCCTGTCATTGCAAGTCATTCTTGGTTAACCATTTTATGCTAGTATCCTTATATAATTGCTTATTGAATATGTGACTCAGAACTTTGGTATGGTAATAGACTATGTAAGACGGCTCTACTGAACAACATCCCATGCTAATTACCAACACAGTTCTTGCCATAATCATTAACATCTCTAGAAATGTATATCTCATGTTTAGGTTGACACACTCTGTATTAGGGGTTTTCTGGTGCAGAAGGTTGATATAATCCTCAAAATGCCTAAAAGTTTGGGGAGTCTCCCAAGAACAATTTCCTCTGTCCCAGAAATATTTACCACAAGCCTTTACATTTGGTCTCCTAAAAAACACTATTTATTAACTACTAAATTTGTTCCTCTCTCATATTAAATAAGGCTGAAATCATATAATTTACTAAAAATGTTGTGTTGTTTATTTACAATATAGAAAGGTGAGATTATAAAAGTACACAGTTTCATTACTAATTGTTTCACTGTTATCAATTGTTGGAACATATGCAAATATATCTATGAATATGTTTACAGAAGTATATTTGCACCTTTAGTCTACACTATAAATATTTTAGTTTCTTTTTAATTGTCTGATTTTGCATTAGTGAGTTTTTAATTACTGTCTCTAAAATGTTTAAAGAACAGAATAAATAAGCAAAATTTGGAGAAAGGAAAGAGTGAGAAAGAGACAGGGAAGGAGATAGAGAGAAGAGTATCAAAGGAAGGAAAGGGAAAGCATGCTTTAATGTTTTGTTAATTTTAGCTGTTGATCACTGGATTGAAGATCACTCAATCATGAAGATACTAACCTCATGCATAGTTTAATCTGTGTGGTTCCTTTTGTTAAAGAGAAGAGATCATTGTGCAAGTCTTCAAGTATTTTGTCCTGGAAGCTTTTGTTTATTTACCTCTTTCTCTCTGTTTCTAAGTTACCAATGTGTGAATGACCTTTTTCTTCACATTCTCCCAAGAATGATGTCCTAAGTTGTCTCAGATACAAAGAAATAACTCTAGCTAATGCTAGCCTGCTATATCTGTCATCATATGTTTGACAAAAATACTTTAGATCTTTAAGTAGTCTTCTTAGATAATCTATCATTTAGAGGAGGATTAAAGGATCGGGTATGGGAGGGGACAGCAGAGATGTTACAGAGGGTCAGGAAATTGAACAGAGGTGTGTAGTAATAGGGGATGGGGAACTGAGGGTAGACACCAGAAAATCCCAGATGACAGGAAAGAAAGAGGCTTCCAAGACCCAATGGAGATGACATTAGCTAAAATACCCAACAAAGGGGATGGAGAACCTGAAGAGACTATATCCAGAGTTTAGGCATAGCCCCCCGGTTGAGGGATGGGACCACATACCCATCTTCAAAATTTTAACCCAGAATTGCTCTTGTCTAAAGTAAATACAAGGACAATGAGTGGAGCAAAGACTGAAGGAAAGGTCATTCAGAGACTGCCCCACCTGGGGATGCATCCCATATGCAGACATCAAACCCAGACACTTTTGCTGATGCCAAGAAGATCTTGCTGACAGGAGCTTGCTGACAGAGTCTGACCAATACAGATGTGGATGCTCAATCCAGCCATCAGAATGAGCAAAGCGACCCCCATGGAGAAGTTAGGGGAAGGACTGAAGGAACTGAAAGGGTTTACAATCCCATAGGAAGAAAAACAATATTAATCAAACAGACCCCCTCCCAGAGCCCCCAGGGAATAAACCACCAACCAAAGAGTACATGTATAGGGATCCAAGGCTCCAGCTGCATATTTAGCAGAGGATGGCCCTATCTGGCTTCAATGGGAGTGAAGGCCCTTGATCCTGTGAAGGGTCAATGCCCCAGTGTAGCAGAATGCTAGGCCTGTGAGGCAGGAGTGGGTGGCTATAGGTATGGGAGCACTTTCATAGAAGAAGGGGGAGGGGAAATGGGGTAAGGTGGTTTTTGAGGGGAAACAGGGAAAGGGGATAACATTTGAAATGTAAATAAATATAATATCCAAATAAATAAGAAGAACAAGGAGGGGAATCAAATGAGAGAAAAATGAAAATACCTTGAACTGTTCTTTCTCTGTCCACCTAATCTTCCCCACACAGTAATTAGTAAGATGTCTTTTAAATACGAGCCTCTAACCTAACATAAACAAAGTCATCCCAGTTACTAATAGTATCACAGCCTATTACTAAAAATGTGAAAACAAAATCCTGCATCTTACCCGTTGTAATTCTCCTTTGAATTGGGTACTTTGGTGTTTTTAACAGTGCCAGCCATTAAGAAATAACCTCTCAGTGAGTATTGCTTCTTTACCATAATACTCTTTTTTTTTATACTTTATTTATATTTCAAATATTTTCCCCTTTCCAGGTCTCCCCTTTGGAAAACCCCTATCCTATCCCCCTTCCCACTGCATTTAAGAGGATATTTCTGCACCCACCCACACACTCCCATCTTCCCTCCCTGGCATTCCCTTATACTGGGGCATCTAATGCCCACAGGCACAAGGGCCTCTCCTCCCACTGATGGCCAACAAGGCCATATTCTGCCACATATGTGGCCAGCACCATCTTTGGTTGATGGTCCAATCTCTGGGAGCACCAGAGGGTCAGGACAGTTGACACTGTTGCTCCCTCCATGGGGCTGCAAACTCCCTTAGCTCCTTCAGTCCAGTCTCCAATTCCTCCATCTGGGACCCCCCCTTCAGTCCAACAGTTGCTGTGAATTGAATCTTGGGTATTCCAAACTTTTGGGCTAATATTCACTTATCAGTGAGTACATACAGTGTTCATTCTTTTGTGACTGAGTTACCTCACTCAGGATGATATTTTCAAGAAACTCTTAAGGCTGAGAAGCACCTAAAGAAATATTCAACATCCTTAGTCATTAGGAAAATGCAAATAAAAACAACACTGAGATTCCACCTCACACCAGTCAAAATGGCTAAGATAAAAAACTCAACTGACAACAGATGCTGGCGAGGATGTAGAGAAAGAGGAATACTCCTCCATTGCTGGTGGAATTGCAAGGTGGTACAACCACTCTGGAAATCAGTTTGGCAGACCCTCAGAAAAATTGGACATAATACTATCTGAGGACCCAGCTATACCACACCTGGGCATATACTGAGAAGATGCTCCAGCATGTAATATGGACACATGCTCCATTATGTTCATAGCAGCCATGTTTCTAATAGCCAGAAGCTGAAAACAACCCAGATATCCCTCATCAGAGGAATGGATACAGAAAATGTGGTTACTACTCAGGTATTGAAAACAATGACTTCATGAAAGTTGCAGGCAAATGCATGGAACTATAATACTCGTAAAAGACTCTCCACAAGACAGTCCAGTTTAGGCCTAAATAAAAAGTAATATATATAGTATATTAGAAACAAATCTGAATCTTCTTATGCCTACATTCAAACTGACTCACAAAACTTCCCTATGTGGGCTGTTGATACAAATTGACATGCACAGAAAGGAAGAGCAAAAATAAAAAACAATGTCAGGCAAGATAATACACCTGGTTTGCTTTCTATTGCTGTGAAGAATACTATGACTAACAGAATCTTGAAAAGAAAGAGTTTGTTTGGTTTACAGTCCAGCATCTTGAGGAAGCCAAGGCAGAAAGTCAAAGCAGGAACCTGGAGGCAGTAACTGAACCAGACAACATTGAGGAATTCTGTTGCTTATCTTTTTTTCTCATGGTTTACTCAGTTTGCTTTCTAATAAACCCCAGGACCACTTGCCATGGAATGATACTGCTCAGTGTGTGTGTCACTTATACATTATTCATCAATTAAAAACAGGACCTGCTCAGGATGGCCTACAGGCCAATTAGATGGAGATATTTTCTCAATTATGGTACTTAGGTCTGCCCCATCCACCACTCTCAGCCTATCTGTAGCCATTTTGTTCTCTTGCCTGCCAGCTATTTCATATTGTTGCTGTAAAATGCCTGTCAGTCATTTACATGTACAAATACTTGATTTAGAGCAAGGTCACATTGGCCACATACCCTGTTACATTCTCTATGAGGTTTGTTAATCTTAAGAAATGTTATGTTCACATTAGGGAGGTGAGTCCTGTATATTTTAGAAGACTCATATTTATTTTCTCTGAATTTAGTCAGGAGTTGTCAACTTATTTCTTGTTGAGTGTGACAGTAGTAAGGTTTTCAAAGCCTACTGACAACAAGTAACATTAAACGTGTGATTTATAAGATTAGGTTGTGTTATTTTGACTGAAGTCACCTTTCCTTTTTCATTTCAAAGTAGAAAAAATGAATGGCCTGTAAAACTGTAAGAGATGATCTGTCAGAAATAACTTTTAATTGCATATTTTTTTTACAAAGGGATTTAATTTATTTTAATCATATATATAATGTCAAATTATAAGATGATAATAATGATGGTTTCTAAAGTTTTAGCCAAAAAATATCATTTTAATTATTCTAGAAATGTCTACAAGTAATTTCATAATTTATTAATTCTGTATTTAATTTTTGACCTGTTTCTCATAATTTACCATTGTATATAATACTGTGATAGATATCCCACAGTACATGTATATTTTTGTCAAAATAAATTCCTAGAAATAAACTTACTAGATAAAATTTTATGCACAGTTTATACTTTGATACTTGTTGATACACTGTTCCTTAGAAGGACTACATTGATTTGTACTGTAATATGGAACATTTCTCTAAAATGCTCTAATAATTAAATTTTGTTATTAAGAAAAAAAGAAATCCCACAAAGCATTACATAGGACTTATCAAGTTAAAGGTCAATATGAACTGTTATGTCTAAAAATGCTTGAATAAAAGCTGATCACCACCACTAGGCAGGTCTTACTGCATCTGTGTAAGAGGACGTTGAATATTTTGGGTGTGTTTTTCTTCACAAGCCTTTCCTAAGTATTGTCTATTGTCGGAGAATTAGATAACTCATAACTATGACCCTGATCTGATCATTATTAGAGTGTATGTTCAATAAGCCATCCTTTCCTGACTGATCTATGTCAGTGTGGTTTGTGGAGTGACTCTCAGATCTTTTTCAGAGATGATCCTAGATTGTGTAAAGTTGCAAAAAACAAAAACAAACAAGCAAACAAACAAACAAAAACACTAATCAGTACAATTTATTCCTTATAAATTTAGTTGACATAAACACATCAATATTAAACCATAAGCTTTACTTTCTTGTTCGTCACCAAGATGTCATGTTGATATTAGTATCATAATACAAAACAGTATAATAATAGAAGTTCCACAGTCTTTAGAGAATTAAAAAATACTAAATAGTTGTTTTTTCTTAATATCCAGTCTCTTTAGAAGTCTTTTTCTCAATTGTAGTCTCCTATAAAAGAAAAAACAAGTTTAATAGATTCTTACTTCAAAAGGGAAGAATTTAGGCACAGTCATGATGGAATCAAAGCAAAAATGAAATTCAATAGCGTAAAAGGTGTACTGTTTGACATCTGGGATCTATTTATCAACTTCTGATACAGAAAGGACCTAGACGCTCCACCTCCCTGGCTCTACCCATTGTAGCACTCATACCTCATCTCATAAGTTCAGGCCAACTCATGCCACTGTTGCCTCTGTCCTTGTTTGTAATCACATATACTAGTCTTCAATATGCTGGAGACTTCACTGCAAATGATGCTGCACTATCAACAATGAGGTGTTTTGGTCTCTCTTCAATGACTCTACCAATGTCACATGGTGCTAAGTCTCAGTTTTTCTACATGACTCCTGCATTACTTCATATCAGAAACATCTGGGTAATTCATATTTTCAAGTTTGAATGCCAATAAAACATATGGCCTAGGAACCCTGTGGAACACAGCTTCTGCGTGCCAACCCTGAGGAAATACTCTCAGAAGATTTTATCTCAATAATGATAGTTTCTTCTTAATTTCAACTGCTTTTTCAGACCAGGATAACCAGCATCAAATTTTCCAGTAAATTAAAGGTTAATGAGAACAATTTTTCTTATAATTGCAGATTCTTCAACCCAGATAATGAGAAGCCTATCTTATTAAATTAAATCCCTGGTATTAAATTAAAAAATATCCCTGGTAGATTCTTTGCTTCCCTCTGAAATGTCATAAGTCAAGCCTCCATCTTCACTGCTCTCAGTAAAGATTTTCCAAGCTCATAAAACTGTACCACATTAAACCTTGGGCACTTAGTGGTTCTCTAGCCCAAAATTCCAAAGGCCTTCCACAATCCTCAACAAATCAACATGGGCTGGTCTGTCACAGCAATAGCCCAGGAACTTAGTTTTGATTTCTGTCCTACTTTTCTTTTCATTACTCTGATAGAACACCACCATCAAAAGCAACATAGGAAGGAAAGAACTTATTTGGCTTGTTGGTTCCATTTATAATCAAGGAAAACAAGGCAGAAAAGTGGTGGCAAGAACTGAATCAGAGATCATGGAGGAGTTCTGCTCACTGATTTGCTCTCTCTGGCCTTTTCAGTTTGCTTTCTTTTATAATCTAAGACTCCAGTGGTGGTGGAATTGCAAGCTGGTACAATCACTCTGGAAATCAGTCTGGGCAGTTCCTCAGAAAATTGGAAATAGTTCTACCTAAGGACCCAGCTATACTGCTCCTGGGCATATATCCAAAAGATGTTCCAATAAATAACAAGATACATGATCCATTTTGTTCATAGCAGCCTTATTTATAGTAGCCAGAATCTAAATACAACCAAGATGTCCCTCAGAGAAAAGGATATAGAAAATGTGGCACATTTACACAATGGGGTACTACTCAGTTATTAAAAACAATGATTTAGAGCACCAGGAGAAAGTTACTCTCCCAGGCCCTCAGGACACAGAGACTGAGGAGAAGTCAGGGAAAAGAACCTTCTGGTTTCCATCTGTGGCGGGAGACCTGGGCCTGGGCCACCAGGGTTCCATAGCCAAGTAGCACCAGGAGAAAGCTACCCTCCCGGGAGCATGGAAAAGCCATGAGTGGGGTTAAGATAAGCACCACTGCTCACCGGAACTCAACCGAAACCTGCGGCACACAGGGACTGAGGTAAAGTCGGTCATAGGAACCTTCCGGTTTCCATCTGTGGCAGGAGACCTCTGACTGGGCAAGAATATAAGGAATAGAAATCAAGACAAATTGGACTCACCAGAACCCAGCTCTCCCACCACAGCAAGCCCTGGATATACCAACACACCAGAAAAGCAAGACTCAGATTTAAAATCAGTTCTCATGATGATGATAGAAGACTTTAAGAAGGACATAAATAACTCCCTTAAAGAAATACAAGAGAACACAGGTAAACAGCTAGAAGCCCTTAAAGGGGAAACACAAAATCCATTAAAGAATTACAGGAAAACACATTCAAACAGACAAAAGAAATGAACAAAACCATCCAGGAACTAAAAATTGAAATAGAAACAATAAAGAAATCACAAAGGAAGACAACCCTGGGGTTAGAAAACTTAGGAAAGAGATCAGGAGTCATAGATGCAAGCATAACCAACAGAATACAAGAGATAGAAGAGAGAATCTCAGAAGCAGAAGATACCATAGACAACATTGACACAATAGTCAAAGAAAATGCAAAATGCAAAAAGCTTCAAACCCAAAACATCCATGAAATCAAGGATACAATGAGACGACAGAACCTAAGGATAATAGGTATCGAAGAAAGTGAAGATTACCAAAGGACCAGTAAATATCTTCAACAAAATTATAGAAGAAAACTTCCCTAACTTAAAGAATGAGATGAACATAAATATACAAGAAGCTTACAGAACTCCAGATAAATTGAACCAGAAAAGAAATTCATCCCGTCACATTATAGTGAAAACATCAAATACACAAAACAAGGAAAGAATATTAAAAGCAGTAAGGGGAAAAGGTCAAGTAACATATAAAGGGAGACCTATCAGAAGTACACCAGACTTCTCAACAGAGACTATGAAAGTTAGAAGATTCTGGGTAGAACTCATACATACCCTAAGAAAACACAACTGCCAGCCCAGGCTGTTATACCCAGCAAAACTCTCACTTAACATAGATGGTGAAACCAAAATATTCTATGACAAAACCAAATTTACACAATATGTTTCCACAAACCCTGCCCTACAAAGAATAATACATGGCAAACATCAACTCAAGGAGGGAAACTACACACTAGAAAAAGCAAGAAAGTAATCTTTCAACAAACTGAAAAGAAGATAGCTACACAAACCTAAAAGTAACATTAAAAATAACAGGATCCAAGAATCTCTATTCCTTAATATCTCTTAACATCAATGGACTCAATTCCCCACAAAAAAGACATAGATTGAAAGAATCGATCCACAAAGAGGACACAGCATTTTGCTGCATTCAGGAAACACACCTCTGTGATAAAGACAAACACTACCACAGAGTAAAGGGTTGGAAAACAATGTTCCAGGCAAATGGTTCCAAGAAATAGACTGGAGTAGCCATTTTAATATCCAATAAAATCAACTTTCACTCAAAAGTCATCAAAAAAGATAAGGAAGGACACTTCATACTCATCAAAGAAAAAAATCTACCGAGAAGAACTCTCAATTCTAAACAGCTATGCTCTAAATTCAAGGGTACCCACATTCATAAAAGAAATTTACTAATGATCAAAGCACACATTGCACCTCACACAATAATAGTGGGAGACTTCAACACCACATTATCATCAATAGACAGACCTTAGAATCACAAACTAAACAGAGACACAGTGAAACTAACAGATGTTATGAACCAAATGAATTTAACATATATCTATATAGCATTTCATCCTAAATCAAAAGAATATACCATCTTCTCAGCACCTCATTGTACCTTCTCCAAAATTGACCATATAATTGGTCACAAAACAAACCTCCACAGATACAAGAAGTTTGAAATAATTCCTTGCCTCCTATCAGATCACTACAGATTAAGGCTGGTCTTCAATGGCAACAATAACAACAGAAAGCCCACATATCCATTGAAGCTGAACAATGCTCCGCTCAATGATAACTTGGTCAAGGAAGAAATACAGAAAGAAATTAAAGACTTTAATTTAGAATTTAATGAAAATGAAAGTACAACATACCCAAACTTATGGGACACATTGAAAGCAGGGTTAAGAGGAAAACTCATAGCTTTGAGTTCCTCCAAAAAGAAACTGGAGAGAGCACACACTAGCAGCTTAACAACACAACTGAAAGCTCTAGAACAAAAGAAGCTAATGCACCCAAGAGGAGTAGAAAGCAGGGAATAATCAAACTCAGGGCTGAAATCAACCAAGTAGAAACAAAAAGAACTATAAAAGAATCAACAAAAGCAGGAGTTGGTTCTTTGAGAAAATCAAAAAGAAAGATAAACCCTTAGCCAAACTAACCAGAGGGCACAGAGACAGAATCCAAATTAACAATATTAGAAATTAAAAGATATAACAACAGATTCTGAGGAAATTCAAAAAATCATCAGATCCTATGATAAAAGCCTATACTAAACAAAACTGCAAAATTTGGATGAAATGAACAATTTTCTAGAAAGATATCAAATATCTAAGTTAAGTCAGGATCAGATAAACCATTTAAACAGTCTCATAATGCCTAAAGAAATAGAAGCAGTTATTAAAAGACTCCTGACCAAAAAAAGCCTAGGACCAGATGAGTTCACTGCAGAATTCTATCAGACCTTCAAAGAATACCTAATACCAATACTCTTCAATGTATTCCACAAAATATAAACAGAAGGAACACTACCCAATTCCATCTATGAGGCCACAGTTACACTGATACCGAAACCTCACAAAACCCAACAAAAAATAAAACTTCAGACCAATTTCCCTTATGAATATCAATGGAAAAATACTCAATAAAATTCTCACAAACTGAATCCAAGAACACATCAAAACAATCATTCATCATGATCAAGTTGGCTTCATCCAGGGATGCAGGGATGGTTCAATACCCAGAAATCCATCAATGTAATCCACTACATAAACAATCTCAAAATAAAAAAAAAACACATGGTTATTTCATTAGTGCTGAAAAAGCATTTGAGAAAATTCAGCATCCCTTCATGATAAAAGTCCTGGAAAGATCAGGAATTCAAGGCCGATACCTAAACATAGTAAAAGCAATATGCAGCAAACTAGTAGCCCACATCAAACTAAATAGAGAGAAACTCGAAGCAATCCCACTAAAATCAGGGACTAGACGAGGCTGCGCTCACTCTCCTTATCTATTCAATATAGTAATTGAAGTTCTAGCTAAAGCAATTAGACAACAAAAGGAGGTCAAAGGGATACAAATTGGAAAGGAAGAAATCAAAATGTCTCTCTTTGCAGATGTTATGATCATATACTTAAGTGATCGAAAACCTCTACCAGGGAACTGCTGCAGCTGATAACAACTTCAGCAAAGTGGCCGGATATAAAGTTAACCCAAACAAATAAGTAGCCTTCCTATACTCAAAGGATAAACAGGCTGAGAAAGAAATTAGGGAAATGACACCCTTCACAATAGTCACAAACAATATAAAGTATCTTGGTGTGACTCTAACCAAGCAAGTGAAAGATCTGTATGACAAGGACTTCAAGTCTCTTAAGAAAGAAATCAAAGAAGACCTCAGAAAGTGGAAAGATCTCCCATGCTCATGGATTGGGAGGATTAATATAGTAAAAATGGCCATCCTGTCAAAAGCAATCTACAAATTCAATGCAATTTCCATCAAAATTCCAACTCAATTCGTCATAGACTCTTAGAAAGAGCAATTCTCAAATTCATTTGGAACAACAAAAAACCCAGGATAGCAAAAGCTATTCTTAACAACAAAAGAACTTCTGGGGGAATCAGCATTCCTGACCTCAAGCTGTCCTACAGAGCAGTAGTGAAAAAACTGTGTGGTATTGGTACAGTGACAGGCAGGTAGATGAATGGAATAGAATTGAGGACCCAGAAATGAACTCACACACTTATGGTCACTTGATTTTCGACAAAGGAGCTAAAACCACCCAGTAGAAAAAAAGACAGCATTTTCAACTAATGGTGCTGGTTCAACTGGTGGTCAGCATGTAGAAGAATGCAAATTGATCCATTCCTATCTCCCTGTCCAAAGCTCAAGTCCAAGTGGATCAAGGACCTCCACATAAAACCAGTATCACTGAATCTAATAGAAAAGAAAGTGGGAAAATCTTGAACATTTGGGTACAGGGAAAAAGTTCCTGAACCAATGGCTTATGCTCTAAGATCAAGAATTGACAAATTGGACCTCATGAAATTGCAAAACTTCTGTAAGGCAAAGGACACTGTCAATCTGACAAAACAGCAACCAACAGATTGGGAAAAGATCTTTACCAGTCCTACTTCTGATAGATTGTTAATACCCAATATATACAAAGAACTCAAGAAGTTAGATTCCAGAAAACCAAATAATCCTATCAAAAAACGGGGGACAGAGCTAAACTGAGAATTGTCTACTGAGGAAATTCGTAGGGCTGAGAAGCACCTAAAGAAATATTCATCATCTGTAGTCATCAGGGAAATGCAAATCAAAACAAGTCTGATATTCCACCTCACACCAGTGAGAAAGGCTGAGATCAAAAATTCAGATGACAGCAGATGCTGGCAAGGGTGTAGAGAAAGAGGAACCCTACTCCATTGTTGGTGAGATTGCAAGCTGGTACAACCACTCTGGAAATCAGTTTGGCAGACCCTCAGAAAAATTGGACATAATACTACCTGAGGACCCAGCTATTCCACAACTTGGCATATACCCAGTAGATGTTCCAGCATGTAATATGTACACATGCTCTGTTATGTTCATAGCAGCCATATTTATAATAGCCAGAAGCTGAAAACAACCCAGATATCCCTCAGCAGAGGAATGGATACAGAAATGTGGTACATTTACACAATGGAGTATTACACAGCTATTAAAAACAATGACTTAATGAAATTTGTAGGCAAATCGATGGAACTTGAAAATAGCATCCTGAGTGAGGTAACTCAGTCACAAAAGAACAAACACATTATGTACTCACTGATAAGTGGATATTAGCCCAAAAGTTCAGAATACCCAAGTTTCACTTTACAGTAACCACTGGACTAAGAGTGAGGTCCCAGATGAAGGAGTTGGAGAAGGGACTGAAGGAGCTGAGGGAGTTTGCAGCCCCATGGAGGGAGCAACATTGTCAACCGGTCTGACTCCTCCCCAGTTCTCCTGGAGGCTGGACCATGAACCAAAGAATACACATCGAGGGATCCATGGTTTGTACCACATATGTGGCAGAAGAGGGCCTTGTTGGTCATCAGGGGGAGGAGAGGCCCTTGGGTCTGAGTGTGTTAGAGGCCCCAGTAAAACGGAATGTCAAGGTGGGAATATGGCAGTGGGTGGGTTGGTGGTTTGGAGGTGGGATACCCTCATAGAGGCGGAGGAGGGGAGGGAATACAGGGTTTCCAAAGAGGAGACCTGGAAAGGTGGAAAGAATTGAAATGTAAATAAAGTACAATTCTCAAATAATTGAGGGAAGTTGGGACAACTCCAGGAGAACAGGAATTTATGTATTAGAAGTTGAAGAAGAGCCCATGGAGGAATGCTGTTTACTGGCTTGTTTCTTATCATTTTTCATTTTGCTTTAGTATACAATAAAAGTTGGCCTCTGATTTCAATACAAGTCACTTTCATTTGACCTAGCATGCATCTTACACAAACACACACACATACACACACACACACACACACACACACACACACACACACACACATACACAGAGAGAGAGAGAGAGAGAGAGAGAGAGAGAGAGAGATATTAAAGAAATAAAAATATCAATAAGAATAAAATGTTTCCAGTGAAAATAAGTAACAAGTAAAATGAGAACAACAAAGATAAAAACTCCACATGGAGAACATAATAGAGCAAAACCAAGTTCTCACCATCAGGACTTTCTATGTAAATGACTCAAATTATTCCATAAAAAATACATGAGAAGAATAAATATAAGAAAAATAGAATTAAAATATGCTTTTTGTACAAGACTTATGTAACATCTAGGGACACAAATATCTTAAAATTTAAAAGACTGAAAAGCATTTTCAATGCAAATACTATCTGAATTGAAACATGAGTATTATCTAAAGACCAGCCCTGCTTAATGTCAAAACTACCAGGAGATAAAAGAATGAGGCCTTGCACTGAAAATAAAACTGTAAATTCACTAAGAGTCCATAATAATTGAAAACAGTCTTGAACTGTTTTCAAGCTATCAAAGATATATCAGCTATAAAATACAGGCAAAAAATATTGGCAGCCTTGAAAGGAAAAATAGTTCTACAATAAAAGAATGGGCATCAATACACTACTTCCAATAAGGTCTATAACATCCAGACAGTTCATCAATAAAGAAACACAGGACATAAACTTCACTGCAAATAATTGACCCAGTAGCATTGAAAAAAATTCAAGTCAATCTCCTGACCAAAATCTCTTCAATAAAACACAAAATCATAGAAATAAATCAAAACAGAAATGAACAAGTTTTGACAAATTTGGAGAGACTAGAAATCTTTGAGTCTTGGTAATAAAGTAAAGCAGTATGCTAGAATTTGGTGAGTTGAAAAAGTTGTCATTCTTTATGAAATCAGTCATAAAACTGCATATAATCAATAATCTTAATGTGTATATATTACACAGTTTATTTATCCTTTTTTGTATTGATGTCTAATTTTTGAGAACAAAATCATGGAAACAAATATGTTATCCATGTAGAAATAAATGGAAAACAATATACAGACAGTGGACTTGCCTGAACTCACCAAATGGCACTTGATTCAAATCTGCTAATTGGTCTTTCTCCATCCAAAGCTTAGGCATTATGGGTATGTTATGAATTCTGCTATTTAATTCAGCGAAGAATGGGAAGGAAAGTGTTAAAACCTGGTATACTAAAACAGAGGGATTTCCTTTATATGACACACTTTAGAGTAGAGATGAAATCAGCATTGCAGATCACTCGGTGTTCACCGCCAAGCCTGAACACTTGAGTTTGACCCATATGACAGAAGCAGAGAATGAAATAGTAATCATGATATAGATAGAAAATAGACCAGGAGTTGCTGAAGTGTGTTCACAGAAAAGAATGATACTTTGGTGTTTGATGGGTTTCAATTTGCAAGGATGGAAATGCCTAAGGAGAACTGGTGATAAAGGTTGCACAGCAGTATGGGTTCTTTGTGGCCCGAACTTACAACTAGTGATATCAGAATATCTATAGTATATTTTCCATAAAATGCCACCAGCAAGTTAATGTCTAAGATGGTAGACAAGAAAGTTATTAGAAATAAGGATAGATATATTACCCAATAATTCTTAAAATGAAACAAAGAAATAGTTTATCTTTAAATTAAATGAGAATGTATTTTGAAATCACAACCATTAAACTTGAGATGTACAGTGTGGATTAAATTGTATGATTTTGGATTGAGGGCAGCTAATTAGACAAAGGATAGAGAGGAAAAGCAAGAGAGGGAAACACAGATAGAAAATATCATTTACAAGAGAAAGACTAGGTAATGATTGTGATGTCAAACATCTGAAAAAGAAAAGATGCCTCTTCTATGCATGGCTGTGTGTATGCTTCCAGCACTCGATAAAGGATGAGTTCTGTTGCTTTCAGAAGACTGAGTCATCTCATTGCATTTGCTATAGTATATAACTACATTTTTCTGTAAGGTCAGGCATCCTGCCTATGCAGACTGCTCTATATGCTCACTGTCTATCCCCACCTGCTTCCGTCCCCAGATGACACATTCTAATCTTGGTGGATAAGGCCTAAGCTCTAAATTGATGTTCACAAAATTGTTCTGAAATCCTTTAAAATAAGGAAGGCCCAGAATATCCCTCTTTTATTCTATTCTAGGCTCATAAGGACATCTCTGAGGGGTTAATCACAGGTAACATAAAGAGAGATTTTGTTACTGTTCATGGTTTTAAAGGGTCATTGTATGGCTGTTGAATTAAACTCTCAGGGGCAAAAATCATCTGTGAAAAGAAATGGTCTATTACTTATACAGATCTCTCACCTTCTACGTAGAGATTTTCAGCTTACAGTGACTACTCCTTTGTCTCCTAATAAAGGAAATTACAGAACTCCATATATATTTGATACTTAACTACAAAGCCACTCAGAATGTGCTGACTGGGCCATTGTTGAAAGTTTCATTGTCATCCTACTTCCTGCCTGCTTCACATAAATCTGTCAATGCTGCTCTTTGTGCTACAGTGTGAAGTAGCTGCCAGGAAATGCAAAAATCAGCTTTGAGTCTTGCTTCTCTTCACATTCAATTTAGAGAACATCTTATCATCTACTATCTTTCCCAGCAGTATTAGTATAGAATCCACTCCGTGTGTGTTCATACGTGTGCAAATGTGTATGAACATGTATGTGTGTGTGTGTGTGTGTGTGTGTGTGTGTGTGTGTGTGTGTGTGTGTGTGTAGACAATTGCTTCTTTTAGGATCCTCTATACTCTCAGAACTAGTTTGGGGCAGTTTCAGCAGTCACCATCATAGACTGATCAACTACCCAGTTCTCAGACTCTGCAGTGGGAAAGAAGCCATCATACCATATCATATAAGACAATATAAAATGCCCCCATTAAATAAGTATTTATTTTATCAGTTCAGCTTCTCTGAATATGTGATTAGAACAGCAATTAAATATAGTTTGGTCTTAAATCCAAAATCTACCACTTATTCAACTACAAAGAACCCAAACTTCCTCAAGTCAGAGACAAGAAGCAGAAGAAACACATAAGAGGAATATAAACAATTTGTCCTGGTGGTGCAAGTGCATGTGCTTATGCAAGTGCAGTGTCTGTGGTGTGTATGGGTGTGCACGCAGAGGTCAGAAAATACTGTTTCTTAATTCTCTGCCTCCGTCCCCTAAGATAATATCTCTCACTACATCTAAAGATTTTCAGCCAGCAAGCCCAAAAGAACCTCCTGCATCTGGATCCTATGGTGTCCTGGTTACAGATATGCAGATGACCACACATGGTTCTTTGAATTGGAATTCAGGTTCTCATGCTTGGTCATTAAGTATTTTTATACATTGAGAAATGTTCCCAGCTTCAAGAATAGCTTAGATAAACATGGAAATAGTATGTTTAAAAGACTGCCAGAGATGAGCAAATAATAGTTTGTTTTACCAATCTGTGACTTCCCATTCTCCCATTTTCCATTCCATGGATGTGAGCTGCGACCCTAGAAGTAAAAGCAGGAAGTCTTTAGGCTTTGTGCCTTCTAATGAACTCATGAGATGCAGACATTGTTTGGAGTTAAAAAGTGTCTACTCCTCTCTCATGAGGAAAAGACTTCTGATCCCATCACCCACACCTCTATGTAACTCCAGCAAGGGATATGTATTCTGGTCACCATAGGAAATGATTCATGCACAATCACCAACAATCACATAAACAAAAATGAGTATAAATAATAAAAACTTCAAGATCAACACATGACTGAATAATCACGGCTATAGTATTCTACTTTTCCTGAATGTATTCCTGCAGCAAGCTCTACCATGATGTTCCTCAGAATCCTAGTGGATCATTAGTCCATAAAAATCAATATTTTCTCTGCTGATAAGAAAGCAATGGCTGAAGCAGTGTTATATGTCACAGCATATCCCAAATGTAGAAATACTTTTTGTTGTGACATTTATACCCAAAAATGAAGCAAGTGGCTCTATCTATGTGATGAATATGAACATCCTATGAATTTTGTATTCAGTTTAATAAGTCACCACTTTTTTCTCTAAATTGCTTTCAAACACACAGATTGTATAAAAAAAAAAATCCATTGCCAAAATGTAGCAACATTATTCCTGACCCTGAAATACACACAGCCAAGTCTCTGGAGGTCTCTCAACCAGGAAAAATAAATGTGAGGATTGACCTTCCAGTTAATACATGAAGATACCGTTAGATATTCTTCAGTAAAACTTCATTGTGAGGATTCTGCTACATTCTGTAATTTACTATACAAGTTATTTTTCTTTTATATTAGATATTAGAATAAGTTGACATTGCAGATAGTGGAGGACTTAAGTTATCTGACAAGCACTTGAAGTCCATCATAGAATGTATTTGATGTATTTTCTAATCTTTAATCTAGTAAAGCAACTGTGATACGAGCACCATACATTGCAGTCAAGAGACTACTATTAAACCCTATTTCTAATTGTATATCTTTTCTATTGATATCATGTATTCAGGCCATCCTTTAATCAGATTTCTTTATGGAGGAATGGAGGTTTTGTGTGTGTGTGTGTGTGTGTGTGTGTGTGTGTGTGTGTGTGTGTGTGTGTGTGTGTATGTGTTTGTATCCATGTCTGCAAGTGCATATGGAGGACAGAGGACAACATCAACTGTCATTTCTTCTCAGATGCCATCCATCTTGATTTTTGAGTCAGAGTATTTTAGTGGCCAGTCAGCTGGATATGTAGTAAAATTAAGGAATTGTATCTGTTTCTATATTCCCAGCACTAAGACTACATATGTGTTCTAACACAAGGTTTGTTTTTCACACAAATGAGTGACTGAACTAAAGTCTACATGCTTATAATTGAGCTATCTCCTTAACCTGTAACAATAATTCATTTTAAAAGTGTTCACTTTTTTCCCTTATCTTTGTTTGTACATGAGTGTGTGTATGTGTATGTGTGTGTGTGTGTGTGTGTGTGTGTGTGTGTGTGTGTGTGTGTGTGTGTGTGTGAGAGAGAGAGAGAGAGAGAGAGAGAGAGAGAGAGAGAGAGAGATGTGAAATCTTGCAAAGAACTGATCTCTGGTCCTCAGAATAGACTAGCAAGCACTGTTGATCAATAAACATCTCCCCAGCTCCCAGAACTTAAGATTCTGTAGATTCTATGACCTCTATGTCAACTCAATGTTTGATCACCATGACCTGTGCAAACAAGCCATGCTCTTAAGCACTTTATGCCTTTACTGACACAAAACTCCACTGAGCAGATGTGGGAATATTAAACTATAGTAATGCAAACAACTTCCAGTTCAACATCAGACATTTCCATGGTTACAGACTCATTTAGGTACAGTTTCAGATTCAGAATCTTCAGTGTCCTTTCTCCTTCCACAGCTTAACTTTTACACTTAACTAACTTCTCTCCAGTGTGTGTTGATCTCAGCTGCATAGTATTTATTTTCATATTAATATTTATTTTCTAGTATTAGCAGAAGGTAATTTAATTGCACTTTTTTGAATAAAACTCATTTACTACTCCTATAAGAAAGATAAATTTTAATCCCTGAATTCAAGGTAATCTATGGTTCTACATTTCTTCAGAATGAGGTAAAACAAGATTTGACAGTAGAAGCCACACATTAGCGAATGAGATCTCTTTCTTCAAGACTGTTGAATATGTAGTTTTGATTAATACTGTACTCTAAACACACAGATCTTAGAAGGCAGTGAGAGCTATTTGTACTAATGGGGCATATGTCATACTTTTTGTTGAATATAGGAGGTGGGACTCCATAGGGAAAAAACAACAAAAGAAAACCTCATGCTTTACCATTAAGTCAGTCACTTACTTTATAAGTTGAGTGTAAGTCAAGTAATATCAGTTTATTTCATCTGCTATGCTTATTTGTATGTCTCAGGAATGTTCTGAGCATCAGGGAAGTAAAAATCAAAATAAAATGTGATGCTTCCTTTCTCTACAACATGCAGTTTTGTGAATAAAAATTATGAGAGAAAGATACACAATGGAAAAATTTGAGAGCCTTTTGGTCTATTTTTCAAATATATGTAGGGAAATTTTCAGTTGACTAGAATTCTGGATGTTATACCTCTTCCAGCTGCAATGAGTGTTTTCAGTGAACAGCCATGCACTTTTCTTGATTCTTGCCTCTGTGAGCAAAAGAGGTCTCACATGCAAATGGCTAATGAATCTGAGATGGGGACACCCTAATAATTGCAAAAAGTCATTGTGTCTTCATTCCCTGCCCTTCTTCACTCCCATTGTCTCCTTGGAAGAAGGCAGATTCCCGTGCCCACTTTTCTACATGAAATTACTAGTCTACAGTCTTTACTCTCCAATGTCTCCTCTCTTGATCCCACACTCCAGCCACTACACCTTGCCTTGACATCCACATGGCCGTATGCCTGGAAACTTGGGACTGTTCTTTTGTTGCAGAGTAATTATAATCTGCAAGCTAGTCATGCTGGGTCTGTCGACACAGCCTCATTTATTAGTTCTGGCAAAAGCACACATGAGAAAACATCACAAATCATGGCCTGGAGAGATGGCTTAAAGACAAGCTTTGGGGTGTGCCTGGGGGCATGGAAGGACTGGGAATTAAGTGCTGTTCGGGTGCATGATACGAAGTTCCCAAAGAATCTATAAAAATATTATGTTGAAAATAAATATGTTTACTGATTATTATCCTAGAAGCCACATAATGTCAGGTACAGTAGTATGCATCTATAATCTAGTTCTCCTGTGCTAACATGATAGACAAAATAGGAAGATTTCCTGGAATTTCATGGACTGGCTAACATGAGGAATGCCATAGCAAACAAGAGGCCCTGTCTCAAACAAAGTAAAAGGTGAGGACCAACAGACAAAGCTGTCTTCTGGCCTCCACATTCATAAAAGTTATATGTGTTCCACTCTTGCTATGATAAATAATATGACCAAAAGCAACTTAGGGAAGAAAGATATTGTCATACACTGGGCCACCTCCTCAGTCTACTTCACCCATATTTAACTTAAATGTGTTTGGTGTTCCACAGGCTCCATCATCTGCATTGGTTAATGTAGGTTTATCTCCTAATGCAGATTTTCTTTTTGTGTAGTTGAGGTATTCTCCTTCCACTTAGGCTAGTTATGAAGAATACAAGTAAGGGCTACCTCCTGTTCAGCGCTCAGAATCCAGAGGACTAATATCTTCTTAGCAAACACCATAGTTATTGCCATTTCATGTTTTGCTACTGACTCTTCATCTCTGTAAACAATGTGGCAAATATCCATTCACTTCAATGGGAATAAAAAGTTGTTCTTCTAGAGCCAAGTAAGAGTGAGAGCAATCTAGGAATGGGAATTCAGACAGTTCCTAGATAACATGTTCTGCGTGAATACAATATTATGAATTACATTTAAGGCACTAGAACTTTTCTAGGCCCCACAATCACACATTATAATATACACTGTGAGATTTTTAAAACTTAAGGCTACTAATCTATTGTGTACTCAATCTGTTTAACCTGCTTTTAAAAGAACTATTTAACAATCATCTTTATTGTTAGTAATCAACTAACATCGCAGGTAATCAATTTTTATAACCTAAACTAATGAGTACCTATAATCTTAAATTAGGTCATTTTAAATGCCCCATACTTACAACTCTGCATGTGTACCATTTGATAAAAATAAATACAGAAGTTGAAAGCAACTTTTTAAAATCTACCAGCAAGCTGGGCACCACATTAATCAATATTGGTTGATAAACAATGATGTTTCTTATATTGTTTATTACCTGGGTCAATTGGAACTAGTGACTTCATCCCTTGTAAATCTCTCTTAAAAATGTCTGTAAAGTATCCCACTCCTTCCTCATGTGATGCTTTCTGTGCTGTTCAGTAAAGATAAAACAAAGTTCATTTCTTAGAGACATACTCAGAAACACAGACACATATAAGGAAAGACACAGACATAAAAACATAGTCACAAGACAGCCTTCAGGCAGGCATAGATTCAGATTCATCCAACCGACAAAGGACAGAAGACATAGAAGAAAATGTTAATGTTGATTCACCCTTGGTTAAATGACTGCAAGTGGAAGCACTTTATTCCTTTCCTTAATATGACACTGCTACAATATTGGTGACTCAGAGCTAATCACTAATGTGTTTAATCCATGGAGTATTCTGAGATTGGTTTAATGTGATCTTATGAAGCTTTTACATGGCCCAAACAAGGAAAATCATAAATCACTGATATATTAATAGATATTATGAAGGCAGTTTATAGCAAGTTCAAAATGTCTTGTACAGATTTCATAGACTATCTGTTGATATTAATAGCACTTGGTTTAATAGAAACTTGGTGCCTACTAAGTTAATACATTTCAAATGGTTAATCTAATAATCAGGAGGATTTGGGGGTCAGACACAGAAAATAAAATGAATAAATACTAAAAGAACTAAAACTATGTCAAGATATATTGGGCTCAGTATTTGCAGCATTTTAAAATGTTAATTTTAATTTTTATCTGTGTTTGACTGTCTGCACTGCTTGTTTGCCTGGTATTCACTGGGAGTAGAGGAAAGTATCAGATCAATAGGAGAGGGAGTCCAGATTCTCTCACTACATGCACAGCCAGGAATACGAGAATAAACAGGAAATAGGACAGGGTTCTATGACAATGGAAACCATACAGCATCAGAATTTCAGATTTGGAATAGTTCTGGAAACACAGAAACTAAGAGAAAAGTGAAATTTTACATCTGCCATATAAATTTGGCTGTAGTAGGAGACCATCGCAAAGCCACCAGTATGGGCAAGGATCACACAATGTCGTTATATGACACATAGCACTGGAGATGGTCTGGCACAGAGTGACCATTATGAAGCAGATTATATATTTTATATATTTAAAATGTATAAACAAGATCCAGCAGGAGTAATTCTACTTTTAGCATGACTTATTTTTTTTATTTACTTTAATTGAAAGTAAATTCTTCTCATAGAATACAGCTAAAACAGTTTCCTCTCCCTCAACTCTTCCTGGTTCCCCATACCACTAATACCCTCCTTTAGATCAACCCCAACTATGTTTCCTCTGTGAAAAAAGACCAGACCTCCAAAAATGACAGCCAAATAGGACAAACCAAGATAAAACAATACAAGGTAAAAACTTTCATATTGAGGCTAGACAAGGCAACCCAATGTGAGGAAAATGGTCACAAGAGCAGAAAAAAGAGTCAGAGACATGCCTGCTGCTACTGTTAGGAGTGTCAGAACACACCACCCTAATTGACATAACATATAGTCAAAGGATCTGCTGCAGTCTTATGCAGGCCTCATGTTTGCCACTTCTGTCTCTGTGACTTCATATGAGCCCTACTTAATTGTTTCAGTGGGCCATGGTATCTTCATGTTATCCATCTTCGCTGACTCCATAACCTTTGCTTCCCCTTTTCCAGTCTCCAATGGGAGGGGCATAATGGATACCTCCAATTTGTATTCATTCTCTACATAATACTACACAGAGAAATATCCCTTCTCATGCTAAAGAGACTAGAAGAAAGGGTGAATTTGTTGTGGGCAACAGCTCTATGTTCAATGAGATGCACGGATGTTATCTTTGCCAATGCCCTCTATCCTGTAGGTCAAGTTTTTGAGAGCTATCCTCTATCCTATCACATCCCTGAGGGGGTTAGGTATCTCCACAGGGCCTACTCAGCCAATAAGTTAACAGAATTCAAACCAGTTCCACCACTGGAAGCTTTGTGTATCTAGAAAGTATGCATATACTCCATTCCTAGAAGTCCAAACTATGGTCACTCTCATAGTTCCCATGATGATTACATTGCACTAGGTTTCTTTCCACACTGCTCCCATTAATGCATGTCAATTCCAGCTGTCTCTGTGCTCTCTCTCTCTCTGTCTCCCTCTCTGTCTCTCTCTCTCTCTGTATCTCTCTCTTTCTCTCTCTATCTCTCTCTGTCTTTCTCTCTGTCTCTGTCTCTCTGACTCTCTCTCTCTCTCTCTCTCTCTCTCTCTCTCTCTCTCTCTCTCTCTCTCTCTCTCTCTGCAACTTTTCCCAAACTACCTGATCTCTCCTGCTCTGGCCCTATGCACATTCCACCAGCAAAATTTATTCTATTTCTACTTCCCCAGGGAGATAAATCCATCCCAAATAGAACCACATTTTTATCTAATTTATCCAGGCCTAAGGATTGTACCTTGATTGTCATTTACTAAGCAGCTAATATCCTCTGATAAGTAATACAAACCAAATTTGTCTTTCTGGATCTGGTACTCCATTGTGTAAATGTATTTCTTTAAACACCCTTCAGTTGAGATACATCTAGGTTGTTTCCAGTTTCTGGCTAATATGAATAAAGCTGCAATGAACATAGAGTTGAGTGTCTTTAGGTTTATGTGCAAGAGTGGTATAGCTGGGTCTTGAGATAAAGCAATTCCCAATTTTCTGAGGAAACACTATATTGATTTCCATAGTAGCTGTGAAATGGAGGAGTGTTCCACTTGCTCATCATCCTTGCAGCATGACTGCTAATGTGTGTTATTGATCTTAGCCATTCCCACTGGAATAAGAAGGAATCTCAAAGTAGTTTTGGTTTGAATTTCTCTGATGACTAAGGATGTTGAGCATTTTTTACTGTTTCGCAGCCATTTCACCTTTTACTGAATTATTTGATTTCTGATATCTACTTACTTGATATTATACTTTGGAAACTATATCTCTCTCAGATACAGAGTTAGTAAACCTCCTTTTCCACTCTGTAGGATAGTTCTTTTTTGATAGATGGTATTGTTTGTCTTAACAGAGGTTTTCCATTTCATGAGGTTCCATTAATTAATTCTTGATCTTAGAGTGATTCCTATAAGTGTTCTTTCTATTCAGAAAGTCTTCAGGGCCAATGTATTCAGGATTGTTCCCAGTTTCTCTTCTGTTAGGTTCAGTGTATCTCACTTTATACTGATTTTTGGTCCACGTGTAATTTGTGCGGGGTGATAAAGAAGAATCTTATAACATTATCTTACATACATACATCCAGTTTTACGAGCACCATTTGTTGAAGATGTTTTCGTTTTTCTGGCATTTTTAATATAAAATCAGATGTTCATAGGTGTGCAGATATATGTCTGTGTATCCAGTTTAATTCTATTGATAAATATGGCTGTTGTAATGGAAATACCATTAGGTTTTTATTGCTATAGCTCTCTAGTCCAACTTCACATCGAGGATGGTAATACCTCTAACAGATCTTTTATAGTTCAATAATGTTTTAGCTATGCTGTTTTCTTGTTATTTGTTTGTTTTTGTTTTGTTTTTCCTTAAGAAGTAGAAAACTGTAGTTTTGAGGTTTCTAAACAATTGTGTTGGTATTTTGAGTGGGGTTGCACTGAATCCATAGACTATTTTTGATAGGAGAGCCATTTCAACTATGTTAACCTTACCGACCCATGAGTATGGGAGATTCCTTCCAGCTTCTAATATCTTCTACAATTTCTTTCTTCAAAAATTTGAAATTTTAATCTTATAAGTCGTATTTAGAGTCACCCCCAAGATACTTTATATTATTTTAGGCTATATTTTTACATTTATATTAATTTTTATTGAACATATTCTTTATTTACATTTCAAATGTTATCACAATTCTAGGTCTCCCCTCCAGAAACCCCCTATCCTATCCCCCCTCCACCTGCCTCTATGAGGGGGCTTACCCACCCACCCACTCATTCCCACCTTCCTGCCCTGGCATTCCCCTACACTGGGGCATCGAAGCCCCTCAGTCCCAAGGGCCGCTCCTCCCACTGATGTCCAACAAGGCCATCCATTGCCACATATGCAGCTGGAGTCCTGGGTCCCTCCATGTGTATTCTTTGGTTGGTTGTCCAGTCTCCAGGAGTTCTGGGTGTCTGGCTGGTTGACATTGATGCTCCCCCACCCCCCCCATGGGGCTGCAAACTCCCTCAGCTCTTTTCTTCCCTTCTCCAACTTGCCCTTCAGGGACCCCTTGTTATTCTTTGATTTCTTTCTCATTCACTTTGTTGTTTGTATTTGGAAGTTTTCCAACTTGTGCGAATTAATCTTGTATCCAGCCAGTCTACTAAAGGTGTGTATCAGCTAAGTCCCCTGCCACTGTTTTTGAAGTCAATTATGTATATTATCTTAATGTCTGAGAATAACAATACTTTGACTTCTTTCTTCCCAATTTGTATCCCTTTGATCCTCTTGGTAGTTTTATTGCTCCGGCTAGAACTTCAAGTACTACAATAAATATAGATGTAGAGAGTTGAACATTCTTGCCTTGTTTGTGATTTTAGTAGACTGCTGTTTTAATGTGGTGTTGGCCAAAGGCTTTATGTAAATTCCTTTTATTATGTTTTGGTAAGTCCCTTGTGTCCCTAAGATCTCTATGTCTATCATCATGCTGGATTCTGTTAAAGGCCTTTTCTGTATCTAATAAGACAATTGCATGTGTTCTTTTTTCTTTTCTTCTTTTTTCTTTATTTCTGTCTTGACTCATTTTTCATCCAGTAGTGAGATGTTCAGTTTCCATGAGTTTATAAAGTGAGTCATGCCAATGTGGTAGAGCCTTGTAGTTTTTGCTGGATCAAGCCTCTGCTACTGATTTGTGTTTGGTGTTTGCTATTGGACTGAGATGAGACCGAAAAGTCAAAAAGCCCTCCTCCATAATGCACCATTTCCAACAAGGCTTCATCTTCAAAAAGTTTCATAACTTCCCCAAACAGCACAATCAACTAGAGACAATATGGTCTAATATGAGAGCCCGTGGGAGGCATTTCACATACTAAACAAAAAACCAACAAAACAAAACAAAACAAATAAAGAAAATGATGCAGAATTCCTGAAATTAATCTTTTAGAGACTTTTATATTCTTTCTCTGAGTGGCTATTTTCTTTACACCTCCTTAAAACAAGCAAACTTTCAATGATTGGAAATCCAGAGTCAGCCAGATGATCACTGAACCAAAATCTAAACATATATTTGCTGTTTAAAGGAGAGTTCAATGTTTTTTAAACCAGCAAATTATGTAGGGTAGGCCAGGTTACAATCATAAGGGTTTATCAGTCCTTTTTTTGAATCAACATCTGTTATTCTCTTGAAGTTGGACAAGTAGGATCAATTGGATGGATGGTAAGCCTCAGAGATGCATTTATCTAGTGTTGGGATTACAAGCACACACTATCACATCCTGCTATTTTACTTGGGTTTTGTATACTGAACTCACATCCTCATGCTTGCAAGGCAAGTACAATACTAGAATTCTATCTCTATAGTTCAGAGCACAAGATATTCATCTAGTAAATGCTTCATAACAATACTAGTGCAGCTTAGTACACAAAACTAATCAAGTTATCCAATTATTTTAATCCTCTAGTTTAACCCCACTTACAAAGCTGGTCATTTGTATTTACTATACAATTTTGTTTAGTACAAATGAGCAGATAGAGGCCCCCAGAAGAGAAAGCCAACCAATATCTTCACTTCTTGTGATGGACTGCAGGTCTGTGCATGTACCCGTTGTCTCTGTCTTCAGGAACTTTGCTTTTTATGTCATTTTCTCAGACATATTCCACAACATTTGAGCCATCTGAAGTAGGAATCTAATCTTTAATTTCACATTGGGTGCCTACTGGGTTTTGAAATGCTACCTGTCCATGTAAACCCAAGATCTCAAAAACAAATGAGCATTGTTTCAAGATATGGAATAATAAATTCAAGGAACTCAACAGTATTTTCAGCATTTTCAAGTGGTTTTCAGCAACAGCCTTGTAATAAACAAAGGCCCAACCCTTGTAGACAAGCAACAGCAGTGTTTATGCTTATATACAACAGAGAGAAACAGAGTCCTCATGATCAAAGTTGTAATAACTAACTTCTAGTGGAAACACTCTGCTTGTATACTAGACATTATTTTTGTTTTACCACCTTCAAAGGAGCAAAGTGATCTGCTAGCTCCTTCCCCTTTTAGAATAGAGTCAATAGTAAGCTTTACATAACACTTATGTTCAGGTTAGAGATCCCAGAAAAAAACATACAAGAGGAAAGTAAGACCAGAAAAGCGAAGTACAATGGCTTTTATCACTGAAAAGTAATAAAATGACCTTTTCCTCCACCATCCCTTAATCAGGGCAGGGTTGGATGGAGGTGGAATTCCAGGAAGTACTGCACACAGTTGGCAAAGAAAGGTGGGCACAGAGAGTTGAAAGAGTATGGATTTTTCAAGGTTTCTTTCCCGAGTAGAATACAAGAGGTTTATGGCTGACAGACAAATCTCTGAATTGATTTGATGTTCTTTAATCTTGTTGGTGCTTTTAAACAGTTCAGTTGTCTGGAACATGGTCTGTTTGTTTTAAGAATATGATACATTCAAAGCTAAATGAGTGGGGTGGTTCAGATGAGCTCCAGCCTATACCTGGGACAGGAAGTAATGCAATTTCACACTTTGTGTGCTGTCACAGTATGTAACTTATTTTTAACATCATCTTCTGGGGACAGGAAACAGTATCTGGACACACACACAGACACACACACACACACACACACACACACGGTAGGGGAAAGAGAGAGAGAGAGAGAGAGAGAGAGAGAGAGAGAGAGAGAGAGAGAGAAAGAGACAGAGAAAGAGACAGAGAAAGAGACAAAGACAGACTGCAGAAGGGCCTGATATTACCAACATGACATCTCGAGTATGTTCTATATCCCAAATATGCAGAGTATTATACCAGCAATAGCTACATTGTTGGATCTGTTTTCTTCCATTAATTTTCTACTTTTTCAATTCTTTAACAAAAGATAAGAGAGAAAAAATGATAGAGGGGGAATGGGGTGACAAACTTTTCTTTAGACTACATTCTGTTGATTATGGGTGTCAAATTCCTTTGCACAAGTTTGATCTTTGACTTCAGGATATTTAATTTCTTCTTGTTGTTATTTCTTCTTTGAGCACAACTACTTATGAAATCACAACCAACAACCAACAGCAGCCAACCAACATTCAATATAACAACCCTGCCTCTTAGGACCGTAGCATTTAAATACCCTCCAAAAAGTTCCAAGAATTTCAAATGTTACAATATCATAGACACTATCTGCAGCAAAATGGCAATCCTTCTAGATCACAAAGCAAATCATAATCAGCTGTTTGATATATATATATATATATATATATATATATATATATATATATATATCCCTAATATTTCTGTGTTTTCAAAGAAACTAAAATTCCTACTGCAGGTTATAATGAGACCAATTATACCATAATGGCCAAGAAAATAAAGAGAATGCATTGTGAGTCGGTATGAAGGATGTTTTTAGGAGCTCAGGTAGGCAAACATATGAACACGCTTGACCAAGAACATATATTTTAAGGCCCGAGGTCAATCTTCAATTTATTTATGGTTGACTGGATATTATAAATGTATATCATACCTTGTAATTTACATAATTGTTACAAATGTTTTCAATTTACATCTGAGAGAAAAGAGCCTTTTCAATTATATAAGATAGGGAAAAAGTAGTGGATTGATCTAATGCTGTTTGTATTCTAATCCTAATTTGGGGCCCCCGAGACTGTTTACCCAAATGACAAGAGAGTCCGCACATACAATACTGAGTGACTCTTCCTCCACATAATTATATTTGGTAAATAAAGATGCCAACAGCCAATGACTGGGAAGAAGAGATATAGATGGGTTGAAGGTTTCATCAGCTTGGGGCATGAAGAGGGAAGTAGGAGAAAGAAGCCTCCATGGAATAAAGGAAGAACATAGAGGAGAGTAGAAAGGAGAAGCTGCCATGGGGTGGCTGAGCCATAAAAGCATGACCCTATTGACTGCCCATTTAGAACTAAGAGAAGCCAAGATGAAACATAGTAAATAATAATTGGGGTTATTGATAGGAAGATAGATTCTAATTACATGTAGAGTAGGCAACAGCTCAGCTATTGTATTTCTTAAGGGTTATGGAAATACAAAGTCTGTATATGTTTTTTGTCTGGGATCTCAATAACAAAAGGCAGGGTAGACCCTCCAGGCCACGAATTTTAAATAATTTCTACTACAATTCTCCACCATGGTTGTTGATACATTGGCTTGGACATCCTTAGTAGGTATAACTGGCTGGCTATAAGCCCCCTGGATACATTTGTCTCCCCAGTGCTGAATCTGTAACCCCACCAGTATACTAAGCTTCTTTAGAAGAGTTCTAAGAATGAAACTCAGGTCCTCATGCCTGCATGACAAACTTTATTGGCTAAGAAATCTCACCATCCCTGGACTATCTTTTCAAAGAAATGAGTTAAAACAGATCGGAAGTGAGGAAATTTTAGGGGACCTATGGAAATAATTAAATCCATTAAGTAGCATTTTAACTCCTCACCTGTGGCTCCACTGTTGACTAAGCCTGTCATTTTCATAAACCTCTGGTGCCTTCAGGAATCTCTCTGTCAGGGAAGCATTTGCATGTTTTTTCCTAAATTGACTAATATATTTATTCATTTTACAACACAATCACTGTCCCATCTCCGAGTCCTCCATACACAAAGTCCTACCCACCATCACCTATCCCTAATCTCCTCCTTTGAGAGGTTGGAGGCCCCCACTGGATACTCTCCCACCCTGTCACACCAAGTCTCTGTAGTATTAGGCATATCCTCTCCCACTAATGCCAGACAAAGCAACCTAGTTGGGAAAGGAATTCCACAGACAGGCAATAACATTATGGAGTTTCACCATTCTGGTTCTGGGGAGACCCACATGAAGAGTAAGCTGCACATGTACTACATATGAATGGGGGTGGGAGATATTTCAGTTCTTGCTCATGCTTTTTTTGGTGTTACAGTCTATTGGAGCACCAAAGCTCAGTTGACTCTACTGGTCTTCCTATGGAGTTTCTATCCACTAAGAGGCCATCAAACTTTCCCCAACTCTTTCATAAGATTTCCTGAGCTCTGTGAAGTATTTGGCTGTGTGTCTTGGCATCTGCTTCAGTCAACTGCTGGGGGGAGATTCTCAGAGGGCAATTTTCCTATTCTCCTGTCTGCAAGCATAGCAGAGTATCATTAATAGTTTCAGGGATTGTTATATGTCCACAGATGGATCTCAAGTTTGGCCAGTTATTGGTTGGCCATTCCCTCAGTCTCTATTGCACCTTTGTTGCTGCATTTCTTGTAGACAGGACAAATTTTAGGTTAAAGTTTTGTGCTAGATTCCTGTCCTTATCCTTTCACTGGTGAGGTTCTGCTTGGCTACACAGACCATAGCCTGTTAAGGTACCACATATTTCTGATCTACATCTCAGCTAAAATCATCTGCATTGTCCCCCATCCCAGGTTGCTTCCATTTCACATATAAGCCACCCACATCCCCCACTAACTGCAGATCTCCATTCATTTTCCTGTCCCTCTGGCCCTCTTCTCTCTCCCCAAACCTGATCCTGAGTCCCACATTCTCCTCCCCATCCCTCCTCTCTGCCACTTTTCTCCTTCATCTGCCTCTTATGTTTATTTTATCCCCCTTCTATGTGAGGTTTAAGCATCATCACATGGGCCTTCCTTATTGTTTAACTTCTTTGGGTCTGTGGAGTGTAGCATTGGTATCCTACACTTTAAGGCTTACACTTATAAGTGAGTATATATGTTTCCCTTTGGGTCTGAGTTACCTCATTAGGGGTGAATTTTTTAGTTCCATATATTTGCCTACATAATTTATGGTATCTATATTTTAATAATGGAATAATATTCTGTGTAGAAATAAACCACATTTTCTCTATCCTTTCTCCTGTTAAAGGATATCTAGGTTGTTACCACTGTCTGGTTATTACAAATAAAGCTGAAAATAGTGGAGTATGTGTCCTTGTGGTATAGCTGAGAATCTTTTGAGTGTATGTCCATGAGCAGTATACCTGGGTCTTAAAGTAGAACTATTTCCAATTTACTGAGAAACTGCCAGAATGATTTCCAAAGTGTTTGTACAAGTTTGCTGTTCCCACATCAAATGAAGAAGGTTCCACATTCTCCACATTCTCAACAGCATATGCTGTCTCTTGAGGTTTTTGTCTTATCCATTCTGATTGCTGTAATATGGAATCTAAGGGTTGTTTTGATTTGCATTTCCATGGTGATTTAGGATATTGAACATTTCTTTGGTACTTCTCAGCCATTCATAGTTAAGAATTCTCTGTTTAGCTATGTACCACATTTTTAATTGGGTTATTGGAATGTTGGTGTCTAACTTCTTGAGTCCTTTATATATTTTGGATATGTGTCCTTTGTCAGATATTAGTGAAGATATTTTCATACTGTATAGACTGCCATTTTGTCCTATTAACAGTGCCCTTTGCCTTTCATTTTCAAGAGGTCCAATTTATCAGTTGTTGATCTTAGAACCAGAGGCACCAAGTATTCTCTTCAGGAAATTGTGTCCTGTACCAATACATTAATGGCTGTTTCCTACTTTCTCTTCAATTTATAAATTTAGTGTATGCAATTATGTGTTTAATAAACATGGAGTTGAGTCTTATGCAGGGTGACAAACAAGAATGTATTTCTTTTCTCCTTCAAGCAGACATCCAGTTAGATCATCACTATTTGTTGAAGATGCATTCTGTTTCCCACTGTATGTTTTTGGCTTCTTTCTGAAAAAATCATGTGTTTATAGATATGTGATTTTCTTTCTGTCTCTTTGATTCTACCCCACTGATCAACCTGTCTGTTTCTATACCAAAAGCATGTAGTTTTTGTTGTTTGTTTGTTTGTTTGATTTTTACTATTGCTCTTGAGATCAAGGATAGTGATTCCTACAGAAGTTCTGTTATTGTTCAGAATTGATTTAGCTGTCCTGTTTTATTGCTTGTTTGTTTGTTTGTTTTTTCATATGAAAATAAGAATTTTTCTTTTAGTGTCTGTAAAACCATGTTAGAACTATGATGGTAATTGCATTGAATCTGTAGATTGCTTTTGGTAAAATGGCTATTTTCACTATATTAATCCTACCAATCTATGAACATAGATTTTAATTTTTTTTACTTCAAGGTATGTGAAGATCTTGTCATACAGATCTTTCTCGTTCTGTTTAGCTATACTAGAATATAGTATATCATTTATAGCTGTTTTAAAAGTTGTTGTTTCTCTAATTTCTTTCTCAGCACACTTATCATTTCTATAAAGTAAGGTTTTTGATTTCTCTTATTAATTTTCATCAGCTGAAGGTGTTTATCAAGTGCAGGAGTTATTTGGCAGAAATTTTGGAGTCACCTGTGCTATCATAACATCTGCAAATAGTGAAATTTTCACTTAATCTTTTAAAATTTGAAGCCCTCAATGTCCTTTTTATGTCATATTACTCTAGTTAGCACTTAAAGTACTATATTGAATAGATAGGTAGGGAGTGGGTAGCCTTGCTTTGTCCTTGATCTTAGTGGGATTGTTTTAATTTTCTCTCCTTTCAATTTGATATTGGCTGTTGCATGGCTCTATATGGTTTTTATTTTGTTTAGATATTCAGGGTTTATTCCTGATCTCTCTAAGGTTTTTGACATAAAGGAGTGTTGGATTTTGGCAAAATATTTTTCAGCCCACTAATGAATTGATCATGCAATTTTTTTCTTTCAGTTTGTTTATAGTGTGGATTATATTGATGGATTTTCATATATTTACCCATCCCTGCATCCTTAATATAAAGACTACTTGACCATAGTGAATGATGGTTTTGATGCGTTCTTGGAATTGGTTTGCAAGTATTTTATAGAGTATTTTTGCATTGATATACATAAGAGAAATTTGTCTGAAATTCTCTTTGTTGACACTTCAGGTGATTTAGCTATCAGGGTGACTGTGGCCTCATAGAATGAGTTTGACAGTTTTCCTTCTCTTTATGTTTTGTGGAATATTTTGAGGGTATTGATATTAGCTCTTCTTGGAAAGTCTAGTAGAATGGTAGAATTATGCATTAAAATCATCTGGCCCTGGGAATATTTTGATTGGGAGAACTTTAATAACTGTATCTAATTACTTAGAGGATATAGGACTGTTTAGATAGTTTAACTTGTCTTGATTTAACTTTGGTAAATGGTAGTTATCCATAAAATCATCTATTTCATTTAGATTTTCCAATTTTGTACATTACTGGCTTTTGAAGTAAGACTTAATGATTTTTTTAATTTCTTCAATTTCTGTTCTTATGTTTCTATTTTCATTTCTGATTTTGCTAATTAGTCTCTCTGCCTTTTAGTTAGTGTCTTAGTCAAGGTTTCTATTCCTGCACAAACATCATGATCAAGATGCAAGTTGGGGAGGAAAGGGTTTATTTGGCTTACACTTCCATGCTGCTGTTCATCACAAAAGGAAGTCAGGACTGGAACTCAAGCAGGTCAGGTATCAGGAACTGATGCAGAGGCCATGGAGGAATGCTGCTTACTGACTTGCTTACCCTGGCTTGCTCATTCTGCTTTCTTATAGAACCCAAGACTACCATCCCACAGATGGTACCACTCACAAGGGGCCCTGCCCCTTGATCACTAATTAAGAAAATGCCTTACCGCTGGATCTCATGGAGGCATTTTCTCAACTGAAACTCCTTTTTCTGATAACTTCAGCTTGTGTCAAGTTGACACACAAAACTAGCCAGTACAATTGACCCCTTGCCAACTTGACACACAAACACATCACCAATAAGCCTTGACCCTTACTTCCTTATTCATCCCCAAGATCTAAATAACTTTACAAGTCCCACAGTCTTTACAAAT
>CM052711.1:79020200-79030943 GCA_028551405.1 Uromys caudimaculatus | reverse complement strand
CAGGTATGCTCCTCCCCACAGTTGCCTGGCAACAGCCAGGTGGGCCTGGCCCACTATAAAAGGGGCTGCTTGCCCCCTCCTCTCTCTCTTACCTCTTTCTCTTGCCTCTCTCTTACTTCCCTTACCTCTCCCCGTTCCCTTCCCCCCTCTCTCCACGTGGTCATGGCCGGCCTCCACTCCTCTACTTCTCTACTCTCTCTCTCTGCCTTTCTCTGCCTCTACTACCCTCTTAACTCCCCTTCCCATGCCCTAAATAAACTCTATTTCTATACTATACCTTCGTGTGTGGCTGGTTCCTCAGGGGGAAGGGATGCCTGGGCTCGGGCCTACTGAGGCACACCCTTCCCCCACCCCTACCTCCCCATAACCCCATATAATATATATCTCTATATATATTTTTATAAACACAACACTGGAGGCAAAGAGAACTGTTGGTTTAGGCAATGAAGTGTTTCTTATGCAAACATGAGGACCTGTGTTTTGTGACCTATTATTCATATTTTAAAAGTTGGATATAGTGGTATACAACAATAATCCCAGCCCTGAGAAAGAGGAGATAAATAGCTACCTATATCTCACTGGTTATTCAGTCTAGACAAATAGCAGACTCCAGGTAAAATAAAAGATTCTGCATCAAAAAATGGGATACAGGGTGAGTAATAAATTTATCTGTAAAGAGGTAGCTCTGATGCTTTGACTTAATCAGGAATCTGTGTTTCCTGACGCTAAAGGTCTTTGCCAACAATTAGGTTTTGATCTATCGATAAAGTTGCCAATAGTCAATGGCTTAGCACAGGTCAACACTGAGACTTACATGGGTAGGATGCAGAGAGAATCCAGAAGACTTGAGAAGAGAAAGAGAAGAAGTAACTGAGGAGATAATGTCAAACAACCATGTGAGTTTTCAGGTAAGTGGCCTTTGACCACTTTTGCAACTGGGCATGGGTTAGCAGGAAAAGATTTAGCAGTGCCCAGTAATTGAATTAGCCAAAACATTTTTAAAAAATTGGGGTGTGTGTGCTTGTGTGTTTGTGTTTGTGTGTGTGTTCTACTCATTGATCCAAGATAGCTTCTGGGTGGGTGCATGCATTCTCCAGGAACACAAAGTAGTGTAGACAATACTACATGCTACATACGGTATGCCACGTGTGGTGAGATTCCACTATTAATATAAGAAATTCTCAAATGGATTACATACACACAGAGAAACAAAATGATGCAGTTTAATAGGTGGTAGAACTGGTTTCTTGGCTGAACAGAGCCAAGGCATATGACTCTAGAGCATTGAACAAGAACAAGGGAACACAACTGCTGTCAGAGTTTTATCCTGGGCTTCTACCTGCTAGGTACAGACAGTGAGAAGCAATCAATAAAGCTGCCCGTCTCCTGCCACCACATAAATAAAGGACAGTGATTTGTAAATCTGATTTAATTGTTTTTAGTATTGAAAGGAATATATAGATATTGCCTGAGCCACATGGGGAATTCTTCATGTGGATCGAAACTAATACAAATAGCTTAAGATGAGATATTAATCTCAATAGTAGAGCGTATTCAAGTTTACACAGATGTATGAATAATTCAGGCCTGGATCTCATTAAGGTTTGGACAGGATACAGTAGAAGCACTCATGGTCTCAACAAATAATATTTGTTTAGATTGCTTTATTGCTTTGAGTTGCTTGGATTATCACAATGAGTGTGGTGATGAGTTTGGTGGTTATGTTAAAGTTCCTGTTGGAGAGAGGTAAATCTATACCCTTAATGAATTCTGGTTACTAGACCAAAAACATGCTATTTTGAGAAAAAGGCTCTGTATTTGTGTTGACAAGAAAGAGGAATAGGCAATGGACTACTTTCATAGTGATATGAACTAGATATTACAGGAGAAGACTACCTGAAGATCTGAAAAAATTTGAGAAAATCAAACAGGATAATTAAATTGATCTGCTGATTCCTCAAAATAGAAACAGCCCAGTAACTAGCTTAGACATACAAATGTCTCTAGCCAAAAATTCAGCTAAAATGAGACAATAATTTTTATTGTTTATGGAATGCCTAAGATTCTCTATGCCCTCTTTCATATGGCATGAATGAATATTTATTACATTTGATTATTGATAAAAATAACTAAAAGAAAAAAGAAAGAAAGAAAGAAAGAAAGAAAGAAAGAAAGAAAGAAAGAAAGAAAGGAAGGAAGGAAGACAGTTGTCTTGCACCTGCTTAAACAAGGAACAAAACTGGATCCTTAACTGATCTGCGAACACAGCACAATCCATACGAAAATCTTAATGGTACTAAAATTTTGGTTGTGAGATTCAGAAATTAGAGAATGTACAGCTTTGGTAAGATTCATCCTCAGAGATGCTGAACTCATGTGCTTGGACCCCTGCTTCCTGATGCTGCCCAAAGCAGCTTTGGGAATTATGCTGATTCCTGATGATCTTGCCTCATTCAGCCTTTCAGATGGTTCTAGTCAGAACTTCAGTCATGTTCTTAGACCTCTAAGCATACAGAGACTGTATAACAGATGCTAAATCTAACTTTCTACAGTCTAACTAATTTTCTACTTGTCCTATCCCTCCCCATCCCTTTACTATTTTTCTCTTCACCCATAATCAGTAGGAAGAAGCCATGGAGAGCCGAGTTGGGGGGTCTCTGGTTATGGATATATATAAATTTTGGAATGGTCACAATGTTGAACATGAAGGAAATAGTTGGATTACTAATTTTCTTGAACAAAATGCTATGTAGCCATATTCTTACATTGATAAAAGTATTTGTAATTGATAAAAAAATGAAGTTATAATTTCTTACATTGGTACAGAATTTATATATTGATATAGGATTAAGGTTTTAATTGGTATGAATCTGTATATTGATACAAAATGGAAATTAGTAGTGTTACTTTTAGATAGGCATTGTGCCTATACAACTCATTTAAGAATGAGATGTTTAAGTAATGCAAGTTAAAGGCCAAATAGTAAACTCATGGTTGGATAAAACACTTTTATTTACTCAAATAGAAATGGCTAAGAATAGCTAAAGTTTAACAATCCAGATATACTTTACATAGGTAGCCTTCAAAAATATCACTATCCCCATTCTCCTTAAAAAAAAAATTCAACATATTTACCTTAAGACAATGTTGCTTATCATGCCACAGGGCAGCAATTGTTTATTTCATCTAAGGAAAATATCTGTCCTGGAAAAGGACACACTATATTAAAGAGCTGACTGATAGCTCTGCCAAGACACAGTAAACAGTCCTTTATAATTCTGCTTTGAAAAAGTCTGTCAGATGATCCTGGGCCAGAAGGCTGAAATAGATGATCCAACATTATAAGAAATTATTTTTTGTTGCATCCTATTACTCAGGTAATATTTAATCAATTCTTGGATTTCTCACAGGGTTGAAAACTAATTACAGTCCCACATACAAACTTAAGTTGTTTAACATTAAATACATGATATCAAGTAGAAAGCATGGTTTTCAGATGGTATTACAGGCTAAAATCTAAACATAATTCAGGGATAGAGGCCTAACTCTTTCAGTTAGGAGTGGTGATAGAGTGCTTTAATTAACAAATATGATGGATTTGATGTTAGTTGTGTACCATGATTTGTAATTTACATTATTGTGGTTATGCGCTAGGTCTGAGAGAAGTTTTTTTTTTTTTTTCTTTTTTTAAATTGGACAAAGAGAGGGTGAGCTGCAGGGGGGTGGTTCTGATGCTTTGATTTAATCAGAAATCTGTGTTTACTGATGCTGAAGGTTCTTGCCCTCAACTGGATTTTCATCTATCAGTGAAACTACCAGTAGCCAATGGCTGAGCATGGAGCATGAAACTGAAAGTTGTATGTGGAGGACAAAAAGAGAATTTTGAGGACTCAGGAGAAGTAGGGGACACAGTAGCAGAGGAAATAAAGCCAACCAAGCATTTGAGTTTTAGGGTAAGTGGCCTCTGGACACTTCCTTGACTGGGCCGGTGTTATCAGGTGGAAGATTTAAGAGTGCCCAGTCATTTGAGTTAACAAAAGCATTTTAAGAATAGCTGGTGTGTGTGTGTGTGTGTGTGTGTGTGTGTGTGTGTGTGTGTGTGTGTATGTGTGTGTGCATGTGTGTTTTCTTTTCATAGATCTGAGATAGCTCCTAGGTGGGTGTGCGGGTAATACTGGCCAGGAACAAAAAGTGGCATAGACCAAACTACATTATACAGACATTTAGTGTAGACCTCTGATACCTACCTCCATATGCACACATTTGCATGCACACACTCCAACAAACACACACAGCAACAAGGAAGAACACACACTGTACATACACAAAGAAATAAGCATGTGATCTTCAAAGCATGATCTGTATATTGACCTCCATCATTTTCTGGACATCTAGTTAGCATCTAGCAGAAATGAATACAGAGGCTGTACTTGACATAAGAAATCAGAATTTTTATTAGAGAAAAAAGTGCAGAAATCTGTAATTTTAATAATTTTTAGATTTTAATGTTTTCTTTTTTATTGGATATTTTATTTATTTACATTTCAAATGGTATCTTCTTTCCCAACCCCCCTCCCAGAAACTCCCTATCCCATCCTCCCTCCCCCTGCTTCTATGAGGGTGTTCCCCCATCAACCTACCCACTCCTGCCTCCTCATCCTCTCATTCCACTACACTGGGGAATCGATCCTTCACAGGACCAAGCGCTTCTCCTTCCATGGATGCCTGACAATTCCATCCTCTGCTATATATGTGGGTGGAGCAATGGGTCCCTTCATGTATACATTTTAGGCAGTAGTTTAGTCCCTGAGAGCTGTGTGTATATGTGTGTGTGTGGGGGGGGGTTGTTTGATATTGTTGGTCTTCCTATTGGCTTCAAACCCCTTCATTTCCTTCAGTCCTTTCTCTAACTCCTCCATTGGAGACCCCATGCTCAGTCCAATAGTTGGTTGTGAGCATCTGCTTCTGTACTTGTCAGGCTCTGGCAGAGACTCTCAGGAGACAGCTATATCAGGCTCCTATCAGAAAGAACTTCTTAGCATCAACAGTAGTGTCTGGGTTTGGTGGCTGTATATGGGATGGATTCTCAGGTAGGGCAGTCTCTAGATGGCCTTTCCTTCAGTCTCTGCTCCACACTTTGATTCCATATTTCCTCCCGTGAGTATTTTCCCCCTTCTAAGAAGAACTGAAACATACACACTTTGGTTTTCCTTCTTCTTGATCTTCATGTGGTGTGTGAATTGTATTTTGGGTATTCCGAACTATTGGGCAAATATGCACTTATCAGTGAGTACATTCCATTTGTGTTCTTTTGTGACTGGGTTACCTCACTCAGTATAATATTTTCTAGTTCTATCCAGCCAACTGTCTTTATTTAAAATCTCTTAGAGTTAAGTTGATACCATTTAGCTTGAATGTTAACATAAGAAACCCAGTGAGATTTGGAGTCCTCAGAGCAGAAACAATGGTGCTGGAACACATGATTACATCCAGTTCTGAATGGACTTTTGACCTTTTTGTTAGCTGTTTCTATATTTTTTACCAATAAGTACCAAGAGTATCAGGAGAGTTGGTAGCATTTGCCTAGTTAGCAAAATGTGTTTTCAATGAGGAAATAGAGCTTATCAAAGGAGTTGAAGGCTAGCAAGGTATTGGTCCAAAGTGTAAGAGTACTTATCTCCATGCTTGTCAATGTAAGTTCTATCCAAAAATCCATGTGACAAAAGAAAAGAACAAAGTCCCACATGCTATCCTTTGACATGTGTGTTTGTGTGTGTGTGTGTGTGTGTGTGTGTGTGTGTGTGTGTGTATGTGTGTGTATGTGTAGCACTTGGTGTTGAGCCCAAATTAGAGCTTCCTACCCACTACAACTCTTGTATATTGATTCAGAAATCTTTCAGAGTCTGGTAGCTGAGGATGTACTACCAAGTCAACACTCGATCTCTTTCTCTCTCTCTCTCTCTCTCTCTCTCTCTCTCTCTCTCTCTCTCTCTCTCTCTCTGTGTGTGTGTGTGTGTGTGTGTTATGTATATGTACCTGTGTGCCTCTTGGTTTCTGCAGAGAGATTCTCTTAGTATATTGTTTTTCTGGTACTGTCTACAGTTTTTGAGGTCTCTCATTTTTGCATAATCTATAGCAAGGTTAGGCAGGCTGTTTGTTAAGTCTTGGGGCTTGCCCCGGCCCATAGTGTCATCAACATGAACCTAAAGAGGGGACTGATGAATGAAGGACAAGAGACATGAGAAGGGTCTCCATCTGTGGCTGGGGACCTCAGCTTGGGCAACAGGGCTCCACAGCCAATTAGCGCCAGGAGAAAGCTACCTTCCTAGGAGCTTGGAAAAGCTGGGAGTGGGGCCAAGACATGCTCCACTGCTCACCAGGAACCACCCTGAACCTGCTGGACACACGGAATGAGGTAGGCGGGCATAGGAGCACCCTGGTTCCCATCTGCAGAAGGAGACCTCTGCCCAGGCCACCAGGGTTCCAGAGCCAAGCAGCGCCGGGAGAAAGATACTTTCCCAGAAGCGTGGAAAAGCCTCGAGTGGGGACAAAACAAGCACCAGTGATCACCGATTCTGCCCGGAAACCACAGGTCACAGACACTGAGGGACAGGAAACTCCAGTCTCCATCTGTGGCTGGGGACCTCAGCTTGGGCCACAGGGCTCCATAGCCAATTAGCACCAGGAGAAAACTACCCACCCAGGAGCTTGGATAAAGTCAGGAGTGGGGCCAAGACAAGCTCCATTGCTCACCAGGAACCGCCCTGAACCTGGTGGACACAGGGACTGAGGTAGGCGGGCATAGGAACCCTCTGGCTCCCATCTGTGGCAGGAGACCTCTGCCTGAGACACTAGGGTCCCACAGCCAAGCAGTGCCATGAGAAAATTACTCTCCCAGGCCCTTAGGAAACAGAGAACAAGGAGGAAAAGTAAGGGACAGGAAACTTCCTGTTTCTCTCTGTGGTAGGAGACCAGTGCCTGGACAAGCAGGGTTACATAGACAAGCAGTGCTAGGAGAAAGTCACCCTCCCAGGAGGGTGGAAAAGCCATGAGTGGGGATAAGACAAGCACCACTGCTCACCGGGACCTGGAGACCTCAGCCTGGGCCACAGGGCTCCAGGAGAGACCTGGTATCCAAGGAGTGCTGACACACCTTCGAGCATAGGCAAAACCACCACTTCTGTTCAAACTCACAGGATCATGAGGGACCCTTGCAGAGCCATCAGGACATAGGAACCAAGAGACAGCTGGGGACAAAATACTTCTGGTTTCTGTCTGCACCCCAGATCTGACCCAGTGCCACAGCATTCCAAACACAAACACCTCTCAGAGAGAGCTGGTCTTCAAGGAGTATTGATACAGAGGCCTGCAGGAAGGACAGGCCATAGCCAGACAGAGTAAGATCAGCTAACATCAGATTTAACAAGATGGCAAAAGGCAAGGGCAAGAAGCTAAGGAACAGAAACCAAGGCTACTTGGAATCATCAGAACCCAGCTCTCCCACCACAGCCAGCCCTAGATTCCCCAATACGCCAGAAAAGCAAGACTCAAATTTAAAATCATTTCTCATGATGATCATAAAAGACTTTAAGAAAGAAATTATCACCCTTAAAGAAACACAAGAGAACAGAGGTAAAGAACTAGAAGCCCTTAAAGAGGAAACACAGAAATCCATTAAAGAATTACAGGAAAACACAATCAAACAGACAAAGGAAATGAACAAAACTATCCAGGAGCTAAAAATAGAAATAGAAACAATAAAGAAATCACAAAAAGGTACAACCCTGGAGTTAGAAAACTTGGAAAGAGATCAGGAGTCATAGATGCAGGCATAACCAACAGAATACAAGAGATAGAAGAGAGAATCACAGGAGCAAAAGATACCATTGACAACATCGACACAGCAGTAAAAGAACATGCAAAATGCAAAAAACTCCAAACCCAAGACATTCATGAAATCCAGGACACAATGAGAAGACAGAACCTAAGGATAATAGGTATAGAAGAGAGTGAAGATTCCCAAATTAAAGGACCAGTAAATATCTTCAAGAAAATCATAGAGGAAAACTTCCCTAACTTAAAGAAAGAGATGAACATAAATATACAAGAAGCTTACAAAACCCCAAGTAGATTGGACCAGAAAAGAAATTTGTCCTGTCATATTATAGAGAAAACACTAAATACACAAAACAAGGAAAGAATATTAAAAGCAGTAAGGGAAAAAGGTCAAGTAACATATAAAGGCAGACCTATCAGAATTACACCAGACTTCTCACCAGAGACTATGAAAGCTAGAAGATCCTGGGCAGAACTTATATAAACCCTAAGAGAACACAACTGCCAGCCCAGGCTGCTATGCCCAGCAAAACTCTCTATTAACATAAATGGTGAAACCAAAATATTCTATGACAAAACCAAATTTATACAATATGTTTCCACAAACACTGCCCTACAAAGGATAACAAATGGTAAACATCAACTCAAAGAGGGAAGCAACACTCGAGAAAACACAAGAAAGTTATCTTTCAACAAACTGAAAAGAAGGTAGCCACACAAACTTAACAGTTACATCGAAAATAACAGGAACCAACAGTCACTATTCCTTAATATCTCTTAACATCAATGGACTCAATTCCCAAATAAAAAGACATAGACTGACAGACTGGATCCATAAATAGGACTCAACATATTGCTAGATTAAGGAAACACACCTCCGGGATAAAGACAAACACTATCTCAGAGTAAAGGGCAAGTTTTCAGGCAAATGGTGCCAAGAAACAGGCTGGAGAAGCCATTCTAATATCGGATAAAATAGACTTTCACCCAAAAGTCATCAAAAAAGATAATGAAGGACACTTCATACTCATCACAGGATAAATCTTCCAAGAAGAACTCTCAATTCTAAACATCTATGTTCCAAATGCAAGAGCACCCACATTCATAAAAGAAACCTTACTAAAGCTCAAAGCACACATTGCACCTCACAAATAATAGTAGGAGACTTCAACACCCCACTATCATCAATGGACAGAACTTGGAATAACAAACTAAACGGAGACACAGTGAAAGTAACAGAGGTTATGACCCAAATAGATTTAACAGATATCTACAGAACATTTCATCCTAACTCAAAAGAATATACCTTTTCTCAGCACCTCATGGTACCTTCTCCAAAATTGACCATATAATCGGTCACAAAACAAATCTCTACAGATACAAGAAGATTGACATAATCCCATGCCTCCTATCAGATCACAATGGTTTAAGGCTGGTCTTCTATGGCAACAATAACAACAGAAAGCCCACATACACATGGAAGCTGAACAATGCTCTACTCAGTGCCAACTTGGTCAAGGAAGAAATAAAGAAAGAAATTAAAGACTTCCTAGAATTTAATGAAAATGAAAGAACAACATACCCAAACTCATGGGACACATTGAAAGCAGTGTGAAGAGGAAAACTCATAGCTTTGAGTGCCTCCTAAAAGAAACTGGAGAGAGCATACAAAAGCAGCTTAACAACACACCTGAAAGCCCTAGAACAAAAAGAAGTGAATACAAGAAGAGGAGTAGAAGGCAGGAAATAATCAAACTCAGGGCTGAAATCAACCAAGTAGAAACAAAAAGAAGTATACAAAGAATCAACAAAACCAGGAGTTGGTTCTTTGAGAAAATCAACAAGATAGATAAACCCTTAACCAGACTAACCAGAGGACACAGAGACAGAATACAAATTAACAAAATTAGAAATGAAAAGGAGACATAACAACAGATTCTGAGGAAAATCAAAAAATCATCAGATCCTACTACAAAAGCCTATGCTCAACAAAACTGCAAAATCTGGATGAAATGGACATTTTCTAGACAGATATCAAATACCAAAATTAAGTCAGGATCAGATAAACCATCTAAACAGTCCCATAATGTCTAAAGAAATAGAAACAGTCAATAAAAGTCTCCCAACCAAAAAAAGCCCAGGTCCAGATGGGTTCACTGCAGAATTCCTTCAGACCTTCAAAGAAGACCTAATACCAATACACTTAAATCTATTCCACAATATAGAAACAGAAGGAACACTACCCAAGTCCTTCTATGAGGCCACAATCACACTGATACCGAAACCTCACAAAGACCCAACAAAGAAAGAAAACTTCAGACCAATTTCCCTTATGAATATCAATGCAAAAATACTAAATAAAATTCTCGCAAATCGAATTCAAGAACACATCAAAATGATCATTCCTCATGATCAAGTAGGTTTCATCCCAGGGATGCAGGGATGGTTCAATACCCAGAAATCCTTCAGTGTAAGTCATTACATAAACAAACTCAAAGAAAAAAAAAAAAACATGGTCATTTCCTTAGATGCTGAAAAAACATTTGACAAAATTCAACAATCCTTCATGATAAAAGTCTTGGAAAGATCAGGAATTCAAGACCCATACCTAAACATAGTAAAAACAATATACAGCCAACCAGTAGCCAACATCAAACTAAATGGAGAGAAACTTGAAGCAATCCCACTAAGACCAGGGACTAAACAAGGCTGCCCTCTTTCTCCCTATCTATTCAATATAGTAATTGAAGTTCTAGCTAGAGCAATTAGAAAACAAAAGGAGGTCAAAGGGATACAAATTGGTAAGGAAGAAATCAAATTATCTCTATTTGCAGATGATATGATCGTATACTTAGGTGACCCAAAAAACTCCACCAGAGAACTCCTGCAGCTGATAAACAACTTCAG
>CM052711.1:78961581-79020100 GCA_028551405.1 Uromys caudimaculatus | reverse complement strand
TATAGAAAAATGGCCATCCTGCCAAAAGCAATCTACAAATTCAATGCAATCCCCATCAAAATTCCAACTCAATTCTTCATAGACTTAGAAAGAGCAATTCTCAAATCATTTGAAACAACAAAAAACCCAGGATAGCAAAAGCTATCTTAACAACAAAAGAACTTCTGGGAGAATCAGCATCCCTGATCTCAAGCTGTACTACAGAGCAGTAGTGATAAAAAACTTCATGGTATTGGTACAGTGACAGGCATGTATATCAATGGAATAGAATTGAGGGCCCAGAAATGAACCCACACACATATGGTCACTTGATTTTCGACAAAGGAGCTAAAACCACTCAGTGGAAAAAAAATAAAAAAGGATTTTCAACAAATGGTGCTGATCCAACTGGTGGTTTACATGTAGAAGAATGCAAATTGATCCATTCCTATCTCCTTGTACAAAGCTCAAGTCCAAATGGATCAAGGACCTCCACATAAAGCCAGATACACTGAATCTAATGGAAGAGAAAGTGGGGAAAACTCTTAAACACCTGGGTATGGGGGAAAAGTTCCTGAACAGAACACCAGTGATTTATGCTCTAAGATCAGGAAAAGACAAATGGGACCTCATAAAATTGCAAAGCTTCTGTAAAGCAAAGGAAACTGTCAATAGGACAAACCAGCAACAAACAATGGGGAAATATCGTAACCAATCCTATGTCTGATACAGGGCTAATATCCAATATATACAAAGAACTCAAGAAGTTAGACTCCAAAAAAACCAAATAACCCCATCAAAAAATGTGGAACAGAGCTAAACAGAGAATTCTCAACTGCGTAATTTCGCAGGGCTCAGAAGTCACTACAAAAAAGCTCAACATCCTTAGTCATCAGGGAAATTCAAATCAAAACAAGTCTGAGATTCCACCTCACACCAGTCAGAATGGCTAAGATCAAAAACTCAGGTGACAGCAGATGCTGGTGAGGATGCGGAGAAAGAGGAACACTTCTCCACTGTTGGTGGCATTGCAAGCTGGTACAACCCCTCTGGAAATCAGTGTGGCGGACCCTCAGAAAAATGGACATAATACTATCTGAGGACCCAGCTATACCTCTCCTGGGCATATACTCAGAAGATGCTCCAACATGAAATAAAGGCACATGCTCCACTATGTTCATGGCAGCCTTATTTATAATAGCCAGAAGCTGGAAACAACCCAGATGTCCCTCATTAGAGGAATGGATACAGAAAATGTGGTACATTTACACAATGGAGTACTACTCAGTTATTAAAAACAATGACTTAATGAAATTTGCAGGGAAATGGATTGAACTTGAAAATATCAACCTGATCGAGGTAAGTTAGTCGCAAAGAACGAACAGTGTATGTACTCACTGATAAGCGGATATTAGCCCAAAATTTCAGAATGCCCAAGTTCACTCTACAGTAACCGCTGGACTGAGAGTGAGGTCCCATGAGGGGCCATGTAGAAGGTCAGTGTTTTTCAGAGATTATTGTAGATTCTTCCCCAGTATCTATAAGGCCCTCAAAAACCTTGCCATCTAATTTTAATTTAAGTAGGGGCCTATCTTGAGTAATTTGTTGAATCCAATAAGCATCTGAGGAGCCAAAATTATTTATGCCCCTGGATTTTTGAAAAAAGTTTTGATTAGGATGAGAAAGGGGGATCAATAGCAGCTTTGTAATTCTCTGTCCTGTTTTTATGCTTAGGGGACCAGAAGTGAATGAGGCCAGAATTTTTATTTCCCCTGTATAATCATGATCAATTACCCAAGGAAACACATTTAAACCCTAAGAGTGAGGCTGGCATGGCCAAGAAGAAGATCAAAAGTGCCAGGAGTGAGGGGGCCAAAGACTCCAGTATGTAGAACCTGAGTTCCCATCTCAGATGTTAGTATTGTGTTGGTGGAGGAACAGAGGTCCAATCCTGCACTTCCTGCAGTGGCGCGGAGGAGGGAGGCAACACCTGAGCCTGAGGGCCTGATATTTGGGTGAGAAACCTGACAACCCCAGGGGTTTGTCAGTGTTGTGGGGCCAGGGGCTGGCCCCTCTGGGAGTTTCCCTGTACTGCAGGAAGGGAATTACCCTGGCCATCAGTCTTAGAGCGACATTCCTAGGCCCAGTGCTTGCCTTTCTTGCATCTAGGACAAAGGGAGTTTGGAGGTGGGTGTTGTTGTTGTTTAGCCTTAGGAGCCTCACATTCGCTAGAAAAGTGGCTCGGCTGTCCGCAGTTAAAACACGTTTTAGGCTGGCTGTTCTGGGCTGTAATTTTAAGGGCAGCTCCAATGGTGATGCTGATTGCATAAGCGGAGCCAATACCTGAACAAAGTCAGATATAATCAGAGATGTCTTTGCCACTGCAGTGAGGTCTTATAGCAGCTTGGCAGACGGGATTCACATTTTGAAAGCAAGTTGTTTGATAAATTCCCTTTCGTTTTCATCTTGTCCTAAGAGTCTCTCAGCTTCGTCAGTAAGACGACTGATAAAATTACTGTAAAGCTCATCAGGCCCTTGGAGGATCTTAGCTAAGGAAGTAGTTGCTGATCCCTTAGGGGGAAGCTGTTTCCAGGCTTTAATGCCAGCATTCTGGATTTGTGATAAAAGGCCAGGGGGAAATCTTGCCTGTCTCTCATTTGTATCATAAGGACTTCGTCCGAGAAGCTTGTCTCTAGTCCAAGTCTTTGAGTATTTACTTTTGTATTTTGGACTGCTGTTTCTCTGCAATATTCCACAAAGTCAGTTTTCCATAAGACATAATCGCCCTCAGACAAGGTGGCACAGATGAGAAGGTACCAGTCATTAGGGGTGAGCCAACAGTCACTTAAGGTCTTGACAATTGACACTGTAAAGGTTGCCACCAACCCATAAAGAAAGACAGCCATTTTTAATTCCCTTATATGTTTGAATCAAAGGCAGCGGTACCACCGACCACAGACCACCTACTCATCAGCCTCCCCTCCACCTTCCTCTCCCTCATCTTCCTCCTCTTCCAGATTCTCTGGAGGCCTCCTTGTTATTGTCAGGCACCTTTTCAGCCGGAGAAGCCGGGTCTGTTATATGATCTCCTGAACTGTCAGCCTGGTTTCCCTCCTCAGGGTGGACAGTCTCCTTTTGCCTACTTTGTGTAACAGGAAAAGCCAAGGAGACCTTCTGTATGGATTTATGTTTCACCTTTTTAAGGTTTGGTGGTTTTGGGGACTGTCTTAGTCAGGGTTTCTATTCCTGCACAAACATCATGACCAGGATGCAAGTTGGGGAGGAAAGGGCTTATTCAGCTTACACTTCCATGCTGCTGTTCATCACAAAAGGAAGTCAGGACTGGAACTCAAGCAGGTTAAGGAACAGGAGCTGATGCAGAGGCCATGATGGAATGCTGCTTACTGGCTTGCTTGCTTCTCCTGACTTGTTCATCCTGCTTTCTTATAGAACCCAAGACTACCAGCCCACAGATGGTGCCACCCACAAGGGGCCCTCCCCCCTTGATCACTAACTGATAAAATGCTCTATGGCTAGATCCCATGAAGGCATTTTCTCAACTGAAACTCTTTTCTCTGTGATAACTTCAGCTTGTGTCAAATTGACACACAAAACTAGCCAGTACAGGGGTTCTGTTTTACTTTTTGAGGAGGTGAAGATAACGTGGGATGAATAGGGGTAGAGGCCCCAAATGTGGCCAATTCTAGATCAAGCACCCTTTATTCTTTAATTAGGGCCAGGTGTTCCCTCTGCTGTTGGAACAGGCCTCTCAAGGAGGCAATTTCTTGTGAAAGCACAACCTTGGAGTAACCAATATTTGTAGCAATGACAGGCGAATCAAGATGGGTGCACAAACTGGAGTATTATGAGCATAAGGGGGAGGTCTAAAAGGAAATGAAGAAAGATAAGGTAGCCAATCAGGATTTTGATATTTTGTAGCCTTTTCCTCTAAAGTGAACAATTCCTCTGAAACAAGACCCTACACAGGATCATTTTTTGATGGGATTTAAGGGTCAATGGAGAAGGGTAACTGTATTTAATAGGCCTTTTTTAAAGCCCCTCCTCACGAGAAGTGTCTTTTGGTGCTTCCCTGGAGGCTATTGGAGCCTCAGGCTCTGGTATGGGGATGGAGACTGAATGACAAACTGAAGGCGGCATGGAAAGGTGCTGAAGAGCTTTTTCACCTTCTTTAACAACTTTTTAGATGTCAGGAGAGCATCCAAATTTTAAGGACAACAATAATAAGGTTCCAATAAGAAAATGTCTGAACAGCCACTTTCTCTGGCCCAAATGTTTCATAAAAGTCTTGTAAACAATCTCCTACTCTATTCCATCTTTTTTCATTAATAATACCCTCCTGGGGGAACCACGGACAAACATCTCCTATGAAGTCAAAAAAAATTTTTTTTAAGTCTTTCTTTTTCACCCTGATTCCTCATGTCTTGAGGGACTCCTTGAGACCCTGTATGAATAAGTCATGCTTACTCAATGTTTGTCCCATGATTGTTTCACTCAGTTACCTCAACACCGGATCTGTCTCACAGGCAGGTCACTCTGTGGCAATCTCAGGACAGAATCTTTAAGTCAATTCCAATGAGAAGTGTCTAGCCAGACTTCCGAGAGTGGCATTCTTCAGGTTCCCTGTTCCTTGAGCCCCAATCATTGGGTGCCAACTGCCTTGGCCTTCAGGGTCATCAACATGGACATAAGGAGGGGACTGATGAATGAAGGACAAGAGACAGGAGAAATGAGAGCAAGTCTGTATTATGATCAAGCTCTGAATGACCTTTGTTCTATACATAGTTTATATAATGAAGAGCAGGGAGGCAGCGGGGGGGGGGGTCCTCAAAGTGTTACAGTCTTCTGTAAATGCAATCCTTAGCACAAAATGGGATACATTGTCATAGCAACTATCTTTACTGCTTAACTTCTCAATCACAATGGGAACACCTGGTTAAATATCTTTACTGCTTAACTGCTCAATCACAATAGGTATACCTGGTCTCAGAAGTTTTCAGTTACTCTTCAGAGGCAGAAACTAGGTCTGCAATCACTCCAAGCCTAACTTTAATACAAAATGGCATTACCTTTTTTAATAAGAAAAATTCTAATCCTGTTGGTTCCCAGCAGGGCTCTTCCTGTTTTGACATTCCAAGCGCTAGTATTGCATGAATAAAACACCACACTTGGGAATTTTACCTGGATTTGAGGTGATCAAGCCCAGAACCTGTTTGCCAGGCTGTCACTGTTTTAAATGCCACACCCCATGCACCAGTGGCTTATAAAATGTCCTGGACAGCAGCAGCACCTTGAGAAGCTCTCTAGAGTGGTTTCTTTTGTATCACCACATTGTTCCAGATGCCACTTTTTGAGTGGCTTGTATTGTTCAAGGTGTGAATGATTGAAATCCATCTAGTGCCTGTTTACTGGGAAGAAGAGCCTTATCCAGTCAAGTGATAACCTCCACTGAAAACTGAGAAATGACATCTGGCCAAGAGTCTGATCCTTTGAAGGATGGGTATAGAGTTCCTTTACCGTCTTTCATTACTATGAAGCAAGTCACCAAGCTTTGAAGGATACCTTTTAAATCATCAAAATACAAGGCAACAGAAACTACAGGTTGGCTTCTCTTCCTGAGCCTAAGTTGAAGCAGAACAGTATCATGTAGCAGGTCCTTGAAAGGCTCATACTTCTAGAGGTTAGAAAATTGTGCTTCCCTCTGAAGGTCCTGAGCATGTTGATATATTCTAGTCATTGTACTTTTGAAAAAAGCCTTCAAGGCAGCAATTAAGCCAGTTGCAGGTCAGTAAATATCCAGATCATGTATCTAAGTGACTACTTAGAGTACCTAGCCAAGAACATGGCCTGGGTTTTGGGTAGAACATCCTTCCCCCATTCCCCACACAGCAATTACCAAATCCAGGGAGATGAATCAGGAGGAAAAAGTACTTACAAACCAGCCTCCTCCAATATCTTGAGTGTGATCTCATAGATCACCTGGTGGACAGAAGTGATGACAGTTTTCTCCTGCCTTCAACACATACCATGTGCTGTGTCCCTACATCTCCTCCTATAAGATAATTCAATAAATTTTTATGTAATAAAAAATAAACTTCAGAGAATACTAGATTCAGGACTTCAGGACAAGGAAGTTTGGTGTCAAGTGTGCACTGAATAATCTGTGCCTTGTGAACTGTTGTAGATTCTCATACATACAAATGGACATGAGACAGTCATTGAAGTAGAGGCAAAATTTGGTTCCGAGTAAGTCCATAAGTGAGGCCACAAATAGAATAGTTAGTCCAAATGGGCTAGAATTATTGAGGAGGTAAAATGTTGTAAAAAGAATGAAAGAAGAAGATCCACGTCCAGAGAACTTAAACACAGAGAAACCTGAAAGTGGAGCTGAAGGGTTCTTTTCCTATCTAATGTATTCTTTTTTCCTAATCAATGGAAGCAAGGGCTAATCTATTCACTGTTGGCAAAGCAGTTAGCAGAGTTATTATTTTGTTTTGAAAAAGATTTTGTACACTTATTGTTTTATGTATTTGATAGAACTTGAAATTAACATCACCACTAGAATGAAACTCACTGATGTTCTCTTCAGCCCCTGAGGGAATGTCCTCTGGAGGAGCACAATAGTGGCCCTCTCTTCTTCAGTCCACTGTGATGCTTCAATTTTGGCTATGTGGCAGAGTGAGAGCATTAGACTTTGAGGGTTGTTGTTGTTCTTGTTAGTAGCACTTGCTTGTCAAGGTCTGTAAAGCTCATTTTTTAGCTTAGGAGTATATTTCCTGGTGAGTACAGTTTATTTGGAAAGCTATGGCATCTCATGCCATAGGTCAATGTCAAGCAAAGTTAGTCGAGTTTTCCATCAAAGAAATCTCTCTGTGCTCAAATGCTATGAGCCTGGTACCAGGATTCTGTGCCATGGGAGAGGAAAAGCCAGGCATTTAGCAGAAGCAACTGCTAGTCTTCAGCTCTCTGAGTATCTATGTTCCACTAGGAAAGTGTTATGATTTCTTTGTTGCTCACTCTTCTCCTTCACAGATTGTCAGAGAAGAAAACAAATACTTAATTCTGGAAATTGAACCTGATATGTTCAAGAAGAGATAGGGGTTCTGTGGATATAGTACAGTGTGTAGATCAATGGTTAGGCAATCATGAAAATCTAAGGTAAAGCCTCAGCACTGAAGTGAAATGTCATAGAAAGTCGTTTCAGCCTGTAATTCCAGTGCTAGCAAGGTAAAGTAAGGTTGATACCAGGGAGTGGCTAGAAAACCAGTTTATGTGAATTTGTTCAGTGAGACATCCTGTCTCATCAAGTAATATGAAAGCAGCCAAATAAGAGACTCAGTTTAAGCCTCTGGCTTCCATATGCATACATATACATGGACAAACACACACATAGTAACTTATATACATACATACACACAGAGAGACAGACACATAGAAAGGCTACTATTAACTGAATATCCACTCTGTAATAAAAATATACTTTGTTTACTATTATTTTAGTTTGATAAGCATTTCTACTTTCCTAATTTTAGTAATAGGAAGAAATAACAGACAATGTGATTAAAATATAGAATAGATGACTGGTAAAGTTGCTTACTCTCAAGCCTGAATATCTGAGCTCACTCCCCTAGTCTCATGTAAAGGCAGAAATATAAAAACAACTCCACAAAGTATCCCATTACCTTCATATGTATACCATGGCATATGCATACACACACAGACACAGAGAAAATCAATAAATGTAGTGAATATTATTAAAAAGTAGATTAGAGGTAAAGTTCAATTTGACCTTCAAATAGCATAGGTAAATTGCACATTTAACTTAGAGACATAATTATGTTGTTTTTTCATTTTAAAATTATTTTACTTGACTTTCAGGTAAATAAAAATTTGGTCATGTGCTAGCTGTCCTATCAAAATTAAAGCCATCAGTTATATGACTTTAAATATAATGTAACCATGGAGCAATTCTGCCAGTCACTCTGTCACTTCACAGGGTCAATATCTCACTGGCCTCATAGGACAGACTCCCCATTGCCCATGCGCCACCAAACAGACTGCAGGAGAGACTGGAGAATTTGTTCAAAGTTAAATTTTAGAGTTATCTGAGATTCAGATCTGTGGCTTTGGTAGCAGCCATAGGTTCTGTTTCACATTTCAAGGTGCTGGATAGTATAAGTCTCCCTTGATTTCCAGCCATCTCAATTTTATTTCTAAGATAACTTCTCATATGCATCTGAAAGTCTTGCTATATTTCTTGTTCTAATTACAGTTGAATTTCTTTACAATGCTCTCACTTGGCAAAGAACTGTACCAAGGAAGAAGCTATGGTGATAATATTGAATCTCTAATAGAAAATCTGGTGGAGTCCTATGCTGAATCCATAGCAAATATTTTGAGAAGTTATTGTACCAAAATCTATCATCATTAGCAACACCCTCACATAAAAATCCTTCAGTAAATAGTTATAATGAGAATAAGAACTTTCTGGCTATGAATCAACAAATTACATTATATTTATGGGATTCTATACTGCGCAAACAAGTGGGCTCTTTTCCTTCTATTTGTTTGTCTTTCCAAATGTCTATGTCATGATTTTGTTATATTTTATAATTATCTCTTAAAAACATGTCATTTTCTAGTGAAAGACAGGGTGGGACTGGATCTAGATTGAGGAGAGGTAGGAAAGAACTGGGAGCAGTAGAAGGAGGGGTAACTCATATCAGTGTATATTATATGAAAAATGAATCTATTTTAAAGAAAAAGCAAAACAATTAAAAAGCATTAACAAACTTACTTAGCAGTCTTAGAACATACCACATGAAATTTTGGTAACTAATTATAATTTTCAATCTAAATATGTGATTGAATTATTTTGATTTAGTGTTTCTATTTTACATACATATTTTTTCATGTGCGTACTTTAAAACAGGGTCTTGTTATATCCCTCAGGCTGGCTTTAAACTCAAAACCCTCCTAGCAAATCCCTGAATAACTGGAATCATAGGCTTGCACCATCACCTCCAACTATTATACAAATTGTTAAAATAATGCCCATTATACCTTAGTTTCCTTGAGTTTCATTGATTTTTTTTTTTATTTTTTTACTATCTCCTTATTGTACATTTATAGAGAACCATAGCAATTCTAGACTCAAATGCCGGTAATCGACAGTCCAGTGCCCAGGCATGTGTTATAATTTTATTAATGAGAATGCAAATCAACTGTTTTTAATCATTCTTAATTTTCACTAATTTTGACAGAGGAATAATCAAGGTAGTTAAATCATTAGAACTGTGGATCAATGTTGGAAGATTTACTAAATACAAACACTGAGCATCTAGGTGCATTTAAATTTTAACTGAGTATCACCATTATTTAGTGCAGCAACTATGCTTCTTTAAAGGCTTGCTATATAACTTATGGGATTAAAGCAGCTGCTGTTTAATCTTGTTGAATTTATATAGTGGACTAATAGAACTGGATCCACACCATTGTCCTGTGAACTCTATATGGCCAGTGAAGCTCAAACACACACACACATACACACACACACACACATACACACACACACACACACACACGTACAAACACATACAAACAAGTGTATGCATACACACAAACACTCAGAGAGAAAGAAAAAGAGAAAGGGGGAGGGGAAGAGGAAAGGAAGAACAGAGGGGAAGAACGGGTAGATGGAGGGAGATATGGAGGGGAAGGGAGATTTTTATATAAAAAAATACATATTTAGAAGGGGACAGGAAAGGTGGCTGGGTACATTAAAAGGTATGAATCCATATATATATATAAGATTAACATATCTAAAGACTTAATATGCAATATAAAACTATGTTAATAAAACTGTAGAATATAAAGGATGTCTGTTAAGTAGTTTTAGCTGCTTGTATCCCACAAAGGCTGTAGTTAGGTAAGTATGAAATTATGTATAGGAAAATTTGTCAGCTTCACCATAGCAACAATTTTATTAGCAATATGTGTTCACTATCATCATGTGTTAAATTTCAATACTCACAATAAGGTTTGTTTCTTAAGTAAAAATAAGGATTATAATTACACATGATTGCTTGCATAAAATTGTGTCTGCTGTTGCTCTAGAGTTCTAATACATAGCTCGGCTCCTATATTTACTTAGAAATCTCGTCTGAGGTCCCGATAATGCCATTCTTTCTTCTAGTTTGTTAAATGCAGGCTACTAAGACCACAAGTGTGTACTGCTACCCCACAATGTGCACACCCGAGTCTCAGGCACTTATTTTATAGCAAACAACAAGATTTTGAGATTCTTGAAAGAAAGGCCAAAAAGCTTTTTTTTCCCTCAACAAAAAGTATGTACCACATCAGATATATTTTCTAATTAGAGAGCAATGCCGTCTTTATTAGAATCTGCAAGTCAGAGATATTGTGAGTGTAGTGATATTTTTAATATCATATTACACTCAAGAACATCAAAGTTCTTTTTGGATAATTACAGTATGAATGTGTTTCTGACCCCCAAAGGTAGCTAGAGGACATTTACTATTTAAAATCACTTACTTTACCCACTGAGAAACTGAGATAGAAAAAAGTTTAGTGGTTTGATAAAGGTCATGGAATGAATTACAAGTCACTCTGAGGACAAAAAGTCAGACCTGGCGTGGCTGGAGTGCTCCATGCACAAATGATAGGAGACTTCACATCAGGGATAAAATTAATCCTGCATTTAGAAAAACAAGAATGTGAAGAAGATGGAATTATTCCTATTTTTTTAAATTAATGCATGTATCTATTTATTGTATGTGTTTGTGTGTGTTGGGGGTGCATGGAACCAGATATATATAAGAGGAATCATTCTCTATTGCTCTCCAGGGAATCACTTGAACCCAGAACTCTCCAATTTGACTTTTCTGGCACTCTGGCTTGCTGTTGAGTCCTGAAATAGTTAAATGGATTACAGCAACACCAGACATTTATGTATGTTCTGGAAAGCCAAATTCTCAGGCCTTACATTTGCATGGTAAGGGAATTTACCCTGTAAGCCATCTCCCTAGACTTCACTCATGTTTACTTTGCCTGTTTCTATTCACTCCCCCCCCACATACACACACACACACACACACACACACACACACACACACACACACACACACACCAGTTTCCTGAGAACAAATATTCCTTTAACTTTAGGCTCAATCACACAGAGAACTGAGGACTAGTATTACCTGAAGGTGAGCAAGGGTGGCTAAGGAGATCTAAAAAGATGCAGGTGCTAGAACCCACATTAGTTCAAATAAGAGACTATCATTTCTCAAGGGGATGTTGATTAATTCTCCAAATTCTCCTAACCTCAGAGTCTTTGACTTAGTCATAAACATTTGTATAAATATTGACATGCTGCTCTATTATAAATGTGATCCATAAAGCTTCCAGATAGCTTTCATGTTATATTTTGCACAAAATGTTAATATAAATTCCTTTATCTTACCTCGATTTTATATTTAAATTTTGTCTTTTATTCATTTACATTAAAGAGGTGGTGGGTGGAGAGAGATGTAATTGGGCTACAGTATGTATGGAGGTCTGAATACAACATACAATAGCTGGTTCTCTCTATCCAGCATGGGGGTCTCAGGGCTCCAACTGAGATGGTAATGGGTTTAGAAGCAGGGGCCTTTACACACTGAACTACCTCTTCAGCTCATTTATTATCATCAGTCCATATTATCCTGAGATTATTGACAACAAGCCCTAGAAGTCATGTCTGACATTGAAACAACATGATTTGATTGGTTGTACACTTGAAAAAAGTGAGGGAATATCACCCAAGAATGTTTCCCATGTTTCTATGCTACCCCATTAACAGGCATCAATTTGAGACCCTGCCTCAGGTACGATAGATGCTATAGGTCTCTGAATAGTGTCCACATAACATGAACATATACACATGTGCACTTTCCCCAAAGCTGACAATTTATGTGTAGCATTAGATACAATCTCTCTCCTCTCTCTGTCTCTCTCTCTCTGTCTCTCTCTCTCTGTCTCTCTCTCTCTCTCTCTCTCTCTCTCAGCAATTACACCATAGGTATTAAATTCAATTCACCCCTGACACTAGCTTTTAGCTATACTACTTACTGCCTAACAGGGGAATGACATTGGACTAGATAATGGTTCATCTACTTGACCTTGAACAAGACTGTAAAATTTTCTGGAACTCATTCACTTTATATGCAAAATAAGTGCAATGAGACCTAACTCAAATGCTGGTTACATAGTATTAGTATCATCTAGTTCATGAGGTAAATGGTATTGTGCTCTACATAATAACGATCACCTTTAATAAGATATTTCAAGAAATTAGAGTTGGCAACCTTGAGAATATGGGACCATTTTAAGTAAAATTAGAAATATATCACAAAAGGGTCATCAAAATTAAAATAGTCTCAATTATTTGTCTATTCTTATAAAATTATAAAGCAGAGCATGTTGCCTACATTAACTAAAAGGTTTTATTCTCTGTATAGCAGCTCAATCCATTGAAATATATTCTGTGGTGGTTTGAATAATAACGGCCCCATAGGCTCATGTGTTTGAATACATGATCTCTAAATGATAGCACTATTTGGGAAGAATTAGGGTCTGTGGTCTTGCTGGAGTAGTGAGTGACTGAGGCTGGACTTTGAAATTTCCAGTTTTGTTTCTTCCCCAGTGTGTTTTCTGCCTCCTACTTGTACTTTGAGGAATCAAGTCTAAATCTTCCTGCTGCCATGACTTTTCTCTGCCATTATAGTCTCTCACACTCTATGAAATATTAAGATCAATTAAATACATTTTTTGTAAGTTAACTTTTCATAACGTTTTGTTATAGAAATAGGAAAAAAACTAAGATGTATGATAATTAGAAAAACAAAATTGTTTTCTTTTATTATCAGTTCATTAAATATTGTCTCACAAACTAAATTATCTATTAAACTTATAGTGTTACACAAAAAAGGGAAGAATATATATATATATATATATATATATATATATTTACTAGAGATTCACAGAAATGGCTCTGCTCTTAAAAACATCAGCTACTCTTGCTGATGATCCAGATTGAGTTCCAGCAGCTACATGCAGGCTAACAAAAAGACCTGTACATCCAGTTACAAGAATCTGGTAGCCTTTTCTGAACTTTATAAAATTGCAGTTAGTTTTTAAAGCTGATTTTGATAATGAAGTTATAAAGTACTTGCTTTACAAACATTGTGACCTGAATTCAGATTACCAGAACCCACACGAAAGTGGGGATCTGTGTTTCACATCTGTAATCTCTGTGCTTATGAAGTAGAGATAAACACATAAACACAAATTTGTAAGTTGTACAGCATGCTATCACTCTTAGCAAATTACACAGACACATGCATGTGCATGCACACACGCACAAGTAAACATACACACATACACAGACACACAGACACACACACACACACACACACATACACATACACACAAAAGCAACTAAAAGGAAAACATTGCAATTGAGCAACACTTATTTAATATAAAAACTGCTTATCAAATATTCAAATAATGATTCATTGTTTAAACCTGTTTATATAATTTCATGGCACATTTTCAGGCAAATTAACCATTTACCACCCAATAAAAGTTTTATTTTTATTTTCTGTGGTTGAGTGTAGCTCTGAGTGCTTATCAGGGCAGTACAGTACACAGGCACAAAGAAGGGCTGCCTTCCTGATGGACCATGATCCCTGGACCAAGTGCTTTTTGCCTTTCTATCCTTTACTCTCACATCTTTTTGTTCTTTGTTAATCTTATTATGGTATGCCCTGTTTTTTCATCCACCCAAATCTGACATTGCGCCACACTATATTCAGTGATGTTCCTTGCTTACTTATGTCAATTAGGTTCTATAATGTTCTGAATATGGAGTATTGGATTGTGCCTTCTCAGCCACTCAAATTTCCTTTGTGCCACTTCTAGTCAAATTCAGCTACTGCAATGAATACTTTTCCTTCTCCAAAACCCACACGCCATGACACCGCCCAGGCTTTGTAATCCCCTCTTTTCCTGAGACTCATAGCCTCATATTTCATGAGTCTCCCTCCATCAGAACCTAGGTCAGAGTCACCTTTTGCAAATTTTGTCTGTCAGGGTTAGTGTTTTTGTCTTTAACTTCTGAATTCTCTCTTTTGGAAATACAAAATGTAACTATATCCAAAAGAGATAATGAAACAATGAGAAAAAGAGGAGCATGGCTGCAGTTTGAATATGTATTATTATATTTCATATATAGAATTTAAACATATTTATAGCTTTATTATGTCTTGCACAGAACATATGACAAAAGTAACTTTCAAAATTAAGTACTTATTCAGTTCATAGATTCAGAGAGTTCAGTTAGTGTCATTTTAATTTTTTTCATACATTTGTGTAGAATATCATAGCACTAAAACAGATGACAAAGGTCTCTTCTCTCTCTGTCTCTTCCCTAAGCCTGGCATAGGTGCATGCGCACACACACACACGTGTGTGTGTGTGTGTGTGTGTGTGTGTGTGTGTGTGTGTGTGTTTGTGTGTGTGTTTATCTGTGTGTTATGGCTGTACCTTTGGCTACCGTCTACTCTTTTGTTTGAGGCAAGGTCTCTACTGCCATGAAATTTTGCTACTTGAGTCAGGCCAGTTGGTCTCTGAACTTCAACATGGTCTTATGTTCTGATTCCCTTCCTAGATTGTTAGGATATTGCTGGACTTTATCCAGCCCACCACATAAGCTCTTTACTTTGTAGGTGGAGGGAGGAAGGAGAGAGAGAAAAAAATGAGGAGAGCATGGACAAGATATAACCAAAGGCTTCCCTTCAGTGACCTGAATTCCTTGGCAAGATATCTCTTTCTAAAGTTTCCAGAACCTCTCAAATAGTATCACTAACTTCAGACCAAATACTTTACACATAAGCTTATGTGGTCAATCTAGATTCAAATTATTCCAAACTCCAGTGTGATAGATTTAATGGGGAGGTGCATAAAGGGTTGATTATGCCATAAGTTTGCATCCTCATGGATCGCTGTTTGTTAGTAAGCTTATTTTTAAACTAAAGCTTACAGGATGAATATTGATTCTATTAACATTCCCCCTGCTTTTATTGTAAAATCACCCTGAAAAAGCAAGATATGAGTTGAAGAGTTGACTTTGGGTTGTAGTTCACAGGTATAGTCCATGGACTGAAGTCACCAAGCAGGGGCTGCCAATTGTATTTGCAGTCATAAAACAGAGCAATGAATGCATTTTGTTTGTGATCAGGTCTCTATTGTTTTATACAGTCCAGGATCTCAACCAGGGAAATAGGTGTCACCCACACTGGACTGCTCATTCCTCCTCAATTCATGCAATCAAGAATACCTCTCATAGACATACTAAGAAACTCAGGCTATGAGCATACTCTAGCTATGGCTTCTCAGTACCTTCCTCAGTGTGAGACTGCTGAATCTATACTCTTCATGAGATGGCCTTCTGTGAAAGAAGTTTAATTAGGTTACTGCTGAAAAGGGAAAACCCAACACAAATGTCTGAAGGATCTTCTTGGTGAGACCTTCCAGTTAAAAAGACATTGGGATAAAGGATTTTACTTTTTGATTATTTCCTTTATCTGCTCAGTAGAATGACTTCTCTGTTGCTGTCATGGCCCAGCTGTATTTGCTGCCACTAGCACCCAGTTTCTTCAGCCTTCCAGTGTGGACTGAAGACCTTCAACTCTTAGGAATTCTCTAGGATTTACATTCTGTATTGGCATTGTTGAGGCCTCCGGGGCCTGGGCAAAATAGCTACCAACATCGTAGCATCTACAAAGTGAAAGCAGGTACTGTTACCCTATTCAAAGCTTATCTTGTAAGACAATCTCATAAAACACCTTTTAATATTACCCACTGCATTGTTTCTGTACCTCTAAAGAATTCTTATAGACATAATAGCTGATTTTTTTTTCTGATCTCTTAGTTAAAAAGTAATTCTTACAACATTTTATAGGCTTGATGGCTGGGATAGTTTGCTCTTATATCCTCTTAACTCTGTGATTACACACCTATAAAAATATTCATTACATAAACTAGTGGATGAGGATTTGTGCAAGGAAGGCTTTATTTAAATACTCTGATATTTTAATTGTATGAAATTTTCATATATCATAGAATTAATATTTTTGTTGTTTTTAATTACTTGAAACTTATATTTAGTCTGAAGGACTTAGGGAAACAGAAGATAAACTAAATTTGAGTCACATAATGCATGACCTGTGTGTTTTAGAAAATCATTATGAGGGGCCACTATGAGTCTCAACATTTTATACCATGCATGGATTCCTTGGTTCTGTCTCCAATAACTAGACAGGGGTCAGAGAGACAAGAAGACAGAGAGACAGAGAGAGAGAAAGAGAGAGACAGAGACAGAGAGAGACAGAGAAACAGAGGAAAAACATGTTTGCAAATGCCTGTAATTTTAACACTAAAGAGGAAAGTGAAGGCAGCATGTAAAGAAGTTTAATGTCATCCTCAGATATACACTAAGTTTGAGATAAGTCATGCCCTTTTGGTTAAGAGAAAATCATATGCTTTTGTAGAGGACTGCAACTCAGTTCTCAGTACCCATGTTGGGCAGCAAATAACCACTTAAAAGTCTAGCTCCAGAAAACCTAATGCCTTCATTTGGCCTCCTTGTGCATTGAACACAGTACCTTTTCTGAGAGAGAAATACACATTTCATTGTGACGCATGAAATAAGAATCTATGTTTAATTGGTTTATAGTTTTAAACTAATAATACTATATTTTTCTTATAATTCTAGTTTCAAATATTTTATCTTTTCCTGTTCAGAGAACTGAGAGGTCAAGTTCAGCATGATCTTGTAAGCATCACATTTGGAGGCGCTGGATCCAATGACTGCTTCTTGCAGATATGAATGCTTGGCCCAAGTGCTTTTACCAGTAGCACAAAATATCTGCTCCCTTTGGTGATACAGTCCCTCAGTACACAACATGTAATGTGTACCAAATGAATAGTGAGATTGATTTTACAAGTCAGCTTTATCTATTGTAGCAAAGATTAATAACCCCAGAGACATCCTTCCTTACAAGAAAAGAAGAAACACTTGAGAACAATTTTGTATTTAAGGAGTTAAATCCATATCTTGTGAGCAAGATTAAAGATTGAAAAAGCAAGATCATTTTTCAAAAACTAAGCAGATTTCCATTATTCAGAATAATGGAAAGAGTGTGGGGCATCATTTAGTGCCTATGGTTGTTAATAGACTGATCGTCATCTTGACAAGACCTAGGGCACAAATCTAAGGAAGTATTTGTGATGTTGTTTCCTCATTAAGTTAATTAAGGTTGGACGACCCTGTGGGCAGCAAAAACTATGGACTTGGGATACTTGGATTAAATAAATAGGCTAAAGTAAGCTAAGTACCACCATCCCTTCTCTCTCTCTCTCTCTCTCTCTCTCTCTCTCTCTCTCTCTCTCTCTCTCTCTCTCTTCATTTCCAGATGAACATACAGTATGACCTGACCACTGCTGCTTCAAGCATGACAACATGATTTCCTCATCATGATAGACTCTAAAACTGTAAAGCAAAATATATCATTCCTTCAGTAAGCTGCTTTTGTTGGTATTTTGTCACAGCAAAAGGAGAGGTAGTTGTCCTGTCTACTCCCAATTTTAAGTGCCCCATTCTTGAGCCACATCATCATCTCTTTCGCTATACTTTTATACAAAAATTAAATTGAATTCTTTGGCATCTTTGGTTGGCTCTCTTTCTAACACAGAGAGTAATACAATTAGAACATACCCTCTGATTCCTCAACAACTTTTATCTTTATTAAATTCTTTTAACTTTTTCTCACTTTGATTATTTTGATCTGGGCTGGATGAGTGACTGAATGGCACATCATTAAGAAGACTTCCTGCTTTTGTAGAGCAGTATAGTTCAGTTCTCAGTACCCATGTTTGGTGGCATCCAACCTCCTATAACTGTAGCTCCTGAAAATCTTTATTTGGCCTTCTTGTACACTGAACTCATGTGGCATATACTCATTAGCACATATACACATATAAGTAATACAAATATTTTTATGTATCCTAAAGGGTATGGAGTTGACCTAATCACTTGTCTTCTCTACACCTTGCTTTGATTTTGTGATATCACTGTCTTATCTTTGTGTTCTCCTTTTGTATGATTTATAGGCAGTCTAGAAGGTATGAAATAATATCTCACTGTTGCCCACACTTGCTTATTGTTACCTCCATATACTTATCCATAGAACCATTCACTTCTTTCCCTCTCTGAATAGTTCTTCCTTGCTAATTTTATTTACATTTTAGTGTGTGTGTGTGTGTGTGTGTGTGTGTGTGTGTCTGTGTGTCTGTGTGTGTGCATGTGCGCATGTGCATGTGTCTGCCATAAATGCCTAAAGACAGTGTCAATGGGATCATTAGAGCAAGATGTCAAGCTAAATTATACAAAATAGTGGGTTAGGATTAATGTGAGAAACTTCTTCTTCAATATGTAAGGTTGAGAGTTATCAAGAAAGACACTAGATGCCAACCTTGGAAATGCATGTGTACTGAACACTTGTGGGCATGCATCTCCATACATGCATATAAATATGTAAAAGTTAAACCACAAAATCTTAGGCTAAGTATTCACGTTGGAGAAGACTTTACACACATAAGACAGGGAAATAAGATTTATTTTACAAGGTAAGTACATAAGTTGAATCAGTATTAAGGAATATTATTTGCATAATATTGAATATTAATTAACCACAAAGAGAAATGTGCCACTGATACATTGGATATTAACATTTAAGCACTGTCCTGAGCGATTGAGGTCAGACACAAAAAGGCAATTTAATGCCAATTACATGAAATCCTTTAAAAGGACTTTTTCATAGTGAGAGGCTCTAAACCAAAGGAGAGAACACAGATCAGTGGTTTTTCCATGTTGGAGAAGGGATAAATGAAGAGTACCAGTCTTGATGAAGTGTTCATTAAGGTGTCTTCACAGTCTTGTAAATAAGTTATAATAGCAGAGATGCATACTTCAAAACATACTTTGTATGTGAGGAGTCACATATTACCATGGTCATCTGGAGGAGCCAGTTCTATCCTTCCATACGGTGGGTAGCAGAAATTAAACTCAGGTTTGCATAATTTAAGGTAGGTGGCTTTACCTGCTGAGTTATCTTTCTGATCTATAATTAGATATTTTAAATAGTAGACCGATGAGGTGAGAACAACGCATCAATTAATGGTACTCTGGGTCTAAATGAGGCAATGATAATGGATCTGATGGTGAATAAAGAAAAGTACTCTGAATGACATTGCTGGTAGAACAAGCAAACTAACAAAATCTGTAATTAAACTACAAATGTATAAAAATTCTGAATTTGTTCGGTGCCTATTTTATAAGTTACTGTTGGGGAAGTTAATCAATATTCCTAGTTATTCCCTAGTGGTTTAAAAATAATATAACAATAATGTGATAAACAGATTTCTAAAAATGGTTCAGAGCAACTTTCCAAACTTTTCTGTAAGAAAAATTTACACATAATATTATTTGACATAAGGTCAAAAGACAAATAGAAGAAAAAGAAGATGAGGGAATAGAGGAATAGATGAAGAAAAGAAAGAAAAAAACTAAGAAGCAAAGAAGAAAGGAGAATGGAAAGGAAAGCGAGGGAATGACAGTGGTTGCTGGCACAGTCAGTCCCCATCACAGCATGTGAAGTTGTGTATTCCATCCCTTGGTTTCTGAGGTTATTTAACGTATTCTCCGCCCATTATTAACAGCAAATTTATAGCATGTCACAAAACACCTGAAAATTTATCCCACTACTGTGCTGGTATTGATCAAAGGCACATCAACAGTTTTCTGATGAGCTCAGAAAATTAAATTTCTATCTAAATTTGAATTATTTGTAAGTTCACATAGTTTAAAAATATATAGGATTTCATGATTCTATAGAGCTTTTATAAGAACTTAACATAAATTTTAAGAAGGCCAAATATTTATTCCTATTAAATATTGATACTATGATCATATTTTTTCCTGGCATTCTTTATTTTATCTATAAATAGTGGTATTTCTGAATCACTAGGCCTTAACCTTCTATTTTAAAGTCTTCATTTTTATTAAATTTCTATATTTTACTAGATGACTACTGATAGTTTAAACTTGAATTTTGGGGGCAACATTTTATCTGTTTGGAGTTTAATTTACCTGAAGGTCAAGATAAATATGGAGTTAATGTTAAAATAATTCATTTATACCATCTATAGATAAAAACAGAAATTTGATATGAACTCTACACATCATTCCAACACTGCACTTTTGTTGAGCTAAGACATTGGCTTACTACTGAATGACATGGATCTCATTGTTATTGTCCTTATTGTTGTTCAGTTTTGAAATTATAGATAGGGTCTTGTATAGCGTAAGCTGCCATCCAAAGCACTATGTAGCCAATGATGACCACGAACTTCTGTCCTTCTGCTTCAACCTGACATATGCTAGGATTCTAGGCAAGTGCTGTCTCACTTGGTTTATACTATGCTGATGATGAAGTCCAGAGTTTTTTGCCTACAAGTCAGGTGCTCCACTTACAGAGCTACATCCTAACTCTCTGTCTCCACTTCTGAGACATGTTGAACGGTACAAGTATATTAGCAATAAAGTGATCCTTCTGTGCCTGTTTTCAGTCTTAATGTTCCTCAGCTTTTCTCTGTGTTCTGATGTTGCCTCTCATGAAAGGACTATGGTTCCCCAGAATATGTAAACTTCTTTATTCTCATACTATATATACACATATACTATATATACACATATGTAGTCAGTCATACAAACACAGACACACACAGACACACACACACATACACACACACACACTTATATGATAGAAGCAGAAAGAATATTTTTATTTCTGATTAACACTTTTGTGTCTTTACAATGGAAGCCAAATCTTGGCATATTGCATTGATATAAACTTCATGTGTTTTCCTGGAAAGATAGTGAAAAGGACTGGTGTCACCTGCCTCATAAAAGCTCTGGGCTACAAATAAATATGTACAGCATGAGGATCTGTGTTCCAGGAAAAAGCTGTTGTGGCAGCAGGTGCTAGGAACTTCATTACTTGGACAGAAAAGAGACTGGCAAATCCCTGGAGCTCAATGACTGGCCAGCTTAGTTGAATCAATGAGCCCCAGACTAATTGAATGGAAGTGCCTCTTAAACCAAGGTAAACACTAAAGCACTTGATGTCAGCTTCTGTCCTTACCACACATTTACACACACATACACACACATATTCACATGCACATGCACATATGTAACACACACATGTACACATATCTAGATGCATGCACATAAATGCATATGACATACTTACATATCATACACATGCAAACTCACATGCAGATTTTTGAAACATGCCTCATATTGCTTTTAAATGTGTGTGTGTGTGTGTGTGTGTGTGTATATGTGTCCATGTGAGTGCAAATTCTCTCCACAGGCCAGAAGTTGGTGTCAGATGTGCTGGAGCTACAGTTACCGGTGGCTGTGAACCATTCAACATGACTGCTGGGATCAAACTTAAATTCTATACAAGAACTGTATTTGCTTTTAACTGCTGATCTATGGCTCCCTTCTCCATTTTCCAAATATTGAGTGAGTGACTGAGTGACTGAGTGAGTGAGTGAATGTGTGAATGGAGGAATGATTAAATAAATAAGCAAGTTTGACTTTAACAATTGCAACCAATATTCCTTAAACAAACAAAAAAAAACCCCAATTCTGTAATATATAATTCTGTAATATATAATTTAAAAAATAATGCACTAAGATGAAGTAAGATTTATTCTATTGGGCTGGGCTAATTTAGCATTCAAATAATGAGATACACTGTGTGAAAAGACTAAAGAGAAATTGTAAAATGACATCAATTAATGCAGAAGTGCTGTACATAATCCAAAGTGACCACCTGAAAGCTGGATAAACAAGCAAAGGGGAATGCTCTTAATTGATTGAAAGAAAATACACAAACATTCCTGACAGCAAACATAACATTGACTATGGAGACATTAGGTTTTAGACAGAACTCCTGTCACAATCTTTATTCAACACAGCATGGAACCTCTGGGTTCTTACATCAAGAAACATTTTATTGTACCATTGTGATTAGAATGTGAAACACAACGCACTCTTCCCATGAAGCTTGGGTATCTGCTCCATGGCTCATGAACCTGTGTAGGTAGGTTGTTGAAGCTTTAGAGCCAGAAACTCCATGGTGAATGTAGAAATCACAGGAATGAATGCTGAGGGTTACAGCCTAACACTACTTTCTGTCACTTCTCTGCTTCCTGAATGTCAATGCAATGTGAAAACCCAGCCTCTTGCTACTGACACCATGAATTCTGTACCAGTTCTTTGATGAACTGCAATTCCCCTGAAACTGGAAGCCAAGGAAAACCCTTTAGCCTTCAAGTTGCTTTAGTTAGTATATTGTATTAAAGAAATAACAGTAAATAAGACAGGAAGAAAAGAAGACATATTGGAATTAAGTAAAGCTGTGCACATTTGAACATACTATGATTGCTGACATATAAGCCTAAATTAATCTAATGACATCAGGAAAAAAAAGAAATATTTCTGGGATTAAGAAGCTGTAACCTTGTTTACTATTATAGTAACAGTACTCAGTACTGTTAGACTATGCGCTTCCTGTCACTACAGAAATGCAAGACACATATAAACCATAGAATAAAGTGAAAGGGCATTTACAGTTATTACAAGGGAAATTGAAAACAAATAAAAACATCTTCAGGAGATAACTGTGGCTCTTATCACTAGTCACAGTGATGGGAAATGCCCACGATCCTGGGATGTGATGGGGCACTCCCTATGTATGTTCCTCTGATACCAATCTTCTACTTTCTCTAGTCTGTTGCTGTTCTCTGAGTCACTAAGAGTGTGGCACTCACTGCTAGTCTGCCATGACTAACATTCCATTTTCTTAATGGCTAAAGAAACACACACTCAGCTTCTGTATTCTGGAGGCTTAAAGTCCAATACAAAGGTAATGAAAGGTGTGGCACTGAAGCCTCTCTTTGTGACTTCTCATTGGCTACCTACTTCTGTCATCATTTGACTTTTCTTTTATGGCTGTTTTAAAATCTTTATAAGAACATGAATCTGATTGGGTTAGGGCTAATGCAAATTACCTCATTTTACCTTAATTTCTTATTTACAGACCCTCTCTTCAAATATATTGACACTCTGAAGGTTTTGAGGACTAAAGTTTCAAGATATAAAGTGTGTGTATGTGTGTGTGTGTGTGTGTGTGTGTGTGTGTGTGTGTGTGTGTGTGTGTGTGTGTGTTATAAAAGACAGAAGTCAGCCTTGGCTTTCATTTCCCTTGGTTTTTGTTTTTTTGTTTTTTTGTATTGTTTTGTTTTTTGTTTTTTACTTTTTGAAACAGGGTCTCTCTATGTAGCTCAGGCTATCCTAGAATTCACTAAATATACCAGGCTGTCCTTTCATGGGTTTATTTTCTCATGTTTATCTCCTTGGGTAGCCTAGACTTTTCAGCCAGTGATCCTTAAGGGTCTCTTTGTTTCCACATTTCCAAAAGTGGGGTTCTGGAACATGCCACCAGGCCCAACTGTTTGACCTGTGCTCTGGGAATCAAACTCAGGCCCACATCCTTGCAGAGAAAGTATATTACATACTGAACACTTGTCCTGTCTTTGAAAAGTGTTTTCAGTGCTGAGATCAAAACAAGCACATGATCAAAGAATAGAGCTTAGAGTCCAGGAGAAAAAAGCCAAGGCAGTTCATCAGTGAAAAAATAGTATCTTTATCAAGTTGTTTAGAGAAAACTGGATAGCCACCTAGATTTGACTGGTGAACCAATGGTACATGGGGAAGGGAATAGAAATATCAGGTGGGGAGAGAGAGGAGAAATAGGGTACAGGGAGAGAATACCTGGACAGACAGCTGGAACAGGGGAGCCTTTGCGGAATGATATGGAAACATAGTACATTGGAAGCTTCCTAAAATATAGGGAATTGAGTTGTTGGCCAATAAATCCTCATAAAAATCCCCCCAAATAACCCAGGCTGTTGATAAGAGAATTGTGTTACTTCCACAAAGTGACAGAGGGGGGTCCAATTGCTTAGGTCAACACCCATATAACTTATTTGACATGGAGAATTTGAGCTGATATGTACATGGACACTTCACCCTCATGTTATAATATATTTGATATCAGAAGGTATTCTGCAGCCTACTAAAAGACAAATGTAAACACCAACACCAGCAAATGTAACCACAAAATCTTTGATGTAAAATCTATCCTAGCTGTAAGATACACAAGGCAATGGGGAAACATGTGGCAATAGTTAACCAACACTGGATTTGACTTAAGAAACACTCCATGACATAGAAAAATTACACAACACTGCTTGGGTAACCAAAAACCAGAGACTAGAGATTCCAGAGACCTGGAGTAAAACCAAACATTTCTTGTCTCAAAAAACATCAATAAAATGACCCCTAATGATATTCTGGCATACATATAAATCAGTGCCATACTTAGTCATAATTAGAGAAGCTTCTGCCTGCAGCCAATGGAAACATGTAAAGAACATTTGTTGCAGAGAGACGACAGCTTGCAAAGCTGCCTGCTGGTCATACAAGACACATGGGGATGTAGGTTTGTGAGTAACCATCCATGACGGGATTTTGTGGTGATGTAACTGCCTTAGAATAGCCCATGATCCTGTGAGCCCTTACTCCTGCTGTTTACTCTTCCTTCCTTCCTTCCTTCCTTCCTTCCTTCCTTCCTTCCTTCCTTCCTTCCTTCCCTCTCTCTCTCTCTCTCTCTCTCTCTCTCTCTCTCTCTTCCTTTCACAGATTTTTCTTTTAGAATACTTTTTACCTTTAAAATTTAGTATACAGCAAAACAAATCACTATAATGCCAAGTAAAATAATAGTATGGAACTGTGATATTCAAATCAGACTCTAATCTGTCATCTACAACTGCTAAATAACAGTTAAAATAGATATATTTATTCAGTCTACAAATATGCAAAGATATTTAAATAGTGCATACCTGTACTGTCTAGTTTTGTGTGTCTACTTGACACAAGTTGAAGGTAACATAGAGAAAGGACTTTCATTTGAGAAAATGCCTCCATGAGATCCAGCGGTAAGTGATCAAGGGAGAAGGGCCCCTTGTGAGTGGTACGCTCCTGCTCCTTGACCTGCTTGAGTCCCAGTTTTGTGTGTCAACTTGACACAAGCTGAAGTTATCAGAAAAAGGAGTTTCAGTTGAGAAAATGCCTCCATGAGATCCAGCGGTAAAGCATTTTCTCAAGTAGTGATCAAGGGGGAGGGCCCCTTGTGGGTGGTACCATCTGTGGACTGGTAGTCTTGGGGTCTATAAGAAAGCACACAGAGCAAGCCAGGGGAAGCAAGTCAATAAGCAGCATTCCTCCATGGCCTCTGCATCAGCTCCTGATACCTGACCTGCTTGAGTTCCAGTCCTGACATCCTTTTGTGATAACAGCAGCATGGAAGTGTAAGCTCAATAAACCCTTTCCTCCCCAACTTGCATCTTGATCATGATGTTTGTGCAGGAAAAGAAACCCTGAATAATACAATGCCTTTGTCCACTTTTTAACATGAAAATATGTGCCTCAATTCATGAAAAATTGCTACTTATTAAAAAGCACCCATATTCATACAAAATCAAGGACTGATTCCAGTGACTGATAAAAATGAGTAAGTATATTTGAGTAATATGAATGAGTAAGGATAGAATATGGTCAACTTTGATTTTATATAAAGTTCATAAAATTAAATGGGAACACATACACACACAGACTCATATACTCACACACAAACACCACACACACACACACACACACACACACACACAAACATGTAATTTCTCTTACACACAAACACTTACATCACATATATACAAATAAGCACAGGCATACCCACCCCCATCTCCACACACATGGATACAGAGATAACTATAGACAGACACACTCATACACAAACACACAAAGAAACACTCAAATATGATTGGAATAGAGATACACACAAAGATGCATACATAAAAACACATATACAAAATGCACACAGAACCACACAAATATGCAGATATACAAAAACACAAAAAGAACACACAAATGAGAGAGAGAGAGAGAGAGAGAGAGAGAGAGAGAGAGAGAGAGAGAGAGAGAGAAATGAGAGACAGGGACAGAGAGACAGAGAGAGTGATTTATGAACTAAATCATGATTCATACATAAAACAAATGTGGCGGCCAGCTCCTCTCCACGATTTCCTCCTAATATCATGATACAAAATTCAGAACCCCCCCTTTTTTTTTAACCTGAAATAAATGTTAGGACCCAGTAAAATTAGTACATCAAGTATACTACAAAATATAGTATATCAGAGAGATCTAATTTTATTTTCATCATTGTTGTTTTGTTTTGTTTTGTTTCTGGATAAGAAAGAATGATCTCAAAGCAAAGAACACGGGACTAAAGCCTATACACAGTAATACCCTCAGCTTTTCTTTTGTAAATCCTCCCTAGCTGCCTATGCATACACAACATGGAGTCTACCATGGAATATGAATCCTCTACCCCCTTCCTTGTCTAACTAGTGAAGATTTTAATTGTCGGGGGGGTTGTTGAGAGTAGGGGCCAATCTCAACTGTCTTTTTCTTCAGTGTCATTTTCTCCCTTCCTTTCCAATCCCTTTCCTCCTGTTTTTCCCTACTCTCTTATCTCTCCCCTTCTCCTTCGTTCCTTTTCTTTCCTTCCTTCCTTCCTTCCTTCCTTCCTTCCTTCCTTCCTTCCTTCCTTCCTTCCTTCCTTCTTTCCTTTCTTCCCTTCTTATTTTCTATCTTTCGGGTAATACAGACTCAAAAACACAAGTTGGTTGCATCTTGAGTTCAGCTAGGCTTGCTGTTCAATGAATGATCTCAGCATTACTAAGTTACAAGCACTAGTTACCACTCCAGGGCAATTATTTATTTTAGTTTGTTTCTGAGATTTAAGCTCAACTCCTAATTTTTAGAAGGCAACAGTATTCACAGCCTTAGCTAGAGTCTTTACAATAAGAACATATTGTATTTCATGTGAAGATATTGATCCTAAGTTTGCATTTAGCATAAGTACAAAAGTGTCCCTTCCTTCTATCTATCACATAACTGTTTTCATGAATATATATCCAAACTTGTGAGAAGGACTTAGCTCAATCTGATACTGAGGAGAGTACTCACATAACTTTGATTTCCTACAGGTTTCACCTACTTAAACAGCATGCTATTTTCACACTCAATATTTCAATAGATGTAAAGTAGTTGCTTGTTCTTGTATATATGTATATATTTAACCAGAAATTGAGAGGTCGTGGCCTACAATGGGACAAATACTTAGTGCAACTGTTTCAACTTTTTTTGAGAAACTAGGAAACATAAAGTAATAAACTATATTGTGCATGACATCTAATTTGCTTAACAAAATTTAATTCTGTAACTAGACATCCATCCCCTTCATTTTTCATAGAATGCTATGAAAATCAAATTACAATTAACAGGTACTTAATAATGTAAAGTCAATTTGCTAAAATGTAATACTTACTAAGTGTGCTGGAGATCAAATACCAACTCAAGTCAGCCTTGATCTGATTCTAATAAAACCTGAAATGATCTCTGCAATAAGATAATATGGAGAAAACTCTGTACTGTATTTCCCTGTTCTTACTTCTGAATAGTGTTTTGTGTAGACCAAAATTACTTTACTGGATCATATCTTGGTAGCTACTCTGTTTAGTATTCAATTACTAAGGTAAATGTGGTGATAATATTCTTATGAAAAATTTAGGAATGCACAGTCTAGGTTTTATTTTAATAAATGTTTATGTTTATCTTTTAAATAAAATAAAGAGATTTACTTTTTTACCTTATTAGCAAAGCAAGGATGCACTGCATTTACTTAGTATTACAAGTGGTTTTCATGATGCTTTTATTTATTCTTTGAAAAGTTCATACATATGTTGAAGGTATCCTGTCCATATGCCTCACCCATAAGTACTATACATCACTCTGCTAACTCTGTCAGGGTGGGAAGCCCAGCATGTCAAACTCAGGAGAGCCTATTTCTATTCTTTTACTTTTAGCAATTAGTTTTCGATTAATGAACCACATGAAAATTTTGCTATTATACAAAGTGTTTTAGAAATATGAAGATATAATATGTCAAATTCTAAAAACCAAATAGAGAAATTTCTGGCAAAGGCTAATGTAAGAAAATGTATGTACAAAGAATGCAAATGAGGTTTAGGAGGGCAACAGTAAGTGAGAATTTGTTTTTTCATACTTCTAACATGAGAGCTACCAATTAGACCAGGTTCACACACACAAAAGGAAAATATTTAGAGATTAAAAAATAAAAGAAACAAACTAAGAAGCGCATTCCAAGAGTCTGTATCACCAATGGCTTATGCTCTAAGTTCATGAATTAGCAAATGGGACCTCATAAAGTTGTAAAGCTTCTGTAAGGCAAAGGACATCTTCAATAGGGCAAAATGGCAGCCAACAGATTGGGAAAAGATCTTTACCGATCCTATGTCCGATAGAGGGCTAATATTCAATCTATACAAAGAATTCAAGAAGTTAGACTCTAGAGAACCAAAAAACCTTAATAAAATATGTGGAACAGAGCTACACAGAGAATTCTCAACTGAGGAAACTTGAATGGCTGAGAAGCACCTAAAGAAATGTTCAACATCCTTAGTCATCAGGGAAATGCAAATCAAAACAACCCTGAGATTCCTCCTCAAACCAGTCAAAGTGGCTAAGATCAAAAGCTCAGGTGACAGCAGATGTTAGTGAGGATGTGGAGAAAGAAGAACACTACTCCACTGCAGGTGGGGTTGCAAGCTGGTACAACCACTCTGGAAATCTCTCTGGCAGTTCCTTATACCACTCCTGAGCATATATCCAGATGATGCTCCAACTTGTAATCAAGATGCATGCTCCACTATATTCATGGCAGCAATATTTATAATAGCTAGAAGATGGAAGCAAGTCAGATGTCCCTTAACAGAGGAATGGACACAGAAAGTGTAGTTTACACAATGAAATACTACTCAGCTATTAAAAACAATGACTTCATGAAATTTGCAGGCAAATGGATAGAACTTGAAAATATCATCCTGAATGAGGTAACTCAGTCACAAAATCTTGGAATACCCAAGATTCAATTCACAGACCATATAAAGCCAAAGAAGATGGAAGACCAAAATTTGGATGCTTCAGTGCTTCTTAGAATGGTGAACAAGATACTCACAGGAGGAAATATGGAATCAAAATGTGGAGCAAACACTGAAGGAAAGGACATCCAAAGACTGCCCAACCTGGGGATTCATCCCATATACAGCCACCAAACTAGGACAATATTGTGGAGACTGGCAAGTGCTTGCTGACAGAAGCCTGATATTACAGTCTCCTGACAGGATCTGCCAGAATCGAAAAATACAGAGGCAGAGGCTCACAGCCAACCATTGGACTGACTGTGGGATCCCAGATGGAGGAGTTGGAAAAGAGACAGAAGGAACTGAATGGTTTTGCAGCCCCATGGAGGGAGCAACTGTGTCAACTGGCCAGACCTTCTGGAGCTCCTGGGACCTGGATCACCAACCATAGAATACACATGTAGGGAACCATGGCTCTGGCCACATATGTGACAGAGGATGGCCTTTTTGGATATCAGTGGGAGACGAGGCCCCTGAGCCTTAGAGTGTTCGATGCTTCAGTGTAGGGAAATGCCAGGGCATGAAGACATGAGTGGGTGAGTGGGGGAGCGCCCTCATAGAGGCAGGGAAAGGGAGAATGGGGGATGGGGTTTCTGAATGGGAGACCTGGAAAGGGGAAAACATTTAAAATGTAAATAAAGAAAATATCCAATAAAAAACAAACAAACAAAAACAAGCAAACAAAACAGATGAAACTGTACTATTTGTTAATGGGTGTCACTACTAGAATTAGGTGAGATCCTATGAAAATACAAAATATCTGTCAACTGCTCATTGTTTAATATAGTCACTCATACATATACACACTGCCAAGTTCTCCTATATTCTGGTAGAAATGTATTTACAAATACTAAATCTGGTATAATACAAGAGAGTTGTATTTACTCTAGAGGGCATCAAATAGCACTCACAGGGATAGGAGTTTCTAATGTTTCCCTAGCTTTTAATTCTTTTCTCAATTAAAAAATATGTTCTTTTGAAATCATTACTGAGGTACCCTAGTTAATCACTGGGCCTATGGTCTAAGAAATGCACTGCCAGTTTTTTTTTACCACCATGCAATTTCTAAAGTGTGATGAAGCAAAGGAAGACAATACAGTACTAGTATGGGACATGATTTTCGAGGTCCCACAGTTATGAATTTGATCCATGGTTGGCTAAGATGCTGTAATGTGTCATTTTTCTGTGTTTCTTATTCTCACAGTTTGAAAATATAGACTGTATTTTATCCATGTGTTTTTCACCCTAGTAGGGAAAAAACTAGGGGAGATATGGGTAGTGTACAAAAGTCCTGAGTGTAAAATTTAAAAAAAAAAATGCTGAGTTCTTCTCAGCGATGTTAAATGCTAGAGGCCTTCTAAAGACAAGGGAATGAACATAGAATGATATTAAAATGATGACACAGAAAATACAAGCATGCTCTTGATGATGTGTTTAAGTAGAAGCCAGAAGTCAATTTCCAGTGTCTTCCTCAATCACTCACTACTTTATTTGGGAGTGGAGATTAGGGTCTTCTAATAAAACTGGAGCTCCCTAATTTGTCTTTATTCCATGCCTCATTTGTTCCAGGGATTCTCCTGAATTTACCTCTCCTATGTATGATGGGATTTCAGGTACATGGCCAGCATGCCTGGCTATTTATGTCATGTCTGAGGAATTTTTATACTTATATATGAAGTATTTTAACAATAGAGCCATCTTCCCAGCCTTGTAGTGCTATTTGAATTACTAATTCAGTCATTCTCTAAAATGCATGCAGGCTCCATCCCCATATGAAGTGAATTCTGAAATCACAGCAAAAAGTAAGGAGAATCATGAGAAGGGGAATTTCTTAGATTATGAAATATGTGGATTGCATAATCAAATAAATTCATCTGTTAGGTAATGATATTTTAATTTAAATTATTCTTACCAAAAAGTGCCTTGACTAAAAAAATTATTATCCTCAGCTGAAAGATGAGAACACTGAAGCCCATGGAATGTAGGCAATAAATCATCTATATGGAAAGGGGCTACACTGGTATTCAAACCCAAGCCCATTCAATGTAGTCATTCCTTGTTTCTACAATGTTGTGCTGGAGTGTTGTACCCAGTAACCAAGAAGTACAGAGTATATAAAGGACTATGGACCACACACTGACCATAAAGAGTAAAGGAGCAAATGCAATTTGGGACCAGGTGTGAGGCATTTAGGGACCTACTTAGTGACCTCTCAGCGTCCTTTGAGCTGAGAGGCCAGTTTAGGTGACATGGAAGCTAAAAATATGTGCTCTAGCCATTTTCCTTTGTTCGAGCTCCAGGAACTATCACATCACCTTGACTCACTTCCAATTAGGTCTCCATACATAAAGCATTTTGGCTACCTGCCCTTCTGTGACTGCAGGAGAACAGACAAGTCTGGGCAGAATTCCTAAGACAGCAGGATGCAGGGATTGACCAGAGTGGAGAGAGGTTTTCTGAAAACTTCAGCTAGAGCTCACTTGTCATTAATAACAGTCAGTGTTTCTAGGTTTGCTCCAACTTGATAGTTTGTGATTTCCGGGGGACAGCCTTCTCTTCTTTCACAGGTGGAGTGGAACCATGGCATCGCATCTATGGACCCAAGGGATCCTTTTCAATATTCGACGCTCTGCAGATTTCTTCTATATTTGGAGGACCCCTCTGCACAAATGGCAGAATGCTGGCTTCCTGGCATCACACAAATCAGGAAGTTTAAAATCATTCAACTTGCTTTTGATATGAACATTTTCTTTGTTAGAAGCTCAAACTATTGATTTAATTAAAAGGTTAACAACAGTAGAATCTAATCTTCACTTCTTACCTTTCTCATCTGACTTAGCTTGGACTGTAAACTGAGTTATTAATCACAAAGCAGGAAAGAGAGAGAGAGAGCATGGGCCAATTTTATAGCCAGAGGAATCAAAACACAGCTGGGGTGGGCTGAGCATAGTCAATTGAACATAGATGCAGAGGGGAAGCTGTTGATTTCTAACTCAGCAAGAATTTCATCACCTTGTTATTTTGGGGAAATCTCATCTGCTCAGCAGGCTCTTTTCTGATTTGTTGAATGGTTAAGTTCTATAAATTTTACTATTTTTGAGAAAGTCCCTAGAGTTTAATGTGTGCCTGCAAAATTTCTAGTTCTCTGTGTCCAAGGATGTTGTCTGTATCCACTGAAAATTCTGAGATGCAAACACATTTGAGCATGGGAAGAAACAGCCTGGCTTTCACAGCTTTTTCCACAGTTCCTGAGAAGATTCAATAGTGTAGTAGAATGCTGAAACACTACCTGATCATTACTAGGAAACTGAAAACAAACAAGCCCATTTTATGTATTATTGAAGTATTGCTCTGTAAATGCTGCTAGGTCTGCTTTTTTCTCCATTTCCAAAATATCTATTGTTCCAGTGTAGCCTTAATATACGTAAACTATCCATCATGCACACTTAAAGTTTTGTCTGTTCATTTCCCCTCTCAAAACCATACACAGACTTGAAGATGGCTCTGGTATAAAGGGCTTGTTGTTCAAGCACGAAGACCTGAGTTTGTTTCCCAGACTCAGCATAAAAATAAAACTAAACTGAATATAGTTTCACATACTTTCAATCCCAGGGCCAAGAATATAGAGACCCAGGAATCACCAAAGCTTGGTAGTTTTCTAGTGCAGCAGCGTTGATGAGGCCCAGATTCAGAGAGAAAGCCTTTTTCCAAAGACAAATTAGAGAGTGATTGAGAGGGACAATAAAGTCTGACTGTGGCTGCTACCTGAACATACATAGTTCCACATATGCACCTTTATGTATGAACACACACACACACACACACACACACACGCACGCACGCACAAACAAACACACAATCACAAATTATTAACTTCAGTAGGCATAGAAACTATCTGATACCTAATATGGACCAAGATATTAGTGATCCACTTGGGCATTGCTTATTTAAGGAGATTTTAACTGAGAACATTTTCTAAAACAAAACAAACCAACCAACAAACAAAAAAAAAAACCAATTCTTTTCAAAGTACTGCTGTCTTGAACAGCATGTGTAAGAGATATTTTGCCCAGTGTCTTGCTTCTGATGCCTTAAATCGTATCTAGACCCTATGGTAGAAAGAGCACTAATAGAACTTTACTTTTTAATATTTTTGATGCATGGAGATAAATTTATCAACCAGATTAAAAATCCTTCTGTTATATCTGTACAAACAAGCACATTGAAAATTAATCAAAAAATCCATTTTACACCTTCTGATATTTCCTAGGAAATTATTCTTATCCCCCAGTCAGGAGCATCTCTGAACTGACAAAGAAGCTGCTCTCTCACAATGCAAACCAAAGAATAAATTACAACTTTATGAAACATGTGCATCTTAGAAGTCTTTAGAAAGGAAATGGATTGTATTGAAACCACAGGTAATCACATTCCACAACAATGAATGCAGGGCAGAAGTATTTTATAAAGCTGAATGGATACACTTGATCGTTTAAAATCATGTTTTCAACATTAAAGGCTGATGCTGAGGATTTTCCAACATACCCAATAGGACACAACTGAAGAATCTTGCTACTTGAAGGCAAATAAAAAGGGAAATATTTATGAAAGACTTGATTCTACTAGGTTCCCAGAAAATATGGGTAGAAAGTTCAAGCACAGCTTTTGATCTCACTAAGCAACGATACTTTGATTTTGAACCTGGATGTGCATGGAGACTTTCTAGTTGAGATAGAGCACCTACTAGATTTATATCACAAGTCCCTTAACAAACTCCCTTAATTCTCCATGTCTTAGTGTATATTTTCATCGGGCTGTAGACATGAACATAATTCCCAAAACATGTGTAGGCTGCTTGGAGATCTGACACCCCCTTCTGGCCTCCAAAGGTGCTCTCTCTCTCTCTCTCTCTCTCTCTCTCTCTCTCTCTCTCTCTCTCTCATACACATACAAATACACACACACATGCAAATACACACACACACACACACACACACACACACACACACACACACACCACACACAAACAAATTCAAATGAAATAAATCTTTGAAATATTCTAAGCCATTTCTTATTAAATGTTTCAGTGAAGACTAAATGCAATCTTATTTGCACTAGCTTCAAATAGAAGTCCAGCACATACCTAGTTACAATTTACATGTTATGGCCTAGAACAGCAATTTAACTTCTACGTAGTAATGACTTACATGAACTAGTCGAGAATATCACTCCAGCACATACATAACTATGACTTACATGTAGTCACCTAGAGTAAGACATTAACATCTACCTATCCATGAGGTGACATTCATGACAGGTATTTCCTATTACTCAATTTTCTTCTTACCCAAAGGGATGTTTAACTAGTCCTTTGTATATAATTGCCCACTTCCCATTTTTCAAGATTAGGATAAGGGACATTACCATATTGCAGGTCACAAACAAAACAGGGATGGGGGCCAATGATCTGGCTTAGTACTTAAAAGCACTTGCTATGCAATCCTGATAATTTTAATCCATGCAAAAAGTCAAGTGGGGTGGCTCACACATGTAATATTAGCATAGCACTTGTAAAGTGAGAATGGAGAATGTGCATCAATCAGTTGTATATAGGACAGAGACATGAGCAGTAAGAGAAACCCTTTTTCATAAACTAACTATAAAATATTCCTGCTAATCCCCACATTTGTGCTGTGGCACATGCCTATCTCCATTTGAGTGCACACAGATAAAAGAACACACACATACACACACACACACACACACATACACACACACACACACACACACACACACACACACACACACACATACCACACCACATCTTGGATTAGAGATTTATTGGTAGGTGAGTCACACTTGCTGTACAAGCTTAAGGGCATGAGTTTGGGTTATATCACATATGTAAAATATTGGGATCCTTTAACACAACAGCTGTGGCAGGGACAGAGATAGAATGATCATTAGTGCTTTCTGGCTACCAGTCTTTCTGCTACTGTACTGGGAGACCCTAGCTCAAGGGCATAAGGCAGTATTGTAGTTCGGATTTCTATTACTGTGACTAGATACCATGACCATGTCAACTATTATAAATGAAAGCGTTTAACTGAGGGTTGGTTTACAATTCAGAGGCTTAGTTCATTGTCATCTTGGTATGAAGCATACAAAGAGACAAGGCATTGGGGAAGTAAGTGAGAAGTCTATATCCAGAACCAAAGGCAGGAGGAAGAGAATGCTACAGGGCCTGGCTTGAGTTTCTGAAACCTTAAAGCCTTCTCCCAATGACACACTTCCTTCAACATGGCAACACCAACTCCAACAAGGTCATATCAGTAATAGTCATACTCTCTATGAGCCTGTGGGGGCCAATTTCATTCAAACTACCACAGGTGGAGAGTGAATATGAATGATATACTCTGTTCTCCTGGATCTTCCACATGTTCACACATATACGTGGGCATACATCACACACACGTATAGGCTACATGTATATGCACATACACAAACACAATAAAAATATATAAATAAAACACAAATGACTAAAAAATTGCAAGTGTTATAAAAACTGTAAAAGAGTTAAGAAAGGAATGCATAACTGGGACATGTGAAGGGTAAGTTTAATTAGACACCTTCAAGTTGTATGAAAATTATTGTACCTAGAAGAAACTATAATAGGAGTATATCAAGTCAAATATAATGATCAATATTGTGGGGCTAAAAGGAATCTGGGTGTCATGAAGATCAGTAAGAAGAGAATGTTAAGTTCTTTTTGGAATAGAAGGCTATATTAACATCTGAACTTTTATGATAGCTATGGATGGTTATTTAAAAGTTTTTACCAGTGTATTAGTCAGGTTTTCTATTCCTGCACAAACATCATGAACAAGAAGAAAGTTTGGGAGGAAAGGGTTTATTCGGCTTACACTTCCAATTGCTGTTCATCACGAAAGGAAGTCAGGTCTGAAACTCTCAAGCAGGTCAAGGAGTAGGAGCTGATACAGAGACCATGGAGGGGTGTTTCTTACTGGTTTGCTTGCTTTTCCTGGCTTGCTCAGCCTGCTTTCTTACAGAACCCAAGACTACCAGCCCACAGATGGTACCATTCACAAGGGGCCCTCCCCTTTTGATCACTAATTGAGGAAATGCCTTTCCACTGGATCTCTTGGAGGCATTTTCTCAACTGACACTCCTTTCTCTGTGATAACTTCAGCTTGTGTCAAGTTGACACACAAAACTAGCCAGTACCACCAAGATGGTTAAAATTGAGAATTGTTTTTCAATAAACCTCTTTGGCTGCTGCATACAGGCATATCTGGCAAAAAGGAAGTAATTCTATTGGAAATATAGAAATTACATTGGCATATGAAACTAAGTTATATGTTGTGGTTAGAATGAAAATGTCCCCCATTGACCAATATGTTTTAATACTTGGGTCCCAGATGGTGGAAATGTTTGGCAAGGAGTAGGAGGTGTGGCCTTGTTGAATGAGATGTGTTAATTGGGGTAAGTTTTGAGGTTTCAAAAGCCCAAGACATTACTGGTTAGCTCTCTTTGCTTTACGTTTGTGGATTTAGGTGTGAGATCTCTACTTCTGATCCAGTTTCATGACTGCCTGACTACTTGCATGTTCTCCCAACATGATGGTCATGAACTCTAACCATATTTAACTGTTAGTCATAGATTAAGCGCTTTCTTTTATAAGTTGCCTTGGTCATGATATTTTGTCACAAAACTTGAAAATTAGCACAGGCAAAATATGAAATAGAGATGAACAGTTAGAAAATGTTTCTGGAAACGCACAGAATATGGTACTGATGGGATCTGAAGGCTTAAGGAGAAATGGAGATTTTTTATTTTAAAAGTAACTGAACATTCTGCTCTTTCCTAAAGGTGGCAACACTAAAACACTAAATTACCATATTTGGAACACAAAATATACAGCTTTAAAAAAAGTGTGTGTTTGCATGTGTATGCTTGTGTGTGGTGTATATGTAATATACAAGTGAATAAGTTCAGGTATACATCTATGTAGGTCAGAGGACAACCTCAGGTGTTGGCCTTTATCTTTTACCATCTTTCTTACAAGGTCTTCCTTGTCACTCACTGCATACACCAGCCAGCCTAGCTAGCCTGGAAGTTTCATAACATTCTGTTTTCCATATTTCACATATTTCTTTGGAAACATGAGAATACAAATGTGTGCAAATAGGTACTTCTGCTTTGTTTTTTTTTTTTTTTTTTTTCCTACTTGGATTCTGGGTGTCTCAACTGAGGTCACGAAGCTTGCAAGATTTTAACCCACTGAACCACTTCCACAGTAATGACTTTTGTTTCTCTAGAGACCCCAGATAATCAGAAAGACAGCTGAGTATGAAGCTTACAGCTTGGGGAAGTGTCGACTTTCCCCAAAACAGAACTCTCACCATTAAAATCATGGACATATTTTTATTGGACTTTATCTAGGCAACAGATATAGATAGAAAATAAGGCAACCTAAATTTGAACCTTGAGAAGCTACGAGCTATGAAGATTGAAGATCAGAAAATGAAGTCTGTAACAGGCTTATCAGCAAAGCCATGGAGAATGAAGAATGCCCCCAAACTCGGAGAAGAGTGTATAGACTATTTAGGGGTAAATATCATGGACTACAATTATAATTGTTTGGATGGCCTGCTATAAGTTGGAATATGAAAATATAGGAATATGTACAAGAAGTGTAGGGAACTCTAAATAAATAGGTCATTCAGTAAAGTACTTGCCTTGGAAGCATGAGTACCTGAGTTTGACCATCAGAATCTTTAGAAAAAATAAAAGAAACCTCAACATTGTAACAGGCATCTGTTATCCCAGCCCTAGAAAGAAAGTATTGGGACTGAGTGGCCATCCACTCAGCCTAGTCTACTTGATGGACTCCAGTCCACTGAAAGGAATTTGTCTCAAAATCAAAGTGGAAGGCTCCCGAAGAACAATATCCTAGATTGTCCTCTGACCTATATACATGTGAACACTAGGAAAGTCAAACTACCAACCCTCCTGTGGGCATACACAAATCATTCAACCAGTCATTCAGTAAGGCTGGAGATGATTTTCTATTCTGTAGAAAAAAAAGTAAAGTGTATAATAATTTTCAAAAAAAACTGAGGATGAGATAATGTGCTTAAAATTTTAAAAGATGGAGAGCTTGACAAATGGCTCTATGATTAGGAGCATTTGCTACCTTTTGGAGAGAACTTGGCTTCATTTCCCAGCACACATCACAAATCATTGTAACTCCAGTTCCAGGGCCACACGCACTCTTCTAGCATCTGATACAACTGAACCACATGGTGCATAGACGTGTATTATAACAGGCCCTAAGACCATAGCACAAATGATATGACACAAAAATTTCAGAATTAGAATCCTAGCACATAGGCAGTAATTCTTGCCCAAATAGGAACAAAGATCAAGCCCATTTGTCCACTCAGGAACAAAGGCATAATCAATGGTCCTCAATGGTATAGCTATGAAAGTGTCCCAGTGAAAATTCACTATGTATTCTAACTCTGCTACTCTGGTTTTTGTTTGTTTGTTTGTTTGTTTGTTTTTACTTCTGTACTTCTACTACTTACTAATTGAATGTACCAATCACTATTAGTATTTTGTGCATAGAAGGCTAAGAATTAATAGGCTTGAATACATGATTTTGACAATTTCTCTGTGGAGCCACTGGCCAGTAATAAAAATTTTCCAAGTGGCTTTAAGAGTGTTAGTGTGGTAGTCTGGTGGGCTAACCTTGCAACAGTACATGCAGGTAAATACCATTAAGAAACAGTGAAATAAATCTGTAAAAATGTAAATAAAATTGATTTAAAATCTGAAGGACAGTTTTGCCTTTTATACAAGTGAAACTTACATCTCATAAATCCAAAAAGTAAATTCAAAGAGAAGAAGAGTGCAGGGGTGAGTTTTGAATTGTGGGGGAAGTACATCTGTAAGCATACCTCTTAACAGTTTTTGTATACTTTTGCAAGTGTTGTTTGTTTTTAGACAGGGATTTTCTGTGTAGCTTTAACTGTCTTGGAACTTACATTATAGACCAGGATGGCCTCAAACTCAGAGATTCTCTTGCCTCTGCCTCCTAAGTGTTGGGATTAAAGGCTTGCACCTCTACTGTCAGGCTATGGGAAGTTTTCTTCTTTACAACCCCACTCTGCATATTTCTAGCATTTATGAATTCCTCACATTTTAAAGTATTGTATGATATCAATTAAATTGATTACAATGTAAGTATATCATTTTTAATTCATTTTTTCTATGTTTCTCTGTATGTGTGTATGTGGTGTCTGTTTGTGCGTGTATTTGTGTGTGTGTGTTCTTGCCTGGCACATGCATGGATGTTTGTCATTTGTATATAGGTGCCCATGGTGATCAGAATACAGGTTTTAGATTCACTTAAACTGTAATTACATAAGAGTTATGAGATGTCAGAATTAGGTGCTGAGTACTGAACTTACGTCCCCTGGAAGAGCAGCAAGTACTCTTAACCACTTAGTCATCTCTTCAATACCCCATCTTAGTTCTTGAGACAGGGTATCTCACTGGACTTGTATCTCTCCAGTAAAGCTAGATTAACTACTGGCCAGCAAACTACTCTGATCATTCTGTCTTCAGAATGGGAATGATAGGCATGTGATACCATGTGCTGCCATTTAAAACTGTGCATGCTAGAGGTCAACATCTGCCCTCATTCTTGCCCAGAAAGCATTTCCCCTATCGAACCATGTACCCACCAGGTGTTTTATTTTTAAAACTCTCTTCATAATAGGACAGAAAAAGTATTCATGGCTGGATGCACATTCTGTGTCAGAAATAATTTTGCATGTCAACTCATGTGATCTACTCAGCAGTGTCGTAGATCATAAATATCTCAACTCATGAGAATGTCATACACATACCTACTATCCTGGTGAGAAAGCACTATCAAGGAGAGCTATCTTTTTTACTATGGGCCTCTGAATACTGTCCTTTCACATCCATACACACTGTGACATATACACACTGCCACACATATAACCAATAGGACACACACGTGAACACGGAGGGGAAGGGGAAGGAGGGAGAGAATGAGAAGGAAGCACAAAGGGAAGTCACTAATTAGAAAAAAACTAAAAGAGAAATGTTGTTTTATCAAACCCTGCTGATTTTTCCTATCGCTGTATCACAAATGTGTATTTATTTTACTTTATAATCAGCATACTTTAAGTCCTGATATCGGGTAACTTTGTAGCATATTGCTTTCACTGATACTATCACCCAAACTTAGAATCTGTAGGTAAAAATATAATGATGGTTCCAAAACAACAAGTTATGATATTTTCGAAAAAGATCCCATAATTTGGAGATTTCAACTATGAATGACAAGTTATGATCTCATATTAAATGAGGAAACTGAAGAATATCTGCATTTCTGTTTTGGTAACTACTATGCTCTAAGCAAGTAGTTTGCATCAGTGCATTTAGTATTCTATTAGATGATGTTATTTTAAAAATACTTTTGGGTATATTATTTCATTCACAAAAATATTAAAAATAAGTGGCAAAACTATCTTTCGTTACAGGTTAAGTATTAAAGACCAATGCCTAGCCAAAAAAAAAAAAAAAAAAAAAAAAAAAATCTACTAAGCTATTTTATTATATCTGCAAACTAATAGGCTGGTCCTTCTTCTTCTTTCTTATATAGCTGTATCCTCATGATGAGGCCCCATGTGTGTTCACATGTTTCCCAACAGCATAGGACAGTCCCAAAGCCCCTAGCAGTCTATTATTCTCTCTATGTTTAATGCATCCATTATGGTGGTGTCTCCATTAATTATCTCATTGGTAAAATACAATTTCTGACAGAAGCAACTTAAAGGGGAAGGGTATATCATAGTTTTGGGGACATTAAGTTGGGGAAGGTATGGTAGCAGAAAGATAAGGGATTTGAGGAAGAGAATTCTCTCAAGAACTTTTGCCTACCACAGTCACTTCTCACTTGGTAACCCCGACATTGGCTCCTAGCCTCCCATTGAATTCTGTTACCTGCCATAAACTTTACTAGGGCAGAGGCAACTGTAAAAGAGACCCAGAAACCTGCCTTGCTCTGTCCTGCAGATTCCCACAGATAGCACCATGTACGCAGACAAGCACACACATGTGCTCATCCTGCCATATCAGTCTTCTCAGTCTTAAGCCTGAATATTTTCTTTTCTTCATCACATACTTTATTTGCGATATTTTTCACAGAAAACTTAAAATGAAATCCCATTTCCTCTTTTAGTTTTCACAAGAAGTTATTCAATTTGTTGACTGACTTTATATCATCAACCCCAGATAATTAGAAAGGCAATACTAATTCATCTGGTCTCCATCAATGCTTTTTATTCCTTCTGAGATCTCTATTGCTAGACTTTAACTTTTGAGACAGTCATAAAACTTTTATGGCAGAAAGACTGTACAAATTTTCCATGCTAGCACATATAGTCAAGTAATTGTTAAGCCATTTATATTGCTGTGTACACAGAAAATGCACATATTTCAATTAAGCCTCGAACCTTAATTATATGCTAATTTCGCCTTACCAAGTTGCAAAATTTTAATATTTTTTTCAGTAATTACCATTGGTGATAGTTCTGTAATATTTCTTTTTGTGTTTTTGGTTTTTGGTTTTTTGGTTTTTTGAGACAGGGTTTCTCTGTGTAGCCCTGGCTGTCCTGGAACTCACCTGTAGACCAGGCTGGCTTTGAACTCAGAAATCCGCCTGTCTCTGCCTCCCAAGTGCTGGGATTAAAGGTGTGCGCCACCACTGCCTGGCTGTTATATTTCTTAAGATGACCATGCAAAAAATGCTTTTGCCAGTGTGTGAATTAAAAATTTATTATATTAGTTTTTACTTGTGAAGGAAAAGCTATAATGATCATTTGCATATTTATTTCCAATTCTGTATTTAGAAAAAGTTCCTTACAGTCATATCTAAATTTCTGTATTAAACACTATGCAAGAGTAACATTACAGAGTAACAACATGTGAACACCCTAGTGCTGAGAGTATAGCTCAATGATCGAATCCTTGCCTTAATGTGTGAGAACCTAGACTATCCCTCCACACGCATGCATACTCATACTCACGTGCACAATAGCATAACCTACACACACACACACACACACACACACACACACACACACACACACACACACACAAACACTCACAAACACACAAACAAAAAGAGAGAGACAGACAGACAGACACACACACACAGAGAGACTATGAACAACATGGAAATTCTTGACACATATCTCATAATTATCTTCTATAGAGTAATACCATTGCCACTGATTTTGTTTATTTCAAAAATGATTGCATACATTCTAAGAGTCTCTGCCCATGAATGGTGCAAGTGGCCTAATTTAATACACTTTATGTATTTCATGTACAAAATACTCCAGCATGTCTAGATATCTATCTCCAAGGTGATTCTCCAATCGGTCAAGTAAACATTTAACACTAACTTTCACGGTGTAAGAAACAATATGACTATGAACACAGACCACTTCCTTTCCCACATGTTTCCTGGGAATGTCATATAAGACTGTGAACTCTGTTAGCTGTGATCATACCCTACTTTCCTGCCACCTCATGATCTAGAGTTTCTCTTTGTCAATCACAATCTTACCAGATGCCCCACAGGAAAAGCTCTGAGATTTCACTTAGATTCCTAAAGACAGTAACTTCAAAACACAGTCTTCTATAGGAAAACTGTACACACAATGAAGGTGACCTTTAGAGAAGTACACAATCATACTGTATGTGTGTGTGTGTGTGTTTTTTTTTCTGACCACCTGTTTCTCTTAACCCTTGTGTTTAAATTTATATGCAATAGCATCATTAAATCCCAATTCTGCATCTCACTTGTTAGTCCTGAAATCCCTTACTATATTGAAGAACAAATCTTGCTTTGGCCTAGGTCAAGACCCATAAAAGCTTAAGAAATATTTCAGGCGGTCACATGTGCCATCTGCCTTGCCCCCTAAACAATAGCAAGAAATGATGGGGTATTCTTGCTCTCTCCTTTCTCCATTGTGAAGAAGTTTTTCCTACGGTCTCAGTGTGAGGATCACTAACAGTATGAGCACAGTAAGATGGGAAGATTTTGTTTGTATTGGTATGTATTTTTCACAGAATAACTCATTCTTTCATTAAGATGCTAGGATCTAAATCAAATCACTTTGCTGCTGCATTATCCACACACCATGTATGTTTGGGGTCATTTGAATTGTGTTTGAAATTGAGTATTTTTGTGGAAATTGTAATATTCAGTATAATATTTTAATATTTCTATTCTGAGCCTATTTGATTTCTATAAGTTTGTGAGCTAGTGTGGGCTTAAAAGACAAATGATGATTGGTATTTGTATGAAAAACCTCAACTTTCGCCGGGCAGTGGTGGCGCATGACTTTAATCCCAGCATTCGGGAGGCAGAGACAGGGGGATTTCTGAGTTCGAGGCCAGCCTGGTCTACAAAGTGAGTTCCAGGACAGCCAGGACTACACAGAGAAACCTTGTCTCGAAAAACCAAAAAAAAAAAAAAAGAAAAGAAAAGAAAAAAAAGAAAAGAAAAAAAAGAAAAGAAGAAAAAGAAAAAAGAAAAACCTCAACCTTCAGATCAAAAAAAAATTTCTGATAAATATGAACAAAAGATTTGTCGGTTCTACAGTTTAATATTGCTTTTACAATGGCTTTATTGTTTACAAGCATCATTCAAATGTAACCAGTATCTTTGCTTGTGTTGCTTTAGGAATTTACATTTAGGAAACATAGGAGGTAGAGATGCTTCGTGGGTAAAGCGCTTGCCACAGAGGCATGACGAACCAAAATAGAATTCACAGGACCCCTTGACAGGCCTAATGATCTTAGAGCAAAATGGAAGAAACAAAAATATGAATTCCTGAAAGACTGCTGCATATGCAGCAGAAAACAACACAGAGCTCTTCTTCAACCAAAGTAATGGTGATAATCAACACCAGAGATTGCCCTCTGACCTCTATTCATGTGTCATGGCATGTGTTCACACACACTCACACAGATGTACACACACAAACGCACACACACACACACACACACACACACACACACACACACTCAAAAAAGCCATGATGTTTGGAACTGCTTTCTCCTCTCTACAGTAAAATTGTGTGCAAAAAATTGAAAATGAAAAAAATAAATATAATCACAGTAATTCAAAAATTTAGGACATCTGAAGCTGTTTACATTCTGTATCGTTATATTTTTATTGTTAACATCCAAAGCATTTTCTAAGCCTAAATTTTAAGATTAGTCTAATTCAGACTAACATTGCCTTTTATGAAGGCTCTTTTCTTTTTTAGCTTAAATTACAGACAATATAGGCACACCCAGTTACAGTTCTCATCATCTCTTTATGAATCTCACACCTTACCACTGGCAATCTCTAATTCTCTTGGAATATTGAACAAAAGCTGAAGATTCTGAACCTTTGTCTTGCTGTGGAATTCTGTTCTTTGATGCAAACTGACACTTACCACCTCTGAATTCTGCAGATTTCATTATTTCTGAGTTTCAAATGGACAGAGTTCATTTCTCCTCTCATTTCTTTTGTTCATTTCCCATTTAATAACTGAGTTGTTTGGATGCCTACTTCCACATCCAGCAGAATCTTTAGACAAAATCTTAGGAATTACCTACTCAATGTGGCCATTTAAACTCTAAATTGTGAAAACTCTTCCCATACACATATTAAACAATATAGTCGATGGTATATAACTGTATCAGTACAAGCAACATCAGGGCTCTTAAGTGCTTGGATTACTGGATACTACCAAAAGAAAAAAAAAATCAATGTAATGCTTTCATTACCGTGTCTCTGAACTACTCCTTTGTAAAACCAACACCTAAACAACTCCTTTTGCTCTTCTTCCCACAATCCTGTCAGCAAGAAGAAAACTCCAGGCTAACAAGTCATCTCTCTCCATCTCCTGTATATCTAGCTATATACCAATGTGGGCCTGACCAGGAGCTCAGCTTCTTTACCTTATACAGGCATAATGCCAGTCCCTAGCTCATTTTCTGGAATTTCAAATACGTGTAAGAAACCAAGTTTTTCCTCTACTCACTGTTGGTATGGGTCATGGATTACCAGCTACTAAAAGTAAGATGACCATGTCGAGGCTACAAATTATATGAATCAAAGAAAGGGAAGTAGGTATATTCAGCAAATACAAGAGAAACATTTTCCTCTAGAAATGATTGTCTTGAAAATTTAGTATAAAATTTGAAGTTTAAAGTTTAGTATCTGATTATTCACAGCCGCAATCTCTAGTCAAGCTGATATGACAAGATGACACCTGTACCTGGTATTTATTTACTTATTTGTTTGTGTGCTTATTTGTTTATTTATCTATTTATTTATTTATTTTCACATATTTTTATCATTATTTATTTTTAATTCCATTTATTACTATTTATTTATTTATTTTGGTTCTTGGGAGAAACTCTTCTTTTCAGTGTGAAAGTTAGTAGTAAATTCATCACAAAATAGAAATTTAAGGTGTAGTGCAAGAATAAAACAAGGGTAAGGGGAAAATAGCAGAAGCAAAAATTGTGTCCTTTATCCTCTGGAGAGTAACCCAAACATTTAGGAACAACACACTTTCCCAGATATTTGCAAATAAGGAAAAAGTGGAATTCAAACGTTTGTGCATATCTAGAGATTAGGCTCTGTCAGTGTCATTACCTTGCTCTCAGGAAAGGAAGAGGAGTGAGGAAGGCACTTCAAAAGACACGGGGGGTGCAGGTTAGCAAGAACAAAATAAGGAAGAGGACACTGCTAATCCCTTGCCTTAGACTAAGAGATGGACTAGGAAAGACATTAAAACTGTTGATTGAAAGAACACATGGTCGGAGACTGTATTTAACTCCCTGTCCAAATGTTTTGATTAGAAAATCCCATGTGCCTCCTCCTGGTAACTTCTACTTGCTATTCTTCCATTCATCTTTCCTTTATTCACTACTTAGTCTTAGGACAATGGCGACTATCTTGGCATTCAGCACTGAACTGCTCCTACATAGGATCTGGAACTGACTCTGGTTTCTGCAGAATATTTTGAAAAAACAGTAATTGGCTAGTTATGAGAAGTGGGTAACAGAAAATAAAGTGATGTAACCCAGAATAGCAGAAGTCTAGGTTTGTCAGAATAGAAAAAGGAACTAGGTATTCCACAAGCAAATCTTTAGTGACTGCCCTCTTTCCTTCTATGTATTAGGAACTATTCATTACCAAAATAATGAAAGTAACAAAAAATTATCTGAAGATGGAGAAGGGATCCTGAAGAAAGCAGAGAGAATTTAAAAGCCTGAGGTGATGACAGATTCCACCTTGGATCTGCCTCCTTACTCAAATACTTACCTTCTGGTGCTGATAATATTCAGGCAAGGTCTTATTTGTTGATCTCAGTTTTAATAAACTCCATCCTGTGTATACCTGTGGATGAAGTCTTTCTGTTGGATCATTGCTGTAAAATGCTCTGAGATGCACTTAAGGAGGTCCTGGAGGGCTGTTCTCCTGCCAATAAAGATGACTGCCATCCTGAGACCATGTGGTGGGATGTGACAGAGAACTCCCTTGACTTTGTTAAGGGTTCACTCCACAAAGATTTTCTTATTCTGTATTGAGCATTTGCTCATCAAATTCTCACATGGATATCTCTCTATATGAGACAGTAGACATGCTACAGTCATAGTAGCAGCCAAAGGCAGCCATCATGTTCTTGACATCCATAACCTTCTTTGAGATAATAAGTGCCTGATCCTTCTGTCATCCATGGATAATGACAGACCAAAAGCCTGTATGAAAATATTTAGACATTGTAAGTAAACCAGGCATTGAGCAGGCCAGAAAGTGGAGGCTGGTGGTAACTCCAAGCTTAGTGACTGACTGAGGTAGTTCAGATTCCTGTAGATTAATGTGATGAGTTTGAAAGTATAGAAGTGGATCTCACAGAAGGTGACTGTACTGGCTAGTTTTGTGTGTCAACTTGACACAAGCTGGAGTTATCACAGAGAAAGGAGTTTCAGTTGAGAAAATGCCTCCATGAGATCCAGTGACAAGGCATTTTCTCAATTAGTGATCAAGGGGGGAGGGCCCCTTGTAGTGGTACTGTCTGTGCGCTGGTAGTCTTGGGTTTTTATAAGAAAGCAGGCTGAGAAAGCCAGGAGAAGCAAGCTAGTCAGTAAGTTACATCCCTCCATGGCCTCTGCATCAGCTCCTGCTTCCTGACCTGTTTGAGTTCCAATCCTGACTTTCTTTGTTGATAAACAGCAGCATGGAAGTGTAAGTTCAATAAACCCCTTCCTCCCCAACTTGAATCTTGGTCATGATGTTTGTGCAGGAATAGAAACCCTGACTAATACAGTGACATTAACAATTCAATAGGTCTCATCAGTGTACATAGAGGTTTGGCTTAACTACAATGTTGAACACATTGGGTCTGAACACTACCCTGAAGATATTCATGATGCAATCTGGATATTTTTCTTAGATCTCTCTGATGAGCAAAGTTTCTACTCCAAAGCTGTTCTTCTACCCAGTCAGTGAGTCACCTGGAATCCTTTACAAAACTTAGTATTTGCCTCCTTCCACACCACATCTGGAACAGAGTCAATCACCTGAGATCCCTCTGTGTAGTAGTCTATGGTTCAGTTGCTGCTTGCACCAGACTGACCAAAACCAAATGTGTCTAGCCTTTAGGTATGGCCAAAAGAATTTAAGGGAGTGAAATCCATGATCCAGGATTATCGATCAACTAAGATATTTCAAGAAACATACTTGGTACCTGTGGCTTTATTTAATACACAGAATATTCAACTAGCTGAAGATTGTTTTAACTGTTATAAATACTAGGACTCAATGACATGTCCATTGCTGCTTATCCTCCAGAATTTCATACCAATGTGGTTGCCATGGGCACTAGCTTGGATATACATGCATGCACACTAATTACTTCATGGATATAGTTTACTGTGATAAGTTTTAGCTCACTCCAAGATATGTACTGAATAAAACATTTATAAGGGTGACTGTTGTTATTTTTCTTGGGCTTTTGGTTTTTTGTTTGTTTGTTTGTGTTTTCTGATCTGATAGTAGGCTGAAATGTTAGAACCTGGTACCAACTCTAAAGCAAGGGAAACATAATGATTCTGGGAGAAAGCTGTATCCTTATCTTTCTAATAAACTAATTAGTCTCTCTCTCTCTCTCTGTATTGGTGTTCACGAATCAGGCATCATGTCACCTGGACTTAAAACTACCAATGGTTGTAAGCTACTATATGGGTGCTAGATACCAAATCTGGATCATCTGAAAAAGAAACAAGCACTCCTATCATCTGAGATATATTTACGTCCCCACTCTTGTGCATATTTAAGACAGACATCTTGCTCGTACTTCCTTTAACCATAAATTATCATAGAGGATTGCCAATTGCCATTCACTCATCATCTCTTCAGAAAAATGTCATTGACAAAAAAAAAAAAAAAAAACCAAACAAACCAAAAACAACAACAAAAAAAACCCAACACCTGTCAAATGAAATGGAAATGTAAAGGTTCTTTGGAAAATTCAATTGGATAGTGGTTTTGCTGGGACAAACAAGTGAAAGACTGTTATCCTGAAGTGGGCACAAGTAAATGACTAAGGCAGACTCATGAAGGAATGTTTCACGGAAGCAGACACAGGAAAGAGGATGTTCTGCTAAAGGACACATGATTAAGGATTCTTTGCTATCAACACAAATGTATTTGTATACCTAACATTGCCAAGTTGAGCTCCATTTGTCAGGACTCCATATCGAGAAATGAGCCAAGAACAAGAAACTTCTGCTAGTGTACTGTAGTTTCTTGCCACTTCTGTGGACTCAGGCTAATTGGATGCACCAGCGGAGGCAAGACCTATGCTGAGGTAAGATATGTGGAAGACATGTGATCTTTGGAGGGTATAAGTAGGAGTCCATGGAGTGATGGATAGAGATCTTGTCTTGCAGGTACAACATTTGTGGTTCTCACTTATTTGCTGATCTTTGCTTCCTTGAGAGAGGCACAGCTGAGAACTTCTGGTGTTCCTTTTAGTCCCTCCTACTGACTAGAGCCAAGGCTGAGGCCTTTATGTCTATGCTAGTTCATGCTACAGCTGCTGATTCTGTTTGCTATCCAGACTCTGTCAACCAGGTCTGCTGGTATATCCATAAAGTGTTTGTGAGTGTATCAAGCTGCCACTGCTAACCTGGGAACTGAACTGCCAATTTCCAGATGACACCAACTGGAGGGAGTTGCATCATAGAACCTTCCTAAACAGGTCTACTTTCCCAATATCCTTTCTTTTACCACTACCTCTGGTTGGTGGTGGGTTATAAGGGAGATTAGGTTGTTTAAGAACCATCATTAAAAATAAGGCTTGAAAAAATTAAAGTTATAATCAAATAAGCAGCCAATGCATAGAAAATATGTACTTATACACTCATGTTGTAGAGTATTTGATTAAACTATGAACTCTGAGATTGTATTATTTACTGGGAAAATGTGTTTCTAGCTGTGTTGTGGCTAAACACATACTTTTGATTCCACTTGCTAGAATATAGACACATCATTAGTACACACTTTAATTCCAAACAGTGAAGGTAAAGCTAGTTTGTAGAAGAAAGCACCCATATTTAAATTTTATGTCCAATTGAGAGGGAGATAAAGTGACAAATCAGAGAAAGATTTGACAGAATAGAAACCATCTGTCATATGAACAGAAAGAAAAGAGAGGCTACTTAAGAGACAACAATACAGAGAGAGAAGGAGTTGAGGCTGTTTGCCTGGGACAGTTGTAGAGACACAAGTTTCATAGAGAGAATAAGCTAGACACAGATGAACACAAAATAAGCCACATTCTGTCTACTCAACATCCATTCTGCTGACTCTAAGATAACATGTTATTTAAAATACCAATAAAAAGCATATTAGAATTGTTTTCCAATGTGTTGTCTATCCTAGTTCAAATGCAAAATGGATACAAAGACACTGAAGAAAAGGTTACATAATAAAATAAACCCAGGAAATCAATTGCTTCTACTATGTATTAATTTCCTGAAAAATATGACTTTGGGGAACATTATAAAATTATTAGTCTCCTCCTACTGGAACCTGTCAAAAATCTTATGAACTGAATTATGTAAAAATCAGGGAGGGATGTAAGGTTTGACAGGTATCTGTTTTTCTTCATTAAGCTCAGCTAATTTAGCAACATCGCACAGGTTGATCAACTGTTTCCTAAGGAACAGAAGACTGCACAAACCCTAAAGAACCTTTTTTTATAAATATGAAAATTTCAGTCACATATTAACTCAAGTGAAGAAAGTCAAATGGAAATTGATGTTGAATAAGCATTATTCAAACTTCTAGAGAATTTAAATATGCCTAGCTTGCATTTAGATATTGTATTCCACTGTAGAAGTCATTTTCTTGTTGTGATTAAACTGAAAACATATAGGTCAGTCAACTGTTTACCATGCAAACAGAACCTCAAATATCTACATTCATGTAAAAAGGTGGACAGTGTCAAATACTTCCATTCCCAGTGCTGGAATTGTCAACGAGATGATTCTTGGATGTTCTTGGCTATTAGTATTGCCAAATCCAAGGTCATTGTTCCAAGTTCATTGAAAGAGCCTATCTCAAAAAAATAAGGTGGAGTGACTGAATGAAAAGGTCAGCAGTTAAGAAAAAGTGTTGGTTTTCCAGAGGACATAAGTTTAGTTCCCAGCACCCACCTTGAACAGTACACAATGGTATCTAACTCCAGACTTAAGGCATCTGGCACCCTCTCTGCACCTTTTAGATATCCATATATATGTGGCATATGCAGAGAAAGAAATTTAAATAAAAACTAAAACAAATAATTTCTAAAAAGGCAGAGAGTCATGAGGAAGATACCAAGCAGAGTGTCATAGAGAATGCTATTGTAATTATTACTCCTGTCCCAATTAGGTTCTGTCACTGACGTGGAAAAAGTGCAGTAACAGATAGCTTTTTATTCACACACTTCTCTGTTTATCTTAAGAAGAAAGTTGACCCTATTCTTGAGTTTTACTTGTGAAATCCTGACCATACAACACCACCAGATAACCACTCCTGCAGGAACCTGCAGTAGTTGTAATGATCTTAATATACTCAAGATTTCTTCCTCAGCCTGTTGGGCAATCAGAGAAGTGGAAAACAACTGATAATCAGGAAACTGATTGTGGAAGGAACTAAAATCCTGAAAAGAGGACCAAATATCCACTGACATCTAAAAAATGCAATGATAGAGTCTAGGCATATGAATGTTGCTTACCCAGCTCATGTCACTCGACTGAAGTGTGTTAGAAAGTAATTACACATTGTTTTCTAGAATGAGTAAGATCTTTTTTGATGTTTGCAGATATTTTTACTCAGGAATTAATGGATAAATTATCTTCTTTGTGCTAGATTTTCAGATTGATAAGTCAAAATTCTATAACAAAAAGTATCTTACCATATGTGCTTCTATTAAATAGTCAGGAAAACCAAAGTTAAAAACTGCTTGAACCTATATATTACAGATCTTCTAACTTGCTGGAAAGATGCCTGTACAGTTAAGAGTTAGAACTTGCTGTTTTTCCAAAGGACACAGCCTCTGTTTCCAAACTCATTTCAGGTGGCTCATAACAGCCTATAACTCTAGATTCTCCAGTTATAAGATGTCCTCTTCTGCACTCTATTGTCTGTCATACACAGTTGATCATACACACATACAGACAAATACATATATATGCATACACATACAGAAACACAGATCAATGGCACAAAACACAGCTATATACAACTGTGTATACACAACTACACACGTGACGCACACACAAATACACACACATGCAAACCCTTACACATGTTCATATGTATCTCTTTAATACATAAGAGATTGTATCTCAGAGGACCCTAGCTCTATGTTTAAGCTAAATTTCATGCTATGCAGCCTCCATGCCAAAATCCAGTCTCAGTAATTCAACTTTATTCCCATAGCACACTTTCTGAAATTACTGAAGCAGACTTCTCAGGAAACATAAAGCATATCCAAATGGCATCTTCATCTCTCTAGGAGGTATTTCTTTGAACATATACAGATATAATTTAAAATGAGAGCTTCTTTTTGATAGCTCTCTCAAGGCGTGACCTGTGTGGGCCTGTACAAATGAAATTACACAAACAATTTGGAAAGAGAACACTCCTCTGAATATCAACTCATGGTAGGGCCTGGTATAGCACATCAATGGGAAGCATACCTGCTCTTACAAACTGTGCATATTATGGAACCTGAATTCCTCAATCTGTATGTCTACTCCTGTGAAAAAGTAGAACTCTGATTTCATTATGACTCAACTCTCCCGTTAAGGCAAATATACACCTGACTTGGCCTGGCATGAACAATGCTTTAATACAAAGAGACAAAGCATTGATTCAATATGCTACCTTTGACTCCTCCTTAATCAACTTAAATCTCCAACAGTACTTGTAATGTGAGACACTTGGCACAGAGTTTCGTGCTAATAGCTGCTGTTATCTTAACTTTGGATGTGTCTCTGTCCTATGATCTTAAGTCAGTTTTAGGCCTGCAAGAGAAGAGATTGTTTTTTCCATTTCTTTTGCCATGTTATCAGCCTTTTCAATAAGAAAGGAAAACAAAATGTAACATAAGAAAATCAAGTAACTAAGAAAACAACTTAAAGGAAAACATAATAATATTCTATTGTATCAATGTTTTACAAAAACAAACAACAAAAAACAACAAAACAAGAAGAAAAACTAACAAAGAAACAAATAAAAAAACATGAAAATATGGTGGTAACAGGAATTATTTCTCAGTCAATAAAACAAACTATGACGTGTGAAGTCAAAACCACCAAAAATAGTGCTGTTCAAAACAGAGTAGCCAGTGTGGTCACATATACACTCTCCTCCTGTAAAATTCATCATACACATTACAGGAATTTTATCTTATAGATGTTTAAAAATAAAAACAAACAAATGCAAAAACAGCTGGGAAGGGGTATTCACTGGTCACTAGCCTGTGAGTAAAAACCATTAATACTTGTACTATTTAATATACCACCATGTCTCCTCCTTTAATCCCATCATTAAAATGAAGGTGACTAAACATATCTCACAGGCATGCCTCTTAAGGGTTATATGAATTAGTAGATGAAGCACTTGCTGAATACACCACAGCAAAGACTATATGATGAATACTTTCTTTTTGTTTTTTCATTATGGATGAAACATTAGTACCCCACAGAAAATGAAAAAAAGTGTATAGTACATGTAAGTGTTATATATATATATTGTATGTGCAAATGCATATATATATATATATATATATATATATATATATATATATATATATATATATATATATATATATAGTTTATGGGCATGTGCATATACAATGTGTATACATGTGCATGTAGGTGTATGTGTGCATGTGCAAATGTGCTTATGGAAGCCAGAACTTAACATTGTGTGTCTTCTAATACCATAATTTTCCTTCTGAGACACTCATCGACTTGAACTTAGAGCTCACTAGTTGGTGACACTAGCTAACCAATTACCAACCTCTCTCCACTGTGGCTAAGGTTGCAGACATGCCAAAATAACTTAAGAATTTTTATTTAAAATTCCAGGATCATGAACTCAGGTCCTATAGTGTACATGCATCTTTCAATTGTATATATACCCATTTTTTTATTATTTATTTAAATAAGGTTTGGATTTAGAAAGGTGTTTTTATGTATTTTCATAAAATATAGACAATCGAGTCTTTACTGTCCACTTTTCCTCATTCTGTATTAATACTAAGCATCCATTGACTGTGCAAAAGCTGTTCACCTCTTCAAAATCAGATGCTCTACAGTTATGAATTATTCTATGGGCAGCAACAATGAATAAAAAACGTATTTATTCAGCCTCTCTCTATCATGTGGCAGCTGCATCAATAAGGCTAAAACCCTTATGAAAGAAAGAATTTCAATAGGCAAATAACAATCTGGCTGAAAACAGCTTTAATAGTTATTAATATTCCACTGTGCTTAAAAACAAAAACCAAAAAACCCTCAGAAGATGGCATTGTTTACACTACTATCTGTGAGGAACAGCTGCTTACCCCTCACCACAGTCTGTGGCACAATAAGCTTGCTGAAACATTGGCAAATCTTAGACAAACACCTGCTGGATAAAGTTCAATGTTACTCAGGAACAGGTGTGTTTGAAGCAATAAAAAAAATAGATAAATAAATAAAGGTTATTACTGTAAATAGAATTATAACCTAGTTGTAATTCATATACTATAAATTCTTTCTGCATATGGAAACGTAAAACTGGGAGTGATTTTATATACCAAGAACTTAAAGATAAATCACAATTGTAGACTTCATAGTAATATTTTTCTACATTATCTGAACACATACAACTAGCATATTTCTATGGCTCTGATAATTTATGTCAATTGATTCTGCTAGAAAAGTCAGAATTGTTAAATATCTCATTGTAAAAATATTTAACTTAGTTAAACTGCATTTTTGAGGTGCACAGTAGTTGTGATGCTATTGAAGAACAATGTCCTTGATTCTTAGCTATCATTCTTCTATTCAAAAAGCCAGGATGCTTCCTTCTGGAGAATCCCACATACTTTTCGAAAAGAAAAAACATGAATGGATGCCACCTGTCTTAGGGTTTGATTGCTAATTTCTTAGCTTCAGCTAACCAGCATCAATTGGCCCTGGAATCTCTTCTGTTCTTGACTCTAATCCAGAGTCACATGGTTGAAGCTGCTAAATTTTGCTGCTTGCTGGAACTGGAACATGTCCCCTTGTCATATTATCACCAGCTTTCTGTTTTACAACTAATACACTGCCTAACCTTGGTTATCATGGAACATGTTCTTTAGTTTGATCATTAACTCAGAGATCTACATACCTTGGTCTCAGGAGTTTTGAGATTAAAAGCCTGGACCTAAGCATTTCTCTACTTAGAACTTGCTCTGTTCCAGACTGGTCTTGAACTCTGAGATCTACTTGCATCTTTCTCTTGGGATTAAAGGTAAGTACCACCATGCCTGGGACTAAGCTTTTCTTTTCTTTCGTTTTTTTCTTTTTTTTAATTATTTATTTATTTTTTGATACTTTATTTACATTTCCAGTGTTTCCCCTTTTCCAGGACTCCTCTTTGGAAACTCCTTATCCCTTCCCTCTCCTCCACCTCTATGAGGGTATTCCGCATCCCACCCACCTGTCCACCCACTCCTGTATTCCCACCTTGACATTCCAATTTACTGGGGCCTCTAACACGCTCAGGCCCAAGGGCCTCTCCTCCCCCGATGGCCAACAAGGCCGTCCTCTGGCACATATGTGATCTGAGCCATGGGTCCCACAATGTGTATTCTTTGGTTGGTAGTCCAGCCTCCAGAAAGACGGGGGTGGGTGGGGGGGGCTCGGGTAAGTTGAAACTGTTGCTCCGTCCATGGGACTGCAAACTCCCTCAACTTCTTCAGTCCCTTCTCCAACTTCCCCATCTGGGTCTTCACTCTCAGTCCAGCAGTTACTGTAAAGTAACTTGGGTATTCCGAACTTTTGGGCTAGTATCCACTTATGAGTGAATACATACCATGTTCGTTTTTCTGTGACTGAGTTACCTCGCTCAGGATGATAATATCAAGTTCCATCCATTTCCTTCAGATTTCATTAAATCATTGTTTTTAATAGTTGAGTAGTACTCAATTGTGTGAATGTACCACATTTTCTGCATCTGTTCCTCTGCTGAGGGACATCTGGGTTGTTTCCGGCTTCTGGCTATTATAAATATGGCTGCTATGAACATAGTGGAGCATGTGTCTTTATTATACATTGGAGCATCTTCTGGGTATATGCCCAGGAGAGGTATAGCTGGGTCCTCAGGTAGTATTAAGTCCAGGTTTCTGAGGGTCCGCCAAACTGATTTCCAGAGTGGTTGTACCAGCTTGCAATCCCACCAGCAATGGAGGAGTGTTCCTCTTTCTCCAAATCATTGAAAGCATCTGCTGTCACCTGAGTTTTTGATCTTAGCCATTCTGACTGGTGTGAGGTGGAATCTCAGGCTTGTTTTGTTTTGCATTTCCCTGATGACTAAGGATGTTGAACATTTCTTTAGGTGCTTCTCAGCACTGCAAATTTCTTCAGTTGAAAATTCTCTGTTTAGCTCTGTTCCCCATTTTTTGATAGGGTTATTTCGTTTTCTGGAGTGTAATTCTTGAGTTCTTTGTATATATTGGATATTAGCCCTCTATCGGACATAGAATTGGTTAAGATCTTTTCCCAATCTGTTGGTTGCCGTTTTGTCCTATTGACAGTGTCCTTTGCCTTATAGAAACTTTGCAATTTCATGAAGTCCCATTTGTCGATTCTTGATCATAGTGCATAATCCATTGGTGTTCTGTTCAGGAACTTTTCCCCTGTACCCAGGTGTTCAAGACTTTTCTCCACTTTCTCTTCTGTTAGATTCAGTGTATCTGGTTTTATGTGGAAGTCCTTCATCCACTTGGACTTGATCTTTAACAGGGAGATAGGGATAAATCAATTCTCATTCTTCTACATGTAGACAGACTGTTGAACCAGCGGCATTGGCTGAAAATGTCTTTTTTCTACTGGGTGGTTTTAGCTCCTTTGTTGAAAATCAAGTGACTATAAGTGTGTGGGTTCATTTCTGAGTCTTCAATTCTATTCCATTCATCTACATGCCTGTCACTATACCAATATCACGCAGACTTTATCACTAATGCTCCGTAGTACAGCTTGAGGTCAGGGATGCTGATTCCTCAGAAGTTCTATTGTTGAGAATGGCTTTTGCTATCCTGGGCTTTTTGTTGTTCCAAATGAATTTGAGTATTGTTCTTTCTAAGTCGATGAAGAATTGAGATGGAATTTTGATGGGGATTGCATTGAATGTGTAGATTGCTTTTGACAGGATGGCCATTTTTACTATATTAATCCTTCCAATCCGTGAGCATGGCAGATCTTTCCACCTCCTGAGGTCTTCTTCGATTTCTTTCTTCAGCGACTTGAAGTTCTTGTCGTACAGATCTTTTCACTTGCTTGGTTAGAATCACAACAAGATACATTATATGGTTTGTGACAATTGTGAAGGGTGTCATTTCCCTAATTTCTTTCTCAGCCTGTTTATCCTTTGAGTACAGGAACGATACTGATTTATTTGAGTTAATTTTATATCTGGCCATTTTGCTGAAGTTGTTTAATAGCTGCAGGAGTTCTCTGGTGGAGTATTTCGGGTCACTTAGCTATACTATCAAATCATCTGCAAATAGTAATGTTTTGATTTCTTCCTTACCAATTTGTATCCCTTTGATCCCCTTTTGTTGTTTAATTGTCCTAGCTAGAACTTCAATTACTATACTGAATAGGTAGCGAGAAAGAGGGCAGCCTTGTGTAGTCCCCGATTTTAGTGGAATTGCTTCAAGTTTCTCTCCATTTAGCTTGATTTTGGCTACTGGTTTGCTGTATATTGCTTTTACTATGTTTAGGTATGGGCCTTGAATTCCTGATCTTTCCAAGATTTTTATCATGAAGGGATGCTGAACTTTGTCAAATGCTTTTTCAGCATCTAATGAAATGATAATGTGGTTTTTTTTCTTTGAGTTTGTTTATGTAGTGGATTAAATTGATGGATTTCCAGGTATTGAACTATCCCTGCATCCCTGGGATGAAGCCTACTTGATCAGGATGAATGATCGTTTTGATGTGTTCTTGGATTTGGTTTGTGAGAATTTTATTGAGTATTTTTGCATCGATATTCATAAGGCAAATTGGTCTGAAGTTTTCTTTCTTTGTTGGGTCTTTGTGAGGTTTTGGTATCAGTGTAACTGTGGCCTCATAGAAGGAATTGGGTAGTGTTCCTTCTGTTTCTATTTTGTGGAATAGATTGAAGAGTATTGGTTTTAGATCTTCTTTGAAGGTCTGATAGAATTCTGCAGTGAACCCATCTGGT
>CM052711.1:78931979-78961481 GCA_028551405.1 Uromys caudimaculatus | reverse complement strand
TTTGCAATTTTGTTGAGTATAGTCTTTTGTAGTAGGATCTGATGATTTTTTGAATTTCCTCAGAATCTTTTGTTATGTCTCCCTTTTCATTTCTAATTTTCTTATTTGGATACTGTCTTTTTCCCCTCTGGTTAGTCTGGCTAAGGGTTTATCTATCTTGTTGATTTTCTCAAAGAACCAACTCCTGGTTTGGTTGATTCTTTGTATAGTATTTTTTGTTTCCATTTGGTTAATTTCAGCCCTGAGTTTGATTATTTCCTGCCTTCTACTCCTCTTGGGTACATTAGCTTCTTTTTGTTCTAGAGCTTTCAGGTGTACTGTTAAGCTGCTAGGGTATGCTCTCTCCAGTTTCTTTTTGGAGACACTCAAAGCTGTGAGTTTTCCTCTTAACACTAGTTTCATCGTGTCCCATAAGTTTGGGTATATTGTACTTTCATTTTCATTAAATTCTAGGAAGTCTTTAATTTCTTTATTTCTTCTTTGACCAAGTTATCTTTGAGTAGAGCATTGTTCAGCTTCCATGTATATGTGGGCTTTCTGTTGTTATTGTGGCCATTGAAGACCAGCCTTCATCCATAGTGATCTGATAGGAGGCATGGGATTATTTCAATCTTCTTATATCTGTTGAGGTTTGTTTTGTGATCGATTATATGGTCAGTTTTGGAGAAGGTCCCATGTGTTGCTGTGAAGAAGATATATTCTTTTTATTTAGGATGAAATGTTCTATAGATATCTATTAAATCCATTTGGTTCATAACATCTGTTAGTTTCACTGTGTTTCTGTTTAGTTTGTGATTCCAAGATCTGTCCATTGATGATAATGAGGTGTTGAAGTCTCCTACTTCTATTGTGTGAGGTACAATGTGTGTTTTAAGCTTTAGTAAATTTTCTTTTATGAATGTGAGTACCCTTGCATTTGGAGCATAGATGTTCAGAATTGAGAATTCTTTTTGGTAGATTTTCCCTTGGTGAGTATGAAGTGTCCTTCCTTATCTTTTTTTATTACTTTTGGATGAAAGTCGATTTTATCAGATATTTGAGTGGCTACTCCAGCCTGTTTCTTGGGATCATTTGCCTGGAAATTTGTTTTCCAGCCCTTTATTCTGAGGTAGTGTTTGTCTTTATCACTGAGGTGTGTTTTCTGAATGCTGCAAAATGCTGGGTCCTCTTTATGGATCCAGTCTGTCAGTCTATGTCTTTTTATTGGGGAATTGAGTCCATTGATGTTAAGAGATAATAAGGAATAGTGATTGTTGGTTCCTGTTATTTTCTATGTTACTTTTAGGTTTGTGTGGCTATCTTCTTTTCAGTTTGTTGAAATATTACTTTCTTGCTTTTACTAGGGTGTAGTTTTCCTCCTTGAGTTGACGTTTACCATCTATTATCCTTTGTAGGGCTCGGTTAGTGGAAACATATTGTATAAATTTGGTTTTGTCATGGAATATTTTGGTTTCACCATCTATGATAATTGAGAGTTTTGCTGGGTATAGCAGCCTGGGCTGGTGTTGTGTTCTCTTAGGGTCTGTATGAACTCTGCCCAGGATCTTCTAGCTTTCATAGTCTCTGGTGAGAAGTCTGGTATAATTCTGATAGGTCTGCCTTTATATGTTAGTTGACCTTTTTTTCCCCCTTACTGCTTTTAATATTCTTTTCTTGTTTTGTCTATTTGGTGTTTTCACTATAATGTGACGGGATGAATTTCTTTTCTGTTCCAATCTATTTGGAGTTCTGTAAGCTTCTTGTATATTTATGTTCATGTATTTCTTTATGTTAGGGAAGTTTTCTTCTATAATTTTGCTGAAGATATTTTCTGGTCCTTTAAGTTCGGAATCTTCACTCTCTTTGATACCTATTATCCTTAGGTTCTGTCTTCTCATTGTGTCCTGAATTTCATGGATGTTTTGGATTAGGAACTTTTTGCATTTTGTATGTTCTTTCACTGTTTTGTCAATGCTGTCTATGGTATCTTCTGCTCATGAGATTCTCTCTTCTATCTCTTGTATTCTGTTAGTTATGCTTGCATCTATGACTCCTGATCTCTTTCCTAGATTTTCTAACTCCAGGGTTGTCTTCCTTTGTGATTTCTTTATTGTTTTTATTTCTATTTTTAGTTCATGGATGGTTTTGTTCATTTCCTTTGTCTGTTTGATTGTGTTTTCCTGTAATTCTGCCTGTTTGATTTTGTTATCCTGTAATTCTTTAATGGATTTTTGTGTTTCCTCTTTAAGGGATTCTAGTTGTTTACCAGTGTTCTCTTATATTTCTTTAAGGGAGTTATTTATGTCCTTCTCAAAGTCTTCTATCATCATCATGAGAACTGATTTTAAATCTGAGTCTTGCTTTTCTGGTGAGTTGGGTTATCCAGGGCTTGCTGTGGTGGGAGAGCTGTGTTCTGGTGATGCTAAGTAGCCTTGGTTTCTGTTCCTTATATTCTTGCCCTTGCCTTTTGCCATCTTGTTAACTCTGATGTTAGGTGATCTTACTCTGTCTGGCTGTGGCTTGTCCCTCCTGCAGTCCTCTGTATCAATACTCCTTGAAGACCAGCTCTCTCTGAGAGTTGTTTTGGTTTGGAGAGCTGTGACACAGGGTCACCTCTGGGGTGTAGACAGAAACCAGAAGTATCTTGTGCTAAGCTGTCCCTTGGATCCTGTGTCCTGATGACTCTGAAAGGATCCCTCTCGATCCAGTGAGTTTGAACAGAAGTGCTGGTTTTACCTAGGCTCGAAGATGTGTTAGCATTCCTGGGACACCAGCTCTCTCCTGGAGCCCTGTGGTCCAGGCTGAGATCCAGGTCCTTGTTAGCAGTGGTGCTTGTCTTATCCCCACTCACGGCTTTTTCATGCTCCTAGCACTGCTTGGCTCTGGGAACCTGGTGGCCCAGGCAGAGGTCTCCTGCCACAGATGGAAACCGGAAGGTTCCTATGCCCGACTTTACCTCAGTCCCTGTGTCCCGCAGGTTCCTGGAGGGTCCCGGTCAGCAGTGGTGCTCGTCTTAACCCCATTCATGGCTCTTCCACACTCCTGGAATGGTAGCTTTCTCCTGGTGCTACTTGGCTATGGAACCCTGGTGGCCCAGGCACATGTCTCCTGCCACAGATGGAAACCAGTATGTTCCTGTCTCTGACTTGTCCTCCTCAGTCTCTGTCAGGACTAAGCTTTTTATGGCTATGAGTCTTCAAGATCTGGATCAAAAGGCTGTGTCTTCCTGCATCAAGATCTGGATCACATGTATGCCCTCCATTTTTAGATTGTACTTCCTTCCAGATTAGAAGTGCAAATGAAAACAATAATCAGGTCATTACAATTCCTAACATGATATACCTCTACTGAAGCCATGTGCAAATGAATAAATTTAGTTGAGTATGGTTTTGGTATAATACAATGTGATATTTAAGGACATAAATGATGAAACTCATAAAAGCATCATGTATGGGGATAATACGTTAAAATTCAGTATTTTTTTTACTGTAATGTAGTGGTACAAATGCTTTGAGGAGAATATTTCAAAAGTTATCTCTAATATTTTATTCCTTTCAAAAAATGTTCAAGAGTTGAGGCTGGAGAAAAAGCTCAGTGGTTAATAGCACTTGCTACTCCTATAAAAGATGGGAGTATACTTCCCAAATCAGGCTGCTCATAATCATCTGTTTCAGGGAATCTGACACACTTTTGTTAGCCCCTGTCGGCACTGAATGCATGTGGTACAAGTATATCCACTTAGGCACACACACATACACATTCATATAAAATTCAAAGTTTAATAATCTTAAAAAATAGAAAAAGTCTAAATATTGCAGGCACTTAGAACATACAAAGTAAATAAGGGTCATGGATATATATGTTCAAAACCTTTTAAGTGTGATTAAAATATTCAGAAGTGGAAGGAATGTTCAAATTGGGACACTCAAAGACCAAGGGTATCTTCAGAAAGGCTGTAGGGTTAAAACAGCCAAAGCAAAGAGACTTAGCATCCCCTTACCCTTTTGATTTCTACAGAAACCTCTCAACAGGACAGAAAAGGGTGTGTCCCCCAACACTGATGTTTTATGAGACAAAGTCCCTGTGTATGGTTATACCTCAATACCTTGTGTTGAGATTCCCATGAACCAGACATCTACTGATATAATAGTTTTCAGTTAAAGTATAGATAGAAGGTTATTTGTAGGCAACTAATAGGACCTTTATAATTCTCACTTTAGTAAAATAATAGTAGGTTCCAATTTTCATTGAACTCTCTTTCAATATTCCAGTGATAGGAACCAGAGCTTCTACACTACAATGTTAAGGTTGGGACTTAGACAAAAGCTGATTGAAACACACCCCAGTGTCTATTACCTGCAGAGCCAGCAGTTGAGACCGAAGACTCTCAGGGAACTCTGGTGTAAAATAAGTTTCTGTGCTCACTAGTTCTGGTGATGAAAAACAGGTAAGAAATAGATTAGAGATAGATAGATAGATAGATAGATAGATAGATAGATAGATAGATAGATATCAACTACCTCTGATGTGGAAAGAGCCTGTAGATTATAACTTGACTGTAAACTTCACATAGTATATATCATTACTGGTTCTTCATTTTCTTAACATTTGACAGGTTTCTGGAAGCTTCCCATAAACACAAAATAAGTTTATATCTATGAAAAAACAAGAGTGTCACCAGATACATGTTAGAAAATAAAGAACCAAGACCTCTAATGGAAACCCCCAAAGAAGCTCAAACCTATCCTTTCTTTTCTCTTCTTTTATTTTCTTTCTTTTATTTTCTTTCTTTCTTTCTTTCTTTCTTTCTTTCTTTCTTTCTTTCTTTCTTTCTTTCTTTCTTTCTTTCTTTCTTTCTTTCTTTCTTTTGTTGCCAAAGCAAAGAGTGGGCTTTTTGTCTTTTATTGTTGTGGTGGTTGCTTCGTTTTCCTATTTTATTTATTTACATTACAAATGTTATCCCCCTTCCCAGTTTCCCCTCCACAAACTCCATATTCCCTTCCCCAACCCCATGACTCTATGAGGGTGTTCCCTACCCACCCACTCCTGCCTCAGCACCCTAGCATTCCTGTACATTGGGTCATCAAGCCTCCACAAGACCAAGTGGCTCCCCTCCCACTGATGCCAGATAAGGCAATCCTCTGCTACACATCCACCTGGAGCCATGGAAATCCCCCCCCCCACCACCATGTGTACACTGTGGTTGGTGGATTAGTCCCTAGGAGCTTTGGGTGGTTTGGTTGGTTGATATTGTTGTTCTTCCTATGGGATTGCAAAACCCTTCCTTATCCTAACTCCTCCATTGAGTTCCCCATGCTAAGGCCGATAGTTGCCTCAAACCTATCTTTTCTAACACAGATGTAAAACTTTTAAGAGCCAACCATGGAATCACACATGACTCTCACACCCACTTGTCTCTACTCATCCTCCAGCCCCGGCCTTTTATAAAATGTTTCTTAATGTTTCTCTCTTATGCCAGCAAAATACCTTGGCTCCTTTGGAACCTACACTAGCAATCAGGATGCAGTATTTGCATAATCAATGTGCCAACAGCAACCATAGAGAGATGCAGATGTGGAAGATTTGAAAGTCCAGGAACTGTCATATCCCTAAATGGCTAAACAAGAAATCCCAATTAGATAAATACCAATCAATCACACAACTCTTCAGGGGAAAATGAACTGCACAATGCAAGATTTCTTTGACTCTTTCCTCCAAATTGAAAAAAAAAAAAAAAAGAAAAGAAAAGAAAAGAAAAGAAAAGAAAAGAAAAGGCATAGGCATCATGTTAGGTCATTGTCAAGTTGTCCATGGGAAAATCCCTCCTCCTAAAGCTTCTGTCTTCCAACTCCTTTAGGCATAACTTCAGCAACATTGTTCAAAATTCAATTTATATATACCTAAGTTGGGAGAAAGAGAAAGAGAAGGGGTAAATAGTTAGGGATGCTGGGATGTAGGCATAGGCAGGAAGGAGAGAGGGAAGAGGGGGAGGAAGAGGGAAGGAGAGAAGAAGGGAAGGAGAGAGAGAGAAGAGAGGGGAAGAGAGAGAGAGAGAGAGAGAGAGAGAGAGAGAGAGGAAGAGGGAGAGAGAGAGAGAGAGAGAGAGAGAGGGAAAGAAATCATTCATTTCTCTTTGATTCTCCAGCAAGTAGCCAAAGCATACCGCACAGAGATCATCGGCTAGGGATGCTCAGTGACTAAGGAGCCTTTCAGTCCACTGTGGTAAACCCGATTGAGCAGAGCGAGTTCTGCCAGGGGCGGGACCTTACTAACAGCTCCTAGGGGGAGCTGTCCACCACCCTGGTGCTAAATTCATTTCTCGCGCCTGAACGAGTTGCTTTCAGCTATTGGCTGTGCTGGCTGCAAGACTGCCCTGGAGTTTGGATCTGAACCTTTACGAAAAAGGGAATCCGGAGGAAGAGGAGGCAGACGAGAAAAGCAAGCACAGAAACGGACGGTTTTAGTAGCTATAAACCTCGATCACAGCACTCAATTCCGAGGAAGTCCTACTACAGTTTCTTTGGAGCATTTGAGGAGCAGGATGAAGTGAAGGAGGAGGGATTCAAGAGAGTGGGAGGGGGTTAGGATTGCGGAAAAGAGAGAAAAGCTGAGGAGGCAGGTGTCTGCGAATTTGGGATTCCATTGGCAGAGATCGCTCACTTGGAGGAAATGGATTCTGTACCAAGACTGAACAGCGTTTTGACTTTGGTGCTCTCTGGCTTGTGGCATTTAGGATTAACAGCGACAAATTGTGAGTACTCAGAACAAGCAGTGGGAAGATAAAGTGGGATAGGACGCTCCTAGGAATAAATATCCACTGTTTGACTATATATTCTCTGGATAAAAGGTAAACGCTGGGTGAAAACCTTAACCAGTATGGTTCGACCGTTCTAACCATCTCAAAAGTTGGTAGAGATCTAATGAGCTTGTTCTGCTGGACTGTCTGGCTTTCTTTGGAATCATAAAGTTCCCTTAGCCTGCTGCTAGTTTCATAATTCTTAATCTCAGCCAGGAATACAAGGGCCAGGAGCAAGCCTCTAGGGACAGAGATGCTCTGGAGCCACCGAGATTGGTGATGGAAGCTGACTGCAGCTCCAAAGGATTTGCAATGTGCCCAGAACACCTCTACCCTAACCTCCACCCTAAGCGCCTAGCTCGCTCACTGCCTTAGGCATAAGGTTTCATCTGGAAGCATTTTGTAACCAATGAGCACCAGTGTAAAGGGTTTGGAAGTTTGGGCCTAAGAACTGTAGCCGAAATGTTGTTATCCCAGAAGATTAAAGGCTGTCCTATTACAGGAGGAAGAGCTTTAGTACACTTAAATTCCTGATGCCATTGAAGGAATGATTATGCATTGTTATCTGTAATTCGACCCCAGCAAGTTTAGAACACTTAATTTAATAGCCAGGAATCCTTGACTCCCAGAAATCTGCCTCCTGAACTACATATTTAGAGAATCCAGTTTTTCAAACTTGAGTAAATCACTAAAGCTCTGAAAGGTTCAATCACAATTGTTCAGCTACTTCTCTGAGTTGAAGAATGGAAGTTTTTCCATCTTGGGGAACTTCTAAATGAGAAAGGGTGCAATTAAGCTGAGTTGTTTGCAAAGATGGTTTATGGCAGTCCCTCAAGTTTCTTAGTTTGTTCCCTCAACTACTACTCCCTCAGAAATATTATCCAGATCAGAACAATTTTACTTTACTTTTGTAATTTGTATTATCAGGGGGAAAAAGTTGAGAAGACTCAGTACAGAAGATCCTTCTGCCTTACTCCTTATTTCTTAGGGGATCCTGTCCCATAATGTACATTCCAATGGCAGGACATGTGGATAGATGTTCAAAGTAGATCCAGTGTTTCTGTGATCCAAAAGATTGGAAAACTCACAATCCATAATTGTAATATTTTCTTAAAATTTGTGTTTTAAAGGAGGACAAAAAGGCTTCCCTCTCCATTAGATTGCATTACGCTAGTAAATTATATTAGAAGAATATTGAGGCAAGTTACAATAAGGTAAAATGAATTAGTTCTTCTGCCTTCTCCTCCTTCTTTTCCTCTTTTCTTCTCTTCTTCTCCCCTTCTCCTTGAAAAGATTCCCATAGTACCCAAGAGGAAGACCCAAGTGAGATTAGCTACTGAGCTTTTTTCTCTACCTTCTGCAACACTAGAGGTCAGTGTTGTCTAATTGATGCAAAGGTGTGGTTCTGACCTGTGCTGTCCCCTTAGCACATTGTCTGAAAAGTATGAATACTTTGAAGATCTTAAAGGTGAGAGTGAGGAATATTGATAAAATGGGTAAATTGTCCAGCACAAGACAATGACTTGAACTTCTTGAAAGTTTCTTCTTGGAGCCAATATTTTCTGTAAATTAATTTAACTATGGTCAATTTATTTTAATAATGTACATAAAACTAAATGGCATGGGTTTAAGATTCTGGCCTATCATAGCTACACCAGCTACAAAGCCTGCTATGGGTGTTTCAAAAGAAAGTTGGTGATAATGATCTTCAGAATTTCAAGTGGCAGTTGCATTACCCACTTCTAATCAATATAGCAATTGAGTGAGTGTTGTTTGCTAAGTATTCCACAGTCAGTTTTGCTAAGGAATCCCAGTGAGTGCTGATTGTACTGTGTAAATTCAGTAAACAATAGGTTGTCAGCAGTCACTGCTTCTGAAATGAATGCATATTAGTAGTTTTCAGAGCCTGTAAAAGGCAAAACCCCTAAAGGCAATCATAAATATTTCCCAATTCCTTTAAGCTGCTGTGCACAATTTTTCTTCATCAAGTGTAGATATTTGAATTTGCTATGCATGTACAATCTGCTCCCATTCATATACATGCTTTGATGAGCTACACTTTTCTTTCTAAGAGTTTCCTTTTAATTTGATCTGTGAGAATATTTTTTGAATTTATTTTTTCCTATATTTTAAGGAGTATCCTGAGTCATTAGTAACAGCAGCCTTGAAGACATATTGTGTACCCAGGTTTTTCCATGGTTAAGAGTTATAAGTGTGGGGCTTCTCAAAAAAAAAAAACCTTTTAATTGTCTGTCACTTTTTAAATGACTTGCTGTTACTGTTTTTACTGTGTAGTATGTATCTATTTGTATGATTTTTTTAATTTTTCTTACTCTGTCTCAAACATGGACATGTATCACCACAGGGAAAAATGAGTGCTTATCCAATGACAAAAGTGATAAGTTTGTAATTAAGCACAATGTAAATAAAGTCAGGCTAGAAGGTCGTCAACCATAACATGCATATTACAAATTTATCACGAGCATGCAATTACATACCAGTAATAAAATCCTCTGGAAGTTCCCCATTCTGGATTTTCAGCATATTAAATAGCTACAGTGTTTCCTTTGGTTGTACTCTAAGGAAAGTGGTTAATTTTGAACATAGATATAGATGACTGTAAAATTAAGACAGTATTATATATTCAACTTGTTTGACACAAGGAAATACGGTATGACTTGATAGTTTGATTAAATGAGACCAGAGCCATCATTTAAAAGTTCTATTTCCAGTGATGTCTCAGACCAGAGGTCAAATACTTATTTAATTATTGTTCTTTCCAGCCTGTCTGTAAATTGCAGCCAGCAATTAAGATATGTGTCTTCTACAAATTGAACAGCAGCTAAATGTATTACTAAGGTTATTCATCTAACATTAGGCAAGTTACATTTTATTATGACAGAAGGATGGTGTACCAAACAGGATGAATACATGTCACACATACAGACATATTGTTAATTTCATTTGTAAAAGAAACATTGCATGATGTAATTTTTAATCTTTAAGTGGCTTGAATTTTTTTGAAATAATTTAGAACGAGCACTAAGTGCATCTTTGAAATTTATTGCTGCTCATTATTAGAGTCTCAGAGACAAGTTGTTGCGATAAGAATATAAAACTTCCTGGTCTATATTTTTCATACAATCCGGATTTCACAGGCTCTGTGAGAATCTTTATCATGATGGTAAAGAGATTTCAGATCTTGAATTAACTGAAGGCTGTTAACAAGCCAAATGGAAGAATAATATGAAAAATGATTGTCCTGTTCTTGTGAGGCAGGAGAATGTCTGTGCAGTGTTTACTGAGGCATCTCTGATTACCAGAAGTGAGGGAACCCTGTATTGCTCAGTTGGCAGAGTCTGAATACTTTCTCCACTATCAAACCAGCTCTTTTTGACCTTTAATGATCAACATGAAATTACTTTCCATTTCCTTCACATAAGCCCCATATCTAAAGCAGATTAACACTTTCCAACTATAAAATACAATTTAATATCTAGAGAAGTGATTTCATAGTAAAGGGACAGACTTAGGAGAAGATTAATGTCTACTGCAAAAGCTCTGCTCTTACCTGTGTTCTCCTTCTAAGGAATGGTCACATTCCTGATTATATTCTTCCTCTTTCTCTGCCCCTATCTCTAACTGGCCTCAGTTTTCTTTAAGTGAATCACTTTACTATCTTGTATATATTTATGACAAAATGATATGAGTTGAGCATCTCTAAATCTTTTTAGTTGGCAAGTCAATGTCTTTCAGTTGATAACCCAGAATATGGTGAAATACAAGGTGTGTGATATTTACACACAACAGATAAGAAGATGGGGAATAGATTTAGCTACCTAAAAAGGCAGAAGAAAATGCTGTTTTAGAATTTTAAGGAGTACTAATTGGAACTAATTAGTATCATTATACTTACTAGAAACAATACTGTCATATTTTATTTCCAAAAGAAACTATTTCATTCATTAAAACATTGTCACAATTGCCTGGTGACCTTGTAAAAAGTTACTCACTTCCACCAATAATTTTGGTTTGCTGAATAAGTGTATGGGTTTAATTATTAAGACAAAGCTTACTTGTAATCTGTTCTTGTTGTTAACTATAGACGCTACTTACTAGTTATTTCAGTAGTGTGGGTTTGAAAGCAATGCACTTCAAAATTGGTAGATAACTATAATAAGGGTTTAATGTTATTTTAATTGCTTCTAGTAGAGATAAACCATATATCCTCCATTGTACACACTTTACAAGGGCTGCTCAGCAAGGTAGATTAAGTGATCTAGTTAATATGAATGAATTCCAGATGGGTAGAACTTAACCATGCCCCCCAAATCACTAATTGCAGCAATGAGAAAAATTCTGAATCCTGACCTAGATACATTTTTAAACACAAATTTATTTGGAACAAATTATCTTCCAATGCATGACAGTAGGAAGTTTGTATAGCATCTGCAGGAATTTGGCAAGGATTCTCTAAGTTCAGCCTCATGACCTTAGCCTTGGAGAAGGGCATGAGCTTGCAGTTTTCAAAAAACTCTACTCCTGAGTCATACCTGAAAAAAGAAAATGCGAAAAACATTCAGATCAAACTTGAAGCATGACTGTATCATATTGTTCAAAGACAAAAAAAATTATATTTGGGCTTGTATCTGGGCAGAGTATTTACTTTTCTTTCATATTTATTTTCTTAAAAGCTTGATACATGATGAAGAAAGAGGAGTGATTTAGAATACTCTGTTGTGTAAACACAATCATAAGACAATGCTATAAATGGCACTTCTATAGATATTCTGTCCCATAAGTCTGTCAGTGTCAGACCATAGACCTTCTCAGACCCTAGTTCATAGTGCTATGAAGCCTCAATGTGTGGCATGATGGAAGCCATGATCTGGCTACGTATAATAATTTAAATCCCATCTCCAGTATCCCTCCTAACAAATTAGGCTACATTTTACAATGAAACCATACTGTCTAATATCTCTTGAATTTACTTGTATGGCTGCTTATTAATTTGTCCTTTAGTATCATTTTTCCTTAATTTTTTTCCTTACAGTCTGTCAACTAAATACATACATACACACACAGGAATATACACACATTTTCTAGTGTATCTGAGGAGTGAGGGGGCATAGTGGAGATGGTAAAGGTCAAGATATATCACATATGTTTATGAAATTGTCACAGAATAAATAAAATATATTTTTGAATTTTCAAAGTCCATGTTCGGTGCCCTTATTTATCTCAATTTTGTAGCACTTTCTTAGTTTCCTCACCTAAGATGCAATAATTCTTTGCCATGTTTTATTTGAATTATTGTATCCAATGCCTAAAATACTGAGCAAGAAGGAAAGCATAATGGTTTTCTAGCAAGAGTTTTCAATCTTAAACTCAGATGTTTCTACCCTATATTGGCAGAATCTTGGTTTTCAAATGTCAATGCTCCATGTTGGTATTTTATCAACTATTATTTGGCATTCTTTTGGAAATTCCAAGTAGAAGTCAACTGTAAATGGAAAAGGGGTGCACTCTGTATTGATTCATAGATAAAGGAGAGAGTAAAGAATTGGGTCACTATGGAAATTTTTCTTTTTAAATCAAAATGATGCAGTTTCACTGAGGGGTTTTAATTTTCAAAATATCACTGATTTCTTTATGCCCGGAAGTGTTATACTTGTAAGTACACATATACATATTCATGTTCACTGCTCCATATGCCTTATGACTGCAGAATCCAGAAGAGAATATTTGAAATCCTAGAACTAAAGTTAAAGCAAGTTGTGATCCACTGTATGAGTGATAGGAACTTAAAGTCAAATTAGCACAATAAGAGTTTAATTTTCCCTTCTTTAAATTGTGTGTGTGTGTGTGTGTGTGTGTGTGTGTGTGTGTGTGTGTGTGTGCGTGTGCACACATGCATGATTGTTCATGTAAGTACTACAGGTCAGACTGTGTACTATTTTTGAGAATGTTATAAAGTTTCCTTGAGAGAAGGAAGTGTTTGTGTTTCAATTATATGCAGGTTTCAACATGCAGATACTTTATTTTCATATGGTATGTGTCTGTCTGTCTGTCTGTCTGTCTCTCTCTCTCTCTCTCTCTCTCTCTCTCTCTCTCTCTCTCTATGTGTGTGTTACTCTTATCTGGTGGCTGTGTGTGCTTGAAGTCTACACATGCCACAGTGTGTGTATAGGTGATAGCCAAATTTGTGGAGTTGATTCACTCTTTCTACATTTATGTCAATTTCATGTATCAAAGTCTGTCCACTGTGCTCTCATGGTTAGCACTTTTAAGTCAGAAGATATCTCCTATACCGAACACATAGATTTTTTTGTGGGTTCTTTGGGTCAACATCATGGTTTTAAAGCTTTCTAGGTAAGGTCTTCACCACATAAATTATCTTCTGTGATATTCCATTTTTGTTAAAGAGTAAGGAGGCTTAGAATGAAATAAAACAAAATATTTGTAAGAAACCTAGCTATGATAATTACAGCAGCTCAAGTAATAGCTAGTAAGGAATCCAAAAAGGATATTTAGAAATGCCACTCACATAGTTCTTCAAAGAGAATAATGTCTAAGAAAATTCAAGTCACAGGAATGTATGAGGTACTAAGAACACAGAAGCATAAATTTGTAGATAAATGCACTTTGCAAATGGTTCCACTGTTTGTGACAAATGAGAGCAATAGATGCTGAGAAGGTATTTAGTGCTCTGAAATGAAGCTCTTTTCTGGAAAGACAGACTGTCCATTTTCTGAATAAAACATAATTCATATGACACTATATCACACACACTGCCTATATGCATCACTCTGATGCAATTGTATGGTCTATAAAGTATATTGGTTTGTGTCACTAAAATGAGAACTAGTCATTAAGGAATGTATAATTAAAACCCAACATCATGGATCTGGCCCCCTCAATTAGGGATTGATGAGGCATCCTAACTCCCTTGATTGGCTGCTATGAGGAGGAAGAATTTCTAGTGTTGGGTGTTCAGGTTGATGTATTATCATTACTATTAATCTTTAAACGCAAGTCCCAATGTCTCTAAACTATCTATTTGCCTTTCTGTATGTTCTTGGCATGGGTTAAATTTATGTTTCCTACAACAGCCAAATTGGCTGAGTTTTTTGAAATGGTGAAGACAGAAAGTGAAGGAAATGCCAACACACTTGGGTACATATAATTTTTAATAACTTACCATTGAAGCATAAATATTCCTCTGAAGGCAGTTCAAAGTGCATAATACTTTAGGGACGTTTGCATGGCTTAGAAGATAGCTCAGTGACAAAAGTGTTTATTGTATAAGAGTAAGGCGAGAACTAAGAGATGGATGTGATTATACTTCTGTAACCACAGTGCTCCTAAGGCATCTGATCTCCAAACATAGAGCAAGATATGTGTAAGATCGCTCCCCAACTATGAATGTGCACAAAATCACATACATATCCCCATACAGCACACATTTAATATGCATACACACATAACACAAATATCACATACATACATACATACATACATTCATACATACAAACATACACATCACAAACAAATATATACATCATAAAAACACAGGAAGATAATAAATGGTTTAGAAAGAACAATATTTAATAGGTACCCTTCAGCCACAGTGCCTGAGTGTATCTTACTTTCTTTCTTTTTCTCCCTTTTTCCTTCCAAATATCATTCACCTTTCCTTGGTCTCTAATAATTCTATTTTTGTGAAGTCATATAGCTTGTGCATAATTGCTGTCTTTCTCTAAGTCACTGCTGTGTAGAGGGTATAGAAGTTTTGAATGTCTGCTGGCTCACAGCTCTGATGTGTTAAATTGTGTGGGCAGTCACCTAATATGACGCTAGTCACACAGATGTGTTGAAGCATAGGCTTGCCATAGACCATCCACCCACAGGAAAGTTAGGGATACCCACCTAGTTCTATCGCCCCCACCCATCTGTCTCTAAACAACCCCTCTATGATTTCACTAATTACACAAATCTGTTATTATGTGGAATACCTTCCAATTCATAGAAATTAGCCATGCTGAGTCCATTAGAAGAGGAACTACAGAGAACAAACTGCACAGAATACTTGAATCCTGAGAAGACAGACTGTCTTGGTAGCAATGCTAAGTATAAGGAAGAGAGGAAAGAAATGTTCCGAGTTGAGGAAAGGGGGAAATTAGGCATGTTCAGGATGTCAGAATTTACTTGTCCCTCTGCATAATGTCAGGGTGATTGGCATTGTTCCTGCTCAGTTTATAAAGGCTTCTCCCCACTTTTGGTTTACTCTCACCACTTCCTTCCTTTCAGCTGTCTTCCCAAATGTAACTTCTTTCTCTTCTCACCCACTCATTTCATTATTTCCTTCTCTGAGTGTTTCTTTTTCTATTCTTCTTCCCCCTCCTTTGCGTGATTCTATTACCTTTTACTGAGTGACAGCATTAGCTGTGGTCTAAGCTAATGCTTTTAGAGATTTCTCACTCAAATGCCACATCTAGAGGAGCAGAGTCACAGGAGAGTAGTGAAAAATTGAAAAACATAACCCACAGTGATGAGTGAAGAGGGCAATTGTTTAGTATTATAAAAAAGGAGAGAGAGGGGCCTTGGGGGGAGAGACCAGGAACACATGAAGGGGGGGGGAAAGGGAAGGGGAGAGAGAGAGTGAGAGAGAGAGAGAGAGAGAGAGAGAGAGACAGAGAGACAGAGAGACAGAGACAGAGAGAGAAAGAGGTCAGGGAGAGAAGTCAAAGAGAATAAAAGAGCAAGGAGGGAGCAAATAACTGCTTTTATAGTTGCCAGGTAACTGCTGGGCAGAGCATAGAAGGAATGCTTACATTCCCCTGTTTTGTTTTAATTTTTTTTTTAAAGGAGAAACTAGAAAGAGGTGATGGTAAATTAGGAATAGGTTTCTTGTACTCTTTAGATACTTTCTGCTGACATTGGGGTGGTGTGTCTCTAGGAAACTGAAGAAAATGGGGATGAGGATGTTGATCCATTCTTAGGAGAGTTGGATGTTTCCTTGCTATCCAGGGTCTGTTGAATGATCAGGTCCAGTAGAAGAGTCTGTGTTTGTGATTTAAGCATCTGTGGATTTGCTTCTCTCTCAGGAGCTGTCCTGGTTATAAGATTTGGAGTAAAGGCCTAGACTTGACAAAATGCTGAAACACTCACATGCTTGCGTGCGCGCACACACACACACACACACACACACACACACACACACACACACACATTAGATATATGGGATATGATTTAGAGGTAGAGAATAATGTTAGGTACACTTGGGAGAAATTTTTTCTTATATAGACATCGATGTTTGTCTTTGATTTTCAACTTTGGGGTGAGGGGATTGCTTATCCCAGGGGACAGGAGAGGAATCCAACCTTCTGGAATAGGTAACATATAGAAAGTTAGGATTGGCAGATGTATTTAGCTGGGTTGAGTCTATTTGGACCATGAGATGTAGATTTGAATACATTTACTGTAGTTTATAAGTTGATAAAAGAGATAAATTTGTCAACGGCATGAAGAAACTTTAAGATGAGCTTAGGGAAGACAAAAACATTTCATGGAGAAGAAGGAGCAAGAATGGCTTTTTTTTCCTGTCTAGAAGACTAAATGTATTTATATTTAGCATAATGAGAAAAAGTTTTAAGTTTACATTTAAAAGACAATTAAAGGAATTTTATAACTTTGCTATTGTGAATCTGATAGTTGATCATATATATGTAGCATGAGAAACACCTTAAGTCTATAGTTAAAAGACAACCAAAGGAAATTTAAATTTGGACTATAATAGCTAATAAAACCAATTTAGCATTCTAGAAGTGGATAGAAGAGTGGAATGTTTTATTAGAGCTGGACTAATTTGTCAGAACTCTATTGATAAAAATTAGGATTTTAAACTATTAAAATCTCAATATAACAGTGGCATAACAAGGGGAGGAAATCTGAAGCATTTAGCCACTGGAAACTGAGTTAAGATAAGGAAGTAAGAGATTACATCTGAGAAAGATTGCTTCTGAACTAGTGTATCTTTTATTGTGAAACCTGTGAGCAAGACAAACTTGTCTGTAAAAAATTGACTAATGAGCTAATAAAGTAGTGGATTAACTTAGGGTAAGGAGCTAGAGATCTATTTTCTAGCTATCAAGCTAAGGTTAGCTTAGCTGTCAATGTACTCCAAAATCTAGGGAGCATAAATTATAATGTAGATGTCACGTAATAATTAAGATGATAGATATTGGTCACTACCTAATCATTTGCCAGGTCCCTGTGGTTTCCATCAAAACTTGGGCAGTATCAGTCTGGCTGTGTGTCCCAAAAGATGAGAAGGTTTTTCCTGTGGAGTTACCACTCCACAGGAGTTACCATGTGGAAGAAATGACTCACCTTGTCTTAGGCAATAAGAGACATTTAATTCTTTGAGTATCTTCTGTTTGTCCACAGTTTAGCCTGAGCCCTGGTATCAGGCAAGGTAATGGAGCAGTGTTTATCAGTGGATATCATTCAGGCAGTCTTGTTGCTGTGCCCATATCTTCTTGGAGACATTGGAGGAAATTACCGTTAGGCTTTGGTAGTCTCTGTCTATCATAATAAGCTTATACATTTAATGTTACATTTAGCAGATTTCTGACAAGATTGAAAAACGGTATTTATTAAACAAAGCTGAGTTAGACAACCTCTGTTTGTTTGTTCTAGAACTTGTCTAGAAAATAAAGAGAGTGTATTGTAATGTAATGATAATAGCAAAAACAAGGTTGAAGGTATATTTAAGGCAGTGATCTTTATTAAGGCAACGATCTTTAAGCTATCTACTTTTGTAAATATTTATTTTAACATTAAAGTCATTATTTTCCAAGGCAGGATTGAATGAAAACCTTATCTTAAGTGGAAAATGTCTTTGGAGACCTTAAGTCAGGCAGATCTCCTAAAGGTAGTGAAGTGGAGACTGCCCATAAAATGATGACAGATTGTCATGGGATTGTCCTTAACAAAAAGTGTTGCTGAAGCAATAGTATAGGAAAACCTTATCTGCCTACAACAAAGATGGCATCACCTACAACCGAGCTCATTTTCTCTGGTGGACAGGAGGTTTTTCCCTGTCACTGAAGTCAACCTTTGTTGTTATTTGGGGAACGGCTAGTCACGTCTAGAAAATGAATCTTAAACACTCAGGCAATTTGCATTTAGCTCTACATTCTATCCCTGTTTATAATAAAACTGTTTTCCTCAATCTTTATCCTGAGCCCATAGCAAAGGACAACCGGCACTAGGGTACCAGCTTGACTTTCTGCCTCTCTCTGTGTTTGTGCCTTCCATGATTCCTGTATTAGAGGGAAGGCCAGTATCTGTCCACTTATCTCAGAACAACCGCATGCTCATTTCCTATTATCCACCGTTTGTGATCTTTAAGCCGCAGATTATAGTCAATCAATGATAGGAACTAGAAAGACTTAATTCACAGAAGCAGGGACATGCACCAGCCTTATAGTGAACAGAAATGTAGCTCTGATTAGTTGCTGTTCTAAGAAGACGCCTCCAATCCATCTGGATCGATGGTGTCTCCACTACAGTCATATGAGAGAGCAAGTCAGGGATTCCTCTGAATTGGCTTCTCTTACACTGGACCCTATGTGCAGCCTGGACTGAGGTCCACAATAATAGGTACTTTCTGATCAGGAAGCAATTAAGAGATGTTAGTACATCTCATTTTACAGTTGTTAGCAACATTTAGACCTAATAACAAGCACTATGGCAGCAGACTGAAGTGGTGAATCACTAGAGAAAGAAAGATGGTATTAACCAAAGTGTCTTTCTGAGGATTTCAGACATGCACCCCATCCCATCTTTGGCACTTAGTTAGGTTTAACTTTGTCCCTTACTACTGTGATACAGAAAGATGATTTTGTCTCCATCATTGTGGGCATGCTAGGTTAGCAGGCTAAGAAACTAAATGAAGATCATATCCTGTACAGGGATTGCAGTGGGATTTTAATCCACTTTCTATGATTTTAAATGACACCCAAATTCAAAACTTGAGGGGTTGTTCTCTTTTTTTTTTTTTTTTTTTTTTTTCAAATCTGGCTAGCTCTGATCCCTGTTGGAACATTACTTTGTTTTCCAGACCCACAGAATCTGCCCCATTACTATGTGAGAAAACTTATGGTAACCTTGAAAATAATTCCTCCCATTTCTCAAAAGGCTAACACTGTTATGTAGGAATATCTACTCATAAAATTTGCCTAAATCACTGACTGAGTCTTTCTCCACCTCCTCATGTCCAGGACCAGCCTGTCAAATTAGCACTGTAGCTTGTACTATCCATAACTACTGTTCATGTGTGATGGAGTTAATTATGATAATTAACTTGAGATTTATAATCACCATTAAAACAACCTCCAGTTATGCTTATAAAGAATTATCTAGACTTTGTAAGTTTACATGGAATGATTTACTACAAATATGGGTAATGTCTTCTCATGGACTGGGTTCCTGGTGTAAGTAAAAAGGAGAAAGTTCAATTAGCATCAGCATTCACTGCCTTGCTTCCTCATCTGTATTGGTCAGGCTCTGGCAGAGACTCTCGGGGGACAGCTATGCTGGGTATCAGTAAGCACTTTTTGGCATCAGCAATAGTATCTGGGTTGGTGTCAGCAGATGCGATCCCTAGTTGGGGTAGTCTCTGGATGGCCTTCCTTTCTGTTTCTGCTCTACTCTTTGTCCCTGCATTTCCTTTTGACAGGAAGAATTCTGGCTTAATATTTTTGAGGTGGTTTGGTGGCCCCATCTTTCCTTTATGCTTAAACATGCATCAGTGTTCACAATCCCATGCCACGAAATAAGACAATTGCTCATCTGCTGATGAATACTGATTATATGGGAGGGTAGAAATTACAAACCCTTTATCCAATATCATTCTTCTTTATCCTTGGCTAGATCAAGTGAAGGACCCTGCCTGGTAATCACAGTACATTCTTTTTTGTTTGTTTGTTTGTTTGTTTTGTTTGTTTGTTTGTTTGTTTGTTTCGAGACAGGGTTTCCTGTGTAGCCCTGGCTGTCCTGGAACTCACTCTGTAGATCAGGCTGGCCTCGAACTCAGAAATCCGCCTGCCTCTGCCTCCCGAGTGCTGGGATTAAAGGCATGCGCCACCACCGCCCAGCAGTAGTACATTCTTTGGTAATGAAAAAGGGCCTTTATAACAACTTGCTGTCATCATCAACTTAGTAGAGAGTTCTTTGCTTTAATTTCAGGATCTCATGACCTCCTCCATCTTATTTTTCAGTTTCTCCTTGATTTTTTTGAACATGCTTTCCCAGGTTTAGGGAGTAAAAACAGACATTATTCAATTTCACATCTCAATTCTTCTATAATTTCTTACAGACTAGAAAAGACATTAATTATCCTGACTGTTTATCACAAAGGCATCAATAAAATATTTTGTTCTACTCTTTAAAACATAACTGAAAAGAGTAAATCCATAAATACTGAACCTTAGTTCAAAAGCAGAAATTTGCCTTTTCTAGGGGAGATTCTGTACAGAATTTCATCACTTAAAATGCATTATAAAGTGATGCATTGGAGACAATGGGGCAAGGACTTCCCAGAATTTTATGCTTGAGAATACCCTTTCTCTTCAGATTCTTCAAGGAGGGGTCTTGTGAATTTCCCTACACTTTAAGAAAATCCTTCCCCCTCCCTGACCTCTTCTTTTCTGTGTGTGCTTGGGTGTGAGATCATGGAAGGCAGAAGACAATAGTCATGTCAGTCCTCATCTTCTACCTTTTATGAGACAGATTACTTCATCACTGCCTACACCAGGTTGAATGGCCAGTGTGCTTGCAGGAATTCCACTGTTTCCTTATTCTATCTCTCTATAGTCAATCTGGGATTGTACATATCTGACCTTACTTGGTCTATGACAACGACAAACAAGTTATCAGACTTTCTTAAAAAAAATGCTTGCCCCTTTATGCAATTTCCCGAGTCCTACATAATTCTTATTAGCAAGAATCTAATTCCATAATTACATTCCAAATAATCATATTTTAAAAGTTTTAGAGAAAGAAGATAGAAGCTGCTATTATTCAGATAACAAATTCCTGACTGAGTTGGAGCAATGAGGTCATTCTGGGAGCACAACACTGCACCTGTTTCCAGTAGTCAGTGAGTGCCTGGTAAGGTTATTAATATGATCTCTGCCTGAAGTTATACTACATAACTTCAGGTAGGTACCGTCTTCTGGTTTTATTTACACATAATAATTCTGTGTGTTTATGTGATAAGGCATAACGTTTTAATGCACTGCATATATTGTATTCTGATCATACCAGGATATTCAACATATTGCCTCAACTACTAACCATTTATTTGTTGGTTGCCTCATAGCAGCAAATTCTAGCAATCTTAACTATAAAGCAGTATCCTCTACCGAGCAATAACGTATTATATATTTCAGATATCTAAAAGAGAAACTCCTGTTTTATTTTTAACCCACTCTAAATCTTATTTTCTCTTGTTATTAATATATGTGTCATCTTATTGGCATTTACTGATCTGTAATGATAGCAGCTTATCAAAAAATTGCCACCTCACCTTGCTCTCCTTAACTTTCAGTCAAAAGTTATTTTTATGTGAAGGAATTATCTTGAAAAAAAAGCCCTTGAATTATCCACCTGCATCCCAGGCATCCCTTTGGGACCTTCTGAAAAGAAGAGATATTCTGTTAGCTATCATTTAATCGTCCCTCTACGGCACACTGAATGGCAACTTAACTACTTGATAAAACATAAACACAGACAAACTGAATGGAACTTTAGCCAAGGCAGTAAGCCTTCATCCAGGACAAGAGGAGTACCCTTCATGTTCTCATGCTTCCTTTACATTTGGGTAAGAAATGACCCTTGGACCATCATAATCAACAATGTCCCAATGCTGCCTTCAACTGAACAATGTGAATGGAAGAAAAGACAAACACATATTAAAGCAATTGTTGTAGCTCTAGTTTGTCTTTGGTCATTAATTCTGATACAAGTGTTATTTTTTTCACATCCTGAACCGTAACTCTGAGCATCATCCTTCAGAATATCTGTCTGTTCAGATCTCCACTGTCCTTATTCTCCCATGTAGAGAACCTCAAATGCCTTATGATATACTTTATCAGAATCCAGTTGTCTTATGATGATTTAATACAGTATGTGATATTTAAGGCTTCTTTGCAACATCTCTCCACATAGAAAGAACCTTAGAACCAAGCTTACACATCTGCATTGGTCAGGTGCTGGCAGAACCTCCCAGGGACCACCCACACCAGGTTCCTGCCAGCAAGCACCTCTTGGTAAAAGCAACACTATCAGGGTTTGGTGTATGCAGGCAGGATGGATCCCCAGGTGGGACGGTGCTCAGATGGCCTTTTCTTCAGTCTGCACCATTTTTTATCCTAGAATTCCCTTTGGACAGGAACATTTCTGGGTTAAAAACCTTGAGATGGTGAGTAGCTCCATCCCTCTACTGGAGGTGGTATCTACAGGTTCTGTCTCTCCTTCATTGCACATTTTGTCTGAAGTGCATTGAGTCCTGGGAGCATCTCGCTTCCCTGTCATTTGGAACGCTCCAGTGGCTACCTCCAATTCCTCATCACCCACTGATACATATTTTTATTCGAATTCCTGACCCTGTGTACCATTCTCCCATCCCTTCTAGTATCTGATCTTGACTCCACCACTTTTTTCCTCCCTTTCCTCTCTCCCTCCGAGTTTCCCCGTCCCTCCATCTCTCACAATCATCTGTGCCCCCCACCTCCATTTAAGACTGAAGCATCCACGCCCTTGTCTTCCTTCCTCCTAAACTCCATATAGTCTGTGGGTTGTAACATGGGCATTGCGAACTTTGGGCTAATATTCACTTTGCAGATGTGGATGCTTGGTTTCAACCAACAGAATGAGCTTGAGGACACCAGAGGGTGGAACTGGCAGAAGGACTGGAGGAGCTGAGAAGGATTGCAACCACATAGGAAAAACAATGTCAACTAACTGGACCACCCATTAATCCCAGGAACTAGACCTGTAACCAAGAAGTGTACAGGGAGGAATCCAGGGATCTAGATACATATGTAGCAGAGGATGGCCTTGTCTGTCATCAATGGGAGTGGAGGTCCTTGGTCCTGTGTAGGTTTAATGCCCCAGAATTGGGGGATGCTGGAGTGATGGGGCAGGAGTTGGTTGGTGGGGCAGCACCCTCATAGAAGCAAAGGGGAGGGGGAGAGGGCAGATGTGGGATGGGGACGTTGTAAAGGGGTAACCAGGATGTGGGGTATCATTTGAGATGTAAACGAATGGAATGATTAACAAAAAGAAAAAGAGATGATGCCAAGCAGCCTTGGTTTCTGATCCTTATGTTCTTGCCCTTGCCTTTCACCATCTGGTTAACTGATGTTAGCTGGTCTTACTCTCTCTGGCTGTGGCTTGTCCCTCCTGCAAGCCTCTGTGTCAGTACTCCTTGAAGACCAGCTCTCTCTGAGAGGAATTTGGGTTTGGAGAGCTGTGGCACAGGGTCAGCTCTGGGGTGCAGACAGAAACCAGAAGGATCTTGTCCCCAGCTGTCCCTTGGTTCCTGTGTCCTGATGGATCTGCAAGGGTTCCTCTTGATCCAGTGAATTTGAAGAGAAGTGGTGGTCTTGCCTGTGCTCGAAGGTGTGCAAGCACTCCTGGCACACCAGCTCTCTCCTGGCACTATTTGAGTTTGGAGCCCTATGTCACAGAATCAGATCCCCAGCTGCCGAAAGAGACCAGAAGACCACTCCTCAGTCACTGTGTCCTGGGGATTCCAGGTGGGTCCCTCTGAGCAGACAGGTTTTTCCACACTCCTGGGAGGGTAGTTTTCTCCTGGCACTATTTGACTATGGAGCCCTGGTGACCCAGACAGAGGTCTCCCACGACAGATGGAAACTGGAAGGCTTTTGTCCCAGACTTTCCCTCAGTCTTTATCCTGGCACTATTTGGCTATGGAGCCCTGGTAGCCAGGGGTCTCCCACCAGAGATGGAAACATCAGTGACTGTGGTAACAATGTAATTGTCCATCTATCTGATTTTGAGTAATAAATTATATGAAGGGTAAATTTTGAAGAGCTCTAAAGACATGAGTTTTTGTAATGACAGGTGTTGGAGTTATTATTTGGAGGGGCAGTGGAGCTCCTCTTCTCTCTTCCCCAAAGAGACCACCTAGAAGATGTAAGCTCCATATTCTGGGTAATCAGAGTATGTCTAAGCTCAGAACTGTGCATGCCAATGTTAAATATTTTCAGGTATTCTGGGCTCAATGTACAATAGCTTTCAACTTCTTCCAAAAACTTTCTGGTCTGGGTGTTATTGGAAATAGGACACTTGCTTCCACATGACAAGTGAATTGTAATACCAGGAAAACATCTCTTGCTATCTGTATCATCTCGCACATGTGGGAAAATTGTGATCCAAGAACATCCTGGGGAAAAAGCTAAAGATGAAAAGCTGCTATGAGATTTCCTGATGACATTGCTATTTGTCACAAGAAAGGCCATGTACCTGATCTATTAATATGGCATTTCTTACCTCATTTAGCTGTTCAAAGATCTGGTAAAAGGAACTTGGCACTGCTTGCTTATCTACTCATCTGTACTCTTCAATTTAAAAAAAAGTAAATCTTAAGCACAATGCTTAATATGGCTTTAAACATGAATGCATTTCTCTTTTCTCTAACAGATATCTGCATTTAATGAAAAGGCAAGCACAAGTACATGGTTCAACAAGGTCACTGTTGTCAAGCAGCAGAGTGTACAGTACATCAGGTTCAATGATATACATCTTTCGTTTCACAGCACTGTGGGTACTTAACCACTCCACTTTACTCAGCTTCTTAAGTGTAGAATATGACCTCAGAGATCATTTCCTTTACATTATCTCTTTTCGCCAGAGTACCCTAGAATACATCTAGGACCACTGGATCCCCCGCCTCCAACCAACCCACCTGCATCTTCATCATGACTCTTCTGATAATGCTTATGATTATGATAATGCTACCAGGCCTATCTCAATCCTGTTCTTGCTTGTTTTTGTTTTATATATCTTATTATTCATAAGCTTTCCATGAACATATTCTCTCATTTTGATTAGAGGAAATTGCATTTACTCCACAAATATGTTTGGGTGATGGTTATAAAGTACAGCTTGTCTTTTAGAAAAACAACATATAAATCCTCTGAAAAAGTTGTGGCTTGGAGGCATGGCTAGAAGGTGTGGAGTTCCATCATCTCATGTCCTTTCTTTGAATGTATATTTCTTTAAACATTTTCTTCATTAGGTAACTATTGAATAATGTTAGAGCATAGTCAGATGGACTATTTATATTTATCTTATCTCCAAATGCCTTTTGATAAAGCATAATATGTGAGCAAATATTGTCATTAGGTACCTTCCTTTGCAGATTCATATCAACTCTGGGACAATCCTTTTGACTTGTATTATATGTTTGTGAACTGCATTAGCTATTTATCTTTCTACTATAAAGGAATATCTGACAAAAGGGACTGGAAAGATGACTCAACAAAGAACACTTGCTGTTCTTTCAGAGTATGCAGATGGAGGTACACAATCATTGATAACTCCAGTTACAGGGGATATAGTAACCTCTAATGAATTTCCAAAGGCACCAGCCAAAACACTCATAAACATAAAAACAAACAAAAAATCTTTAAAGAAAACTACCTGAAAAAAGCAATCTATGGAAGAAATATACGACTTGGGCTCATCATTCAAGGATACACACAACCATGGCAGTAAAAGCATGGTGGCAGCCATTGGCCAACGGGTCACATAGCATTGGGAGTGATGAAGGAGGGTGCATGCTCATGTTCACCTCACTTTATCCTTTTTATTCAGGACACACATGGTACTGACTATATTTATGATGCATGTTTCCAACTCTATTAAGTTAATATAGAAACTCCCTCACAATCATGTCCAAAGACTTCTTTCAATGGGCATTCTAAATCCCATCAAGCTGAGAAGAAAGATTATCCTTCACAAGAAGAGAGTAGAATAAAGCTCTATTGATAGAATCCCATTCCCACACCCTCCATCTATTCTTTCTCAGGCTTGTTAAAGAAAATGTATACTCTTCTAACATTATTGATTGAATGACTACATAATTGATATTTTCGATGGTTATAGGAATCATGCCCAAATTCACATACGTAGAATCCTCTACTACTAAGAAACTCTTCCAGCACAGACCAAAGTAGTAGTGCTCTTTGGTCATGTGATTCTCTCTCTCTTTCTCTCTTTCTCTCTTTCTCTCTCTCTCTCTCTCTCTCTCTCTCTCTCTCTCTCTCTCTCTCTCTCTTTCTCTATGTGTGTGTGTGTGTCTGTGTCTGTATGTATGTGTGTGTGTATGTGTGTTAATATTGGAGGCTAGATGATTGTATCAGGCACCTTCTGCTATCACACTCCACTTTATTTGGGATCCAGAGTGATAAATATTAAGCAATAAATGAAAGTTTGACTAAGTTATACCTCTCAAGGTTGGTAAATTTCATGCCAGCCACCACAGTCATACAATTAACCCAAACTAATTATATACGGTGTAAGACATGTAAATTATCTATATTAAAATAGAATTATCATCTAACTTACATGTGAAAATTCATTAAGACCTAAATTCAATAACGAAAGTAATTCTAGCACAATATATTACACGATAGCTAAGATCCAAACTGGGATTAGATACCCCACTATGTTTAGCCCTAAACCTAAATAATTTTACAACAAAATTATTTGCCAGAGAACTACTAGCCACAGTTTAAAACTCAAAGGACTGGGCGGTACTTTATATCCATCTAGAGGAGCCTGTTCTATAATCGATAAACCCTGCTTTACCTCACCATCTCCTGCTAATTAAGCCTATATACCGCCGTCTTCAGCAAACCCTAAAAAGGTCTTAAAGTAAGCACAAGAACAAACATAAAAATGTTAGGACAAGGTGTAGCTAATGAGATGGAAAGAAATGGGCTACATTTTCTTTCTAAGAACATAAACGAAACCCTTTATGAAACTAAAGGACCAAGGAGGATTTAGTAGTAAATTAAGAATAGAGAGCTTAATTGAAGAGAACAATGAAGTATGCACACACCACCCATGACCCTCCTCAAATTAAATTTATCTACCAATAAATAATACAAAAACTCAACTTATGAGAGGAGATAAGTCGTAACAAGGTAACCATACTGGGAAGTGTGCTTGGAATAATCATAGTGTGGCTTAACATAAAGCATCTGGCCTACACCCAGAAGAATTCGTTATAAATGGACACTTTGAACTAATTCTAGCCCTAACAAATTTTAATATAACTACATCTTTACACTAAACCAAAACATTCAACATAATAAAAGTATTGGCAAAAGAAATTTATTATAGGAGCTATAGAACAAGTACCGTAAGGGAAAGATGAAAGATCATTTAAAAGTAATAACAAGCAAAGATAAGCCCTTGTGCCTTTTGCATAATGAATTAACTAGAAAACTTCTAACTAAAAGATTTTAAGCTAGGAACCCCGAAACCAAACGAGCTACTGAAAAACAATATTCTGAATCAACCCATCTATGTAGCAAAATAGTGGGATGATTTTTAGGTAGAGTTGAAAAGCCAAACGAGCTTGGTGACAGCTGGTTACACAAAAAATGAATATTAGTGAATATTACCAAAAGAACATCTAATCCCCACGTAAATTTAAAATTTAGCCAAAAGAGAAACAGATCTTTAGGAACGGAAAAACCTTTAATAGTAAATAAACTAAAATTTATATTTAACCATTGTAGGCTTTAAAGCAGCCATCAATAAAGAAAGCATTCAAGCTCAACATTAAAAAACCACTAATTTAACAATTATTAATAAATTCCTATATAATCAAATGGGTTTGATTTGAGCCAGAGTCTCTCACTGAACCTAGGGCTCACATTTTTCATCCAGGCTGGTAACCAGTGACCCCAGTGAAGTCCTTATCTCAACTCACACCCCAGAACATTGAGATTTCGGGCATGTAGAAGAATATCTGCAATGTCAAATGGGTGTTTAGATCATTTCACCAAGTCCAGTAGAACTGTTAAATATTTCTCTCCTGTGTTTAAGAGGTTCCAAGAATCCCCTGAAATTGTACAAAACTTGTTGTATGTGTGTTTCTAGACAATTATCTAGGATAAAGGTCTTTGTATTTCATCTGATTTCCAAAAAATGCACATGACCCTCTAAGAGAAGAAGAGGGAAGGTCTCTGAAAATCTCATTGTTCTGAATGTCCTCTGGAAGAACCAGTCCTGCCTTTCTTATTCTAGAAGATCAGTGTGTTCTTTTTTAGCTCATGACAAGGGGAATTGAGCTCTTGAAACCTAAAGGAGGTGAGAGAAAATCCTCCAAAGGGAATATTCTTACAGAATATGACAGACAAAGAAAAAAGAGAACTTTAAAGTTATCATCACTTTGCCGGTGGCCAAATATGAAAGTTTCAAGCAATCTGAAATTAATAGGGATTAGGAATTTTATTGTAAAAGGAAGAGATTTTCATGAGAAATTATTCACAGCCTTTGTTCTTTTCCTCCATCACTAATACTAACCCTTCACAAAAGAAGAAAGGACAGAAAGAAACAGTTTAAAATCTATATTTTGCACATCTCTGAATATTCATCTGAAACAGCCACATACAGAGACAGCATTGAGATTTGATCAACCCCACTCTATAAGAAGGGATATGGCTTCAAATACTATGTGCCTCCAGCAATAACCTAATCAGGTTGCTGTCAGATTATGTTACAGAATGGGTCACATTTCTTACTAGGAAAGGAGACAATTGGGTGTTAATGCCTAGGGACAATCTAGAGATAAATCCAAAGGGATTTTGTGATATCAAAAGCTCCACTGGATGTCTCGACAGTCCCTTATTAAGCCATGTCTTATTTAAAAGTTAGACAACACAGTCTAAAATTGGGTTGAATGGCAAGATGGAGACTTGAGCATCTTTTTAAATTTAGATGAGTATTGAAATGGCAGTTAATATCTCCACTCATATGAAACTGATTTGATACTAACATTTTAAGAATCCTTAACTTGAGCTTTGAGGGACCAAATTTTTTAAATCCTCTGTCCTCAGTGTCTATCATGGAATAAGAACTTAGCACTTCTGAATTGAAAGCAACAACAATTGCAAACAAAAAAATGACAATGATGAGGCATGATGCATGTGAAATTTAGAAGTCTAACCCACTATGTTAGGTATAGCTCTTCTAACACATCAATCTTCAAAGTAACTGTAGTGAAGTACAGGCTGACTTCCAGTTTACAGAAAAGAAACAGGGCACAGATAGATGGAGTTGTTTGCTTAGAGTCATGAAATTTAAAATGATAAACCCCCTCTCAAGGTATATTGCCCTGGGGTTTACAGTTTTCAATATGAAAGTTATTGGTAGAATTCTTATTTGACAGCTGTAGTGACTGATCTTAAAGAACTTTATAGGATAAAGAATCACCTAAGAGAGCTACCTTTGTACATGCCTTTTTGGGGGTTTCTAGAGTACATTAAGTCAGGAGGGAAAACCCTTCTTAAATGTGTTGTGGTGGTTTCAACCAGAATGTCCCCCAAAGACATATATATATATATATATATATATATATATATATATATATATATATATATATATATATATATATA
>CM052711.1:78892532-78921423 GCA_028551405.1 Uromys caudimaculatus | reverse complement strand
GGGGGAGGGGACACGGGGTTTCCAAAGAAAAGGGGAATCATCGGAAATGTAAATAAAGTATCAAAAAAAATAAATAAAAAAAAAATGTAAAACCGATCATGCGCAAAGTAGAACATTTCTTATCATACTGTATGATTGATCTGTTTTTCACTCACATTAGACTATTTATTGACGATGGACCTTTGTCTAAACACAATGGACAAATGTCCTGTTTTTTAAAATATAGAATAGAGTTTATTCAGGGCATGGGGAGGGAAGTTGACAAGGTGGTAGAGACAGAGAAAGGCAAAGAGAAAGGCAGAGAGGGGGGTGGGGGAGAGAGGAGGAGAAAGACAGAGAGACACACAGAGAGACAGAGAGACACAGAGACACAGAGAGAGAGACACAGACAAAGAGAGGAGGGAGAGAGAAACAGACAGACAGAGAGAGAGAAGGATTAGAGGCTTCTCATGAGCATGTAGAGAGAGAGCTGAGAATGGGAAATGCAGAGAGAGAGGAGGAAGGAATGAGAGGACAGAGTAGGAGCAAGAAGGCATGAGAACAAGAGGGCAAATGTCTTCTTCTTTTTCTTCAATTCAAAATACAGAAAAACTGCACTCCAGGGTCCCCTATTTGCCTGTTAATAGTCAGTATCCATGTGACCTCAAACTCATGTTAATTCTAGGCAGTTACTAACAGTTTTTCATCCAATAATCACATCATCATGAATGTTGTAAATGTAACCACACTGTAAATAACATGGGTTGATCTTAATCATTTAATATAACTATCTGCAGATTCAGAGTGTCATGCACTCAAACATTCATCATTTATCCTTTTCATTTGGACTCTCCCCTGGTTGTTTTCCACAGAGTGATCAACACGTTTACCTATCCTGTGTTGTAGAATAATTAAATTGCCTATAGTTTATTACTACTAGATATTGTTGATATAAAATTTGAGCCAAGGTTTTAGCCTGACTACTTTAAATTTTGTTTCTCTTAAGGAAATACAAAATAATATAATAGCCAAACCACATGTTGATGACATAAAATGTTTTAAAGAGCCAACCAAAGTGTGTACCAGATGTCTGTGCAGGTTCCCACCTTCACAGCCTGCAAGTGATCTGGTTTCCCAACCTCCCAGAAAGTACTTGGTGGCATTACTGTTTTTCACTTTATGCATTCTGATAGCTGTGTACTTATCTCTCCCTGCGTTTTAATTTCATTTCTCCACTGGCTAATAAAGGTGAACATCTTTCAGATGTTGAATTGCTATCTGAAAATCCTTTGGGTGGAAATTCACTTTCTGCATCTTTCCCCATGACAACCGACTGCTTACTTACTGTTGAGATAGAGCAGTTCTGTAGCCTGCGAAAGGTTTCAGCATTATTCCTCAGAACTATACAACCTCTTTGAGGAACTCTTTCTGATTTGAATAAAGTCAGATTTAGCTTTTCTGTATCTTTTATACTTTGTTAAGTCTAAGTGCCAAAGATTTTCTCCTGGGGTTTGCTTATTAAACATTAATGGTTTCAAAAGGTTATTTTCTACACTGAACTGCCTTTAAGCATTTTCTGCAATCAGTTAATGTGAGTTCCCTTTCTGTTTCATTGACCTATACATCTGCTGCCTCAACAATACCATCTTAGAAGGGCTGTAAGGGTGCTGCGGATGGCGAATTGATGCCATCTTCCCTCATGCCTTCCCTTCTGTCTTTAAACCTTTTACTGTAAAGACTTGAATTATTCAGATTCTTTTGTCTTTAAATATATACATATGGGTGACATTTATGAAACAGAATGCTTGGCTGGGACTTTGATAAGAAGTGTTTCTCGTATGTGCTTCTCTATGAAGAATGGAGCCTCTTCTTAGTTGAGTTTTGTGCTGTAGATATTCTTCATTCTTCATTTTTGCAGACAGTTTACTTTTATCATCAATCGTTAGTTTCCAACTTAAACAGTCCCATCTGCATTTGGCCTATTTTTTAGATACAACTGGTAATTATTGGAATGGTTACAAATACATGAAATTTGCATTTCCATATATTCTCATCCTCTCTCTATATATAATACATTAATAATTTTAGGTTTCTCTTAAATTCTTCAACTCACTTATCAATTTTTACAGTCTATTGAAGATTCTACTTTATTATTCAGACTAATAATTTTGAAAACTCTTTGCTTCCCTCCTATTTTATGAGAAAATACTCATTGTCTTACTAATAAATGTTGTACCAGCCAAAATCCCTTTAAAAGTATTTTATTTGCTATTTTTTTTTTTGTATGCTGGACATGTGTTGTCAGACATGTATGCCATGGAGCCCATGTGGAGTCTGAAGACAACTTTGTGACTTCAATTCTCTCCTTTGCCTTGCATGTGTGTTCTAAGGATCATATTTAGGTCTTCAGTGTGAGGAACAGGGGAGCAGAAAAATCTTATATTCACTAAGTTATGCAAATGAAACTGGTCATCCTAGTATATGGACACTCTTCCTTTAGATGAGAAGCACTTCTGGTTTTAGTATTCTGAGATTTTTGGGGGGGAAGGTAACGTAGGCAACTTGAGAAAATGAATCTAGGGTTTTGCATATGTTTGACCAGAATGCTAAGACTAACCTACATCCTTAGCACCTAAAGACGTTCTTCACAAATAGATATTGAGTTTCATAAAAGGTTTTTATTACATTGATATCAGAGCTCCCTCCATTTTCCTGTTAATGGAATGTCTTCTCTTAAATGACTTTCAAATAGTTAATATTTAATCAAAATATAAATCTGAGAAAGAGAAGGTCATCTCATTTCTGAATTAATTTGTATGCTGAAAGTTGTATAAAGATTATGTATATCTTTTTATGAAAATGGTTCTCCCTCTTTCTCTCTCTCTCTCTCTCTCTCTCTCTCTCTCTCTTTCTCTCTCTCTGTCTTTATCTGTCTCTTTCTGTCTCTGTTTCTCTGTGTGTCTCTTTGTGTGTTTGTCTGTGTCTGTGTCTGTGTCTGTGTCTGTGTCTGTGTGTCTCTCTCTCTCCCTTTCTCTCTCTCTCTCTGTCCACATGTGGTTTTATTTGCTACAAGTAGCTGTTATGTTGTGCAGATGTTAAAATACAAGTCTCCTTCTTTGCTATGTGACTCTTTGATTCCTTATTACTACTATACTCGAGTCAGATAAGCACCACCATCTCAGGAGTCTCTAGGACTCTGTGGGTGAGGAGTAGGTACTGACAATAGACTTCAAGTCCTAGCTGTGTACATGGCCTTTGTTCACATCATACAGTTACTTCCTTTCAGTTTTCAGGAGGTAGGAATTGAAATCTGAATTCAGTCTGTGTATTCACAGAGAATGTTTTTTGTGTTACTTAACAAAATAAAGCAGCAACTTTCTGTAAGTTTTCTGACTTGTGCAGTTTCTCTTTTCATATTCCCTTTCCCCTGGTGAACAGCCCTATGCTTAGGATGGTGGTGGTATTTTATTTTTGTTTGTTTGTTTGGAGTTTTATTTGTCTATTTTGGTTGTTTCTCAGCCAATAGTCACTTTTACAGGTTCCAGTTCTTCATCTCTAAGTTAGTTATATGAGATACAGAAAGAAAAGGCCAGGCCTTGCCTACTGTATCCTCAGATCAAAGTCCCCTCAGTTCTCAAAGTCTTCTAATGCTTATTTGATTTACAGAGTCTAGAGTTTCATTTGTATTTACTGATAATAATGTAAATATTTTGTCTATTTCATCTCTTCTGAACCTATAGTTTGTTCAGTGTAAGAAAGAAACTAAGCCTTTTGTTGGGCTACCATACTCAGAGCACTTCTCTGGAGGCAACTCACTGAATGTTTTCACTCCTCCTTAGTATATTGTGTCTCAGAAAATTGAAGGATAGGAATAGAGAAATGGCTCAGCGCTTAAGAAAGACTGATTGCTGATCTTGCAGAGAACCTGAGCATGATTTCTAACATCCACATCAGGCAACTCAGAAGCACTTTTAATTCTAGCTTGAGGAAATTCAATATTCTCTTTTGCCCTCTGTAAGTTATCTGCACTCATATGCTCATACATGTTGGCATACAATTTCAAAATATTTTTTCATTAATTAATTTGTTTATTCACTTCGCATTCCATTATTAAGCATTCATCATCCTTCCAGTCTGCCCATACACAGCTCCTTCCACATTACCTGTTTCCCTTCCCCTAGGCACTCACCCCTCCCCCCTTATCCCCCTTGGGACAGCAAATCACTAAAAGACAAGGCATAATCTCTTCACCTGAGGCAAGACAAGGGAGCCCAGTTATGGGAAGTCTCCTAATCCATATCTGTTTGTCCTATATATTTCCCCTTCAATAGAAGGGAAACAATTTAGTTTGTTTATTACTAGGTAAACATAGCTTACTCCAGCATTGTTTATGAGTTATAAAAATGTTTTGAAGGACAATGAACACTTAAGAAGCCTGGGTAGACCTTTACCCCAGTCTTCCTAACATCTTTATGCTTCTTCATTCATTTTTAGCTTCCAGAGCTAACTATATGATAGTGGCCATCACCTTCTATTGAGGTGGCTTTTCTGTAAATTTACCTTTATCCCCAAGGGTAGAATCATTAATAAAAGGGATTTAATCTTTCTTTTTTAAGATTTATTTTAGTTTTTGTTTTGTGAGTATTTGTGTGTATGCTTTTTGGGTATGTGCATATGAGTGCTAGTGTCTCATGAGATAAGTATACGGTACCCAATCCGCAGGAGCTTAAGTTGTAGATGGTTGTGAGCTTCCCGAAGTTGGTACTTGGAACTAAACTCAGTCTTCTTGAAGAGCAATGCTCATTCTTATCTTCTTAGCCTCTACTAAACTCTTTGACCTTCACTTTCCTATGGCATGTTTCATCCCATATATACTCGTTTCAAAAAACAGCATTTCAATGATGTGTGAATAAAGAAATGAAAATATAATTAAAAAATGATCATGTATTCTTGTAAGATATTATTTCTTGATTGAATTAGTTCTTTTTTGAAAAAACAAAAAGCAATAAAACAAAGCAAAACAAACAGAAAACTTGTCATTACATAGAAAAAGAACTGGATGTAATTATAAAAGACATTCAAATTATCAGTTTCAATCTGATTTTTCTCCTGAACTTTCTCAAAGAAAGAACGAGAGAAAGAAAGATGAACCAGTTACTTGAAAATGCTGTTTGCTTTTCTTTAATTATAAAAATATGAGTATAGAAAACTTATAAGGTGCTAATTGAGAAGTTTGACTTCCACAGAACTGATTTATTTAGCTGAAATTGATGTTAGTGCCTTTTGTTTTGGCCCATTATCTCTAGCAAATTAAATATTTCCTGATGAGCCTCTACAAGTAAAACAAATTTTAAAGGTGAGTAGCAAAGTTGATACCTATTTTTACGTTATTTCTTTTGTTTTTTAAATATACAATATATATTATACATTTCATTTTAATCATCTTTGGTAAATTCATATATGGAATATATGTACATATATATGTCTTATGCTATATTCTCTTTAATATAATTTTTGAATACTTATTTTAGAATTTAATGTAATTTTTTTCATCATATTCACCTCCTTTCTTTTCCCAACTCCTCCAAGGACCACCTCTCTATTTTCCAAATTCCTGTCCGTTTATTTTGATAATAACCCATGGACTTCAGTTTTTGTTGCTAATAATCGTGGTTGTGAGTCCATGCACTGGAGAACGGTCAGCCTACCAGGGGCTACAACCATAAGAAAAACTCACTTGGGAGTCATCAGTTGTTAATAGCTCTTCTGCTGAAGTTGGGGACTAGTGAGCACCTAGTGTCTCCACCCTAGAACAATTACTGGCTTGATTTCATGAAGATCTATATACTGAGGTGTGTCTCAGTGGAAGAACACTTCACTTTTCTATTCAAAACCCTGAGATTAATCTGTAGTATGACCAATAAATATATAATATATATGGATACAAAAATGATAAAAACAGCATACAAAAAATGATAAAAACATTGCCAAAGTTTTAAGTTTTAAGTGGATCACTGAACTCTATCTGTGGTATATATTTTTATCACAGTAGTAGGTTAGAAAATGAAAGGGGGTTGGAAAGACAACATTGTGGTTAAAAATTCTTACTGCAAAAGCATCAAGACAGGAATATTGGAATCTTTGAACCTATCTAACAATATTGGCATGCCTTAAATATCCATTTCTACCTGCTCTGCAGGATTCAATGCCCTCTCACACCACTCTGGACTCTGATTGTACACAGGTGTGTTGTTATCTCCTGCCCCAATCCACGTGTGTACATTCACAGACACACAATCTTATAGATAACAATTAAAAAACAACTATTATTTTAAAAAGGAAAATAAATCAAGGAAATATTCATTGATTATAGACTACACAGTGGCCAAGAATCTTTCTGTAATCTTTTTAGAGAAAATTTTAAAAATAGGCAATATTTATTGAGATTTACATTCAGGAAAAAGATGAAATTTTTAGAGATTAAACAGCTTGTGTAATGCTCCACAATAGTGGGGGAAAGCTGGCTTCCAGCAGAGTGTGTGGCAGACAACTCAGTGTTCTGTCAAATACATTAATCTTGTTGATCTCACCAGTTAGCATGAGTTTAATAAATATGCGTCTCAAAATTTGAAAGCAAAATAGAATTAGAGGAAAACAGAATGTCCCTATGGTGAAAGGTGTAAGATTTGCAGGGTTCTGATGCATTAAGGGGAGAAATGTAGGGCTGGACAGGAGTTGCAATCAGATCTCCCAGAATTAGAAGAGGAGATGAGTGTGTTCACGACAGAGATGCAATAGGAACCAAACACAGCCTGCCATGGTAGGGTCGAGTTATAAACAGAGGATAGTGTATGAGAACTAAAAGGTGGAGCAGAGTTATGGCCTCTCAGTGAAGACCAACCTTAAGCCAGAACAGCTTTCCACATTAGAACTAAATGTGGGTTAAATAGGACAGTGACATCTGATGGATTACTTCCCAGATGTGAGTAGTGAATGTTGTTCAAAGAAGAGTAGCTTATGTGGCTAAAATAAATAATGGCTAGGATATATGGAATGCAGTGTGCTGAAGAAGTTGTCCAATTCTATGACTCTGGATATTATATTTTATGGAAAAATACTAAGTTTCAACATCAGAAAATTATGAATGTTGGCAGAATCTATAATGTTGCCATAAAAATTGCACCATGTCATTATTTCATGCAGAACAAATATATGTACACTATTATTCTGTGCATTGGACTCCCTTGATTTAACATAAGTATCAGGACAATTATTTTTCATCAATCATGGCCCAAAGATGCCAAACCATTGGATATTTAAAGTAGAAAGGACCTGAGTCTTAATAAGCTTCCAACACCTCCGAGTTTGCAGTCTTACATTAATGGCTGTGCCTTTCAAAGGAAGAAGAAAACAGAAGCATAATTGAACTTGGTGGTTTATAAGGGTCCACACATTTGGTGGAAGACAATACTTCTGGACCCTAAACACAAGGCTCTTTCATTCAGTAAACTCAGACATAGTGCTTTGTGCCCTGAGAGGCTCAGGTGAACACAACTAGCAGATTTGAAAACCCTGAAAAGATCAGTTCCATGCTACCTGAAACCCCTACAGACTGTGGAGCTGTCTTTTTTTTTCCTTCCTTTTGGCCTGTGCTACATTTGACCCCCTCTTTTTTTTCTTTAAAAAAAAAGGAGTAAAAAATTTTTTTGTTAGCGTTTAGGTAACTTACAGGTTTTTTAATTAATGCATTTCTAGTTAATAGTTCATCAGAAAATTCTATTTTATTGTCTGGAAGTCTATAAAAGGAGGTTTTATTTATGTTTTGCAGGATAACAGCATTAAAACAAAGCTCTTTTTTTAAAAACAAAAAAAATATTTGGTTTTTGCTTATAACATGAGGATCATGGCTTCTCTGCCATGTTTGCGTCAATCTAAGCTGGTGTCTTGGGAACCTAGTGATTAGTGTACACTATACTTAGTCTGAGCATTCCCCCCTCCTCTTATCAGAATCTGTTCTCTAAGCAGAAATTCCCTGTCTTTAAGACTCCACAGTAACTTTTTGGAATCTTCAAATACCCTAATACAATGCTAGGTTATGTTCTATCATTTATATACAAAGGAAAACTTGAAATGTAGAAAATGAGGGGATTTCAGTAGTTCTTATTTGAATCACTTAGGAATCCTGGGTCAAAGAATTATGAGAAAATTGAGATCTCTCAGCAACTTTAGCTATCTATTCTTACGGTAAATAAAAAGGTTTATAAAGAAACAGAAAGTTAATAATTTAATTTATTTTAGGCTGTCACTTCCCAATGTGACCGATAATTTCCAAAGTCAGAGGACAAAATTTATTTAAGTTATTTTTTAAAGATTTATTTAATACTGTGGTTTGAATGATAATGAGCCCCATAGATCCGTGTGCTTGGATGTTTTGGGCCCCAATTGGTGGAACTGCTTGAGAAGGATTGGAAGGTGTCACTCTCTTGGAGGAGGTATGGTATTATTGGATGAAGTATGTCACAAGGACTGGACTTTGATGTTTAAAAATCCCTTACCATTCTATTTGGTTCACTCTGTCTTAAGATTGTTGTTAAATGTTAGCTTTCATCTATATCTCTATCAGGATGCCTGCCTGCTGCCAGTTTCCCTGCTATGACGGTCAGGAAAAAAACCTATACATATACATGCATACATATATGTGTGTGTGTGTGTGTGTGTGTGTGTGTGTGTGTATGTATATATATATATATATATATATATATATATATATATATATATATATAAACTCTGGTATGGTGCCACTTTACAGCAATATAAAATCAACTAAGACAATTTATGACTATGCAACTATGTTATGTATACTACATATGTAGACACCTGCAGTATTGAGAAGAGGGTATCAGAATTCCCTGGATCTGGACTTACCAGTGATTGGAAACCACTTAACATGGGTGCTGACAACTGAAATGAGGTTTCAAGAAATAACAGCTGAGCCGTCTTTCCAGTCCTAAGCACAGAATTTATTGAAATTGCCTTTTGTGTGGTTGGAGTATGGCTTAATTGTAGCTCTCTTACTTAACTTGCAGGAAAGCCCTGCATTCAATTCTCAACACTTCATAAACCAGGAATTATGGCATATACTTGCAATTTCCAGCACTGGAGAAGTAGAGGGAGAGATAGAATAGACAGCTGTTCATGGTCTTCTTTGGCTACATCAAGTTAGAAGTCCATTTTGGAAAATGAGATACCCATCCAAGAGGAAATATAATTCTTTCTATATGGTGTTAACTAAATTTCTGTGATTGTGGCTGATGCCTGAGATAATCATCTTTTGAGAAGAAAGTATTTACTGAGCTCAGTCATGGAAATTATGTAAGGATCTTGCCCTATTTTCTCTGGTGTATGAAAGGCAGCACAACACATTGGGAATGAATGGAAGTGAAAATCCGTCCCTTTTCAGTAAAGAAGCAAAAAGGGAAAGATGAAGAGTCTGTCTGTCTCTCTCTATATATATTTACCTTTTTTTTTTTTTTTTTTTTTTTTTTTTTTTTTTTTTTTTTGGTTTTTCGAGACAGGGTTACTCTGTGTAGCCCTGGCTGTCCTGGAACTCACTCTGTAGACCAGGCTGGCCTTGAACTCAGAAATGCACCTGCTTCTGCCTCCCAAATGCTGGGATTAAAGGCATGTGCCACCACTGCCCAGAGAGTCTGTATCTCTTAATTCCCTTACAGGGTATCTCCTTCCATTATCACTTATGAAAGTACTTCCCACCAGGAGATATCTCTTAAAAGTCCAATACTCTCTCAGTAGGCTTATGCTGTGGACCAGGATTTTAACATATGGGCAGTAGGGAGGCATTTTAGGTCAATGCACACAGGTTGACCCAATGTTATAATGAGATGACATCACAGCCAGTCTACATGGTGGTTACGAAAATGTATAGAGAGAGGTTCTTCCTCCCTTCTTCTATATCTCCATCCTATTGGCCTACTGTTTCGTCCTCTGTCTCTCATGAATATAGTTTCTCCTGTAGGAAGAATTTTTCCTCAAATGTTTTTGTTCAGTTTCCCAATTAAGTGCATGCAGATCCACTTCATCAGTGTTATTTAATGTTGCTAATCGCATAAATTTGACTCTGCAGTGTGTGTGTGTGTATGTGTGCGTGCACGCACGTGCACGTGTGTGCGCGTGTGCTTGTGTATGTGTGTATGCATATGTGTTTGCTTGCATATGTGTGTGTGCGTGTGGTGTGTTTAAGTCATAAGACAACCTTGAGTGCTGCTACTCAGGTGTCTTCTGCTTTGTGGTTGAGTCTTGGTCTTTCACTCTCCTAGAACACCGTATAGTAGGCTAGGCTCTCTGGTTAGAGAGATGCAAGATATCTGCCTGCATCTACCCCCTATCTCATTATTTCTGGGCTTAAAGGCACAGGCTACCTTGCTGGGTTTTGTGTGGGTTCTGGGCATTTAATTCAGGCCTTTATGCTTGCAAGGCAAGTACTTTCCCCACTTGCCCATCTCCCCAGCCCTCAGGTTTATATATACTTATGCCCAAGATGCACAGTGAGTAAATTTCTTCTCCATCATAGAAGTTGGAGGCAGCTAGGGCAGGTGGTATGATCTATATTCATTATATTAATTCATGAAATTACCAAGTGGTAATAAATGAAGAATAAAGAAAATATTAATATTGTGCATTTAATTACACACCATATCAAGGCAATGGCATAATGGAGATCGAACTTCATCATGTCATTTGAACAACCTCTACTCACTTCCAAATATATCTTGTCTTTTGAACCTATTAAGCACTCAACCTTGTGAACTTCCTGAGTCTCTTATTACCTTTCTTAGATTATATGAAATATGACCTTAGGCCCTTCACAGTGAAAAGCATAATTTTCCCCAACACAATTCTTAGTGACAAATGAGATCAGGTTAGAGAAAGGAGGAGTTAGAGCACAAGAAACCCAACTCTTACAGAAGGCTGGATCTTACAGGTTCTTTCCATTGTGTACATGTTTTTTGTTTTTGTTTTTGTTTTTTTCTTAACTGATTAATACACTAGAAGCTGCAGATATCAGTATTTGTTGGCTTCCTGATAACCCACAGCATCAGAGAAGTCAGAGTTGGGATATTCCTCTTTAAAATAAGATTTATTTTGTGCTTGTATGTTGGTGTGTATGAGGAGAGCATGCTTGTGTCATGTTGTACATGTAGAAGTCAGAAAATAACTTTCAGGAGTCATTTCTCACCTTCCACGCCATTAAGGCAGTGGCTCTCCTGTACTTTCTGCCACTGTGTGGAATACTCTAGGGTAGCCTGTTCCTGAACTTATACATGCTTATCCTATCTCTGGCTCCTACCTTCCTTCTTACTGTTGATATTATTGATGCATGCCATCACATTTGGCTTTTGAAGTAGGTTCTGGGGATCAAATTCATGTTGAAAACTTTGTATGGACGGTGCTTTAACATGCTAAGGCATCTAATTATGTTGAAAAATTAATTATTCAACAACTATCTACATAACACTGTATTTGAAATGCATTGCTATTCTAAATAACTGTCTTCACACTATATACTACATACTATAGTCACTATACTCTTTCAGCATAAGGTGCCCACTTAATAAAGTTCATCTCTATCATAAGAATGAGAGGAAGCTAGAGGAGGTGAATATGGCCTTTATACATTGTACTACTTTTTGAAATTGCCAAAGAATATTAATAAAAATAAAGAATAAATAAATATTAATAGTGTGCAGTGTTGCTATGTGTTTAAAACAATGCCTTGACTTTTCTGATCTTTCTTCTTAAGTCTATGAAGTAGAAAATAAGGATTGCTACTGAGCAATTCATGATGAAGATGAACAGAAGAGAACATATGTGACCAATAGTCAACAAATAGTTCTAATATTCCTTATAATTACTCATTTTTGTGTGTGTTTGATGCAGATGCATATACGTGAGTATGTTTTTATGTATATGTAAGTGCAGGCAGTGGTCAGGAAAATCTCCATGTGGTCACCTTTCACATAGGTTAGGGCAGATTTATCCTTGTTCACTGCTGTGAAGACCAGGCTAGCTAACAGGTGGGGTCTTGGAAGATTAACTATCTCTACTACCAGTCTTGTTCCTGGGATCACACACATTTGCCCTGAGGTATAGATTTTTTGACTCACATTTTCTAGGAGGGCTGTGTTTAAAGTGAAAACAACTACAACTAAGTACTCATAAGAGTGAAGTTATGTGACAATATCCAAATCCCAGGGTTCTGACAGAATGTGCTCATTTCAGCATGTAAGATCCATTTTATTTTAGGAGGGGTGCACTCACATAGGCACATTAAACTGTAGAACACATTTAAAGAAGGTAGTAAAAAGCATAACACACTCATAGTTGACATATAATTTTTCAAATATGGATCAGTGATATGGATCAGTGGTTCCAGTGTTTCCTATCAATTTTAAAGACTATAGTTTGGATCCCCAGAACATTTAAGTGCTAGATAAGTATGGCTAGGTGTCCACAACCCCTGTGTGAAAAGACAAGATCCCCAGGGTGAACTGGCTAGTTCAACTCCTGAATAGGTTTGCTATGAGTTCAAATTAAAAGATCCTGTTTTAACATGTGAGAGGAGAACAGTCAAGAAAGACTCCTGACATTAACTTCTAGACTCCATATGAATGGAAGTGCATGCAAAACACACACACACACACACACACACACACACACACACACACACACACACACACACACTCACACACACTATAAATGAAAACAAAAGCAAAATACGACAGACATTCTTATATGCTTACTCCCTGGCTCTTACTAGTGTCTCTACATAGTCAAAAGAGTAGGAAAATGTTGTGGAGCACCACACAACAGTAGTCACAGCATTGCTTCTGCATGCCAGCTTGATAATGATGTGCTTTTCAATTTAGCATAATATGTGTGCTTTGTGTTATTGATATCACAGCCTCAATGTTCAGACATCAGTATAGAAATATGTGGAAAGTACTAAATTCTAGGGAAAGAACTAATGATAAGAACAAGCACTCCCTCAGATACTTTGGGTCAGTAGAGAACTAATGGATAGCATATACAGTTTGGTGTAGATAAACACTGAATACTAAGTTTCCCAAAGTGGACTGAAAAAGGAAGATCTGATGCTCTTTAAGTGCCTTAGGCACAATGAATCAAAGAAGACTGACTGGTTAGAATAAGTGATGTAATGTCAAAAATTGTGTTGTGTTTATATGTTTGTGTGTGCTTGTGTACATGTGGAAGTGACAGGTCAAAGATGGTTGTTTCTCCTTAAGAGTCCCTTACCTTGATTTTTATGCCAGGGCCTGACATTGAGGCCTAGGGCTCAGTAAGTAGGCCAGGCTGGCTGGCTAACAAGGCCCAGCCATCCTCACCTCCATGCCCTCCCACTGATCAGTTTACAGGCTTGTTCCACAATTCCTGCCTTCTACATAGGTGATAATGATTCTTGATTTATAATTCATTATAGTTATAATGAAATGGTCTCTTAGCATGTCTCAACCACTCCCCATTTCTTATCACCTATACTTGAGTTACAAAGTGCCATGCCCCACAGATGTCAGCAACAGCACTATAACTATATCGGGAAAGAAAATTCCCAGATGATTTATCATAATGGTATCTAGTGTTGTGAAAATGACCACTGATGCCTTGATGCCCTGTTACAAGCCTCATTGGTTTTCACTGCTTTGCCATTCTATACAGCATTTCCTCCAAACACAGCCAAACAGGTACCTCAGAAGCTGTCGAGCATGCTGCTTGCTAACTGCCTTGCAGGCATTTTTATATTCAGATGTCTTTCTTTTACAGTGAAAGAAAACCTGTCTAGGAACAGTACTGTCCATCGTGATCTCAGGCTTCCTACATCAATGAACAATCAATATTCACCCTCATCATACCTATTGGCCAATGTTCTTTAGACAACTCACCAATTGAGGTTCTTCTCTCAAATGACTTTAGGCTCTACCAAGTTTAAAATTAAAGCTAAGGAGAACTGAAAATCAACCTCCTGATATTCATTCTCTACCTTGTTTGAGAGAGGTTTTCTTTGTTTTACACTGCTATACATAACAGACAGTCCAGTGCATGAGGCTTTGAGTGTTCTCTTGTCATTTGCTCCAGTCTCACCATGGAGCACTTGGATTCCAGATTTACATTACTCCATCTGGCTTTTACATGGGTTCTGGTCCCCTTGCTTGTGTGATAAAAGTTTGATACATTGAGCTATCTTCCTAAGGCCTGCCTGTGGGTTTATGGAGATATTTAGACAATGTATAAGGTTCTTGAGTTCATGACTGAAGTGTTGCCTTGGAACTACTGCAGATGTGGAGGGATAAGGTACTAAGAAAGAGATATAGACTTCAAACTCATACTCAGACTCTCTGACATCTGATCCTACACCTGTAGCAGGAACACTCCAATGTGCTTGTGTTTATTGCTATCCTCCACTCAGATGTCAATACTCTGGCATGTCAACTTGGAGCACCTGAGTTAGAAAAGAGCAAAAGTTCCATAGCAATGACGAGCTGGAAAAGACAAAGAAGAAAAAGCGAAGAACTTGCTTGAAAGTGATTTCAAATATATTTTCTAACAGTTTGTGACCAGGAGCTGGAATCTAGCACCATGCAAGCCTAACAAGCAAGACACACAGAGACAGACATATATATTTCACACACACACACACACACACACACACACACACACACACACACACACACACACACACACACGTACAGACCTCAGAAATGCACAGACACTGACTACATCTCAAACGCTACTATGGCTTTCCTGTAACATATAATCCTGCTTCAATATAAAGGCTAAAAAGAAAATTTAGGTAAAATTGTTCTCTCTACTTACTGAAAAGTTCCCCAGGGTTAGGCAAAAGGCTACATAATTCATTAGTATACTGTGTTGAGTTATCCAACATATACACACAATTCTACAGGTTTTGCCAATGTAACTCACACAAAACTGCAATTTGGCATTGACGTCACTGGTTATGTGAATGTCTCTACCATGTTAGTCATTTTCTTAAGTTCTCTCCCTCCGAGGGTAGTGATTTTCTAAGACTCGCATTCTAATTAGTGTGGGCTATCAGTTTAGCATCGCATCAACAGTTCTGTCCTGCCTGACATTCTTGTCACCTTGGTTTGTCTCTACTGCATAGTCCTGGAAGCAGAGAATCCTTTAATGCCCGTTGCAGGTGGTAAATAGAACAATGAACTCCTTATGAGCTGAACTTTTCCCCAACACTGCAATTTCAAATCTCTCTATTACCACTATGACAGAATTAAATATTGAAAAAACAGAAAATAAGGAAGAAGAAAGTGACCTTTCAGTTTTCCTTTGCAGATATTAAGGAAACTACACAGGCATAGAAAGTAATCAAATCCCTCTGGCCACTTTTCAAAGAAATTAAAAATATATATAAGTAAACAGCTCTATGAAATAGATGAAGAAACTCCTAACTAAAGTTGCTGAATACTACAGTAAAGAAATGGAAATTATCCTCAGGGGACAATCCTACCCTGGACTCTGGGTGACTTTGTAGATGAAAAAAACAAGGGGGCAGAAGCTGTGTGGCCCATTCCCTGGCTTTCTGACCTCTCCCTAGGCAAGCTAAAGTAGTTTGATTTTACACAGTGGGGTGGGGGACATACTGACTCTTTACTACAGAGAAATACATCTAAGTGAAGTTGTGGAGGCAAATTAGAAAGCAGTGAGAAAGCTATGCTCAGTCTGGCTTTCCATCTACCCACCATATATTAATTCTAATAAGAACCCATACCAATGCTTTCATCTCCAACTTAAGATCTGCCTCTGAGCAAATCTGCTCTCTCCATGTATACACTGAGATCTCTTTCCACTCCTAGTGACAATCTGTCCTGAGACACACATTCAACTCCCAATATTTCAGTCCATACACCTAATGTTTTCACTAAAACAACTTATTTACCTCATAAGGTCGTTTGGAGGATGAGTGAGAAAAACTCTATGCACCATTGCCTTCAAAGTACATGGCGAATGATGAATCCAGAAAGAAATGTGTGGAGATGACTCAGAGAGTTAAGTCCTGGCAATGTAAGCTGGAGTCTTGGAGTTTGAATGTCTAGAACCCACAAGAACTAGGATATGATAGCACATATTTCTAACCTCAGAGTTCTTCTGCTAAAGAATCCTGGATATTCACATGCCAGCTAGCCTAGTACACACAAGAGGAAACTGTGCCTCAAACATGGAAGGCAGGCAAAAACTAACACCCAAGTCTATCCTCCAACCTCCACACTCACACCATGATTCAAATGTAAGAAAACACACAAATACCTGAGAGTATCACAGGTGCATGTATGTTCACTCGTGTGCTCACACACAGACACACAGACACTCACACACTGAGCATATGTGATGCTAAGAGAATGTTTGCTATAACTAGAGTCTAGAGTCTAGGCTCCTATAGAATGAGAATGCTAAGTGCAAATGCAGGGATTCCAGGATGCATTAGTGTGGTGAGCACCACACTAAGGAAAATGGAATTTGGAGAAGAAGGACTATTGTGATCAAGAATATTACACATGCATGGTGCATGCGTGAATGTGTGTGTGTGTGTGTGTGTGTGTGTGTGTGTGTGTGTGTGTGTACAAGTTCATGGTTGATGTGTAAGACACATTTATAGAAACGTAAATGTAAACACAACTTGCTACAGGATGCAATCATATTTTGGAAAGGATAATGTTGTTGTTCTAGGACCTGTTAATTTTCCTGCCCACACCTTCAGTATGGGAGGAAGTCATGGAGAGGGCAGGTTCTGAATTGATTGATTGACAGCATCATGAGACTCAGCACCCAAGCACAAGGCCTGACACCATATCCAACTCATTTCTTCTTTCTGCAAAAAGACAGAAATATCCATATTCATTATAGCTTGGTACATTGAATAGGATTGTTTTGGACTTTTATTTCTTTGTGTTGATTAATACACAGTGATGAGTGTACATAACTGTATTTAAAAGTCTCCTGAAGCCTGTGGAGATGGCTCAGCAATTAAAGCAGGTGCTGTACGGGACAGAAGACAAGGATATTAATACATAGAACCCAGGCAAATATCACGTAGTTATGGCAGCTCACCTCTACGTGCATCTTTTGGAAGCAGGCAAGGGATTTCTGGGAGATTAGCCAAATAGGCAAGTTCTGAGTTTAAAATACCCCGACTCAATGAATAAGATAGAGAGGGATTGGGAAACTTTCCCTCATCAATCTTTGGCCTGTATACATTGGCAACACATGTGCATATCCATCCACTCACCTGTGTTCACAGAAACAAGCACAAACCTCCAGTTAAACCACACCATACATACTTGAAAATGAGAAAAGACAAATATGTTTCTAGACATCTGTATTCTTGAACAAAACAGACACCCACATTCTGGGTCACTCTGTGTCATTCAGGAATGCTCTGCATTTTTATGCACATACAAAGGGAACTTGTCTTTCAATACACATGCACTGTGTATACTTACACAAATTAAACTGTGAATTTCTTCCACATAAGAACATGTCTTAGTGAGCCTTTCAGATCAGTAAATGAAATCTTTAATTTCTTTTAAAGATGCATGATATCAAACTGTGTGGGCATGTCATCATCTCTCTCAATCTATCTTCAACTAATGGGCATGTGGGTTGTCACTTATTACTACTATTAAAATAGTATAGCTGAGGATAGCTCAGTAAGAAAACCATTTGGTGCATAAACATGACAACTCAAATTCAACTCCTAGGTAAAAACTGGATGCAATGGCACTGATTGTAATCCTAGTACTGGTAAGATAGAGAACTGCCCCTGTCCTTCTTAAGTAGTCAGATTAGCGCCTAACTTGTGGACTGTCTATTAGTTAGAGACCCTGCTCCAAATTTAAGGTGACCAGGACATGAGGAACAAAAGCTAAAGTTGAACTCTGTCTTCAACATGCACATGTGTGCATATGTACATATGCAAATAAAGCTACATAACTAAATAATTGAACAAATGAATAAATAAATAAATAAATAAATAAATAAATAGCAAGTAATAGTTCAGTGTCTTTGTACACAAGATATTATACAAATATTTGAATACATATATAAAAAAATCCTGATAGCAAGATTGCTCGATCAAAATATAAACACTGATCTTATTTGCAAATATTCAGAATTGTGACCCCAAATTCAGAGAGTCTCTGTCTCTTGTTCAAAGGAGTAAAAAGACAATGAAAGAGCATATATGTGCACCCTATTCAATTCATCTTCCCATAAATTTGAACTAGCATGTATCCTGTATACACTCATATACACTCTCCGTAAGCTTGCCGTTATTATAACCCAGCAGGACAGTAATTTCCAACGATCCTCCTGTTTCCACTTCCACAGGGCCAGGACTACAGACATATATCACACTGCATAGCATTTTTACATGGATGCTGGGAATTGAGCTCAAATTTTCATGTAGAGTGCCAAGGGGAAATTACAGACAAAGTGTGATAAGTAGTTTTACAAATGTGACAAAATCTTATATCTCCTGGGAAGGGATTCTTTATGATGGATTGTCTAGATTACATTGACCTGTGGGCATGTATGTGAGGGATTCTTTTGATTATGTTAAAATACCTGCCTACTGTGGATTGCATCATTCCCTATCAGGAGAATGAACTGTAAAAGAGAAGAAAAATCAAACAACGAAAACAAAACAACAACAACCACCCACCCACCCTCACTCTCGTAAACTGAGCATAGACATGCACTGATCTCTGTCCTTTATGAATGTATTGTGAACTGTTTCGCTAGTTCCTGTAGTTGTGACTTTCTTTTTTTTTTTTTTTTTTTGGTTTTTCGAGACAGGGTTTCTCTGTGTAGCCCTGGCTGTCCTGGAACTCACTCTGTAGACCAGGCTGGCCTCGAACTCAGAAATCCGCCTGTCTCTGCCTCCCAAGTGATGGGATTAAAGTGATGCGCCACCACTGCCTGACACTTTCTTTCTATAATGAACTAGAAGCTTAAGTCATGAGCTTTTAAAAATAAAGCCTTTTCTCCTAGTTACTTTGGTCAGAGTTAAAAGCACAGCAACAGCAAATAAAACTAAGGCATCAATATATACATATATACATATATACATATGTGTGTGTGTAATTATGTGTGTTTGTACACATGCAAGCTCTGTGTACTGCATATGTGCTTACAGGGCATAGAGAGGTTAGACAACGGAACTGGAAATCATGGCACTGCAGTTACAGAGAGCTGTGAGTCTCTGTACAACAGAGTTACAACACCATGTTGGTGCTGGGAATTAAACATGGACCCTTAAGAAGAGAAGCTAGTCCTCTTACTGATACTCAGCTTCCTTACATGGGTTCTAAGGATCCAACCCAATTACGCGTGCTTGTGAGCACTTTATCTGCTGAGCCAAATTGCCAGCCTTGAACCAGGTTTTTACCAAGACATCATCATCTTAAAATGATAAAAGTGGAACTTTGAAGAGAGTGTAAGCTCAGAGCTTTCATCATGACTACAGACCCTCTCAGCATTGGTGGGAGTGGAGGTGGGTGGGTGAACACCCACATAGAAGCAGGGAAGGAGGGTTAGATAGGGAGTTTCTGGGGGCAAAACTGGGAAAGGGGATGACATTTGAAATATAAATAAAGAGAATATTCAATAAAAAAAAAAAATCAATGCAAGCTTCAGCAGTCCTGACCAGTGCAGTCAATTAGGCTTCCAAACTCAGAATGATTCTTATCTACAAAATTATGAATGGTGTCATCGTTGAATTTTTGCTTGGGAAATGAAATCATCTGAGATAGAACAGGTCCTGGAGTCATTATAGCATTTGGTTTTTAGAGTCAATGCATTCTTAGTGGCCCAACAATTGATGTCTCATACTCTGCCAAACTCCTGGTCTTCATATTGGCATAGTGTATGCATGATGCAAATCTAGAGCCTGTCCCATCCCCAACATGCACAGAAGAGTTAAGGTAGGTCACACATTTCAGTGACATCATCTTAACACAAGACATAAAAGAATATACCTACCTAGGTTGTCAATATCATAGCAAAATAGGCAGACATCTCATTAGAGACAAGTTCTCATCAACTGTTCATTTAGGTAACATGTCTTGAAGCAAGAGTCATAAACTCTTAAAGTGGGGAGGGCTTTTGGCAAGAAGACTCTAACTTTTACATTGAATATGACACAATATTAAGGATCTGAAAAGCAGGTATCCAATGAACCATATGTATGCACTTTTCTATGCCCAAGGGAGTTCTGTTAACTTGTAGTTCCTGCACTTTATTCATGTTGATGTAAGGTGTGAATATAAAGTAGTAAATAGCAAATAACCATCAAAGATCAAGAAAAACGAGCAAAAGTAATGGAATTAAAATATTATATATATAGTGTGTGTGTGTGTGTGTGTGTGTGTGTGTGTGTGTGTGTGTGTGTGCATTTCTACAGTGTGGAGGTCTGAGAACAGCTTTTACTATTTAGTTGTATCTTTCTACTTTGGCCTGCTGTTGTCATGGAACTCAAGCTGTCAGGCATGCATAATAAGTGCTTTTATGTCCTGAACCATCTCTGTGGCTCATATTTTCTTATTTTTGTACCCATAGTTTGTATTTAGCCTCCTCTATCACATATTTAATCAGTTATAGAGGTAATATAGACAACATAAAATTTTATTGATTGCTCCCATTAGACAGTACAAATTCATATAACCACACAACATGTACAAAGGCACTTTTGTAAGTTATTCTTAACCAACTGAGTGTGCTGAAATCTCACACTAAACTTTCCTTTATTTGCATCAGTGGATACACACACTTTCAGGATGCACCTGCTAGTTTGGACATTTGTTGTGAGCTCTTAGGAAGCATTTGTTTGCCTCATCTTCCCATGAAATTATAAGCCCATATGCAGGTACTGTCTCCTGCTCCAAGCACAGAGATCCCTTTATTACTAGAGGAATATTTATAAAACTAAATAAAATGCAGAATGGAGATTGCACATTCAAACTTATGAATATAAAAAAGCCAAGTTCCTATGCATATACTTGACTGTATTTGGCCACAGGTGTAAGGTAGAACAATAAAGCAGATCTGTATCTCAGGATTGTAGACTCAAGCTGGAATCAGAGCTCACATTAAAGAAAGGTAGTCAGAATGATGGAGTTCATAAGAGAGTCAATGAGGAAAGCAACAACAAGCAAAAGGGAAAAGGATTACCAGATAGTTGTTTCAGGAGAGACCTGGATGAGGTTGATGTACTGACAGTGGACTACTGACATTTTGCTTTATGTGTAGTCTCACAGGTACATATGAGTGTGTGTTTTATGTCTATGACTTATGTACTTGTTGATGTATATGTGTCCATATGTGATAAGGCCAGAGATCAACAATGGTTGTGGTACCTTAATGGATTTCCACATCAATTTCTGAACCAATCTCTTACTAAACCTGAAACTTATCAATTAGGCTTGGTTCACTGGCCAAAAACATCAAGTATCACTTTTTTAATCACCCTCCCTACAATCCAGCACTGAATGACAGGTATTTGTAGATATGTTTAGCATTTTGCATTGGATCAGGGATCTGAACTGTGGTCCTTGTGGTTGTATATCAGGCAGTTTACCTACTAAAACCATATTTTCCTCAGTTTAACGTCACCACAACTAGGGTTATGAGACCTTAGATTGTTCTGAGAGGTTGCTTATATACTTTGACACTCATAAGTAGGTCTCTCTGATTTTTAAACATTCTACTCAAAGACTGTCTTCCAAGGTTAAGTGTCTCTGTTTATTTGGTGCATTTACCACTCAGAGCTCTTTTCAATCTCTTCCTTCATTTGATCTTTAGAAAGGCCCTTGACTGAGATCACCCACACCAGAAAGGGGAGATGAGAACACAGAGAGGGTGAAGATCCATTATTGATTCATAAGTGTGTCTCCTCTGATCTCTCATGAGCTCTAAATTGTCTGGTAAATGAGTGGACTGAAAATGATTATATAATTAAAGTGTAGTTTGTCTGGTGGTGCTACATGAATAATGCATGCAGCATCCACAGCACTGGATACAGCACTTAAGCAAGCCCTTCATCAGATGCCTTTTATTATCTGTCTAGCAGATAATAAAAATAAATGCAATGAAATTTGGACAAATTCTATACATACCTTGGGACATACAATAGGAAGCAACAGAACACAAAAGAAGAGAACTCTTGAGAATTCGGGGTATATTTGGATTTCTAAGACATTTGGATGCCCATTATGGAAAAGGCTTGTGTGCAATGCATATCCTTGACTAAAAATTGAAAGTGCAAATTGTAGCAGTTACTACAGATAAGCAAGAGTTTCCTTTCTGCCTAGCATAGAGGTAGGTACAGCAGGTGAGGTTTTTCATGAAATGTTCAGTCTGTTTTGATATACATGCTTATGTATGAACCTGGAGGGCACCCAGCAAAGTTTTCAGGTCTGTATGTGCTATGACAAATAATTATAGCAGAAGTATATGGTTACTAATAAAAATAGAAACATTTTATTTGAAAAGTGGAAGCATTCTGAGATTGCAAGAGGACTAGTGATCTTAGAAGACATCTTTTCCTAAAGCTCTAGGCATGAGGCTCATGACCCTTCAGTAGTCGTTTTCATTACACATAGGTATTCTACATATGCTATCATGGGATTTTTCTCATGCATCCTCTTATTGATTTTTTTCTTTTATATATCCTGGGTGACCAAGAATTTTTAGTCTTTTTTAAATTGGCTTCTTTCTTATTATATTTTACTTATTTGGTGTATTATGTAAGTGATCCTGTTTGTTTATGCTCATGTATATATTTATGTGTATATGTATGTATGTGTATATGCAAATGTATATATATGTGTGTGTATGTGTGTGTATGTGTATGTATATGTATGTATATATGTATATATGTATATATGTATATATGTATGTGAGAGACAGGGACAGACAGACAGAGAGAAGTTTATATGGCATAAAGCATTCATCAAGATGATGTTGCTCCTAGGGATCCAGCTCAAGTCTTTAGACTTTATAGGAAGAGTCCTCAGCTGTGGGACAATCTGAAATGGCTTCTTCTGTGTGTCAATCTTATTGCTGCTGCTTCTATATTCTGAGACAGCTCAGATGAGATCCATTTTTTATAACAGTGAGAAACATGGATGTTACCAATGTGCCCAACTTTACCTGAATTCTGATACATAGGTACCTATTATAACTTTCATTTGATTACCTGGGGGAATGATGGTATTGTTTTCTCCTTGCAGCTCTAAATCATTTTATTCTTAGTCTAGGCTCCAAAATTGATGTGAATGACTGAAAACAGTGGAGAAGCTATAACATAATAGTTGCAAAACCAAAAGAACAGGTGTGAAAAGAAAGAGCCAACCCTCCAAACTCCAAGAGCCAACACTAGTGACTCACTGATGCTGGCATAAACACATCCATGACATTAAATAATCACTTTTTTCTTTTTTTATTGCATATTTTACTTATTTACATTTCAAATGTTGTCTCCTTTACTGGTTTCCCCTCAAGACATCCCATATCCCATCCTGCTTCCCCCTGCTTCTATGTGAGTGCCCCCCCTTACCACCTTCCCACCCTGACATTTGCCTACATTGGGGCATTGAGCCTTCAAAGGACCAAGGACCTCTCCTCCCATTGATGTCCTACATCTATTACATATGCAGCTAGAGCCACGGGTCCCTTCATGTGTACACTTTTGTTGGTGATTTAGTCCCTGAGAGCTGGGGGGCAGGGTGGTTGGCTGATATTGTTTTTTTTTTTTCCTATGGATTGCAAACATCTTCAGCTCCTTCATTCTTCCTCTTTAATTGGGAAACCCGTGCACGGTCCAATGGTTGGTTGTAAGCATCTGCCTCTATATTTGTAAGGCTCTGGCACAGCCTCTCAGGAGACACCTATATCAGGCTCCTGTCAGCAAAAACTTCATGGCATCAGCCCCAGTGTCTAGGTTTGGTGTCTGAATGTGGGATGCCCCAGGTGGGGCAGTCTCTGGATGGCCTTCCTTTCAAACTCAGCTCCACAATTTGTCTCCATAGTTCCTCCCCTGATTATTTTGTTCCCCTCTCTAAGAAGGACTGAAGCATCTTTCTTCTTGAGCTTTAGGTGGTTTGTGAATTGTGTATTGGGTATTCAGAGCTTTTGGGATAATATCCACTTGTCAATGAGTGCATACAATGTGTTTTCTTTTGTGATTAGATTACTTTGCTCAAGATGATATTTTCTAAATCCATCCATTTGCCTAAGAATCTCATGAAGTCATTGTTTTTAATAATTAAGTAGTAATCCACTGTGTAAATGTACATTTTATGTATCCATTCCTCTGTTGAAGGACATCTGGGTTCTTTCCAGCTTCTGGCTATTATAAATAAGGCTGCGATGCATATAGTAGAGCATGTGTCCTTGTTATATGTTGAAACATGTTTTGGGTATATGCCCAGGCTTCATCCCCGGGATGCAGGTATGGTTCAACATATGGAGGTCCTTCAATGTAATTCACTATGTAAACAAACTGAAAGAAAAAAAAAAAACACATGACCATTTCATTAGACACTGAGGAAGCATTTGACAGATTTCAACATCCCTTCACAATAAAAGTCTCGAAAAGATCAGTACTTCAAGGCCTATATTTAAACATAGTAAAAGCAATATACAGTAAACCAGTAGCTAACATCAAACTAAATGGAGAGAAACTTGAAGCAATCCCACTAAAATCAGGGACTAGACAAGGCTGGCCACTCTTCCTACCTATTCGAATAGTACTCAAAGTCCTAGCCAGAGCAATTAGACAACAAAAGGAGGTCAAAGGAATACAAATTGGAAAGGCAGAAGTCAAAATATCACTATTTGCAGATGATATGATAGTATACTTAAGTGACCCCCAAAATACCACAAGAGAACTCCTAAACCTGATAAACAACTTAAGCAAAATGGCTGGATATAAAATTAACTCAAACAAATCAGTAACCACCCTCTACTCAAAGGATAAACAGATAGAAAGAAATAAGGGAAATAACACCCTTCACAATAGTCACAAGTAATATAAAATAATTTGATGTTACTCTAACCAAGCAAGTGAAAGATCTGTATGACAAGAACTTCAAGTCTCTAAAGAAAGAAATCAAAGAAGATGTCAGAAGATGGAAAGATTTCCCCTGCTCATGGATTGGCAGTATTAATATAGTAAAAATAGCCATCTTGCTGAAAGCAATCTATAGATTCAATGCAGTCCCCATCAATTTTCCAACTGAATTCTTCATAGGGTTAGAAAGAGCAATTTGAAAATTCATCTGGAATAACAAAAACCTAGTGAGAACTATTCTCAATAATAAAAGAACTTCTGGGGGAATCACCATCCCTGAACTCAAGATGTATTAAAGAGCAATAGTGGAAAAAAAAAACAAAACTCCATGGTATTTGTACAGAGGCAGACACATTGATCAGTGGAATAGAAGTGAAGACCCAGAAATGAACCAACACACATATGGTGACTTGATGTTTGACAAAGGAGCTAAAACCATCCAGTGGAAAAAAGACAGCAATTTCAGCAAGCAGTGCTGGTTCAACTGGAGGTGAGCATGTAAAAGAAGGCAAATCGATTCATTCTTATCTCCTTGTACAAAGCTCAAATTCCAAGTGGATCAAGGACCTCCACATAGAACCAGATACACTGACACTAATAGAAGGAAAGTGGGGAATGGCCTTGAATACTTGGGCACAGGGGAAAATTTCCTGAACAGAACAGCAATGGCTTATGCTCTATGATTAAAAATTGAGAAAATGGCACCTCATAAAATTGCAATGCTTCTGTAAGGCAAAAGACACAGTCAATGGGACAAAACAGCATTCAGCAGATTGGGAAAAGATCTTTACCAATCCTACATCTGATAGAGGGCAAATATACAATATATATATAAAGAACTCAAGAAATTAGACTCCAGAGTACCAAATAACCCTATCAAAAAATGGGGTACAGAGTTAAACAAAGAATTCTCAACTGAGGAATACTGAATGGCTAAGAAGCACCTTAAAAAATACTAAAAAGCAGTATAAAGCAAACCAGTAGCCAACACCATATTACATGGAGTGAACCTTGGAACAATTCCACAAAAATCAGTGACTACATAAGGCTAGCTAAACAAAGAATTTTCAACTAAGGAATATCAAATGTCTGAGAAACACCTAAAGAAATGTTCAACATCCTTTGTCATCAGGGAAATGCAAATCAAAACAACCATGAGATTCTTCCTCACACAAGTCCGAATGGCTAAGATCAAAAATTCAGGTGACAGCAGATGCCGGCAAGGATGTAGAGATGGAGGAACACTCCTCCATTTTTGGTGAGATTGAAAGGTGGTACAACCACTCTGGAAATCAGTCTGGCAGTTCCTCAGAATATTGGACATAGTATTATCCGAGGACCCTCCTATAACTCTGCTGGGCATAGATGCAAAAGATGCTCCAACATATAAAAAAGGACATATGGTCCACTATGTTCATAGCAGCCATATTTATAATATTCAGAAGCTGGGAAGAACCCACATGTCCTTAAACAAAGGAATGGATACAGAAAATGTGATATATTTACATAATGGAATACTACTCAGATATTCAAAACAATGACTTCCTGAAATTTTTAGGTAAATAAATGTTACTAGAAAATATCATCCTAAGTGAGGTAACCCAGTTACAAAAAACACACATGATATGCACTCACTGATACATGGATAATATCCCAAAAGCTTGGAATACCCAAGATACAATTCACAGACCACATAAAGCTCAAGAAGAAAGAAGACAAAACTTTGCATGCTTCGGTCCTTCTTAGAAGGAGAAACAAAATACTTATGGGAGCAAATATGGAGACAAAGTGTGGAACAGAGACTGAAGGAAAGGCCATCCAGAGACTGCCCCTCCTGGGGATCCATCCCATAAACAGCCACCAAACACAGACACTATTGTAGAACCCAAGAAATGCATGCTGACAGGAGCCTGATATAGCTGTTTTCTGAGAAGCTTTGCCAGAGCCTGCAAATACAGAGCAGAATGCTTGCAGCCAACCATCGGGCTGAGCATGGGGTCCCCAGTGGAGGAGTTAAAGAAAGGACTGAAAGAGGTTAAGGGGTTTGCAACCCCATAGGAAGAAATATAATGTGAACCAACCAGATCCCCCAGAGCTCCCAGGTACTAAACCACCAACCAATGAATACACATTTATTGAGCCATAGCTCGAGCTGCATATGTAGCAGAGAATGATTTTGTTGGGCATCAATAGGAGCAGAGGTCCTTGATCTTGTTTTCAATCATGCTTGATGCTCCATTGTAGTGGAATGTGAGAATGGGAGGCAGAAGTGGGTGGGTGATTTGGTGGGGGAACACCCTCATAGTTGCAGGGAGAGGGAGGATCAGATAAGGGGTTTCCAGGGTGGAAACAGGGAAAGGGAATAACATTTGAAATGCAAATAAAGAAAATATCCCCAAAAAACTCATTAAGGAACAGTAAAAAAAAAAAAAAAAGAAAAAAAAAAGAAAAGGAAAAAAAAAGAAAGAAAGAAAGAAAGAAAGAAAGAAAGAAAGAAAGAAAGAAAGAAAGAAAGAAAGAAAGAAAGAGAAAGGAGGGAAGGAAGGAAAGAAAGAATGAAAGAAAGAACGAAAGAATGAAAGAACAAAAGAAAGAAAGAAAGAAAGAAAGAAAGAAAGAAAGAAAGAAAGAAAGAAAGAAAGAAAGAGAAATGTTTAACATTCTCACCCTATTCAAAATGGCTAAGATCAATAACTCAGATGACAACAGATGCTGGGTGAGGATGTGGAGAAAGAGGAACACTCCTCCATTGTTGGTGGAATGGCAAGCTGGTACAACCACTTTGGAAATCAGTCTGGTAGTTCCTCAGAAAATTAGACATTGTACTACCTGAGGACCCAACTATACCACTAATTCATCTTCTTTCTGACCCTTTCTCACACTCAATCCTTCCAAATAGTAGCTTTGATTTGGGTTTTTGCAGTTTCTCCAATATAAGTTCTGAGTCACTATACTGTGTCTGTTCTGGGTTTTCTGTTATTGCATATTTTCACATATATTTTGTACCTCCAACTATGTACCAGGAGGCATGCCCTGACTTTCTCTAGCCAGGCCAATGAAGCTAGGCTGGCTGGAACCAGTAAGAAACAGTGTGGGGTTTAGAAATGTATACCACCACACCCAGATTTTCATAGATCCTTGTTGCAGACTTACACTCTCAAGAAAAGTACTTTACAAAGTGAGCCATTTCCTCAGATCCCATTGATTGAGTCCTGAGAGAAAATTTTCAGTTTAATGCTTAATTCACCGGTGATGCTTGATTAGTATTATTTTTCTGTGTTGAGTTAACACAGACATACAATGATAAAGGATATCATGAAATGCTTTAAGGATCAGCTTCATTTTGCTTTTTTTGTGGGAATAAACAAATAATTAACAAGAAAGGAGAAGGAAAAACGATCATCAAAGGAAATGTGTTAGAAGATCAAGACCAGATTCAACTGCACAGTGTTGAAGCCTTCCTGGAAAACATGAGCCCATATCACAGAATTGGAAAAGAAAAGAAAACTGGAAAGGAAAGGCAAACAAAAAAAAAGGACAGGAAGGGAAAGAAAAGGAAAGGAAAGGAAAGGAAAGGAAAGGAAAGGAAAGGAAAGGAAAGGAAAGGAAAGGAAAGGAAAGGAAAGGAAAGGAAAGGAAAGGAAAGGAAAGAGCAGGGCAGGAAAGGAAAGGAAAGGAAAGGAAAGGAAAGGAAAGGAAAGGAAAGGAAAGGAAAGG
>CM052711.1:78859475-78883081 GCA_028551405.1 Uromys caudimaculatus | reverse complement strand
CCAGCACCATTTGTTGAAGATGCTGTCTATTTTCCACTGAGTGGTTTTAGCTCCTTTGTCGAAGATCAAGTGACCATAGGTATGTGAGTTCATTTCTGGGTCCTCAATTCTATTCCATTGATCTACCTGCCTGTCACTGTACCAATACCATGCAGTTTTTATCACTACTGCTCTGTAGTACAGCTTGAAAGTAACATGCATTTTTATAGACAAGAATGTGGAGCTAAGTGACATGAAGCAACTGTCATTTTTGTTGACCATAACTGTTGCCTACACTAGGTATTGTCATATTCTTAGTATTTTACTCAAATAATCAGAATAAAGACACTTGGATTTCAAATCAGCAAGAAAAAAACACTAAAGTAAAGCAAATTTCAAAAACACAGTGCAAATAGTAGCATCCCTCCTGGGCAGGAGAGTATTCAGGGGTCTCAGGTTGTTTCGAGGGCACTCTTTATGGAAATCTAGAGGAAGAAAGACATTGCCAAGATGTATAATTTAAATGGCTTTAAACCCTTGTAGATCATCCTTCTTCTTTCCTTAACTAGATATGACCTGGAATACATTTGAATTGAAATGCTTCATTAAAAGTTCTTGCTGGTTGTTAGAGAAGACATTGTTCAAAGACTGGTGTTCAGTTAACTCAATGCAAATGGGGTCATTGGCTGCTATGTGTACCATTAGGACAATGGTTTTTATATATGGTATGTGAAGATAAGGTTGCTAGGTTTCCACATGGATTTTTAAAAGAATACATATACAATCTTAGATAAGTGGAGTTCCAAGTTTCTAAGATGTTTCTAAAGCTTACATGGCTTACTATTATGACGAGTGGGCAAGTTCTTTTCTTGATTCTAACTATAAAACGTCTTTCTAGCAACTAAGACCACCTCTAAAAACTTTCTTCCTAACATTATTTGAATCAAGTCAGGAATTCTGTAGAATCACTCTCTAATTGTCTATATAGCATCACTACAAAATACTACAACTTCCTAGATCTGCAGAAATCTGCTCAAAACCTAGTGATTGTTATATATTTAATAACAGCAGGAAACACATATTAAAAGCAGGAATCTTTCCTCAGATTTAAAACTTTTCAGCCTCACCTAGAGAAGCATATCCACCATAGATTTTAGTCCACGGTGGAATCATCTCAGGAAGAACCCCTGCTAGTTTTTAGCTTCCCCTAAATGGCTTTTTGCACTTCCTTTGAGAATGGAGCAATAAGATTTCCTGACTTAGGGAAGTCCTATAGTTCAATACTAATACATCTTTCTTATAGGATTATGTATGCATGTCTTATATGTATTAACACATGTGCACATGGACTCATGGCTGTCAAAGATTAATATTGCATCTATTCTGTAATCCCTCTCTAACTTATTCTTTGAAACAGATCTCTCTTTGAACCTGGAGCATACCAATTCAGCTGGCCTAGATGGCCAATAATCCCCAGGATCCGTGTGTCTTCATCTCCATAGCACTGTGATTAGAGGCATTTAGTGTTAGGCTGGAGATCTCAAACAAAGACCCTCATGCTTGCACAGTGAACACTTTATAAACAAGTCATCTTAGAAGCATCAAATATTTCTTCTTTATAAAACAATTAATTAATAGTCACTGAAAACTTGATGGAAAGAATCTATTTCACATGATTTTCAGAAGCATTCTATTTCCTTGGTTTTAACTTTTCTTTCACCTGTATTCACACCTCCTAATAGAAAATAGGAATATTTATATATTATTCCTATTTATATGTATGTATATATATATATATGTATATTTATACATATTATATATACTAATTATATATATGTAAAATATTGGCATTGCTTAAGGGATACATACATAGTAGTTTGATGTTGGTTGATTTTATTCATTTCATAACAGAAAGTTTGCAGGTATCTCAGTTTGTGAGCTGACAATGGGAATTATTCCCATTTCTTATGCAGAGGTCAGAAACCTGTATGCAAAAGGTCAGACAGTAAACACACTTGCCTTTTAAGGCCATATGGTTTCTGTCATAGTTTCTCAACTCTTCTGTTAGATCAGCAAACTGCACAGTATATAAATGCATAAGTGCATGACCACCCCAGTCAAACTCTCTTTGAAAACAATGATAGCAGGTGACATTTTGCCTGTAGTTCATAGTTTCCCAGCCCCTGGTCTTACTCACTGAAAAGATCAATTGAAATTCTGTGCCAGTTTTCCCTCAACCAATTGTTTGGCCATTGCTGAAACTATTTACCCGCACTGTGTTTAACTTTTCTTCCTATAGGATACAAAATGGTTGGATAAAATGACTCTATATATTCTTTCATAGCTCACAGGGAGAATTCAATGATGTCATTGACATTTCAAAAAAAGCGGATTAAATAAAAGTAAATAAAGAAGACCAAATAATTCTTTACAGCCAATATGCATATGATTGTGTGTGTGAAGCGGTGATATGAACATATGTGTGCATGCATATAGAGGAAAAAACAAACAAAAAACCACAAATAAACAAACAAACAAACCAGAAAAATTCCAGCCCCCCCCCCCAAAAAAATACTGGTGTCTTCTTTCATCGCCCTCTATTTTATCTTCAGTCATGCAGTTCTCCTGTCCCTCTCTTCCCTTCCTCAGGGTTATAGATAATAACAAACATACCAGGTTTCTACTTGGGGGTATGATCTGAACTGGATTTACAAGTACTTTATTGAGTGGCCTACCTTTCCATCTTGAACAACTCTTTGGTGGTAGATGCTATATAATCTAGTCTTATTAAGCCTGGTGTTTGCCTGATCCATCATTTTTTTTCCTATTTTAAGATCAATTGACCATGACAGAGAAGTAACAAAGTACAAAAAACTAACCATGCAAGTGTGAAGAATAGTGCTATAATCAAATAAAAATTATACCAGAATTAATTTGACACCTGCCTAATGATATGCATAATGTACTTTTGAACCATGGTAATTAGGTATAAATGGTAAGCTGTTGACACAAGTTATTGTAATTAGCATTGCTCCTGCTCAGGCAGGCATTCTGTTGAATTCTATATTTCTCATAATTTGTATCTTTGGGATTTGTTAATAACCATCATTGTTGATAGACTTTATAACAAGAAAAACAAAGCTTTGAAAATTTGTCACCAAAGTGCTGTAAGAAATCGTGTCAATATTCTAATAAGCTCGTGTGAATCTCCTGAAAAGAAATTAATGATAGTATACTAAAAACATAATTGATTATAAGCAAAAGGTTAAGATCAGAAGAAATATCAATTAGGAAAGGCAGTATAGACAATAGAAATGACTAAGCTCTGTGTTCCTTCCAGTCATGCTTAGGTGATAAAATTTGTGCAATAAATGCTTAATGCATCAGATTATTTATGATTTTTATAATAGTTCTGAAGTCAGCCATGTAAGTTTTGTTGTACAGATAGAGTCAGAGAGATATGCATATGTTAAGGAGACACTAGTAGTAAATGAGCAGAGCTGATTAAAACTTGATCTCCATGACCAGTCTCATATTCTATGGTACAGAATATGGTGGAATCTAGAGAAACAGAGTGAAAAGAAAATGGTAAGGCTAGAATTTGAGGAAAATAAACCCCAAACCTATGTCATTTAGAACTGTACGGATTAGGAAAGAAATAACTTACATGTCTTTAAACACACACACACACTGTCATGAGCTACATGGACAACATTCCTAATGACTCCCAGTAATTAGTATGTGATCGGCAATTATTCAGTGATTTTGCAATAATGACATGCTTCAAAATTTGTCAAGCATTTAGGTATCAATGCAGTTATTTAAAAAGCACTGCTGTTTTTTTTTTTTTTCTTTGAGTGTGGAATCCTTCTTGCTTTTAAATGACATCCATTCTTTAATGAAATAGAACCTAGAAAGAATATCATCTCTGTGCTCATAGCAGAGGAAGGCAAAAATGAAATGAAAGAAAGAAGAAAGGAAGATTTCAAGAGTTTAAAAATGTAAAAGAAACAAATGTTAAAAGAAATGTACCGCTGCTGCCAGGACCTGTGGGGCTGTGACAGTGACATCCACTGACATGGATCCTGTGTTACTGATTCGATAAAAAGCTTGGGTATATCCCCTTTTCTATGCATACCTCTAGCTAAGTAACTCCATTAAAATTAGAACATCAGTGCTGGGACCTATAATTATTTCATTAAGAGAATAATATTGTACACATAGTTTTACTTGATATGGTTTGCCTTCCTTATAAAGGAAGTATGTTTTAGTGAAACTACAAATAAAAGTGTTTAAACCCTTATGATTTTTAATCCCAATTCACAATTAAATGAGCTCTAGAATCACTTGAGTGGCAGACTTCTGGATACGCCTGTGAGTGACTATATTAGATTAACTGACATGGGTAAATATGCCTGAAATGAGTGACAACATTCTCTATGCTGGATCCTGGCATGAGCACATTCATCATGCATTACACTCTGGTTCTCAGCTCTCTGCAATGTGACCAGCTAAATCATCTTTCTGCTTCTGTGACTTCTGAGACAAGAGGAATTGTAACCTCATACTAGGAGTTAAAATAAAACCGTTTTCTCACTCAAGATGCTTCTTTCTGAGTGCTTTAACACAAGAAGAGGCAAGGTAACTAACATAACCCTTATTACATATAAGCACTATATATTTCAAATCTAACTTATGTTTAGCATTGAACCAAACATTCAATTGCTCTTACTTTATTTGACCATGGTAACAATTATGAAGGCATCTGCTTTATTATCCTCATTACACAGACAGTAAATGACAGTAGAAGGCTATCAAATTCTCCCAAAGACTTAGATCTAGGTCCTGAACTAGGATTTAAATTCAAAACCTAGAGAAAATGGTTTGATTACTGCTGAGTGTTTCTCCAGTTATCAGGACAATGCAACTTCAACCATCCCAGACATACAAACGATGCCACTGGGACTCAAAGTGAAGAAACAGCATCCTCCATGTTTATTACCATCATGTGCCTATCCATACTGTGAAATGAAGCTTTAAATGTAGAAATCACGTCTAGTAAAGACAGAGTGACTTTTTAAGCAAGAATTTTATCTAAAATGATCAAAAGTGAAAAATGCTAGTTGGTTTTTTTGTGGAAATGAAACTAGGACTTATTTAGCTACCATTGCTCTAGAAGAATCATAAACCTAAGATTAATGAACCTATAATAGTCTACTTGTATTTCTTTAAAGCTATGTATTTATTTAGTGTGTGTTCACCCACATTCATACCTACCACGACATGAATGTGGAGGTCACAGGATGTCATTTGTGAGTTGGCCCTCTCCTTCTAGTATGTGGATCTCAGGGATCAAACTAAGGTTATCAGGCTTGTCAGCAAGCTCCCTGACATCTTGAGTCAATTTGCCAGAATAATGACTTTATTCCTAAGCATATTGTCTTTGTTTTCCTGTATGATTCTTTTTCCTCTCTACCATATAATGTATGCAAATATTACCACAGAGGTAAGAATCTCATTGAAAGGCTGAGTATCCTGAATCCAAATTTTGTATAAAGTAAATACTATTCTTAATGTTGACTAAAATAAATCCTGATGTGCTGTTGACAGTATACCTGTAAAATGTTATTGAATTCAAGCATTATTGAGCCATTCCACTATGATACTTTATTATTTGAAATCACACAATTATAAATGTAAGACTAATCTTAATCCTAACCCTCATTTCACTTCAAAATAAGGAAAACTGAATCTCAGACATGTGAACATAGTCAGTAATGGTTGGAGTCGGGCTGGCCCAGAAGTCAAGTGACCTGATATCTAGACTGTTCTTAGGCTTCAGCCAGGTTGCTGATATGCTGCCTCTTGCTTAGGAAGCACAGCAGTAGCAGGATCACATTATTCATGACAAGTCATCATGGCTGGAGATGCTCAGGAAGTAAGCATCTTATCCACCAGCTGGCAGATAGTTTTTGTTTATTAGATATGTCATGATGGCATCAGCATGCCTTGAGGGGTGAAGATGGGATACCGAATGTATTCTAAATCAAGGAATTTCCAGAGATAAAGACTGGCTATTGAGATCATTTTATACCAATTAAGCAAGCAAATATTAAGCATTTTCTTAATCTTATGATTAATACAGAAAATGATGAATTTGTTTGACAATTCCATTTTGAAGGCAGGGTGGATTTTTCTTTATCTCTAGACTACAGGAAAGCTACACCCCTCTGAGATAACCATTGAAACTATACACTCCTCCATGCCAATTTCATAGGTTTTCTTTGCCTTCTAATCAATTTCTCTAGGTTTCTTATGTGTTTGTCCTGGTTCACGTGCATGTGGACACATGTATTTAGCCATATGTGTACCTAGATGTATGTGCATGTGAAAACCAGAAGTCAATATTGGGACTCTTTCTCAATTGCACCTTAATATCTATATCTATATCTCTATATCTATATCTCTATATCTCTATCTCTATCTCTATCTCTATCTCTATCTCTATCTCTATCTCTATCTCTATCTCTATCTCTATCTATATCTATATCTATATCTATATCTATATCTATCTATCTATCTATCTATCTATCTATCTATCTATCTATCTATCTATCTATATATCATAGTCTGTCCCTGACACTGAAGCTTACAGATTCCTGTAGCCAGTCTCGAGAGCAAGCCTCAAAGAACTGCTTTCCCTAGATGGAATTACAGGTACACACAACTGAAGCTGGCTTTTACATAGGTTTGAGGTCTGAACACAATTGCTCAAATTTGTGTGAAAGATACTTTATATCTTCCAGAGACATCTCACTAGTCCTATGGTTTCTCTAATTTGAATGATGTCATGTTGAGAAACATCATTTAATTTCCTTTCATGAAAAAAGACCCCCTGTTTCTTTTAACTTCAAACTATTTTCTCTGTGTGAATTTTTTTCTAAATGAAATACTCCTCTCAACAGTAAGCAGAGTTTTATAATCTTCAATATTTCTTCTAAGATCTATGACTTCATTAGTTAGCTGTAATCTACCTCAAAGCTTTCACAGCTGTGTTTGGCAATAATACATTTCTTAGTGAGTTTGAAAATATGGCTGTAGTAGATGCTTACAGCCACCCAATTCTTAAGCATCATACTTTCTTGGCATGCTGAATGACAGAGCTGTGCATATGCCAAACCTGTGCCTGAATGTTACTTATCCAAAGGGGAGGAAAGAGGAAATAATAAAACACATAGATTATACTGTACTGTATATTTTGGATAAACTTAATGGAAAAAAATATATATATAATCCGGATGGTCTTCCCAGAGGGAGTATTTATAATTAATGTTTGTTGAGGGAGGAAATATTTTCTTCAGTGTTTTAACCACAGAAGTGTTATCCTATTTACTTATGAGGAAGCTTTCTGTTTCCCCGGCTAAGGCCTGCCTTTACATAATCAGCCAGATGAGCTGAAGGACATCTAAATAGCACTGTTAAACCCTATTGTGACTCCTGTGTACTGCTGTGATGTCTTTGTCTCACCTTTCCACTTCCCACTTGCCCATTCTCTAGTTCCTCTCACCTTTTCATCTTTGAAGATCCTCTGATAGCTGAATGGCATCTTACTATGGTGGATTGTCTTCTCTCCTTAAAAATCTCTTTCAATAAACTTCATTCTCACTTTATTTAGGTGTCTGTTCAAATATCACTTGCTCAAAAGATATTACTTTTAAAAGAAGAACAGAAATATATATGATTTAAAATAGAGTCTCTGATTCATCTGGGTTTTTTAAAGGGTAATTTTTGTTATTGTCATGCATGAATGTTTGTCTGCTGGTATGAATTAGGACCACTTGAATGCCTGCTGTGGAGAGAGGCAAGAACAGGACAATGGACCCTCAGGAACAGATAACTGTGAGCTCTCATGAAGGTGGGGAGAATGAAACTGTGTCCTCTGGAAGAGCAGCTACTATTCTTTTTTAACTGCTGATCCAGCTCTCTAGTTCCTTTCATTAAAATATAATCATTTTATAGTTTCATACATTTATACCATGACTTCCTCTTATTTCTCCTCTCTTTTCGCTTTGGAAACATTCTTTTCATCAAGTGTCCTTCCTGCATCCATGTATTCTTTTGTATAAGACTCACTGAGTTTATTTAGTCACTTGTATCCCTATGGGTGGAAGGTATTTAATTTAGAGACAATGACAATTTATGGCTAAACCACTGAAGAAAATTCCCTTTCCCTCAACAAACATTAATTATATATTGTTCCTCTGGGAAAGGCCATCCAGATTTTATATCATTGCTTTCACTTAAGAATATCTAAAAATATATTACTGTATAATCTGTGTGTTTTCCTATTTCCTCTTTCCTTCCCTTTGCCTTAAGGACCATTTGGGCAAAGGGTTGGGAAATGTCCAGCTCTGTCAGTCAGCATAACAACCAAGTAAGTGTGATCAGTGTAGGTCTCTGCATGAGGACTGGATGGTTACAAGCATGCACTAAAGCCAGTAAGATATTCTAGTTAATCAGTACACTTTATATAATATTCAAAAATATATTTTTATGCGATAAACAAAGATAATATGGGTTTGGGGGATGGATCAATGGGTAAAACATTTTCCACACAAGAATGAAGACTAGATTTTAGATTCTCAGAATAAGAATAACGCATGGTAGGTGTGTCAGCAGCCTGTAATTCCATCTCCTTAGTAACACCAGAAGAGGGATAACAACACTTTGATGGGCAGAACAGGACTGTAGTGTCTTCCAGGGAAGAAGTCGGTCATCAGGCTGGAATCTTTCTCCAGCTGATTAATGTCTATATGATGTGCTTGATGGGCTAGCAGCCAACTCTGAAGTGTGGACAGTTTGTGGAAGCCCATTACTGGCTGGGCAGGAATAAGAATAGCCATTGTCTGATGAGATTAACAGAACAGGCATTATTTTTCTAGGAAAAGACATGATGTAATTTGAGTCAGATTTTATTTTAAATGCATTATTATACATTTAAAATGCATATACACATCACTTTAAATCCCAGTTTACACAGTCAGTTTTCTTGGTCTACAGTCTTATATTGTCACTAAAGCCCCTGGGGACCATTTTGTATTCTGAAACAAAAGTATACACAATGTTGTGTAGCTCATATAATGTTTTGAGAATGAAATGATGTGTAAACGCATCAAAGATACAGAGGATGTGATTAAGTAGTTGAAGGAATTTGAACTGATACACTTAATCTCTACTATAATTTATTTTTTAATATTTATTTCTCCTATGCCTATAATTTCTTTTTTCATAACATAAAAGTATATGCTTTTGAATATTATATAAAATATTTACTTAATAGAATGCCTTACATGCACTCGATTTAAATGATGTAACCAACTAATTACTACTGTATCTCTATTTCCCTTCATTAACCTGAGGCACACATTTCTATTGGGGATATCATTTCTGAGTGTCATGAATTATCTATTTTTTAAAACTTTTCTTTCTGTCCCGTTATGTCAGCAAACTAGAAAAAGGGCAGGACACAATCTAAAAGGGAAAGTTCATTCTTTTAATTACAGCTGATATGTGCTTGAATGAGCCTTGATATGTCAATTCTATTACAACCATTGATATCATACTTCAATTCACTCCATACACATAAGTCATTTGATTTAAAATCTAATATGCACTGAGAAAAATCAAATAAAATCTCTCATTTTCTTTCTATCTATCTATCTATCTATCTATCTATCTATCTATCTATCATCTACTATGAATCTGTCCATCTGTCATCTATCTGCCTGTTTCTTTTTCTGCATTAGATGAATTCTGATACCCAATCTGGAAATGTTTACAAATCAAAGCTAAAGTTTTCAAATTATGACCTATTGGAAGCTTATGGGTAATCATTAAAAGGAAAAACCTTGTTTTAACCCTTAAAATTCTAGATTTTCTGGTAAAATTCTGACTGTTCAGCAATTATATAGATCAATGGAGAGACTGGCTGCTCATACACTCCCTTCACTGGGCTGCAGAATTCTCTCCTGGCCATGGACTTCCTAGGACTTTATGTAAACATGACCTGAGCGTCATCCCTTAAAACCCATAACAAAAATGTGGGTAAAAAGGAAGAGACAGGGACTTTGTCCCATGCAAGTCTAGTCAAACACACACACACACACACACACACACACACACACACATACACACACACGGGGGAGGAGAGAGAGAGAGAGAGAGAGAGAGAGAGAGAGAGAGAGAGAGAGGTCATGATCTAAATGTAACACCCTCTAAGCTTCCAACTCCCACAATACATTCTTTTCTTTCTTTTTTTTTTCTTTCTTTCTTTCTTTCTTTCTTTCTTTCTTTCTTTCTTTCTTTCTTTCTTTCTTTCTTTTCTTTTCTTTCTTTCTTTCTTTTTTTTTTTTAGAATGTGAATGCTAATAATCTCCAACAAAACTAAAGTCAAAGCAGCCAATTGTTCAGTCTGAGATGTGCCCCTTATGTTTCAACTTCCCCCAGGCCTGTGGCTTAACATCTGTGCTTCTGTAAACAATACATGGGTCAAACTACACAGACTGTTGTTTTGTTTAAATGAATATGCTATAATCCTGATTAAAATATCATATGGGAGATTTTATAATAATAATTATATGCAGTTATCATTAGAGCCAGGGAGAATCTAAATCATGTTTAATAATGTAAAGCTTGGAACTAGCGACACTCATTTACATTGGAACCTGGAAATGAGTAAGTGAGTGCTTTCATGCTCGAATTATAAGGAAGGCTGCCATTGCTGATAGGATAACACAGTCAGTAATGAAGGCTTTGTCTACCAGATCTTTGGGTAGTGTTGGTAGTATTCGCTTATCCCTCCTTTCCCTTGTTGTGATAAGCTTCCATCTTACTTACTTTGCAGGCCTGTGTTACATTATGCTTGTTCCAATAATTCAAGTTAATTAACAGGGACTACCAAATTATGGAGTTCCCCCATATCCAGTGTCAGAGGAATATTTACCTGCAATGCTACCACTTTGGGAATGATCTGAGTGTTTGGTATGGAAAAGATGTTCTGTAGTATCTGTACAGCTAGAGGTTCTGTCTATAGGATCTCAAATTCTCAGGTAACTAATTCCACTTACTGGTTTATTCCTTCCACAGATTTTCTTTAAATTTCTTTCTCAACATTCCCAAGATAGAAATGGAAAACAGGTCCAATTCTTGCTGTGTTCCTGATATGTGTGTGCTTGTGTAAATGCATGCATTCATGCATGCATCATGTATGCGAGAGAGGGGGGAAGGGAGGGAGAGAGGGGGAGGAGGGAGGGAGGGAGGGAGGGAGAGAGAGAGAGAGAGAGAGAGAGAGAGAGAGAGAGAGAGAGGAGGAGAATAAATGTGATCAAATGTCAAATTGTGGCATATAGAGAAATGCTATTGCTGAGACTGCAGAACCTAGTAATGTGCTATGTGGACTCCACACGATACACTGTCAATAAGTCCATGCACCTATCTGTCCTGTAGAGTTTGTGAATGCAAAAACCTCTTCTTTTTGTAGTAAATTCTGTATTAGTTACCTTTCTATTTGCAGTGACAAAATACCTAACAACAGATACCCAAGGAGGGAATGGGTTGTTTTAGCTTAGAGTTTGAGGAAATGTCTATCAGAAGAGAAAGGATAGCTTCAGACACAGGAGGTAGCTGGCTATGAACTGTTGTTCCATTGTTATGAACCAGAGAATGGTGAATGCCAGTGCTCAGCTAGTTTCTACTTTTGATTCAATCTGGGGCTCCCAGCCTGGAAAGTTGTGAACTGTAGTTAGTATGGGCCTTCTAACTTCAAGTAACCCAATCCACTTATTCTTTTATAGGTATGGCCATAGACCTGTCTCTTCCATTATTCTATATACCATGTCATGTTTCAGACATGGCAAAACACCTGCAAGAAAGTGGCCTGAGTGAATAAAGTCAGTGTTGAATTTTCTTAACATTCTTCCCTTGTGAATTCAAAGTCCACTGAGAAATGCATTACTTACTTTCATAGTCAAACACATATTCTGCACCCACCCATCTTCCTCTAACTCCACAATATAGCACATTTAACTTTGTAAATGATTTCTCACATATTGACTTTTATCTAAATAATACATTCTAAATGTATACTATTGAGGCACTCAGGCCACAACTGGCTTCCACTGTCTCTTAAAGCCTTACTGTAAAGTTCACATGTTTATGAAACCACATATAATTCAGGTAAAAACTGCTCCTTCTAACTAGGGGGAGTTTTCTCTGATATATTTCCATATGAGATTGTGTTCTTCAATCAGAAGAGGTTGAAATATGTGTGGAGTGGGTAGAGATGGCTTCTACAGTTCCATGTATGTCAGACAAGCACTCTACTCTTGGATCCATAAATTCTGTTTACACTTCACTATCCAGTTTAATGTGTAATTTCAACTTCACTGATCATCAGAAGCTGTGAGTCACAAAACTATTTTTAAATAAATTTTCACTTTTCTTAGTACTGCATAAAATTACCAAAACAAAAATATGTATTTTTCTCACAGTTGTTCAAAAGCACAAATAGAAAGTAGCAGAATTTATATGAAGAAAATATTTCCATTACCATGCAGTCTCTCAAAGTCTGGTCATCAAAGGTCACTAGAGCACAGTTTGTCCTTTATGTCTTCATTTAGGTGAATCATCCAGCCTGTACAGACAGGAACCTCAGGACATAATCATAGATCTGATGCTTTGAAAACTGAAGTCCCTCTAGCACTCCAGAAGACCATCCTATTTGTATGGTGTCCAAAATTTGTTAAAAATCAAAAACAAACAAACAAACAAAAAAACAAACCACAAAACCTCAAAGAATACCTCAAGTGATTCAAGGGTAAACCTGGAAATTAAGACATACATTTTTTTCTAAAGAAAAAAAACATAGGGAAGGAACAAGAAAAGCATTTAAAATTATTTAAAAGAATTTTAAATATTAAAAGAATTTAAAAGAACTATAAAAATCCAGACAAGACAACTCTATTCTAATTCTAATGGGTGCATTATTTGTTTTTGTCTAGATAGGTGATCACAATACATAAGTGCCTTAGTGTAATAGAATACTAAGTGAATAAAACTGGTTATGACCATTTGGGTCTGCATCTGTACATCTGAATATGTGTATATTGATACAAATCTAAAGTCTGTTTTCAGGTGCATGTGTGTGTATGTATGTATGCATGGGCCTATATGCTTTTGTGCATGTGTAAGGAGGTTATATGATTGGTTGTCAATATTTGGAACATTACTCAACTTGGTTTTTGAGACTGACTTTTTCATTGAGCTGAAATCATCAAGTAGGTCAGTCCCAAGGGTCTGCCTGTGTTGTCTCACTAGTGGAGGCATTTCAAATGCACACCACCAAGCCATGCTTGCTTTTGGAGAAACAAATTCAGACTGTCTTCTTTTGAAAGCTAGTGCTTTATCCACTTAGATCCCATCACAACCCTATCACAAGGAATTAAAATAGCCATGCTATCTGAAGTGCATCTACTTATTGAATAGTGTGGAACAAGTGGCCTCAATCTCCTAACACTTTCCCATTATAAATTTCAGGAAACAGAAACTGGAACCCCGTGTTTGTATTTCACATACTTGGGAAGACAGGACCTAATCATTACCTGACATGGTGGTGGCACTATGAGCTAACAAATAGTCCACATTGATCTGGAAATGCTTGGGCAGAAGGGAAAACCCTGCTCTACCAACTATCTCACAACTGCTAGCTTTGTGTTTTAGGAGGAAATTATTATAAGCATAAAGTCACTTGACCTGCATCCAAATGACTCAGGGTATTGTTGTTGTTGTTGTTGTTGGTGGTGGTGGTTGTGGTGATGGTGGTTTGTATTTAAAAAAAAAAAAAAAAAAAAAAACTCTTCACTCATACCAGTTAGGTGCCAGTTGGGAGAGAACGTGGAGCAAAGTCACCCAGGCTGGGCTGGGCTGAAGAGGGAGCGCCTTGATTTAATTCTGATGTCCTTCCTTTAGATTTTACATAGAAACACAGATGCTTTTATTCATTTCTTCCTCAATAGTGCTGTAGGTTAATTCCCAAACATAGATTCTTTTCTGTTGGACAGGAAATATTGAAGGCACAAGCTGCCCATTGTGTTTGTTAGTTTTTGTTGACACAACCTTGTGGCACTGGGGAAAAGGAACTTAATCAGAAGAATTTCTTCAATCAGATTGGCCTGTGACCATGTCTGTGACTTATTGTCATGATTAATGTTTGATGTGGTAGGGCTCAGTCCACTGTGGGTAACACTATCCCTAGGTTAATGGGCATAAGCCATATATAGGAACAGGCTGGGCATGAACCAGAAAGCAAGCTAATAAGCAGAATTGTTTCATGTTTTCTGTTTCAGATCCTACACTGTCTTCCCTTAGTAATTGACTGTGAACTGAAAAAATAAGCTAAAATATAGTCTTTCATTGCAGAAGGTGCTTTTGGTCACTTTTGGTCATGATGCATAAATGAAAGAAATTAAACTAGGACACTCACAAATATCACATAGCCTCTTTTTTTCCTTCTGTATAGGCTGTGTTACATCAGGGTTCTCTTTTTCTTTAAAAAATTAATTGATAATATGATTTTATACCTCTAACAGAACACAACTAGGAAACTATTTTTTTTTGTACCAAGTATCCAAGCTGTTATACCTATGAATATTCTACTATAAAAATAAAACACCTGACTACCTCTCCTTGTTTTTCCATCTCTACTTTTATGGAACAGGAAAGAGAGGTGTGACAGAGCTCTTCTGGACTTAGGCTCCATGTGATTGGGCAGCTAATGTGAAGGGACCTCAGTGAGGGCAGGAGAGCCTGGTTCTAAGAACTAGGAGCATGGGAGCCAATACCAACCTTTTTCATGGCACTCAGAGTTACTCTTTTCTATTATGCCTATGGGAAGTGCAGTGGGCAAAGCCTGACCATGAAGCATCCATGTTTCAATGTCCAGTAAATGGCTCCAGCAAATATATGTAGAAGAACTGGTTGTATGCTACACTTTTGGCAAAAACAAACAAAAAACAAAAAACAAAACAAAACAAACAAACAAACAAACAAACAAAAACCAAGACAGATATGTATGGTGGGAATAAAACTACAATCTGAGGATGAGAAGTACAGGAGTCATTTGAGGCATGCAGCAGATGAAGATAGTTTTAAAGGCACTCACTTTCAGAGCTGGCTTTACATTAGTTTAGTTTTTCTTTTTGCCTTCTACAATGGCATGGGATTCATTTCTTTTTCAGGCACTGACATGAACTTGGTTTTCCTCTGAGATCATTGCCTCGGGAGAAGGCCAATATGGTTTGATTTGTTAATTTGGCAAACTTAGCATCTATGTGAGCCTTCAGGAAGCTTTGACCATATTATCACTGTTTTCAGATGCTTCTAAAATAAGTGGCACACAGAGCTGTCACTGAGAGAGTCCTATTAAATCACACAGCAGTGTTCTCAGTCATTGTGTGAAAACCAGGTTGTGGGTTCTGTAGCTATGACTGTCTATTGGCCATTTAATAGTGGGGTTCTTCTTAGGAGTTTATGAAATAAAATGTCACCATGATGAGATGCAGGGTCAAGGAGGGGATTCACACTGGATCAGAGTGAACTATTTTGCCTTTTACAAAACAGGTGAATGACCACCCGGTCTCCATGGTGAAGGATGATGAGGGGAGGGCCACAGAGGATAGCAGATTGGCAAAAGGAGGAGAGGAATGGTGAAAAGAGTTGTAGGACATAGTCATTGAGATAGATAATTATAGAATAACACACAATCTGAAAGCCAATGTTCATAGACCGCAGTGTGTGTCCATTCCAGCTACATGACACTGTATTAGTTACTCTAATCTGCCTGAGAGGTAAAGTTGTGACTCTTCAATATGATACACAATGTGAGCTTGTAGCCCCATTCTTATCCATCAGCCATTTGAGGAACCCCTTGACTTCTATGACCATCTCTTCTGTGCCACCACAAAGTTTGATACATTTTAGTCCCAAATTTCTGATAAATATAATAACAATACCACTTAGCTATCACTCAGATAGAAAGGAACACATTGTTTTTCAAAGCAGCATAGAGTTACTGCAGGAATATAAAAGGTTGCTTCAATTGGCTACATTCAGCTGTCCTGATGGCTTTTGTATGAATGTTCTTCCTCTTTCCACTGGTCTGACAAAAGCATCTCCTTGAGCAAGGGCAGTTGAAAAACTGAAGAGGAATTGTTGCTAGCTACTGAATACACAAATCATGTTATTCTTACTCTCAGTGATGTGAGATGTGGTGTGCTTCTTTTGTTCAATATCCTGCAAAGTTGGTATGGCAAAGCCTCAGCATGCAGCTATTCTAACCTCTTCTCTAGATAAAATAGCACTGAATAACAAGATGTTGGGAGGACAAAAGAACTCAGAATGATAGGCTGGGGTATGCTGTATAAAGAGCCCCATCCCCCTGCCTTTGGGCTCATTCTGTTAGCTAGAAAGGGTCTTGGGGACTGAACTATGCACACAGTTTGAATCTTTGTCTCAGACTCTCAACCTTCCTAGCTCAGATGATGGAAATGAACTGTATCCCAGGTGTCCTGTCTGCTAGAGTTAAGGACCAAGTATCCTTGCTGCATTGGTCTTAAGGTGAAGGTCAAGATTTTGTAGGATGGACCAGGCAGTGGTGGCACACGCCTTTAATCCCAGCACTTGGGAGGCAGAGGCAGGCGGATTTCTGAGTTCGAGGCTAGCCTGGTCTACAGAGTGAGATCCAGGAGAGCCAAGGCTATACAGAGAAACTCTGTCTCGAAAAACCAAAACCAAAACCAAAAACAAAAACAAAAAAAAAGTTTTGTAGGATGGGTGGTAAATGCTGAGACAGGGTTCTCTGAAGAAATAATCCAGAAAGGTTTTCTGTCAGCCAAATTTGGCCAGGTTTTACATTGCTTCTTATCAATAGCAACAGTGTGACTCTCTCCCTCACATAAGCCAAAGCCAGGGTCTCTTTTGGTCAACTTTGCCATCCAAAGCTTTGCCTATTTGTTATTGTGCTGTCAAAGCCAGGGCTAAAGAAAGTCACAATTTTCCTACTGTATGCCTCACAAGCAGAAAGTGCTTGATACCCAAGACATGTGTAGATATGAATCAGGTATGACATCCCCACTGGAATTCCAGTTTTCATAATGGAGAAACCCCAGGTGTACCAGTTGATACTTAGTGTATCAGCACTGAGGTAAGCTGAGAGACCCTATATTATGACTAGTTTCAGTAGTTAACAGGACACAGTTAATCCTCAACTGGGTAGAGTATCTAGATGTATTGTCTACATATGTTTGTTCTCTGGTCATGTTTATAGGGGACTGTCAAATAAATCGTGTGAGAACATCCATCACACTATGTTGCACCATTCCTTTGGCATGGGGCCCTGAACTAAAACTGCAAGAACTGAGCAGAGTGCAAGCATGTGAGCATGCGTACATTCATTTCTCTCTTCTGTGGATGGGATATGAAGCTCCTGCAGTGACTGTTCAACAATGATAAACTATAATCTGGAATCTTAAGATCATATAAGCCACTGTCTCCTCTGAGTTGCTTTTTTAGGTACTTTATTACCAGCATCAAAAATGAAACTATTGCACACGCCTCCAGTGAATAAGGTATAGAGAGATGAAGAATCCTGATGTTAATCTTGGGCTTCCACATGCATGCACACATATATGTACCTCCGTCACACATGACCCCACATGTTTAAAGAATGAACACTACACTCACATTTGTTTTTGAAGAAAACTTGCCCCTGGCCCATGACTTTTAATTATACAAAAGTGCTTCAAATTCTAGAATCTATGTACACATTTTAATTTTCTCTATTAGAATTTCATAAATTTATTATCATTTGTTTTAGAGTTTCAAAAGTGTTGACATCCTTACAGTGCATACTTTTAAAGGGTATATAAAGGAAACTCACATTCATGAAGATAGGTAGCTAGGTAGTAATAATTTAGAGATTGCTACTGTTTTTCCCTCCTCTCCTATTATTTTTGAGAAAGTTACTATTAAGACCTCATAAAATACTTGTATATCTATTTGCTTGCAAAACTAACAATGCTCATTTTAGAATTTTATCAATTACACTTTTTAAATCTGCAACTTTATATTTAAATTGTTTCTTGATAAGAGCAACTCAATGTTTTTTATATCATGCTCCTTAATTTGGCTTTTAAGTTTTTTCTTTTTTGATATATGATTATGAATCTTGCATATCAATATTCAATGGGCATAAATGTATGTATATAAAAATTTGTATGTGTTTTATACACTTTTACTATATACATATATAAATGTGCAGCAAACCACACAAGTAGATTCAATACTTACATACATGTGAATAAAGACTATTCATATTTATTACATATTAATATTATTCAACTCAGTCTCTATTGTAACATTTCCAATAGTTTTAACTACTTTCAAAATGTTTGCACAGTTGAATTAAGAGACAAATTTATCATTAACTAACTTGGCCAGTAAGATGTGACAATAACATGAGCCCTGGAATCTGAGACCAGCCTGGGCCTATAGAAAGCCTGTGTCTCAAAACAACTTTCTTATTCCTTAGAGTAATTTTAAGTTTTTAAGTTTATAAGAGTAAAAACCTACTCCCTTGTTTGACCAACCCTGAGGGAGAAAACTATATGACTCTAAGAAAGCTTGTTACATCTTTTAATCCTCTATTTCCTGATCTGTTTCTCCTTAATCATTTTATGTTACCCCACAACCTGCATGCCTACATACCTAGCCTCTAGTCAGAATTGTACATGCTAGCATGTACTAAGCTAGTTCTTTCAAAGTCCAGTAAATGATAATGGCATGAGAACACTACCTTCTCCACATACTTTTTTACAAGAATGAATTACTTTGTGTAGTGACAGAAATTGTGCTTTGATTTCCATGGTAAAATGACTCCTGGGGAAGAATGTTCAGTGCTTCAGAACAGGCTTCCTCCACACCAGGAAACTCAGCTGTTCTTTCCTTCCACTAATCAACTGCCAAGATCTCTGTTAGAAAGTGTGTTGATAACACTGAGGCTCTGAAATCAAGCAGGGCTGAATCAATTCTGCTTCAGCTACAAGAATGGCATATGTTTATCCCTGGCTTTGTTTTTAGGTTAAAATTGGGAAAATTCCTGATTAAGCTGGTGGTAGAGAAAGACAGAGGTACAAATGTATGAAAAGTCACTGGCTTATACTGGACAATGTGTATGTGTGTGCATGTGCATGTGTGTGTGTGTGTGTGTATGTGTGTATGTGTGTGTGTGTGCATGTATGCATTCATGTATGTGGGTATAGTTATACACATGCACATATCACAGAATCGATGGACAAGATAATTCTACCTTGTCTCAGACAGGGTCTCTTTATCCCTGCAGTATAAACCAGGCTAGACTGCCCATGAATTACTAAAGATCTTCCTGTCTTCGTTTTCTACACCCCCCCCCCAGAAGTCCTAGGATTACAGATGTTCACTGCACTTGCTCGTTTTCAGTGGCTTCTGGATATTTGAACTCATGCTCTTATGTGTATATGGCATAAAATTTACCTAACAAGCCAGCACTAACCAGAATAGTGGATGTTTTTAATCATTTCTAATTCTGGTTCATGTACAGATTCAAGGAGATGCTCACACCAGAGATGTGCCACATAAGCACTAACCCTCACTCCTTTTCTGTCCAGAGAAACTCTCAGAAAGAAGATGCTTGAGATGAAGTCTGCCATCATCCCTCCAGTCTCATGCTGTCCTTGTTTCCTATGATACTTTTGTGATTATTTTGCTGCTTTTGTTTTGCTCTATTTGTTTTGCTGTGCTTATGGCTGATATTTTTTTCTTTCTGTGCATCTTCTCTAGGATCCAGTCCTCTTACCATCTGTATTGCTGAAGATGGTAAACAACTAGCTTTCTTTATTTTTCTTTCTCTTTCTACTAAACATATTGTGTATTCGAAATTTATTTACCCAATCCAGGCATCTGCTAGCCTGTAAAATCAATTTTTAGTACACCTTACTGTGTAGTTTCTGTCTTTTTTTAAACATTTGTTTATTTGAATGACCCCTTTGCCTGTTTGAGGTTGTGCACAGCCAAGGCATGTATATAAATGTCATAGAGCTCAATTCCCTGCCTTCTGCCTTGTACTCTAGTGAGCAAATTCAAATCATCTGGCTAAGCAAGAAGCATGTATATCTGTTAACCCATCTCAGGCTCCTTTCCCTTTTTCTGTTAATTTAAGTACTGTGTTGCATTGGATCTTATCCTTTCTTGATATAATTTATTTACTAGAGCTACTAATCAGAATGAGCATGATGGTGGTAGTCTAGCTTGTCTTGCCACTAGCAAATAAAGGCATAGCCCAAATTTGTAGAAGTCTGTGCCTCCCCACTAGCAGCTTGAAGAATTTCCTTCCCCTTATAGACTTTCAATCAGATAAAAACAGGGGCTGTGGCTTCAGGGAAATCCACTATGAAGTAGAATTGGAGACTTACTGAAATGCATCACAATGTGGATCTTAAGCATAGGGTTTAACAGAAGAGGCAGTCAGAGAAAGGATAGGTGAGTTTGGGCTTCTGGGAGAGGAGGGCTTAGTGAACTAGCAGTATACATGTTGTGGATGAGCCTGTTGCTGTTTGTATTTTAATGCTAATTCAGATCTGCTAGAAGGGGTTGTAGACAAGGAGTGAGTCACTTACTCAGGTGACTTCTTGTGAACCAATTCCCTAATGAATAAAAGAGCAAGCAGGAGGGACTTCCAGGTTGGAGAGGGGAAGAGAGAGAACATTCTTTTCAGAATGGGGATAGCATAAGGGCAAGATGTAGCTGCTAGAATACCCTGGCTTATGGAAAATCAATCTCTCTCTCTCTCTCTCTCTCTCTCTCTCTCTCTCTCATTTCTTCTTCTTACCATTCTTTCAGATTTATTTATTTATGTATATGATTATGCTATCTTCATGCACACAAGAAGAGGGTATCAGATCCCATTACAGATGGTAGTGAGCCTCCCTGTGGTTGCTGGAAATTAAACTTCAAATCTCTGTAAGAACAGCCCATGCTCTTAATCACTGAGCCATCTTTCCAGCCCCCACCCGTGCTTTTTCTAACCTGTGTCAGTCTGAGCACAATTTGGGAATGACTGGCTGATTCTACTAGCAGAGGTCTTTCTGTCACGGTAATTTAGTGATCTATTTAACCTAACAGTATTAGAGTGTGGTCAATACTAGTTTGCTTGACATCCTCTAATATCAAGTCCTCTATGGTGTCAGTGGCTCAACAGCAGAATTCACACTCAAATTTGAATGTGAAGTTTGTTTTGCTATGATTGTTCTGAATCAGAATTATATATATATATATATATATTTTTTTTTTTTTTTTTTTTTGGCTGTTTGGGTTATAGCCCTGGGTGTGTGTTGTTGCTCACGATTGTTTTCACTGATATTTAGAGAAGATTTTAAGATTCTTAGATTTTTAGTTTTTTGGACTCTTATCAGTTTGCTTATTTTCACAGCATTGATGTCACTGGCCATGGATGCCAGCAACACTTCTTATATAAGAATACACTTTGTGAGTTATGTATCTGTCAGACCTCCTCCTGGAAAGTATGTTGGAGATAGGACTGAGGATGTGAATCTTTGGGTAAATACTTGCCTTTCAAGTCCTTGGACTTGCATTTAAGCAATGAATCCACATGAAAAAGCCAGGGACACTCAGATGCACATGAATCCCAGGACTGCTAACAGAGAGCTGGGATGAACCCTGAATCTCACTAATCCTACACAGGCATTTTGATTAGTTCTAATCTGGAGAGACTTTGTCTTAAAATGAGGTGAGGGCTTAGGCGATGGCTCACTGGGTGATATCAGTGCTGCCTGTGATTGACAACTTGAGTTGACTATAAGGAAGCAACATAAAGATAGAAGAAGTGAAACCATTACAAAGTGCTATCTCCTTATCTCCACACTCTACAAGTGTATCATGGCACACAGGCCTATTATCTACCCTCTACACACACACACACACACACACACACACACACACACACACACACACCTAAGCACAAATACACATGAAATTTTGAGTTCCTCTCACACCCAACTGAATCACACTGGGTTTTCAAACACCTGAGCCCACATTCAGTCTCTTATATCAAACTAAGTCAGACTGTCAAAAACATATCAGTACCACCTGCCAAAGTGGAAAAGCTTGTTTGTTTTTTCTCCCTGCAAAGATAAACACACACACACACACACACACACACACACACACACACACATACACACACAGAGAAAGAGAGAAAGGGAGAGAGAGAGAGAGAGAGAGAGAGAGAGAGAGAGAGAGAGAGAGAAACACACACAAGCACATACACACTCATGGGGGTGGAGGAAGCAAACAAAAAATGAAGTTGAAATACTTTTTAGGGCTCATACATTATTGTTGAATTCCACAAGCCAAGAACAATCATCTTTCAGTTCTTTTCTTTAATTACATGAAATACTGTTATGAAACCTAAATAGAATAGAAGCAGGGATTTTCACTTCAACCAAAGACAAATGCACTTCTTATTTCTACCTACTAAAATCCAGTACCTGTGACTTCCCTAGGATTAATAGGAGTTTGAAGCATTCCTGAGAGAATTGACTTTTAGATTCCCAAAGCTAGTCCCATGCCTGTGCTAGCAGCCATTCATCTGCTTATTTCTACTCCCTGAGGACAAAGCTATTTCAGAATATACATTCACTATTTCTGGAAAAATGCTAGGTGGGGCTGGTTTAATATAAAACTGTGATACTTTTATTCTTTATACCAGTATGATGTGGGTGGTCCTAAGAGTTGTGAATCTGAAGGAATAAAGCATTTGGCTTCTGGTCACTTCTCCAACAATTAATTTCATGAAAGAATATTTTCTAAGCTTACAAACAATGCATAAAAATATGTGATGGTTCTGGACCAGACTTCAAAGGAACTGTTCAGCTTCGATGTTTCCCAGCACAGAAAATCAATTTCTTGTAAACAATAAAAGGGAAAGATTTGAGACAAACATCAGATATGATTCTGTTGAGTTTATTTTCTGCTTCTTTTCTGGAATTACTGGCCAAAATTTTGAAATAGATACATTTACCCAAATGTGATTCATTTGCATATTGCCATTTCCATTTGTTACATCAAGGTTATATTTTATGACTTGTTTTAGATATGCTTTTATTCCAAAATACAAGTAGAGGGAACATAAGTGTATTTCTAAATATGTACATAAGATTAAAACTACACACAAACACCAGATTAATTTTATTATAGCATTCTCTAACTCCAACAATTGTTGGAAGTCATTTGAAGAATGATGACACTGAACATAGAAGATGGGTCAGGACAGGGCCCCACAGCTAATCAGCGCCGGGACAAAGATCCCTCTCAGGACATCGCAAGACCCAGCAGAGGGCCAAAGACACGCCCCACAGCTCACCAGGTACTGCCCCGAACCCGCGAGACACAGGGACCGAGGTAGGCGGGCCTAGAAACCCCCCTGGATCCCAAAAGCAGGCGGCTGTGGCAGGAAACTT
>CM052711.1:78800954-78858975 GCA_028551405.1 Uromys caudimaculatus | reverse complement strand
TGGCCACCAGGGAGAAAGGAGAGGACTCTGGGCCTGAGGGTGCTAGTAGTCCCAGTAAAAGGGAATGTCAAGGTGGGAATATGGGAATGGGTGGGCGGGTGGGTGGGAGGAGGAATTCCCTCATAGAGGCGGGGAGGGGGAGGGGACATGGGGTTTCCAAAGAAAAGGGGAATCATCGGAAATGTAAATAAAAAAAAAAATACTTAGTGCAAAAAAAAAAAAAAAAAAAGAAGATGGGTCAGTGGTAAAGTGTTTGTTGTGCATGTATGAGTACTTGTGTTTTAATCGTAATAACCATCAGAAGCTGAACGCTAAGGTGGATATCTGTATTTTCAGAATTAGTGTGGTGAGGTGGGAGGTAGAAAAATCCAAAAGTACAGCAGACTGACATATGATGATGGAAAACAACAGAGACACCCCATTTAAAAGGAAGCTTGAAGTGAGGACTGAACAGATTTCTCAGTAGTTAAGAATTCTCATTCCTCTTCCAGAGTACCTGGCTTCATTTCCTAGCAGATACATACTGGATCACAACAAATTTAAATCCAATTTCAAAGGATCTGACTTTTTTTCTGATCTCCTAAGGAAGCAGACATGTACTGCACAATAAGCATGTACACAATGTTCATACATATGAAAATAAAAATAAAATTTTAAAAAATCATGGGAAGCAATGATCAACATTGATTGTCCATTGAAGCCAACCCAAGATTGACCATTCATTTTATATGCACATAGTCCTAAGTACATACATACACACACACACACACACACACACACACACACACACACACACACACACACACACCAAATCCATACACTTACCTCAAGGTTAGAAAAACAATTATGGAACCACTTGGAAATATCTTATATGAAACTTACAGTTATAAAATGTTTATGTTGTCTCAGCTCAGGGACCTAGGAAATTAAAAGCACCCACTTAATGCATCTCTTGTCAAATAATACAAGCTCTGCTATTTATGCCACTGTGGACACCAAATACTTTCTCCTGCTAGCTCATTTCCTTTTATTGTTCATGTTAGTGGATCCTTCAGCCACAGTTCTGTGAGTTTTTTTCTGTGTGCACTGAACACTGGTAAAGCTTCCACAGGGAAGGAGCTGAGTCAGATATGCTCATGGATGTTATGCATTCTCATTCCATAATGGAACTGAAGATTACTACAATGGAAGCCAGGACTTCATACCTCACTTTTGCAGAAAAGGTTCATACCTCACGTTTAAAAAGGTTTTTTTCCCTTTTAAAAAATAGTTTGCATTTAGTCCTATGTAAGTTGTACATTCATATTTTTATTTAACATTATATCTGCTCTCATACTTTTGGTATTGCTTTAAATAATGTATCCATTGTATTTTTCTCAATGCAGTGAAAAGTTATCAGACAAACACAAGGAAAGAAAGGGGAATTTTCTCAGTTTGGTGGCATGTTCCATCATGGGAGAGAATGCATAGCAGCAGGAGTGCATGGCAGCAGATTTTAATCCTTCCAAAGTCAACAAGTGGAAGAAGGTAGATGTTGGTCCTCAGCTTAGTGTTTCCTTTTTATTCTATCTCTGACCCAGACCATGAACCACTGATACAGCCTACACTTATGATGTATTTTTCTACTTGAATTACCTCAATCTAAAAACTGCCTTGCAGATATTTCCAGATTTGTTTCTAGATGTTGCTAAAATAACAAAATTGACCTTCACAATTAACCACAGAAAATAGTATAATACCTCACTTTGGGAACTCAATCAATAATTGTGGGATGAATTGAAGTAACAGGGTTGAAAATTCCTGTATTCTGGGGACTGCTATAATTATTGTGAGTCAAAATTTGATTGTTTACACATCTCATCACTTGAGTATAACCAGTTTGCTATAGTACAGAATTTATTGTATTCTAGACATGCCAGAACTGAATATTTCCCGTTTCAATTTTCAGTGTTTGTATCCTCTCTTTCTTGCAATTAGCATATCTCCCATATTTCACTTTATGTCCCATGAATCTATTCAATCTAGTAAACAAGTCAAACAGGAAAATGTCCTTGTCTACCTGACAAGTATACATCCAGCTAGACTTTGACCTACATCCTATGACAGTAGCTGAACAAGTAACTTCCTTTTATGTCTGATGTTACTCGCTTGTAGGTTAATAAACCAGTGTAACCCTTATGTACAGCATGAACTTCTGGGAGGATCCAATTGTATATTACTGATGTGCATTTGAAGAATAATGGGCCCTGTGTATTTATAGCAGGATTGTAGATGCAGTGGAAGAATACAGACTGACTTAACAAATTCAGCAAAATTACCAGTTTCAAACTTGAACCTTAATTTAACCAGTAGCCATTCTTGGATTTAGGATATTATGACTTACAAATTTGGCAATATGACAGAAGTGCTTATATGATTCTAAAATGTGTTAGGAATAGTCACTCAAGCAGCTAAGTATAGTTTGAACTTAAGATTTTTCAACTCATTTTTCTATATTTTAGAAAAAGTAGATTGAGCATGAAGCCTGGCCATGTATGCATTATTCTCAAAAGTATTGGACTTGTGAGTTTCCAGTAATTAGATTAATTCATCTCATCCATTGAGACAAAATATAGGGCAGTTCATAGTAGTAGTAGTTTTTATCAAACTGTTTTTCGTAGTAGTGCTGTTTATCAAACTGAACAGAACTGGGACTGTTTAGAGGGTTTTCTGTTTATCCTATAGACAGTACAGAAGGGAACATTAACCACACTAAAGAGACCGAATCTTAGTGTCATTTGATTTAGATGAAGAAGGGAAGCTAACAGTAAATCACATGCTATTTTATGAACAGACCAGATACAAGGACTCAGTAGATTCTCCTGGGACTCAGATCTAAGTTCTCAAACATGCACCATTTCAGAGAGATAATTCAGAATATTTCGAGCACTTCCTGATCTTGCAAAGAACCCAAGTTCAGGTCCCAGGACTCATGTATCGGTGCATACAACTGTAACTGTGGTTCCAGGAGATCTTCTGCTCACTTTTGGCCTCTGAGGACATTTCATGAATGAAATCATGAAATGCCTACACACACACACAAACACACAGATAAAAATATAAATGTTTTCTTTTTATTCTTTTCTCATACAATAATTCTAACAGTACTTTCTCCTTCCTTTACACATTCCAGTTCCTTACCTACCTCCCCTGTCCCCCAGATCCACTGCATTACCATTTCCCTTCAGAAAAGAGCAAACCCCTGGAATATGAACCAAGCACAGCATAACAAGATGCTGGAAGATTGGGCACAAACCCTCAAATCAAGGTTGGAGGAGGCTATCCAGTGAGAGGAAAAGGGCACAAAGAATAGGCAAAGGAATCAGAGACATCCCAACTCCTAGTGCTAGGAATACCACAAACCCTCAAGCTAAAAAATCATAATGTACATGCAGAGGACCTAGTACAGATGGATGCAGTCTCCATCATTGCTACTTCAGTCTCTGTGAGCCCCTGAGTTCTGGTTCACCAGTTTTGTAGGATGTGTTGTCCTGGTTTCCTTTACCCCTCTGGCTACTACAAGCCTTCATCCCCCTCTACTGTAGGGTTTCCTAACCTCTGCCTACTGATTGGTTCAGAGTTTCTCCATCTGTTCCCATTTTTGTTAGATGATGCTTTTCTGATAACATTTGGACTAGGTACAAATCTATAAATATAGCAAAATAGCAAGGTATCATTAGGAATAATTTTATTTAATTTCTTAATTTTTTCCAAGTTTTATTTAATTATACTCTAGGTCTCTGTGCTATCCAGGTTCCAGTTTCTAGCAAATCAGGTAGAATCGAAAATAGGTTAAATTGTATGTCATGAATGTCCAGTTAGACCAGCAATTGGTTGGACATTCCCACAAGTTCTGAGCTACAATTGCCCTACCCTATATTGCAGAAAGGACAAGTTGTAGGTTGAAATTTTGTGGCTGGATTGATATATTATACATATATCAACCCAGTTTTATATATATATATATATATATAACTATTTTTTAAAATAAAAGTAGTGCTGACATCTGAATCCTACCTGCCTTTTCAGGATATCCTGCTAAGTAACTTGGCTTCTTTTTTAACCTTTTGAATTCATTGTTCTGCAGCCATTGTCTAGATTCTGTACTATGCTGGGAAGAGTTATGTGAGTGTAGTCTTTCAATTTATGGCAGATGTTAATCCTTCCATTGCTTAATCTGTCAACATTATGAGTAGTTGCATTATATTCACGAATAATTTCAGTATAAACCCACATGGTAATATTAGGGATATTATATATTCTTCAAAATAACATGTGTACAAAATCTGTTTCATATGTGTTGACTATAAAAGTCAACTATATTCTATATTTCAGTGTTACATTTAGAAAAGTATAATTCACCACTTTTATTGGCATTTCTACACTTACATGTATAAAATATAAACAAAATAGCCATACACACACACACACACACACACACACACACACACACACACACACGCACGCACATATATCCAAATAAATTTTATGAAAGCGGATCAATGTAAATATAAATTTTATACAACCATGCACACATAGAAGCATGTTTTCAATATATGTCTATTTATGTGAGTGCTGATATGTGAGTTTGTTTGTGTGCATGTTTATATATTATTTTAGTGAACAGAAGACCATCTTGGCTGTTATTCCCAGGTTCTTTACACCTTGTTTACAGAGACAGTTTTTTGGTTTGGTTTTTTTGTTGTTTTGAAATTTTTGTTTGTTTGGCGATTGGCTTCAAACTTGTACACTGTCTGAGCAGCATTCCCCATGGAGCTGCCTGTCTTCGTTTCCCCAGAAATTAGATTACAAGTGTCTACTATCATGTCTGGATATACTCTTACATAGGTATTCAGGACTGGGTTTTGGTCCGGGTGTTTTCAAGACCAGCACTTTCCAATTGAGTCATCTTTTCAACCCTGAAGGCATATTTAACCTGAAAATATAGTTATAAGTATATTTCTCGGTGGCATTTATTCTGGTCATGTATACGTACACATCATAAATCTGTCTCCATTTTCAGTAATGATTAAGTGCACGATCACGATCACATTTGCTCCTTTATATTAAATTCATTACCAAAGTGTTCTAACAGACTTGTCTACCTGCTAGCTGTGTTAACCCTTATCAGTAAAATGATCTTTTCAACTTTTGTGAAGTACCTTCCATATTGCCACATGTCAGACGAGATTCTGTCAAGTCAAACAAGGTTCACAAACTTGTGGGACCAAAGGGGTCCTCCTATAAAGTCAAATATTAACCATTTGCCTCTTTTTCTTCCTCACTCAGCTACATAGCAATTGTTCCAGTGTTTAACTAATAACAAAACAGCACATACTCATGTGTCCTGTACTCCTGGGTCATTTCTCCTCCCTCTGCTGGAAGTGCCCATTCACATCAAAAACAAATGATTCTGAGGGAGGAAAAAAAGAAAGAAGTACCAGAGATGAATTAGGGTCCTTAGAGTTAGAAGGTAAAAAGTAGATTAAAAAATAAAGAGGACATAAGATAAACTATAAAGATGGCTCAGTGGGTGTGGTAATTTGAGTATACCTAGTCCAGAGAGTGACACTATTTGGAGGTATGTACTTATTGGAGTAGGTGTGACCTTGTTGGAGCAAATGTGCCACTGTGGGCTTGGGCTTTAAAACCCTAGCTGTCTGGAATCCTGTCTTCTTTTAGCTTTCTTCAGAATAAGAGGTGGAAGTATCAGCTCCTCCAGCCCTATGTCTGCCTGGATACTGCCATGATCATGACTTGATGATAAGAGACTGAACCTCTTTATTTGTAAGCCAGCCCCAATTAAATGTTCTTCTTGTAAGAGTTGCCTTGGTCATAGTGTCTGTTCACAGCAGTAAAACTCTAAGAGTTTTTGTAACATGTTTGTGGGATAAGTATCAAGACTTAAGATTGGACTCCCAGGTAAAACAGCCTTGAAAACATGTCTCTGCAATCCTGGCACTCTTACAGGGAGATGGGAAACAGAAGCATCAGATTTCATGGTATCTCCAGACCCAACTATCCTGAATTGAAATGACATTCCTTTTTAAATAAGGTGGAAGATAGGGCTGACACCTGAGGTTGGCCTCTGACCTTCATACACACACCAGAGTATGTAAGTACCTACATTCTCACACACAAACATACACAATCACACATGTGCATCATCCACATAACTAGAGGCCCTGCTTTCTCTTACTCAGTTAATCATGACCCATAAGAAAGAGAGGCGAAGCCTACCAAAAAAGGAAAGAGAAAGAGGGAACCTTGAAAAAAGTGGTTCCTATATGTTCCTGGCATCTTGCTTCACAGGGCACATTGAGTCTTTATGCTACTATTTCAAACCAATGGTATCTTTAAGATATATCAATACAAGCAGCATGCTCAGAAGTTCTTGTCTGAAAGGAGAGGAACCAGGATTTCAGTGAGAATTCTTTCTGATCTCAAACATTAGATCTAGAACAATAGATATTCCAGTTTAGGAAACAGAGTCTTAAAGAAATGAAATTAGTTCAACAGAAATCTGTAAGGAAGACTATAATAATAAATCAAAATCCCTGAGAGTTCAATGGAAATCACATGTCACAATTATGATGAAATGAACATCTGGATGCAGCCTGCTCAACACCAGTAGGATGATCTTGGGGTATGTAGGACGTCTCAAATACAGACTTGTGAAATCCCTCACACTCATTTCCACAGGTACCTGAAGTTCTCCCACATTTATCATGCCCATAGCTTTACCAAGTTTTCTGATCTGTAGTAAGTTCACAGCTGATCCTCTGAGAATTAGTTGCCCAGTTAGAGTTGGTTTTATGTGATGGCTAGTTTCTGTCAGTTTGACAAAATCTAGGATCGTCAGGAGAGGAGGAAACCCCAAATGAGAAAATGGCTTCCTGAAATTGTATTGTAGGCAAGCTTATAGGAGCTTTCTTAATTAGTGATTGATGGGAGGAGGCCCCACCCTACTTTGGGTGGGACCAACCCTAGACTGGTGGTCTTGTGTGCTATAAGAAAGCAGGCTAGACAAGCCATGAGAAACAAGCCAGTCCTCTGTGAACTCTGCATCAGCTCCTGCCTCCAGTTTACTCTGTTTTATTTCCTGTCATAATTTCTTTCAGTGATGAACAGTGCTGTGTGAGCATATGCCAAATAAACCCTTTTTCTCCCAAGTTACTATAGACATGATGTTTCATCACAGCAATTGTAATCCTAACTAGGACAACCTGCTGCAAGTTTGGCTTCCCTTACTGATTTACCAGTAACTAAAACTGTGGGACAGTCAACCATACCAATAAACTTGGTACAGTTGAGTGGGTTCATAGTCCCTGGCACCCAGGCACCTACCTGAGATGGCAGGCAGCTCCCTGCTCCCTACGGGATTCCTCTCCTGGAACACATGCCTCACTTCCCACATAAGGAAGCATGACCTGTGGTCAAGTAGCCCAAAACACAGTTTTCCATGCTAATGAGGTATATAGAGGCCCTGAGTGTTTACTCAGTAAGTCTCCCTTCCTTGACATCCCTCATTGCAAAAGTTATTTAATCTCTGATACACCATGAGCAGTTGGTATGCATCCATGTTCCACAATGAACAATCAATAAATGGTATGGATAAATATGGACTGTCTCGTTCATCAAGGACTACTGTGGGGAAAATGGGAAAGCCTTCAACTACCGAGCTGCTGACGAAGTCTCCTGTAGAAGGCCTCTCTATGCTTCCAGACAACCACTGCTAAGCTAAGAACAATCACAAATGATCTAACTAAGCTAAGCTGGAGTTCCCATTTTCCCATGCCCCTAATCCATTGTTATCCTCAGCTCACTGGTGACTAACTTCATTTCCAACTACTGTGTATGCCACCCCAGCAGAGACTGGATTCCCAGGAGGTAGTGAACCCCATATTTAGCCTCTTACATCCTAGGTTGCATTTTCCCACCCCCTAAAATCCAGCACCTGATGGCAGTGCATGGTAAACATAGTCAATGTCTCTGCATTTCATCCATCCAGTGGTATTTCCCAAACCCCAGTGGCAGGGTGAATCTCAGACCCACATAAAATTATTTGAAGAAGGGGACTGTTTTTCTGTTTGTTTGTTTGTTTGTTTTTTCACTCTGAGATAAGATTAAATGCAAATAATTCAGAAAGCTGGAAACATGCTCTCAGCAGATGGAAGAATATATAATCAATGGAAAACCATCCTCAAAGGTGATGACATCTTAGAGAACAGAGAATGCCACTGAGATGCAATCAGTGGGTGTGGATGAGCATTGAGATGAGAATCAGGTAGAGACAAATACAAGGAACTGATCACACCATTCTCTGCAACTGAGGAGACTTTAAAGAGAAGGAGAATGAGTGGGGCTTTGGAGATGGTAAAGTGGTACAGAAACATTTTTGGCAAATATCTATCAATCTATCTGTCATCTATCTGTCTGTATATGCAAGAGTCTATATCAGATCTTCATACAAATTAGGCAAATACTTTGTCACAGGGATATATCATCAGCACAAAATGAGTGAATGTGTGCGTGTGTGTGTGTGTGTGTGTGTGTGTGTGTGTGTGTGTGTGTAAAACCTACTTCTGTGTGAGAGTGAACATGTGGGAGGCTATTGGATTGTGGGCATGGATATGAAAACACTTTACCATTGAGCCATGTCCTTGGAAGTCATTGCTCTTAATTTTGATTCTTACTGATCAGGAAACAAATACTTTAATTCCTGTTACAGATATACAGGAAGCCTTTGTCTTATAGAATTTATATTATATTAGAAGTAGGACACACACACACACACACACACACACACACACACACACACACACAGCCAGGGACCAATGCTGTTCTTCCTGACACTGTTCCACATAGGCTTGTAGGGTCCTCATGCAACTATGATGAAATTTCACTCACCTGAATTCTCATGAGGCACTGATCCACCCTTGTCTCACATTTGGGTTTCTGGTTATCAGATTTATTTTAAAGTTTGTTGAGAATATGTAATTGTATTTATTTGTTTTGTTGTTATTGTTTTTGGTTTTGGTATTGGGGATTTTTGGGGGGTTTGTTTAGTTTAGTTTAGTTTTGTTTTTCCCAGTATTTTTAGGCAGACTTTCTCTTCAAATTGTCCAGGCAGGTCATGAATGCACAATCCTTCCATTTTGGCCTCCCAAGTACCTGGTACTATAGGCATGTGCTCCCATGCCTGAGAGAGGTGGAAGATTCATAGGACATCATAGAAGTGAGATACTCATAACTGCCAAGGAGGTCTATAAATGCTTACTTGTCATTTATGTAATGTTATCAATCCAATTAATACCATGATTAATTGATTAACCAAGGAGAACAATCTCTTTGATTTAGGAAGATTTTGTTTTACTTTATTTCTAAAACAAAGCATCCAGAGGCCTTCAGTCTACAATTTGTAAGGCCACTGCCACCAGATTGCTGAGGGATGCCAAAGCAACTTGCCCTGTGTTAGGATTGCTGGTCTGAAGGTGTAGAAGATACCTTGTACATGTCAATCACACGGGAACAGACTCTGGGAGAAGGGGCTGTCTTTCCGACCCGTACTTCTAACCTATACTACAAAGAAATGCAGATTCTGAGACTGGCTTTCTCTCTTACTTTACTCCTTAAAGCAAGGCTTTCAGCTCCACTGAACTTCACCTGTCTAAATCTAGGGGGGGGGGGGCCAGGGGGGATCAAAAATTTTATGGCTAGTTGTGTCTAGTGAAATTGAATCTTCTTTCCAGTTAGAAAAGAAGATACAAAACATTCATGCCTACATTAAATGTTAGAATTTTCACTGTTTTTGCAAGACTACTTTCCTTACGTGTTCTTTTAATTAATGTTTTTCTCTCTTTGCTTCATAATGCATGTTATGCTTTTGTTGTCTGAATAGATATATAATATGAGCCATCATTAGCATAATACCTAGCAGTGATCTGTATGAGCAAACTTCCAGGGTAGTCAAAAGGGAAGTAAAATAGCAAGGAACTATTTCATGAGTAAAATATAGTAATATCTAAAGTTTAAGGTTCCCTAAGAGCAGGATATGGGAAAATTCTTCAGTCACTAATATGATTGTCATACAATCATTAGGACAAAAGTTTGATCTAATAATCAAAAAACAAGTAAAATAAAAAAAAGTGACTTGGCAGTGTGCATCTTTAACTCCAGTGATGAGGAGGCAGAGACACGCAGTTTCCTGGAACTTGCAGGCACGTAGCCTAGACAAACCCACTAGCTTCATGTCCAATGGGAGATTTTGTCTCAATAAAATAAGACATTTGATATTGGCCTCTGGCCTCCAAATTCAATATCACAAGTGTGCATTCACATACTTACACACACACACACACACACACACACAGAGAGAGAGAAAGAGAGAGAGAGAGAGAGAGAGAGAGAGAGAGAACATACACCATATACACTGTCTCATGCAACAAATCTTATAAGAGGCATGAGGCACAGAGCTAAACAGTATCTAGTAATGGATACCTTCACACACAACCTGAGGATATAGCTGGGAAATTTGCCAGCATGACCATAAAGAACACTTACTGGAGTGTGTAGTAAACTAAAATCAAATATCTCATAACCCTACAAATTACTCATTCCAAGATTTTCAGGAATAAGATACTTGCATGAGAAAAGAGGAGTTCAGTCTATCAAAGAGAGATGGAAATGAAACTTGTTCCCACTATCCCCTTCTCTCAGTGTGTCTCTTCCTATTTACAAAGTTAGAGTGCTGTAGGTGCCTGTGCTGTATCAGGTCCATTTTTAATGAGTAATGTACCACCAAACCCAGAAACTATCAGTAGGTTTAATACACATGTGCATCTGTGGTTATGCTAAGTATTTTCTCCAGGCGTCTTCATCTGTGTAAGACAGCTGACTGTTGTTATACTTTCTGACACTGTATCACCTGGAAAAATCTCCTGTGCTTTGTTGGGTATGCTGCTGCAATTACAGCACTCAAGAGGCAGAAGATGACAAACCTCTGAGTTTAAGGCCAGGCTGGTCTACAGAGTGTGTTCCAGAGCAGCCAGGCCTAAACGGAGAAACCCTGTCTAGAAAAAAAAAAAAGAAAGAAAGAAAGAAAGAAAGAAAGGAAGGAAGGAAGGAAGGAAGGAAGGAAGGAAGGAAGGAAGGAAGGAAGGAAGAAAGGAAGGAAAAGAAAAGAAAAGAAAGAAACAAAAACAGTGCTTAACTCACTACTGTGAGAAAATATCTAATAAATGCACTTAATTAAGAAGTGTTTGCTTTGGCTCACAGTTTGAGGGCACTGTATATAATGGCAGGGAAGGCATGGCGGTAGAAACTTGATGCTGTTGCTCAAAGGGCATCCTCAGTCAGGAAGCAGAGAGAGATGAATGCTAGGACTCAGTTCACCTTTTCCTTTGTACTCAGTCCAGAACCTCAGTCCATAAGAGGTGTTGCCCAAATTAAAGTAAGTCTTCCCACCTCAATGAAATTAATCTAGAAATTACCTCACAAAGGTGTGAAAGGGGATTTTCCATGCTGTCAACTTGACCATATTGGCCATCAAGAGATGACTGTAACTGCTTTGGCTTGCACCCTGCATACTTAGACTTTTTACTGAACATCATGTGGCCAGCTCAACATTCTGTTGCCAATTTTATTGGAAACTCAGGTAGCTTAGTAGACACTTGTACATTTTTAATCATTTTTGCATTACTTCTGCTGCTGTCTTCTAAAGTGTTTAAAAACAGATCCTAATATGTATCTGTATTTTCTGACTAAAGTGTCTTAAAAACTTTAAGCAATTATAGTAGCCTAGCCTTTACCATGGCCAACAAGCATGCATACAAATATATTCTGGAGGACACCTGGCTCTCTTTCCTCAGTAGCCACCCATTTTTTTCCTCAAGACAAAGCATCACTTGCTAAGTAGGCTAAACTGACTGGCCAGCAATTTTTGGATCTGCCCTTCTCTGCCTCCCCAGTGTTGGAGTCAAAAGTGGTTACACCCAACTTTTTCATGAGTGCTAGAAAGATGGATTGCATATCTCCATCTGTATAGGACAAGGTCTTCATAGCTAAGTCACATCCCCACTTCAACACATGTTTCTTTAAAAGTTTTACTTATTTGTAAAACAAATTTTATTAAATTACTGTTAGACAATGAAAGTTTCTGAAATTCATGGAAACTCACAGATGAAATGTTAGTGTCATGTTTCAGTAATGTCTTGCTAAGAGCTTACCTACTTCCTATTGTTGACATCTCATAGCCACAGTCCTAGTTAAAAATTTAAAAACCCAGGCACCAGCACAGTGTGCCATGCATTATTGTCTTAAAATGGCTAGCAAGTCAAATTTTATGACCATTTTTCAATTGAGATCATTGACTTTGCCCCAAATCAATATTTTCAATCAATCTCTTCTCTAATTTAAAAGTAAAGATCTAAAATTCAGGGATAATAGTCTTATGGTCAGCCCTGAAGGGTTCATTTTATACTTAATGAAATACACCAGAAAGAAGGGCAGAGAAGCCAATGATTTAGGCTTGTGGGCAATGTGAGGACTCTTCTTCTTGGGCTTTCTTCCAGCATACAATTCAGACATTTAAGCATTTCCTTAAATACAGTACTAATGTTTTTTTTTAATTTTTTTTTCCTTTAAATGTGGACAAAATTCTTCAGAAGACAGTATCATGAGCATGCATATGGATGATGGCTGACATAGCTCTCTTGTGAAATTATTTATGTGAATGTGATTTTATTCAACAGGAGAGACAAGTTCCTTCCTTTGGTATGTTGCACCTCTGTGGTGTTAGGCTTTGGAAGTTACTCATTGCTGGAGAAGCAGTCCTTGTTGCCTTTCCAAAGTCTAGAGAGTTCATGATAGTATTATTATTTTTAATATTTTTAGCAGAGGAGTTATACATACTATGGTATCTGTGTTGCAAGCATAAAGTCACTGTCCTTCAAACTTTATGTGCATCCTGTGTGAACTTAAGTTCAATAATCTTAAGCATTCAGGTATAAATGGCAAACTCTTTTGTCTGCCATCTCACCAACAATAGACAATATCCTCAATGTTAAAATGACTCTGAAAAGCAATACTTATACCTGAACATTATTTTCAAATTATAAATGAAAAGAAACATAGTTTCTTTTTAGTCAAAGAAGAAAAAATAGCTCTATACTTGATTCCATAAATTATTAAATAAAACATATGCATATGATAATTATATACATGATTACAAAATAGACTGAACATCTTTCTTTTGTCTATCTTATAATGAACACCTTTTAATTTTTATAACAAATCAAAATAAACAAAGAAGAAATGGTTAATTAGTATTTAAGTTATCAGAATTTAATAAAAGGTATTCTGAATCACACATTTTAACGTATCAAGTTATATAAGTTAGGACAGATTTCTAAAGTCAATGTAGTCTTAGGAAATCAATATTAGGCAAAGATTTGTTCGACTTATTTTCAGTATGTGTGCATCTTCATGTGTGTGGGTACATGTATGTGTATAGATGCACATGTGCATGTATCTGTAGATGGTAGAAGTCAACATTGGATGATGTCCACAGGGTGTCAGTCACCATGTTTTTGAAACTGTCTCAATTTGATCAGGCAGGCCATCGAGGGAGACCCAGGGACCTGTATGTCAGCATCTTATCAGTGCTAAGACTTTACTCCTGTGCTACTAAGTCCACTTTTTAAGTTATTTAACACTTTATTTCTTACCGTGTATATGTATGTATGTGCATGTATCATATCATGTACGTGGAGGTGAAAGGACAACATATGAGAGTCAATTCTCTTCCCCCAACTGTTGGTTCACGGAATCAAATTCAGGTCCTTAGGCTTAGCAGCAAGTACATTTACCCATTAAGTCATTTTGTCCCCCACCTTTTATGTGGGTTCTATTAACTAAGGTCCTAATGTTTATATAAAGGTATTTTACCATTTGAGCTGTCACCCTGCACTTTGTTCCTTTTCCTTATCATGCTTAGATGTTTCTAAACACTAACTGAAATATTTTACAAAGAAATGATCCTTCCCACATCCAACAGTGGAAACACTGTTGATATTTTACATATCTTTTATTTTAAGACACAAATGTATTTGTCTTGCTCGCTTTGCTCTTTGAACAGCAATAGCAGTGGTTTAAAATTGAAATGAGTTATTTTGAAATAGGCAGAACTATTGTAACACTTTTCGTGTTCAGACAGCCAAACTTCCCATTTGGAGTCAAACCATAATTGTTTTCTAGTTAACAGAACAAATAAAAAAACCAAGGAAAGAGATAGAAAACTCTGCCCACAGTGGATAGTTTTCTAGGGACTATTGTTGTTGAAGAAAATATTCTTTGAAGGCCCTTAAGATGCTTTTACTGGGGGGAGAAGAGCTTGTTCTCATCTTTGAGTTTTCAAGAGACCCAGTGAATGAGGTAATGCAATTATGATTATTAATGGGAACTAAAAGGTAAGGTAGTTGTGAGGTAACAGGATGCCAGTTCAGCATTAGTCACTTATTAGACAAGGTCCTAGGTGACTTTAAGGTACATCAGGGTCATACCAACCTGAAGTGATGCATCCTGCCTGCTTGAATTTACAGCAAAGGTGAGAAGAGATTCCAGTATTATCAAATATGATCATGAAGCTAGATTTTATGACAGACAACTGCAGGGACTGTGTAGATAGTAATATTGACTGAGAAAGCTAGGACTTCCATGGTGGATTGAATTGGATGATCAGGATTGCCACACAGCAAAGCTGTGGGGAAGTTTTTCCTTCCCAGACCCATTCTCTGTTCTCCAGGTAGTTTTACTGGTGGCTCCTCATGCGGTCTCCTCAGGGGATAAAGGTCTTTATAAAAACTGTTACCACTACTGTCCCTCCGTAGAGTTATGGTGACATATTCCAGTGACAAGGGTAATGGGGATTCCTGGAAAGGAGTGGACCCACAGCATTCCTAGGCCAAAGAGAGAGCAGAGAACTGCTATTCCCTGTAAAGCACTCACCCAATATTGCCTGATGTATAAACATGGGAGGGAATGGGATGGAGACATGAGGCTAAAGAGTTCAGTAAGGCCCAAAACACTAGGCTAAGACTGGAAGGTAAAGCTTACTAATATATTCTTACACAAGTTCCCTGATGAAGAACACAAAGAAAACTAGTAGACTTCACTTAGTTAGAGTGCAAAATCTTCCTCCCTTTTTCAGGTGCTGTAGGCTTTCTACAGATTTCTATCAGACCTAGTGACTTGAAGCTTATGTAATTCATTCATTCTGTGAAAGATAACTAACTGCTTAGCAGATCAAAGTTCTATCCTTGGATTTTGGGTTCTCTCTAGAAGTTACTCACCTGACAGAAGCACCTTCATGGATAGATAAAGGGTTCATTTGGCTCCAGTTTGAGACTACAGCTTACCGTGGAGGTTGACAGCCAGTTTGCATTTGCAACTGGGAAGCAGAGAAGTGAGTGTGGAGACCAGGTAGCTTTTTCTTCTCTAGTTTACCAAAGGAACCCAGCTTGGGTAGCTCTCCCCTCTTCAAGTAACCTTTAAGGTAACATTTTCATAGACTGAAGGTTATCACAAGCTCACTTCTCACCAGGCCTTCCCGCATGACTGTATGCAGAGGGTAGTGTGCATTGGGCTCACTCATGCCCAGGTCCTACTGATATATATTATAATATTCTATGACCTTCTAGTCTCTGGCTTACTCCCTCCACTGGGAGCCTGTCCAGTCCTGTGTGGCACCAGACTCATTGTTGTCTCAGGCTAGCTCCCATACTTGGGCCACTTGGCACCAGACGGGTGGTTCTCTTAGCTTCATTTCTTTTTTCTTTTCAGGGAATAAAAAATTAGTAATCATTCAGATGTTCACAGATGACAACACTGAAGTGAAAATTTCCCTCTCTCTTCTGTGCCACTTACTGACACACATGTAATAAGGTAGCCACACCTGCAACGCCTCCATGGGCAATTTATATAACATTTTAATATGATAGTTATAACAGAATTACATATATACATGTCGTATGATACTTTAAGTTCTTGTCTTGATTTCCACAAATAAGGGATAATCACACAGAATTTTATATATATATATATATATATATATATATATATATATATATATATATATAATGTTATTTCAGAAGTATTCATCACAGTATCAGAAATGAAACTAACTTTCTTCATTTGGGGAGCTGTAGGAAAAATTAATATATAGGCCACAAAATAGCAAAAGATATTCACAGTGTCCTAATTTAGAAGGGATTATTTATAAACTATGAAAAAAACTTGATAGCCTTATATCATGACACCAGTAGACAAATGAGCAAGTTATTAAAGGCATTTCCAGAAAAACCAAACAGAACAAGCCAAAAACTCAAAATGTTTTAATAGCATGTTAAAGGGGATCAGACACACCAAAAATCAATAATGTATATTTAAGCAGCAACGGGAATTTACTTAGCATTTATTACCCTGGCAAGAAGTACAGAACTGTGTAAAATCAGGTGTGAGCATGTGCTGGAGAGGCAGCTGGCAAAGGGAGTTAGAGAATGAAACTACCTGCCTCAATGTGCAAGGAACCAAGATGATTCTAAAACAGTTCGCCTTGGGAACACATTTCCCAAGGTGCATGGAGCTGTTTTGTGAGCTTAGACTGGCTAAGTTATATGCACACATACCCTACCTGTAGACAGATATTGCCCAATAAAGATCCAGGAGGTGGGATCTGGCAGGCAGAAGCTACTGTTTCTCTCAGTTAGTTCGCATTGCTCTCACATCATTAAAAGTAGACATATAAAACAGATGCAAAGGAAGGGACCACAAACCAGTAAAATATGGTTCACAAAAATGAAGTTGTAGAACTAGAGAGATAATTCAGTGTTTAAAAGTAGTTGTTGCTCATCTAGAAGACCAAAACTCAGTTCCCACCATGCATGCCACATAGCTCATAACTGCCTGTAACTGCAGCTCTAGTGGACCCAACCATCCTCTTCAGGACACCAAAGGTACCTGCACACAGATACATACACACATTCACATAGAAACCACATTCAGAGAGAGACAGACAGACAGACAGAGACAGATACAAATATAGATAGACTCGCAGATTATGTGACACACAAATACACGCAGACACACAAAGAAATATATGTACCTCAAAAACACACACACACACACACACACACACACACACACACACTTTGAAGTCTTAAAATCTAAATTTTAAAATAAATAAAAAGAAGTGGGTTGCTTTAGCCCAAACTATCATTTCTTTTTTGCCTAATCCTCTATAATTTATTCCAAATTTTTATTTTTGAGGCTTAAAAACTAGCAACAAATGGTATAAAATACCTGTTGGATTTATACGGATTATCTTCATTATTAATAGGAAAGAGAATGGAAGTATTATAAGAAGAATAAACAATAAAAAAAAGAGGAGAATTAAGAAACTGAGCACGTAATATACCACGACATTCAATTCTACACCTATGTCCAGGCTCACTTATGTGTGTGTGAATGTATGTGTGTGTGTCCGTGTATATACATTTTATTTGTGTCTATGTGTGTGTATAGGAGTATGTGTACAAATGTAATTTGTGTGTGGGGGGGATGCATGTATTGGTACGTGTGTGTATTTGCACATTTGTTTGTGTGTGTGTGTTTTGGATGTGTTTGTGTGTCTCTGTGTTTGTGTGATACATGCCGATATATGTGTAGATCCCTTTACCTGTGAACACATGCAGTGACTAAAGAAGGACAGGTCATCATGTATCGTGCTCTAACACTCTTTGCCGTAGTCACTTGAGACAAAGTCTCTCACTAAACCAAAAGCTAGACTGGTGACCAGAAAGTCCCTGTGATCTTCTTGTTTCTACTCTCCACACTGCTCAGGTTCCAAGTATGCAGCTGTACACTGCTTATTACCTAAGTGTGGGGATTCGAATTCAGGTCCTCATGCTTGCACAATAAGTGCTCTTACCCACCAAGCCAATCTCTTCAGCCCATCATTTAGTGATTTTATTAAGAAATGGCACAAATGCTGTATTATTTTTATAAGAATCTTTAAATGTCTCAAAATTTTAAGAACTGATTATTTTTATGAAAGCCAACTATCCCAAGTTTCCATGAAACATGGAGCTTTGACAGTGGGGAAGGAATCTATTCTTTTCATTCTTTTAGTGGCTGTCCCTTCTTAAAGTGAATGTGACAATTCATAAAAATAACAACATATTTTTCTTGATCAAGACATAGTGATTTAGAATATGCTCAAGGGAAAGAGAAAATTGTCAAGCTTTGTGTACAGTAGTGTTAGAGACAGCAGTTCTGATAATGAGATAGCAGATGCCTGTTTTATCAGAGACACTGGTGTCTGGGTGTGAAGGAATAAGGGGATGCAGGTGTTACCACTGGAAAAGAGAAGACAGATAAAGACTTTGAAATTATCTTTCTCACTCCCAGGCTAAAGCTTTATCCTTTGTTAGCCTCCATTTCCATGTGTTACAGTTACTATGGAAATTCCCATATAGAGAGGCTGGCTTATGCACTCCTGACTCAGTTTGTAGAACAAGGCGAGTGCACATGCACAAATACGGCCCTTGATTGTGGCAAACAATTCTGTGACAACCACTTCCAAAGTACTAATGCTTGTTGAATCAATTAGTTTTTTCATTGTTGGGGCCTGACAAAAACAACATAATAAAGAAAGGGTTTATTCTAGGTCACAGGTGGAACACTGTCCCAGATGATGGGTGTGTTCCATCCTGCCTGGATGCTGCCACGCTTGATAATATTGGCCTGAACCTTAGAACCTGCAAACCAGCACCAATTAAATGTTATCCTTTTAAAGAACTGCCTTTGTCATGGTGTTTTTTCACAGCAATGAAAACCCTATCTAAGGCAGTGGGAAAGGCATGGCAACAGAACTGTGGGGCAACTGGTTGTACAGTATGTGTAGACAGGAAAAAGAGACAGACGAATTCTGATTCTCAGCCTGTTTTTTTGTGTTTAGGCAATCTAGCTCCCCAGTCTATGGTATGGTGCCACAAATTAAAACTGACTCTTCCCTTTTCATCAACCCTAGCTAAAAAATCCCTCAGTGGCATGTGTGAAGGCTTGTTTCCTAGGGGTTTTAGCTCCTGTCAAGCTGACAATCAATACTAATTTTCACACTCTCCGTATTTCCATGTTAAGATAGCATGTTTATTCACAGTGTCAACTAACAAAGGAAGCTGGCTATCACAAAAGCATGGCAAGTTTCGTGGTCTACCGGCAGAATTGTCTTAAAATGCAAAGGTCTTGGGCAGCGTCTGCAGTTCCCATTGGAAACAGAAACAAAATATTGTAATAGACATGATATATTATGTTAATAAACTAGAAAATTACGAAATTCAAAACTTAGCAGAGTAGAGCTTTGGAATAAATTTATTAAAAATGTGTAAAAAGATTATAAAACACTTTCAAAATACCCTTTGAAAAGACTAAAGAATGGAGAGAAATACAAACTGCACAAGATGCACAAGATGGTGGCCCAATGTCGTATAGCCCAGGCCACACAAGATTCCTTAGACGAATAACTACTAGAAGAATCTGTGAGTTTTATTGTGCATAATTCCTTCCTAGATTCCATGTCCTGTTTTTCCCTGAAAGAGAATCTGGACATACACATGCCATCTACAAATCACAATATAGAGAAAATAGTAGGTGGAGTGGTCTGTGTAAATGACAGGTAGATAGTGTCTCAGATTTCAAATAAGATCATAAACAAGTACGAATTTCCTCTTGTGTATGTTCAAACATGTATAGGAGCACACCCGCATAAGTATACATTTAAGTGAGTGTTCATATTTACACAGCAAGTGGAAGCTCAATTGTCCTCTTCATTCTTCTTTGATATAATCTTTTCCTTAGTTATCTCCTTGTTTCATGTCTTATACACACACACACACACACACACACACACACACACACACACACACACACACATATATATATATCAAGGCTGTAGTAGTTGTCTTTCTGCTGCTATGATTTTCTACTCACCATGATGAATTCCAATTCTATCCATTTTCATGTCCATGACACAATTTCATTTTTCTTCACTGCTGAATAGAACTTGTTGTGTATATAGGCCCCATTTTTATACCCACTCTTCTGGTGCTAAACAATTTTAGCTAAATCCAAGTCTTGCCTAACATAAATAGTGCTACATAAACACAGGTGTGCAAATTCATTTGTGATGCTGACTTTGATTCCTTGGAAGATTTCCTTGTAGTTTAACTAGATCTTATGATAGCCATATTGTTACCCTTAAAAGAGACCTCCATGTTGATTTCCAGAGTGATTATAACTGTTGATATTTCTGCCAACTGTGTGTAAGGCAATTTCACAACATTCTCACTAGCAATTTTGTATTTCCCTGATGACATAGGATGCTAAACATTTTTCATAAATTTCATGACAATTTATATCTTTTTTGATAGCCATTCATTAATACATTTATTAGTTTGATGATCTAATGAGTATTTGTGCTTAATATTTTGAGTCTGTTTTAGAGTCTGAATTTTACGAAAATGGTATAAGCATGCCATCATTAAGATTTATTATATACACCTCTGATAGTTCATGCTCATTTAAGTAGAGTTAAAAACACCAAGGAAACACATCTCTGGCTGTATCTATGATGATATTTCCAGAAAGTTTAACTGCATAGAGAAGACCCATGTTGAGCATGGCTCGAACTATCCCACAAGGTTGGGTTCTGGACTGTATAAACATGAGAAAGGTAGCTAACAACTGGAATTCTTCTGCCTCGGCTTCCTGACTGCAGATGCCATGAGATGGACTTCCTCATCCTCCTGACACTGTTTGTCCTCCACTGAAATGATATATACCAAAAACTGGAGGAAAAATAAATCTACCTTTCTATAAGTTGCTGCCTGTTGGGTATCTGGTCACAGGGACAGGACAAGAAATTAATACAATGATCTTCTGCTTTTAATTTGGTAAAACTACTTGTTAATAACAGATGCTTAAGTATTTTATTGGTTATATTTTTTTTATCTTTTGGACTAATCATACTTTCCTCATGGCATTTAATTTTGAAAATAATATTACGGAGCATTCTATGTGAAGCCATTATTGTCATGTTGACTGCTGCTACATTGTTTTAGATTTCATTCCTCTCTCAGAAACAAGATTATTATTCATACAGTTCTCCTTCAGCACTAGTAATTTTATTAATTGTTTCTCAAGACATTTTGTCACGATTGACATAAACATATTTGAACTATTTTCTTAATTATTTTAAAATCCTGAATTTATCTAAATTCATATCACATTTTATTTTGCTTTTTGTGAAATTTTAGTAGGACACGATATGTGATCTAGTTATTGGTAGTTGTCTACACATACAATATACTGTTGCTAAAGATGTGTGATCTTAAAGAAATCTCTAAACATCCAATTGGCAGCAGGAAAAAAAACACTTTCACTAGTGTAATCCATGATTATTTTCAGTCACTAGTCTTATGGAGAGGATTCCTATCCTTTTCACTCAAGCTATATCTTTTCTTTATTTATGTTCCTGTGTTTATACATGCTGGGGGAGGTGGAAGCATGCATGCTGCTGTACAGGCACATACATCTGCATGGGTATAGACACTTGGGGACCACTTCAGGTGTCCTTTCTCACATGCCATCTACCTTAGGACTTGGTACAGGATATCACAGTTTTACCTTAAACTCAACAATTTATTATGGTTGACAAGTTATCCCCAAGGATGCTCCTGTCTCCATCTCTACCCTACACCCCCAGTGCTAAGATTACACCTGAAAGAAACAATACTTGGCTTTTTGATGTGGATTCTAGGAAGTCAAACTCAGGTCCTCAAGGTTCTGAGGCAATTGCTTTACTGACTGAGCCATCCTGTTAGCTCTTAAATGGATTGTGAGCCAGAGGCAAGCTGCATAATGCACCCAATATGTTATCTAGTTTCCACTTGATTGTCCGACATCTGCATAGTGATTATAGCCTGGATTCCCTTGAGCTCTCCTCTAAGTCTCATAGACCTTTCCTCTGGCCCCAGAGTTCTTTAGAGTCAGTCACTATATAGGAGAACAATGTTGAACAGATCCCTTTTCTCACCTCTGCCTGCTTGGTTCCTGGGTGACTAGCATTGTGTGTAAAACATTAATCCACTCATTCATCATTTTCAAAGCTCACTCAGCTGACACATACCAGGTCAGAACTTGTAACAACTGCACTATTTGTTGGTCATTCCTCCCTCACAGACAGGAGCACTTTTAGGTATGTGTATCATTTATAAAGGAGAAAACAATACTAAAGAGTAACAATGTCTAAGAGTTACCAAACTCATATCTGTCTGCCTGGTAAAAAGAAAGCAGAGGATCAGTTACAGGACTCTCACAATGGGCTGAACCCTTTATGTATCATCACATTTTATCTTCTTAGAAGCAGTGTTGCTAAGAAAGGCCGATGCCCTCATTTTTGCCAAAGAGAATAAAGTTCATAGAGGGTAATAGATTACTTATGCATCTTCATCTCAAACCTTACTCCTTTCACATGACACCAGTCTCCTCATAGGACTTGGCATTTGGAGCTTAGAATAATACTGTGTCACATACTGAAACCCTGCCTCATTGGCAATACAGACAGCAAGAATCACCTGAAGCTGTAAGGAACAAAGTCAGTTGTGTCATGGAAACATCCACAACCAGGCAGGTGAGGAATGAGAAGAAAGGAAATGGGATACTTGACTTTATAATGGGACCTGCTCTGTTTTTCTTTCTGTTACTGTGATGAAACACTTGGACAGAAAACCACTTAAGGGAGGAGGGAATTTATTTAGCCTACACTTCCAGGCCACAGGCCTGGGTGACATGCCTGTAACTGAAGCAGAAACTATATGGGAACACGGCTTGCTGGCAAGCCACCGCATTTGTGATCAGCTAGCTTTTTTATACAGCCCAGGATGACCTGGCCATGAATGAGCTACTCACAGTGAGATATGCACTCTTACATCAATTAACAGTAAAGAAACAATCCCCACAGATATACCCACAGGCTAATCTGATCTAGGCTATCACCCAGAAGTGACTCATCTCAGGTGGCTTAGGCTGAGTCAAGTTGACAATTAAAGCCACATAAGAAAAGTAGGAATGTTGATACTTAGATATTTTTCTCAAGAATCTATGGATATACAGAAATAATGTTCCAACACATATTATACAACTCAAACTCATAATTCATCTTAGACACACAAACCAGCATAGAATTATATGCGCTTTCTTAGTCAGTGTTGCTTTACTTTTGATTTTACTTTTGCTCAAATTCAGAGCTTGCCTAATTGAGATCTAAGCCTATTGTAGATCTATAAAGGAGCTTTTGAGGCCTCTGTTAATAATGTCTATTGTAAGGTAAAATAATCTGCTGTTAATTTAAATATGTACATAGCTGTTATGGGTACTCAAAATCTCTGAAGGGAGCAAATATCACAAATTTTACAGCAATTAAGTTTGATGGTATGCCAAAAGTAAAGGTGTTTGCTGCCAATCCTAACCAACAGAGTCCAACTGCTAGAATCCACATTATAAGAGAGTACTCATTCCCAAAACCTGAATTCTGACCTCTACATGCAAGATAAATAAACATACTATAAACATTTGAGGCTATCTCTAAAAGCAAAGAGAGTTCTCTATCCTTTCTTCATGACCTGTGAAGGTCCAGAATGAGGCATGTCCCCATCATCCATTCTCAATCTGGATATTTCAGTGATCCTTCCAAACTATTTAAGAGCTACACTCAAAATGAGTTGTGGGAGTGTCAAAGCTCCCCATCACACACATAAGTGAATAAATGACCTCTCAAAATGTCTTGCTTTTTCAACTTCCAATTTTGTTGAGGTCCTTTCAGTAGTGTAAAGCTGAACCATAGCCTTAAAGAGGTCAGGTGAGGTCTAAATCTGAAGAGTCAAGACAGACTAGTACTAGGGCAGCATGGAGACTTGAATACTCTATTGACTGATGGTAATCTCTCAGGGTGTTACTGTAATTTTTAAGTGAATGTTTTTTCTTTATCCTGGTTAACTCTTAAATAAATGAGGCAGAGACTATAAGACTTATTAAATTGTCTCTACAACACAATATCTAAGCATTTAAATCTTTTCTTTTCTTTTTTTTTTTTTTTTTTTTTTGGTTTTTCGAGACAGGGTTTCTCTGTGTAGCCCTGGCTGTCTGGGAACTCATCTGTAGACCAGGCTGGCCTCGAACTCAGAAATCCACCTGCCTCTGCCTCCCAAGTGCTGGGATTAAAGGCATGCGCCACCACTGCCCGGCTTATAAATCTTTTCTAATCCTCTAGGCTAAACTACCTCTCAGTCAAAATCACTGAAATACTTGTATTTTAGCATTGATTTGGGTCTCTTTGCTCCAGGTGTTTACTCATGGTGTCACCAGAACCCTCTCCTTTTAGTGAATTCTCTCTTCTCTCTTCTCTTCTCTCTTCTCTCTTCTCTCTTCTCTCCTTTGCCCTCCTCCCTCTCTCTCTCTCTACCTCTCTTTGTCCACTGGTGGAGGTCCAGGCCTACTCTCTTCTCTACTCAGTTATTGGGTGATCAGCTTTTATTGATGAATAAAAAAATAAATGGGGAGCAATATTTACAGAAGTGTAAAATGAAAGACCTTTAGAATAAGCATTTCAATGCCATGCCCAGATTGCAACTAGATATGGGAGCAGAGATATCAGCATGAAAAATCTTCACAGAATGCACAGTAACTTTACACCAACATCAGCCTGGAGTCTTGTCTTCAAGGATGATGCTTAGATTCCAAAGGAATCTTTTTAGGCCAGTAGATCCAGTAAGGCTCACTTAACAAGCCATCCTTTAGTGTGTCAGACACAAAATTTCACGTTTCAAAATAGCAAACACAACCAACTATAAGCCCAATACAAGAGCTCTAGTATAAATTGTTTCATGATATCTACTCCCCACAGATAGGGAACTAAGAGCAGACCAAACTGACATATCTAGCAAAGGTCAAAATAGTCAGCCAATGACTATACTGGGGTTAGTTGCATGAGCGTGGTGAAGGGTACACACTGGATCGCAGGGGCTCAAAAGCAGTTGCTTGACTAGAAGCCCATGCTGGCATGTGATATCTCAGGAAGGCAGCAACCCTGCAACTCTATGCACCACTTGTAGGCAGTTCAACAAGTCTGAGAGTTTCCTCTCAAGAGATCATCTGGGCATAGTCTCCCCTACCAACAACAGTTTAGCATGTTACTAACCTTGAGGATGGCTCTAGTGAACCTTGTTTCAGCTTTCTCAGACACGTGACATTATATTTATGTTATGTTCAGAAGCGTCCCCTATCCTTGAAATGATAGGAAATTGCTCTACAATATAGACTTAAACCTATCTTGGTGATGGTTTTCATTTTTTTTTTTTTTTTTTTTTTTTTTTTTTTTTTTGGTGGTTGAGAAGAATTTTACTATGGAAATCAGAAACATAAACATAACAGAGAACAGCCTGGATGAATTACTACTCACCAGTTAACCAGCTGCAAACTCATTAACTTTCTGTCAATCACCATTGTCTATTCCCCCTTTTTTTTTTTTTTTTTCTTACAGTGCTGTAGTATATCTTGCTGGTTCTGTTACAGGAGAAAAATGAAAAAATGAGGCACCAAACTAAAACAGGAAGCAGACGCCTGTCCTAAGGTTGGAGGCCTGAGTTCAATCACACATTGATTTGTACACCTTTAATCTCATTGTCCCATATGTGGCTAAGCATGCCTATAAAGTAATCTTGCAAATTGGTTGGTTGATTAGTGGAGTCTGGAAATATACTGGAATTGTCCATAAGTCATAGAATTTGCCATAAATACAGAAAATAGAATAAAACATACCCAGGTGCAGTTGGTGAGGATGGTGAGGATGTAGGCTGCAGCTGACTTGACACTCACAGGAAGTCCCTGAAGTGAACCCTGCTACGTTCCTTGTGGCTAGTCCCAGAGACTAAGAGCTGGGAGCTACTGCAAGTTCATTGGTGCTGATTTTAGCCACCAGAGTGACTCCTTGGGGTCCCTTCTCACACTGTCACAGCTCTAATGGACTCTGAAAATACTGACATATGTGCTGCAACCTAGTTGGTTCTTCAACTTCTGGACAAAAATTTCCATAAATGACTAGAATGGAGTCTTGCTCTGGAAGTTTTTTGCTTGAACTTGTAACTCCTCCTGGTTACAAGCAAGCAAACAACAGCAGAAACAACAAAAAATAGTGTGGTTTAGGTGTACTCTGATAATGTAACAGTCCTGAAGAAAGTGTGTGTAGAAATGATTTTTTATTTTTTCAGCATATTGAGATGGTCCCCAGATTGAGAGCAGATAATTTCAAAGGACTCATCTAGCATCTGGATTAAGTATTTTAAGAGGGTACCCAAGAAACATATAGAAAACTAATGATCTTGGACAGATCTGAGGCTATCCCAGCTTTGTGACTTTGAGCAGTCACTTGAATACTCAAGGGTTTGTTTATGAAACCAGGACATTCAAGCTTCATTCAGTGGTGACCCCAGTCACTTGTCACAGTGGCCCATTATCTGAATTCAGTAACTGGTGCATGTTGTCATAGTAAGAGAAGTGAAAGTAAATGAGAGCAAGTCAGATGTGAATTGTTATAGTAATTTCTTACCCAATAAGTCCATATAAACAACACACAACTCCATTCTTATATTTATAAGCTATAAGGCTAGATTGGGCATATCTATCATTATAGCATGTATTCCCCAGCTACAAGAGCCCTTGCTACTTGTGGCTTCTCCAGGCCATGTGGTTCTGCTCCATCTTCCTCCCACCTCCATCTCTCTGAGAAGTCTATCAACCTTTTCCTTCCCCTGCCCAATCATCAGCTCTAGCCTTCATGTGACCAGTCAGAATGGGGAAAAGGTTTAGTGAGATCACCTGAGTATGTGATCTAACCCTCATCTGGGCCAGGCCTGCTTGAGAAAGCAGAATTAACATAAAAATTCAAACCAGGGCAACCCACAACAGTGGATGCTCATTTTCAGATGGAAAGTAATAATTTGGCATGTCCCTAAGGAAAATGTGACTTCCCAACTCATTTTCATGATTCTTTCTCTTGAGCACAGGGATGGAATGCATTTGCCCAGCTTTCTGCGTTCAGGGCTTGGCAGATACCAGAGGTCTGAATGAGCCACTAAAGGTCCATCAATAAAGAGATAAATTAGATGAAAACTAGAGTTGAAAAAGTTGTGTATCAGTGCTCTCGGGCCTTGTAGATCCAAGTGAAATGCATAGAATGACTTAATCTGATGCCATTGGAAACTCGATAGGAAGAAGTATCTGTATACTACCATGGCAGTCTTCATGACAAATATACTCCCTGTCTATAAGAAGCCATCCTCATCTTCCCTGTCTGTGTACCCTGTATTTACCCGTAAATTAGAATTTCGATATTCACAGCTAAGTCCAGGGTTGGACAGTCATGGCGTAAGAGTAAGGCAGCAAGCTCCAGGCTCTGTGAGAGACCCCGTCTCAAAAATGAAGGTGGGAAGCAATGCAGAACACTTGATGGTGACCTCCGTCCTTAAAGTCCATATGTGCATACACACACACACACACACACACACACACACACACACACACACACACACACAAACACAAATCAAGAAGCTAGATTTCTTTCTGAACAAATTTTGCAGACTCTCAGTAAGTAGGGTGTGACCTAGTTATCCCAGTTGTACTTGAATTCTGTCTGTATTCCTCACAGCAAACTTAAGCACCAAGGCTTATCTTTTTTTCATTCTGTCCTTTCTTTTCCAAACCCATGGCTTAAACCACCTGAGACAGAACTGAAGTTGTAGAAAATATCGTGTCTTCTATCTTGGGGGAAAGGCCTCGTGGGAAATTTTTGAACTATTGTGCCATCTAAAGCTAAACTTAACCTTGTGTGGAGAGGGGCTGAGGAATACTTAACTGGACCAGGAAGACAGGTCACTGGATAGAGTACTTGCCATTCAAGTGTTAGTATAGGAGTTCAGATCTCTAAAATCTGTGAAAATCTGAGCATCTGTTGCAGAACTGTGGAATCTAAGCACTGCAGAGATACTGAGAGGGGTTCCCTGGGTCCACACTGGGAAGCTAGAGGAGCAAATCTGCAATCTCTGAGTTCAATCGAGAGATCCCAGCTCAATAACTACAGTAAAATCTAACAGCACATTTGAGCCTCCACATGTACAGATATGGAAGTTCATACAGACAAGTAAACATACAAACATACATGTACATGCAGGCCTTACACACATTAAATTGTAAGAGGAAAAATCCTTACTTTCAAACCAACTCATTGTCAGGGCCATTCAACTTAGAAAATTATATACAGGAAATGCTAAGAAAAAGGAAAGAAAAGATACAGCAATCAATGCAGTTATAATTGACATTACTGAGGACTGGAGCATCAGCATCTCATGTGTTGTGAGTATATCACTGTTAAATGCCTGCATTCTCTGCTGCTTCCTTCTCCTCCACAAATCTCTGCTCACCATAATGAAACACACCAGGTTTCATATTGAGCAACGACATGTAATTTTCCCAAGGTTATAATTGCTTGTGTGTCTTTATTTTTGTTCAGATTATTTAATTGCTAAAGGATTTCACTATAATGAAAAATATTTAGTGATCACTATAAAGTGTGCTTTTCTGCTATTTTTAATCTATTCAATAATTGGAGAAGTTAGAGGGTAGAAAATGAAGGTTGAATTCATCTGACTATAACTCTAACTAACTTAAACTTTATTGATGATTTCAAATTATGAAACAGAATCCCTGGACCTGTCTATGTGACATTAATATTTATAGCATTTTATTTCCTCATAGCTATGGCCAGGGTTTGCAGATGAACCACGGTTGTGATTTAGGACAAGCAAGGAGATATTTTACAAGGAAAAGTAGAACATGCTGAAACATTTTGCTAGGAATGGGTTTTTTATTTTTAGTCTGTTCCAACAGATTATTATCTCGAGTCCAGAAATGTATGAAAAAGCATTACCTTAGAGAAACAGCCAGTCATTCCACAGAGCTGTAGGACTTTTGCAGTCACATGACCATGTTTTCCATACCAGAGAACTTTGTTTGTTATGTCTGGACACTGCTTGGACCAGGTTTCCCTCTGTCTTGCAGCATGCCGACAGGCTCTGGAAATACTGTTGTAACACAGCACAGTCCATCCTTTGGCTCATTGAATTTACCCAGGGTTTTGACTGCTTTGTTATCAAAACCAATATTTCCACAAGTGAAATCCAGTTTTACTTTGTGGCTTCAATATATTTTACAACAATGCCATTTTAAAGAATACAAACACCAACAGTGATGGATTGGGAATTTAACTACAAGTTCTGTCCTATCTTGTTTTCAGTAAGAAAATGACAGTCTCGGACGTGGAGAGATATTGCATGAGTTGTAAGCATGGGGACATTGATGTGTTTATAAAAATATAAAGATATATAAGAATATGTTCTATGGGGTGTGGGGACGTGGGAGGGAAGGGGACAACTCAGTGGGCCCATGCCTAGACATTCCTTCTCCCTGAGGGACCAGCCACACAATGGTGTAGTATAGAATAGAGTGTATTCAGCAGGCCTTACAGTATATTATCATCACAATGCTGTAGTTACTGCTAACTGAGCCTTTCCTGTGGGACAGCCCTGTTCTCTGCCTGTGGATCCTGCTATCTTTGCTTGAAGACCCCTTGTGGAAAGGAGACGTGTCCTTTCCGTCATGAGAAGACACTGCAGGACATAGAGTCGATGGGTTTGCTTGAATTACCCAAGCTGAAGTGTTGAGTGGCATCTTCTTAGCGAGGTGATGTTACTGACAACTATGAAATTTAATTTGCGTTGCATGGCTTGCCCATTCTCAAGACTTCTGAGCTCTATGTAATTATATTCTTCTCATTTCTGATACATTTCATGTATCTTTACTAGAAAAATACGAGTTGTTTCTGGAAAAAGTGCCTTGCTCCCCAGGAAATCTCACAGGACTTTGAATCCTATGCTTTTGTCTGTCAGATAGTGAGCATCATTCTTGGTTCAATGTTCCTGAGATACATTTAGATCAAATAAAGAAACATTGATAAATCACACATCTTTGGGGATAGTATTAATCTCCTCTATATTCACTTCATGAGCTAACATTCCAAACCTGTGTCAATTGGAAAATGTAACATTTATTGATATTCAGTGATGTTCTATATTTGCTTTACAGAGACTAGATTCTAAGTCTGATCAACAAAACTCATATTGAAAAACTATCCATGAGAGGTCACGTTATGACCAAGGCCACTTGAGGTTGTAATGCTCTCTGTGTTTGTGTGACCATTTCTAGAATTGGATGAATTTTGTGCTTTCACTTTACAGAATAGATTTTTATTCTTTTAGTTTTTATTTTTATCCCCTTCCTTTATCCATGGGTTTTTAGGTTTGGTTTCTGACTTTTGTCCCATGGATCTTTGCTGTTACATTTAATCACTGTCCTTATTCCTGTTTGTCATGGCTGGGTGTAAGTGTTTGCTTCTGTCTCAGTCAGCTGTTTGTAGGATCTCTCAGAGGGTAGCCATGTTAGGTTCTTGTCTTTAAGCACACTACAGCATCAGTAATAGTGTCAGGCATTGGTGCTCCCCATAAGATGATCCCAAGTTGTGCAGGTCACTGAAACTTCTTTCCTTATATCTCTTCTCCATTTTTTTCCTGGAGCTCTTTAAGACAGGAATAATTCTAGGTCAGAAATTTTGTCTGTGGGCTAGTAGCATAGTCCTTCTACTTGAGACCCTATCTACTAGAGGTAGACTCTTTGAAAAGTCTATCTGTCCATTGTTGGATATTTTGGCAAGGTCATCCCCATTGAGTCCTAAGAGTCTCTAATCTCCCATGTCTCTGGTACTTTCTAGAGCCTCACACCCTGAGGCTGCTTATTTATATTCATTCTCCTGGCCCTCTGGGCTTCTCTCCTGCCTTGCCCCCAATACCTGATAGTGTTCCCCTTTTTGGCACCCCCTGGCTCCCACCCAGGTTTCTCCCTCCTTATTCCTCCTGTGATTATTTTGCTCTCCCTTCTAAGAGGGATTGAAACATTCTCACTTGGGTCTTTCTGCTTCTTATACTTTTTAAGGTCTGTGGTTTGCATTCTGTGTATTCTGTATAGTTTTTTTTTTTTTCTAATATCCACTTTCAGTGAGTACATAATATGCATGTACTCTTGTGTCTAAGTTACCTCACACGGAATAATATATTCTAGTTCCATCCATTTGCCTGCAAAATCCATGATTTCCTCCTTTTAATAGCTGAATAATATTCCATTGTGTAAAGGAACCATATTTTCTCTATCTATTCTTCAGCTGAGGGACATCTGGGTTGTTTTCAGCTTGTGGCTACTACAAATAAGGCTGCTATGAACATAATGGAGCACATGCACTTGTAGTATTGTGGAGCATCTTTTGGGTATATGTCCAAGAGTGGTATATTTGTTTTCAGGTATAACTATTTCCAATTTTCAGAGTAACCACCAGACTGATTTCCAGAGTAGTTGTACCAGTTTGCAATCCCACCAACAATGGAAGAATGTTCCTTCTTCTCCATAACTTTGCCAGTATGTACTGTCCCTTATGTTTTTTATCTTAGCCATTCTGAATAGTGTAAGATGGAATCTCAGGGTCATTTTGATTGGCACTTCTCTGATGACTAAGGACTTTGAACATTGCTTTAAGTGTTTCTCTGCCATATGAGATTCTACTGTTGTGAATTCTCTGTTTAGCTCTGTACCCCATTTTTTAGTTTAGTTATTTATGGATTTGGAGGTATCCCTCTATCAGATGTAGTGTTAGAGACTTTTTTTTTTTCTGCAACCTGTACATTGCTGATCTGTTCTATTGACTGTGCATTTTGCCTTACTGAAGCTTTTCAGTTTCATGAGGTTCCATTTATCAATTGTTAATCTAAGAGCCTGAGCCATTGTTGCTCTGTTCAGGCAATTTCCCCTTGTGCCAATGAGATAAAGCTCTTTCCCACTTTCAATTCTATTAGATTCAATATATCTGGATTTATGTTGAAGTCCTTGATTCACTTAAACTTGAGCTTTGTGCAATGTGATAAATACAGATCTATTTTTACTCTTCCACATATAGACAGCTAGTAATAATAGCATTACTTATTGAAGATGCTTTCTTTTTTTCCACTTTATGTTTTGGCTTCTTTGGGAAAGATCACTAGTCCATAGGTGTGTGGGTTTAATTCCAGATCTTTGATTCTATTTCATTGATCAACCTGTCTGTCTCTGTAACAATACTATGTAGTACTTATGAAACAGAAACAAAACAGAGCCACAGTGAACTAGAAGAAATTATGTACCAAATGGATTTAACAGATATCTACAGAACATTATACTCCAAAACAAGAAAATATACCTTCTTCTCAGAAAATCATAGAACCTTCTCCAAAACTGACCATATAATCAGTCACAAAAAAGCCTCAACAGATACAAGAAGATTGAAATAATCTCATGCATTCTATCAGATCGTCAAGGACTAAGGCTACACTTCAATAGCAACAAAAATAAGAGAAGGCCCACATACTCAGGGAAACTGAACAACTCTTACTCAAAGATAACTTGGTCAGGGAACAAATAATTAAAGAAATAAAAAACTTTATAGAATTCAATGAAAATGAAGACAAATCATACTCAAACCTATGGAATACATTGAAAGCAGTGTTAAGAGGAAAATTAATAGCACTATGCGTCTTCGTAATGAAATTTGAGAAGTCTCATACAAGCAACTTAACAGCACACCTGAAAGCTCTAGAATAGATAGAAGCAAATATAATCAAGAGGAGTAGAAAGCAGGAAATAGTAACACTCAGTGCTAAAGTCAACCAATTAGAAAGAAAGAGGACCACGCAAAGAATCAACAAAATCAAGAGCTTATTCCTTGTGAAAATCAACAAGATAGATAAATTCTTAACCAGACAAACTAATTAGCATAAAGTATCCACATTAACAAAATTAGAAATGAAAAAGGAGATATAACAACAGAAACTGAGAAAAATTTTAAAAAATCATCAGAACCTATTACAAAAATCTACACTCTACAAAACTGGAAAATCTAGATTAAATTATGATTTTTCTATACAGATACCACATAACAAATCTAAATCAAGATCAGGTAAACTATCTAAATAATCCCATAACCCTTAAGAAAATAGAAGAAGTCATTAAAAACCTCCCAATCAAAAAAAGCCCAGGGCCAGATGGTTTCAGTTGAAGAATTCTACCAGACCTTCAAAGAAGAGTTAATACTAATACCCCTCAAAGTATTCCACAAAACAGAAACAGAAAGGGGACTACATCATTCATTCTATGAAGACATACTTACTCTGATACATAAATCATACAACAACCCGATAAAGAAAGAGAACTTTAGACCAATTTCACTTTTGAATATTGATTCAAAAATAATCAATAAATTTATTGGAAACTGAATCCAAGAACACATCAAAATCATCATTTAATTATGATCAATAGGCTTCATCCCAGGGATTCAGAGATGGTTCAATATATGTAAATCCATCAACTTAATACACTACATAAACAAACTCAAAGAAAAAAGTCACATGATGATCTCATTAGATGCTGAAAAAGACTTTGACAAATACAACACTCCTTCATGTTAAAAGTCTTGGAGTGATGAGGAATTCATGGCACATACATAAAAATAATAAAATCAATATATAGCAAACCAATTGTCACCATCAAATTAAATGGAGAGAAACTAGAAGCAATCTCACTAAAATCTGGGACAAGACAAGATTTTCCACTCTGTACCTTTTTATTCAATATAGTACTCAAAGTTCTAGCTAGAACAATTAGATAACAAGAGGAGATCAATGGGATGCAAGTTGAAAAGGAAGAAGTCAAAATATCACTGTTTTCAGATGATATAATAGTATACAAAAGCGACTCCAAAATTCTACCAGAGAAGTCCTAGAGCTTACAAACAATGTCAGCAAAGTGGATGGATATAAAATTAACTCAAACAAATCAGTAACCTTCCTTTATACAAATGATAAACAGGCTGAGAAAGAAATTAGGGAAGCAATACCCTTCACAATAGCCACAAATTGTATAAAATATATTGGCATTAATCTCACCAAGCAAGTGAAAGATCTGTATGACAAGAACTTCAAATCTCTAAAAATAAAAAAATAAAAAAAAAAATCAAAGATCTCAGAATATGGATAGATCTCCCATGCTCATGGATTGGCAGGATTAACGTAATGAAAAATGGTCATCTTGCCAAAAAGCAAAGCAATATGCACATTCAATGCAATCCCCATCAAAATTTGAATACAATTTTCACAGACATGGAAAGAGCAATTCTCAACTTTATATAGAAAAACAAAAAACCCAGGATAGCCAAAACAATTCTCAACAATAAAAGATCTTCTGGGAGAATTACCATCCCTGACCTCAACCTGTACTACAAAGCAATAGTGATTTAACAAATGCATGGTAATTTAATGTTTTAATTGGTATATAAAGTGACAGATTCCTTTAAGGTGTTTTCATACACACATCATTTTGATTGGCCATGGGTCTAATGCCTATTCCTCTCCCCTATCTCCCACACCCCACCTCTGCTTGCACCATAAAACCACCAGTTTTCCCCTTCTTCTTTCATATCATGTGTGTTCCAGTATTATCCCCACTTCTCATCCCAAACAGGTCAGTACTTACAAATACCATCCTTTGCAAAGGGTGCCTGACCTCCTCTTTGAAAACCCAGGAATTGCTGAATGGAACTCTGCTTCATTGATGACCCATTACACAACAGGAATGCAATCCCCCCATTTTATGTCCAACTGAGACACTTGACTTTCTGGTGAATCCTCTGGCTCACTGGCCCCTAGTCCTACCCCTGCTGGAGAGCAGCATGCTCCCTATGCTGAGAGTGGCATTTGCTAAATCACACTGTTCTGTATACTTCTCAGGATAGAATCTCTCACAACTGCGGTTTCTGATACAGTTCCAATCATTTGCTTTTAGAATAGAGTCTATTCCTTGCAGTCTCTTACATCATTTGTCTTAAAAACCATCCTGAATGAAATTTCCAATAAACTTTTTCTAAATTCAATCAAACCATTGACAAATTAAATTTCAGGATAGAAATGGAAAACAATACAACAAAGTTGTTTGCAGAGAGGAAAATATTCCTTACCTTGGAATGAAAACCAAAGTCAATAACCATCAATGGGACTTCTAGACATGGCATGGCTTTTGGACACATCATTTTCAGGAGCTATAGCTATCTACCCAAGACCTGTACAAATTTAATCTAGTAAAAATTCTAGCAAAATTAATGTGGAGCTCCTATTTGAGGAGATATTGTCATTTGGCAGCTCCTTAGGCTGAGAGCCACTCTCCTTTGGGGATACACTTTCAGTGTGTTACTCTTGCCTCAGTGGATGACATTAAAGCCATTGGCATATGGGTGGCACTAACTGGACAAGGGATTATAAACAACAACCAAATAGAAAGTGGGTATGAGTCTAGGAGGGTAGTATTATAGAGATCACTTACGAGGATCTTGGTATATGGATATGAGAATATATATTGTATAAATGTACAGAACATCCAAAGAATAAAAATCATTAAAAAACGGTATGAACGCACAACTGAGCTGGGGTGTATAATCTAATAAGAAAGCAATTTATGTCTAGGATTGTGGTATATTCCTGGACGATCTAAGAAAGAAAGAACTGAATTCACACGAGGGAGTCAGTTCACCAGTTTTAGTTACCACTGTAGTACTATGGTAGTTTGAGTATGCTTAGGCCAGGGAGTGGCACTATTTGGAAATGTGGCCTTGTAGGAGTAGGTGTGACCTTGTTGGAGTAGGTGTGCCACTGTGGGTTTGGGCTTTAAGACCCTCATCCTAGCCGCCTAGAAGCCAGTATTCTAGCAGCCATCATATGACGATGTAGAACTCTCAGCTCTGCCTGCCCCAGGACTGTCTGGATGCTGCCATGTTCCCACCTTAATGATAATGGCCTGAACCTCTGAATCTGTAAGGCAGCTCCAATTAAATGTCCTTATAAAAGCTGCCTTGGTCATGGTGTCTGTTCATAGCAGTAAAAACCCTAACTAAGACAAGTACTGATGAGCAGATTCAAAACAGAAAATAGGCAGAGATTCACATTGACCCTGATTGAAAGTACACAGCAAAAAAAAAAAAAAAAAGTCAGCTTCGGTGTGCATGATGGCTATTGCCAAGTGCCATGTCCCCATGCTCATGACAGTCTTCTTTATATTGTCCCTATTGTTATTCCTGACATCCCAGAGCTCTACTGCTGACAACCCAGAGGAGTTCCCCTTTGTAGTCTCTCTGCAAGACAGAGAGCTGGCCCAGCATCCTTGAAATTGCTATTTTGCTGACCCTGAGAGGACTGCATCAGTGCTGACCCCAGACAGAGAGCTGTATCACTGCTGACCCCAGACAGAAAGCTCTGTCACTGACAACCCCAGAGAAAGCACTGCATCACTGATGACACCAGAGAGCTTCACAACTTCTGATCATCAACAAGGAGTTGCATAACTGCCGACCCCAGAGAGAGAGCGTGCTGCCTTACTGCTGACCTCAGATAGATTTGCATCACTATAGGCCCATGGCCCTGTATGTCAGCCCATGCCATTTTCAGTCATACATGCATTTGTTCATAAGCACAAATTTTCCTTTTTTATTGTTTTGTTTTTGTTTTTGTTTTTGTTTTTGTTTTGAGAAAGGGTTTCTCTGTATAGCCCTGGTTGTCCTAGAACTCACTCTGTAGACCAGGCTGGCCTTGAACTCAGAAATCCACCTGGCTCTGCCTCCCAAGTGCTGGGATTAAAGGTGTGCGCCACCACTGCCCGGCTATAAGCACAAATTTTCAAACTTAATTTTTTATTTTAAATAATTATTGGCATTTGTATTAGGAATTGACACATGGGTATATGCTGGCTAATCAACTGTTTTACCACTGAGACATATGCCAGCTCCTTTTGTTAAAATGAAAGATCTGCTGCCTGTAGACCTCAAGTCTGTGTCTGAGTCCACTGTCTTCTTGAAGCAAAACAGTCCGACTCTGACTGCCCAGCAGGTGATGAAAAATCACATGTTCACATGTTGTAGTAAAGTGGAGATCGAGGTCAGGACACAAAAGGCGAGGTTCTCTGTGCTGTACTTTAGAGAACTGCTGCCTTTTGGACTCCTCAGTATGAAGCCATTTGTTCTTGGGTATTATGGGAGAGAAAGGAGATAGGGTCACATTTAAAAGCAAAACCATAGTATTTATTCTCATTTGCTAAGTTAAATTATACGTTATAATATTAAATGATTGCAAAATCCTGAGTTATCACCTTAAGTACCAGTAAAGACATGCGAGATAATTCATACTTTATATCTTTTACACAAAGTAGGTCATTAAGTGTTCAATGCTAAGAAGAATTTTATCTTGCCGATAAATGAAAGTGACTCTCTTATACTCCATATTCCCATATGCAGACAAATCACTGTAGTAATCAAGATGATACACACAATTTCACTTCAGTACATCTGTAACTCTATTAGCATTTTAATAATAATGAATAAAAATATACTTTGGCAACAAAAGAAAATGTTATTTAAAGCAGCAGCATCTTAAACACTGAACAGTAACTTCTAAAATGCTGTGCTAATGGTGCACAAAGTCACAGATGTAACTGAATGGAAATAAAATTAACTCTAAAACAGAAAACCCTGCATTCTCTGTGTGCTGCTCCGTGCTATGAAGGAAGATCCTTGGAATGCAGTGTTCTTACTTGTGAAGAGCAATCATCCTCACCTCTGCAATGTGAAGTATCAAACCTCTTGAGTGTGAGTGTTCATGCAGATACTCAGAAACAAAAAGATGAGTTTCTTCTATTTTTCTGTTCTTACCTGTTTGTCCTTCCTGGATCCTGCTTATCCATTGGGGAGGAAGAATCAGAAATACACTGAGAAATCAGAAAGCAATGAAGAGAAATACTGTGAAAATGCACTGTTACATGTCAAGGATTTCTTTTAGCAATAAGAAAACAACTTTCTTTTAGCAAGAAGATACATTAATAAGTGCTACATATTGTCATAGTTACCTTCCTTATCATTGTGACAAAATACACTGAGCCTTATGTCAGGAGGCACAGGATGACCAGAATGTGGGGATGAGTTGTGGCACCTCAAGATGTGCCTTCAATGCTCCATTTCTTCCAAGGAGACTACACCAACCCAGGGTTCAACAGCTTTCAGAAAACACCACCAGCACCATGATCCTCTAAAAACATTTATCATTCAAAACATAATGTACATTACATAAATAGTTATGAATAATATAACTAATGACTGTGTCTCACAGAGAAATGGCACTCACCCAGCAGTCACCTGTGCACAGTAATATAGCTATGTCCTGGTCTAGTCATGGATAGATTTTCTTTTCATCTCTTTTGGCACAAATCTTCTCATACATAAAGTGAATTCAGATGTCGGCCTGATATCATATACCCAAAATTCTTTGAATATTAGAATATGTTGTTTTATTCCTGTAGGGATGGAGAATATCTGGCATTTCACTTTTAAGTCATAAAAGAAAAGAGTGGAGGACTGAAGAGCTGGTTCAGCAATTAAGAGGGCTTATTGCATTTCTGCAAGACCTGGGTTCAGCTCCCAGCACTCAAACCAGGCAGCTCACAGCAGCCTGTTCCTCCCATTTCTGGGAACCTGTTCTGGCTTCTACACATACCCATACACATGTATATACCCACACAGAGTCACACATGTAACTAAATGGAAATAAAATTAACTCTAAAACAGAAAACCAGAATGGATGATCAGTCATTTGTTAAAGAAAAAGAACTATACCAGACACTAGAAAGCCTGGTACCCTGGATGTTGAGGCAGGACGATTGTAAATTGGAGATCCTGAGCTACATAGACACATCTCACAAACAGAAACCGCTTCCAGATCAGACTTGTTTACTGTTTGCCTTCTTTATGTGCACCTACAGGCACACACATACACTCACAGAGGACATGGTGGGAGAGGGGAGATTCTCCATTTGTGAAAGCACCAGGAAACTGAAGAAGCAATGGAGGCTAAATTTGAAAGACAACGTGTGCTAGACTTCCTAGAAGCCCATAAGACTGATGAAGCAGGTGGCATTTCCTTTCCTCCTCTTCAGTCAAGCAAACCTCTACCAGGATGCCCAGGGATGTTGAGTACACCTCTGATCTCCGCCTCACATGGCTTCTCCCTCTTCTCTTCTACATTTCTCCTGTTTCCTTGACTCACTGTGAGCTCTTAGCATAGAAAAGCCATCAGCAGTACCAGTTCTGTGGAGAGTTTCATAGTACAGGAGCCAGATCCTAGGAACAAAACTTTTAGATCTCCTTCTAGATGACAGCAGATATCCCTGGAAGCCTGTGCTACTGTCTGATCTCATAGGAGCTTCATACTGAGCACTTTCTTCCTCCTATTTTTATTCCATCATATAGTTTATGGCAGGATATGGCTTAGATGACTTTCTACTTGGCAGACATAAAACACAGCTTGTTCCACCTACATAGATTGTCTTCTGACACTCTGGCAGGAAAAGAAATAGGAATTGGGGAATCCAAGCTCATATGACTGGCCTATTCTCTATCATGATTGTTAGCATTCTGTCTAAACGCTACCCCACAGTTACCTAGCAACAGCCGGGCATGCTTCTCCCCACAGTTACCTGGCAACAGCCAGGTAGGCCTGATCCACCTGCTTGCCCCCACCTCTCTCTCTCTTGATCTCACTCTCTTGCTCCCTCTCTTTCCCCATTCCCTTCTCCCCTCTCTCCACATGGTCATGGCCGGCCTCTACTTCTCTATTCTCTCTCTCTCTTTCTCTGCCTCTACTACCCTCTTAACCCACCTCCCCATGCCCTAAATAAACTCTATTCTATACTATACTGTCATGTGGCTGGTCCCTAGGGGGAAGCGATGCCTCGGCATGGGCCTGCCAAGGCACCCCATTCTGCCATACCTCACCACACCCCCATAGAACATATGTTATATTTCTTTATCTTTTTATAAACCTATCAATGACTATTGGATAAATATGGAGATGCCAGATGGAACCACCTTCTTATTCAAGAGGGAAGGCAGAATGATCTCTCTTTCTTTCAGATTTGAAATTTTCCCATTTTTATCCTTGTTTTGGGACATGAAATCTTAATTCAGATGGATTCTTTAAAAGTCATTCTTTAAGCACACTATGTCTGTGAGGACAAGAAACTCAGAGTTTTCCTCTGTGCCTGTCCTGTGGCAGAGGTCACTGTTCATAGATTTGCTGATGCCTAAAGTAGAAACATTGTCCTCAGCATGTCATAGATGGGAATAGACAATAAAGACCATAGCTGCTATTGCTGTGAGGCCAATAGATGCTTGGAGATCGGATCCTCCTAAAGCTGTTGTCGGGGGAGCACAGAAAGCTGCACAAATGGGGAAGTATTTTGAGCTGTGCTAGACCCTTAGTGAATGTGTTCTAAGCTTGCCCTGCAGTATATCTGTTTATACATTTGGATTAGTGAATGCTCTGTGAGTCACCTACCGTGTACGTATCTGATTTGTTCAGATCTATCCCCCATGCTCATCTGAAGAAAGGCAAAATAGAAACTGAAAATACATAAGATGACTTAAACTTAAATGATTAGGTCACCACTATCTTTCAACATTGCAGGCACTGTAACAATTTACATGTGTACCTAATGGCTACAACAAAAGAAAATAAATTAAGCACAAAGATCATTTTCTATGTAATGTGTGATTTGAACTGACTTCAGATATTTTAAGGGAGTATATTGCATTCTTTTAGAATACAAAATGCAAATGTATAGAAACATGAAGGGGTGATTGTACTTTAAAATCTGATAAGAAAAGCTTAGGGGATGGTCAGAGCCAGGTACACACTACTCCTTATAAAGGTCATCTATGATGTATAGAAAACTTATCAGAGCCTAAGAGGGATAATCGCACTGTATGTGTGTTTGTGCTCTAGTACAGGTGCAAATATTTGCAAGAAAATATGCTTTCCGGTATCTATGCATGTCTGTGTCTATGGAAACTAGAGGTCAGTACTGAAGATCATTCCCAAGGATGCTGTTCTCCATGTCTTCTAAGAGAGAGTATCTCATTGAGTTAGACTAGAGCTAGCAAGCAATGCCCAGAGATTCACTTGGCTCCTGCTCCCCAGTGCTGGATTTAAAGAGGGCAGCATGGCACCCAGAATTTTACCTGGATGGTAGAATTATGGCAATTATGGTCGCACAGCAAGACTTGGCAAATTAAGCTATACCTCTAGCTAGCTGTATCTGATGTTCTCATGTTTCTTGATGACAAAAGATTCATAAGCAAACACAATGTTTGCCTTATATTTGTGTGTGTGTATACACGTGTATGTGTATGTGAGAAAGAGACAAGAGAGATACAGAGAGAAGAGAGAGACAGAGAGACAGAGAGACTGTTTTGTGGGGCACATGCAGCTCTCTAGCATCATCTTGTGTTATAGAGTAAAGCAGCCACACATTTCCTGTGGCATTTCCTGCTGGCATGCCCAAACCACAGAACCTCCAAACTGCCATTGACATGATTCTGATGATTTTCCTCTCCAGTTGGGATATGCCTCTGTTTCATTCTGTCAAACATTTTTAAATGTTTACATTTGGGAGATACCTAAATCACAGTAAACTAGGTGATTTTTAAACTTAACAAACAGAAATATAAACCTGACATTTCTAATTAGTTTTCCTGCAATTACCTGAAAAACAGATTTATAGGAGTTGGCTAGATATACAATCATGATCCTATGTAAATGTTCTTTTCAAATGTCAGATATGTTCCTCCCAAGTGCCTATATACCAGAAAATTTATCTTGAGTGGCACACTTCAAATCTGTTTTGAATAAGGTCTGTCTAGATGATACAGAGTCATTTTTCAATGTCCCAGAGAATCAATTGTGTACAAAATGGAAAACAACAACAACAAAAAAGAATGTTGGCTTTGTGACGTTAGCTAATTGCTTGATTGATTGGTCCTTTCTCTTATCTCTACCTTTATTATTCACCATCCCCTTCCTTCCACATACTTTTCCTTGAGTTTTATTATGCAGTTGATTCATTGCTAAAGACCCACAAAAACATGGACCACTTCGTGGAAGATTCAGAAAAAATAAATCCCTACAGCTTACGGTGATTAAGTCCCCTAACCTGTCTTGTGTTGCTATAACAGAATATCCAAGGCTGAGTCATTTATAAAGAAAAGTTGTTGGCTGACATCTCTGGAGGATGAGAAGTCTGTTATGAAGGTGGCAATATGCAGCAAGGCCAACACGCTGAGTCACTATGTGACTGAAGGAAAGAGAATGAGAAACCACACTGATGAAACACTTAACCTACAGTGAGGGTGGAACTTTCAAAGTTCCAGCCTCTTAGTCTGGTGGCATGGCAGTTAAATCTCAATGAGAGTTTTGGTGAGCACAAGGGTCCAAACCAGTTATGTGGGTGGTATATGCTAAGTGTAAAGATCAAGCTCCTCCATCTAAAATCCTGTGGCTATGGATTTAGTGTGAACTTGTAGGGATATAACCCTGTTGTGAAAATATATATTTGTCCATGGCCTCATCTTGTTTAGTATTATCAAAGCAGCCTTTGAATGTACCATGGAAGGCTAGAAAGTTAGCTATTCTTGTTCCTAATGAGCTCAAGATTATACAATATCTGAGACTATTCTCTTTCATTTCCTGTTATGTAAGTGAGGACATATGTAAGTAACACATTTCCCAATTGTTCACACAAAAGATGTAGTGTGAAATTCAAAATTATCTTACTTTGATAGACACCTGTACTATTAGGGTTCTTGGAAGCTGAAGTTGGGAGAATAAATGATGCCCTCTAAGAGTCTCCCCTTTCATAGACTAAACACAGACATGCTGTGAGATTCTACTCAAATGTTCAACTAAAGGAAAGGATAGATACTAGGCTCGTAACTCAAAGATATCTGCCTGAGAGTTTTGGTTATGCTATTTATTAGTGTTGTGAACTTGAACCCCTCTACCTTCCATTTTCACCATCAATACCTTGTCTGAGGATTTTGAGAAGTAACTGCAACTACACACTCTGAAAAATAGTTCCCAACCTTTTCCAGAGCAAATAGTTAATAAACAAGAGTGCCTACATTATAAGTTCCTTCTTTTTAAAAATTTTCTTGCCCATAGATTCTGACCTCTCCTGCTCTTGCCATCTTTTCAGACAACTGTGATGACCCATTGGCCTCTTTCCTGTCACCAATGGCTTTTTCCAGCTCTTCAGGTCTCACTGGAAGGTCCAGCCCACCTCAACTCAAATGGAGAATGGGTAAGAATAGTGACTAAGCCTGAAATCTATGCGTTAGATGAGGACATCCTGAATATTCAGGAGAGAGAAAGTGCTTTGTCTATCCAGGGGTCAAATTGAAAGTCACAGTCCAGATGGAAATTTGGGTGAGTAAGTCTGTAGCAAAAATATGCAGGATATTTCATCATACTGTGAGTCCCAAGATTGTCTTATTTACTCCAAAAAACTATTTCTAGTTGTAGTGTGGCTCATCCCTAGCAAACACCATTAATCCAAGAGTTTTCTATTTATTGTAAACAGAATTAAATAAAATCAACCATAGGTCAAGAGGCAGGAAAAGCAACCAATTGACAGGGAGTAAACAAACAAACAAAAAAAATCCATAGAGAGTAAAAAGAAACCAGGAGGACTGATACAGATATGCACTGGAAGCAGAGAGGAAGGACAATCAATTTGAGGGTTTTTGTGTGTGCGTGTGTGTGTGTGTGTGTGTGTGTGTGTGTGTGTGTGTGTGTGTGTGTGACTGCATGGAGAAGGGGCACTTCCGTTTGAGACATCTCCTGAGGATGAGAGTCAGCTGGGTGTTTTCTTTTCCTCTCTGAGCTAGCAGGCTTTCACCCCAGAAAGTGGCTCCTGAGTCTTTATTGGTAAAATTGAACGATTATGATTGTGTTAAAAACAGCAAAAAGAATCCTTCCCATCATTTAACATGTAGTCAACATGTTCCTCCAACCCATAGCTCTGCCAGGGAGTTCTTTGTATTGTTCCTTTGTTGTTGTTTATTGAGGTGCTAAACTTGGAATCAAGAGCTTTATGCATGTTAGGAGCATTCTTTCTCATAGGACCATATAGCCATCCTGTGAAATTCTGTGTATAGATCTGTACTTCTTTGTGTACAGACAACATATGAGTGCATATGCATGTTTACCTGTATGTAATTATATGTTGTGAGAGGGGTAAAGGATATCTTTGAGTAATAGTTCTCAGGTGTCATGTACTCTTATGAGAAAAGGTGTCTCACTAGCCTGAAACTTGAAGGTTAGGCTGTCTGGAATACTGTCTGTGCCTCCCAGAGCTGGGGTTACTGTTTGTTTTTTAACATGAGTTCTGTGCTATGAAACTCAGGTTCTCATGCTCATATGTAACCACTAAACCACTATATCCACTGAACCAGCCCCAAATCTGTGAATTTTGTTTTTGATCATTGTAAGAAGTATTCAAGTTTTTAAAAAATATTTGTTTTATTTTGTACAATTTATATGTCACCATAAAGAGCTATCAAAGCATGCTTCATGACAAGTTAATGAAATGTTTATTAAAGTATTTCAATACATTTAATTTTACCATGAGATTAATATTACTATTTTAAAGTATATATTAACTGTGCTTAATTGCAAGTAAGAACACAAATAATATGTAACCTTATTAGATAGAGAATACTACGGATAAGTACGTGATCTGGTAAAACTAGAGATGTTATACTTGACTAATCTCTAATGCAACATTAACTTAATCAATATAATGCTGGATATTTAGCAGTTTTTGGTAACAATTTGTGATGTACAGAGACTAATATAGAGATACAAATTACCTCTTTTTTAAAAATACCTTAATTTACAAAGTTCTAAAATCTTATTAGTATTATATAGTTGTTTTTGATTAAGAAACAGTTAAGTGTAAGGTCTCATTAGCAGTGATGCCGTGAAAAGTCCAACTTCATCCCCCAGAGAGCTCAGCTGATTCTAGAGTCTTCTCTCTCCAAACAGTTATAGTAGGTATAACGTCTGAAAGGGACCTTGTGAATATGGTTGGTTTCTGGAACTTCATGAGACATGTCAATTGTGATTGTTTCCTGAAACACTTAAGTCTTCCTCTTCCTCCAAGACAGACATTTTAATTTAGTGCTTTTCTTCTCTACAATCTGTATTCTTGTACTCAGACATGTTGAATCATTTCAAATAGAGGGACAAATTTTCCTGCAAGTTTTGGACATCAATTAAATTATTAAAATCCTTTAGGAAGCACATAAAATCCACTATGCACTGAAATATTTTACTTCCCATGTATAACAGCAGCATTAACTATATTCAAGTCTGACTACACAAGAGGACAAAGTATACAGCTAGTACATGTATACCAGCACACAAGGACCATCCCAAAGAGAGGGATAATCCAGGAAGGCTGTGATCCAACTGCAAACAGTACAAGTGCAATGTGTTCCTTCGGTGGCAAAATAATTTCTTAAACCATAAAATAAAACAAAATTAAATTAAATAGCAACCTCAATGTAGCTGTTATGTAACTCAAGAAAGATCTGGCAGCCCAGCTCAGGAGTTGAAGTCTAGATGGTTGAAATCTTCCCTTACCTCCCAGCTTTGTTATCTCATCAGTGGAGGGGATTTAGCAAATGGATTTTGTTCTTCCTTCCACAGCCCCTCAACCTCTCTTACCTTACACAAGGAAAATGAAAAGCAAGAAAGAGCACTAATCACTTCTGAAAAAACCTGGAAACTGCCCTAAGCTGATGTCAGTGGCCATTAACTTTGGCAGCCAAGTCAGTCTATGTAATTATGGTTTAGGTAGGATCTCTGAGTGTCAGATGTTTGCGGAGAAAGCTTTGAGTTGGAGGATTAATTCAGCTGGGCTTTCATAAACACTGTCAACAGGAAATTCAGGAGTTGTTTGACAAGGATCAGACTGCCCAAATGTGATTTAGATCTTGACAATAAGGGGAAGAATTTTTATTACCCTATGCTATCAGAACACAAATAAATATAGAGTTCTTAGTATGCAGAGGAAGAACATTCATGGATGTCTTTCCAATGAAAAAGTTCATAAGTAATAATATGTAGTGTTATCACTTGAAATTTCTAGTCTTCTCCCTCACTTGCATACATATTTTCAGATGTTTGCATTTAGAAGTACGGACCATATTCCTCTGCCACAACAGATTTGTTTCCATGAAGAATTTGGTTCTTGTACATGTCATTGTCCCAAATCCATGGATGAATGAAAAGGCTTAGATTTCTTGAATCTCTATTTTGGCAGAAAATACATACATATACCACACTACACACAGCCACTCTCTCTCTCTCTCTCTCTCTCTCTCTCTCTCTCTCTCTCTCTCTCTCTCTCTCTCACACACACACACACACACACACACACACACACACACTGCAGCACATATAACAAAACACCTACAACCAGACCCAGCTCAAATAGCAGGCCATACTCACACACCCAAAACATATTCACACACATTCCACAGTGCATACAACGCAACATACACACACACACCAGAAACTGCACACATAATACCCTGTTCCATAACGTACACATATACCATAACCCTCCCACATACACATACACATGCCAAAACACACCATACCTCACACATACACCACACACACACATGCAGAAGATGACACATTCATGTAATACAACAACAGCAACAAAACAACAACCGCAACATGCACACACTCACAGACACATATACACCGCATTTCTTTGGTAATACTACTTAAGAACAATCCATGGAAGTCTTTGGTACTTACTTTTCATTTTGAGTCATTTGACTATGAAGAGATATGACTGTAAAGAGGGAATTAAAGTTCATTAGTGTGGCTAGCCTCATATGCTAGTTAAGAACACTGAGAATCCCACAATGGTAGTCCCATCATGAATGCATGCTTAATGAAAGCTCCAGGCTCCCATATGAAGTGCCTGAAGCTGTATTATTTCGACTTAATGTGCTTTAAACAAGATCAGGATTGGAGATGTAGGTCACTTGCTGAGTTACTTATGATATGCAGAAAGGGTAAGGTTCATTTCCCAGCACTGAATAGATGAAATGTCACAGTGTGACTGTGGACCATCCCATTGAAGAATACTACTGAAACTTCTGTCCCTTCAATTTTTACTGTTATGTTTCAGTCATCACAGATTTGAGTGAATAAGGAGTTTGGAATAATATTAAAGTTTACCAAGTTATGAACGAGGAAATGTGTTAAAAATGTTAGTCCTCTTTTTTTAAAATTATGAAATCAATAATCTAAAATATTTCTTCCTGTTCCTTCCCTTTCTCCTTCCATTTTCTATTCCTTTACTCTTTTTCTTCCTTCTGATCTTTTCCTTCCCTTTTCTTTTCTTCTTTTCTTTGTCTTTTTGACTAATGATTTTATTCTGCAGTTCAGACTGGCCTTAACTCATACATGTTCCTGCCGTGGTCTCTTGAGTGCTGAGATTACAGGCCTGAACACAATCCCCAGATTTGAGACAGCTCCTAAGTACCCCTCAATAAATGCAGTTATCAACAACCTGAGAGTTCTATACAGCCAGAACTGAACCAGTTGATAGTATCTAATTTAAACACAGTGACTTAAATATAAAAAGAGAAAAGAATAGAATTGTTAAACACTATTATTATTGCCTAGAAGTTGGGAATTTACTATTTGTCATGATCAGAAAGAAAGCAGAGATAGTCCTGTGTCTTTTAAACACACTGAGCTGTGAAAAGCATCCTTAATTCCTTCCTCTGGAGAACACACAGCCTCTAGTATTAGTATTAGTCATGTGGCTGCACTGAAATACCCAAAGTAGCAACTAAATGATTTGTTACAGCAAGCATAGCTTGTGTCATATTACCATATGTGTGTATATGCCCCCAAATCTGTGTGTGTGTGTGTGTGTGTGTGTGTGTGTGTGTGTGTGTGTGTGTGTGTACATGTGCCCTGTGTCCTGGAGACAAGAACTTAGGATCTCATATATGCAAGTCAAGTTCTCTAGAGTCTGTGTGCATATGTACCACTTGTCTCCAGAAGCCAGAATTGAACAAGGGATACTAGATTTACATGGAGCTGTATTTACAGAAGTTGTGAGCTGCCTGATGTAGGGGTTAGAAATCACTTTGTGCCTGCCAGAAAAGGAATATATGAGCCATTTTTACAACCTTATCCTATGGAATTTTCATCTCTTTAAAACTCTCATTGGATATTTGGTGAACTTCCTGCTTAGTTTTTCTCTGGAGCTTTATTTGTCCTTGAACTGGAACTGTGGAACATGAGTGATTGTCACCTTTAGCATCCTGTCATATTCTATATGCCCAGGGTTACAAGAATCATGTGTAGGTTTCATCCAACATTCTCTCAGCCCCAGGAGGGTCTTTGCTCAGCCCAGATCCTGTTTCATATGGGGGAGAGAGCTCTCCAAAGACAAACAGATGCCTTGCTGAATGCATGTACAGGCATATATGAGCATAATCTTATTCCTCTTAGACACTTGATGCAGTGTTATACTCAAAGAAGGGCCTCTCACGTATATAGTTGTATGTGAGTTTATGTGGTGTCAAAGGACATCATGTGTCATTCTGACTCCACCAACCTTACTACTACTCTTATTATAGCTATTATTACTAACTGATATTATTATCATCATCAGTAAAAGTAGTAATATTTATTATAGCATGAGATTATATTATAAATTATTATTGTTATTACTATTATTATGATGATGATTATTATTTTGGCTTTCTCAATGGGCTGAAACTTGTACCTGTTTAAATTATCTAACACTGAGACAGATAAAGACACTGGAAGCCTAAACTTACATAAAAACTGGCTAACTCAGCTAGGTAACTTTACTTTCTGAAATATATGCAATATATCTATTTATAAGCCTGATGCTACAACCCAATTACTAGCTCTTTAGATATTTCCTTTTCTCTTTGTCATACTACCTAACTAGTCTACCTTTCTCTTGAGCTCCTCCAAATCCAAGAGTGATGCTTAGCTCTCTTTCCTTAAATACTGTTTTACTGTGTGTCCTGCCAGCTGCTTTTCTGTTGTTCCTAAATGCCAGATGAGGAAATCCCTATCTCTTACCTGGAGGAGGAGTTCCTTCCACAAAGGCTCTTCCAAGCCCAAAAGGAAGGAGGGAGGAAGAGAGGGAGGGAGAGAAAGGAGAGAGAGAAAGAGAGAGAATGGGAGGAGGAGGGCAGGGAAAGGGAGAGGGGAAGGGGGAAGGGAATGGGAGAGGAAGAGGGAAAAGAGAGCAAGGAGGGGGAGGGGGAGAGGGGATAGAGAGGGAGGGGAAGTGGGAGAGAGAGGGGAGAGAGTTCTTTCAAAGGTCCAAATGCTAGGAAGAAGTCTCCTAAAATATCTGGAATGGAAACATGTTAAAAGTGTTATTGTTGAATATCTCAAAAATCCATGCAACTGGCTCAACTGTATATATTTTCCCTCAACTTAAATTCTGTTACCATTTAGATTTACAGAAGCTGAAGTTATAATAATAGATATTAAATATTTCAAATAACAACATACAATATAACTAACTTATGAATTTGAATTCTTGTTTCAATTATTTAAATATGTACATAAAAGTTAACAAACATCTTTATTATTGAAATTTATCATTTTTATACATTTTAAACTTAATAAAAACAACTTTGTATTACAAAAAAAAAAAAAAAAACCTTTCAAAACACTGAACCTTGTCACAGTCATGTGAGGGACACTCCAAACCAAGTAAGTAAGGGCTGACTCATTTCACCTTTATGCTAATGGGGTAGCTCAAGGCCTCCCAGCTCACTGTGCCTCCAGGCATAGAGCAAAAACCACAAGAACTTGCCTAAAATAGGCAGGAATTCCTGTCTGCAAGCCTAACAGGAACTGTCCTTTCTTTAGCATTCTTATCCCTGAAGGCTTTTAGAGGCACAGCCAAACGGCATCTCTTCTGGACACACCAAATTGCTTCTGACAAATTCAGAATCTATTTAAGCTTTTTATATTTTGCAAACAGGTAGGTTTACTATGTTCAACATTCAAATATCCTGTAACAAAAGCTTCTGAAACTTATCAAGTTGGCTTGCCAGTGAGCCTCAATGAGCTGCCTGTATCCTCCTTCCTAAAGCTTGGATTGCAGCTGAGCACCACAATTCTTTGCATGTTAATATGGGTCCTGGGCTTTTACCTCAGGTGTTCATGTTTGCAAGGCAAGTGTTGTACTGAGCGAGTCATCATACCAGCCTCAAGACCTCTGTGTGTTTACTTATTACGGTGCTTTATTCACTAAATAGATTTGCCTATAAAGTAATTTTGAGTCTTACGGGATTACCAAGTGTTTAATAAGTGAGGCTGCAAATTGTACACCCTGCTAGCTCCTCCTTCATTCATGGAAAAATGTTTGTTGTTTATAGGTCTTCTGTATGATCTATGGGGAGACTCAGGTCTTGGAAACCTGTTCCTTATAAGATTTATTTTAGGGATTAAAGAATAGTCAAGAGCAGGAGAAATAGCTCTGTTTTTAAAGTTCAAGTATGTAATTGAAGATCAAGGCACAATAACTTGTGTTTGATTGTTCTTTGTTTTATTTGGATACATAATCGTTCACTAACCCAAGGGCTCACTGACTGAGCTAGTACAGTTTGCCAGTTTGCTTGGGGATTCCCTTACCTCCACTTCCTGTATACTGAGATTACAACTAGGCCACCACATCTGCACAGGATGTAAACTCAGGTCTTGCACAGCAAACACTTTACCTGATGAGCCATCACACTTGAACTGATCTTTTCTCTATTTTAATAGAACTTTAGCTCACGTGTAAATATTTGTCAAACAGAAGAACTCTAAAGCATTTACAAGAAACCTAGCTAGGGACTGTTGGTGATACAAGGCAAATTTGAAGACTTGAATGTTTTCATTTAAAACCAATGAACATCACTCAAAATTGCCAAAGCCCTACATTATTCTGGCCATAATAAGCTTATTATTTATTTATATAGTTATTTACTATACAGATATACTAAAGAAAAATGCTGCATGTAAAAACCACAAGCATATTACTCAGAGAAATTCTGTCACACATCCATTTCCTATCAAGGTTTAATGTTTCTGAGATGATCCAGCTCAGAACCACTTTGAAATTTTATCTTTTTTTTTTTTTTTCTTTTGTTTTCTTTTTTTGAGCAAAGCCTCTGAAATGAGCAGCAGGAGACACTAGGCACAATGAATGATTCCAGAATTAGTTTGTGTTTCTTAGGAAATAAATCTTGCACCTCTTTCAGTTCTGAGGAGTTAGCAGAGAGGTAGGAGAAGTGGTTGGGAGTTCTGAGTGTGGAGAGAAAGATAATAGGAACAGCAAATGTATATTTCTGGGGCTGAAATCTCAGGAGGCTCAAATGCTTCCTCACATGACTATTATCATTGATTGGATTTTTTCTCTAGTATTTACTGAGAAATACATATATGCTTATAATGAGTTTTGATCAAACCTACACATTTTCCCAACCCCCCTCCAATTCCTCCTCTATGCTCCTTACTACTTAGCCCTTTCACCTTTATGTGTCCTTACATTTTCTGCTGTTGTTGTTGGGTATGCATTTTCTTCAATCCAGAAAGCTTATTTAGTAACATACTGTTTTCTGTACAAACATGGCTATAAGACTATCTACCATGCATGTGTAGAATCCCAGGGGTTCCATCCCTGAAAAATTCTGGTCTCCCTTCCATGGAAACTATCAATTGTTCCTCAGTGACTGTTGGAATTTCATGCCTCTCATTCTATGTCTATACTGAAATTTTTATCTGTCTTGAACTTGTCTTACTCACAAAGCCATAACCACTGAGATCATGTGTTAACAGTCCTGCCTGGCAAACACCATTTCATTGCAGATAGTCACTACCTGTAGCTCTTAAGGCCTTTTTGCATCCTCTTCCAAGATAATGCCAGAGTCAAGGGCAGAGGGTATCTTATACAACTGTCCCATTTAGAACTGAGCCCTCCACATCCTCTGTTGTCTGCTTGTTGAACAGTTGTGCATCTTTAGTTTAATCCCTGTTATGAAAATAAGCTTCTCAGATAACGTTTCAGTAATGCACTGATTTATAGGCATAAGCATAAGATTTCAGGAAGTAATTTATTACTGTGTTCACTTAGTAATATAATGGTGTTAGGATTTCCCCTAGGGCCTATGATCAAGCCAGCCATGGATTCTTGCCCCAGTTAACAGTTGCAGTCATGAGTTATATCCTCTGGAGCAGAATATAAAGCCTGGCTATGGGTTTTGACAATTAACAAAGTCTGGCTTGGGTTAGGTCTTGTGGAACAGGACTTATGTCCACTCAGAAAATGGTTTGTTACTCAAATGACATTCATGCCATTATTACAATAGCAGGTGTTGTGTTTATAAAAATATATATAGAGATATATGTTATATGGGGTTATGGGGAGGTAGGTGTGGGGGAAGGGTGTGCCTCAGTAGGTCCGAGCCCAGGCATCCCTTCCCTCTGAAGAACCAGCCACACACAAAGGTATAGTATAGAAATAGAGTTTATTTAGGGCATGGGAAAGGGAGTTAAGAGGGTAGTAGAGGCAGAGAAAGGCAGAGAGAGGGAGAGAGTAGAGAAGTAGAAGAGTGGAAGCCGGCCATGACCACGTGGAGAGAGGGGGGAAGGGAACGGGGAGAGGTAAGGGAAATAAGAGAGACACAAGAGAAAGAGATAAGAGAGAGAGGAGGGGGCAAACAGCCCCTTTTATAGTGGGCCAGGCCCACCTGGCTGTTGCCAGGCAACTGTGGGGAGGAGCATACCTGGCTGTTGCCAGGTAACTGTGGGATGGAGTTTAGACAGACTGCCAACAGCAGGTATGACTTGCAAAGGCTGTCATTATTGTAGCTCACTTGATTCACAGCTAAATAAGACTGATGACTAGTTTTTCCCCTTTGATCTGTATAGCATCTTCCAACACTGTTGATGCTAGCCCATAGGGATGAAGTCTAAAAATCAATACAAGCTTGATTTTTCCATGTCTTATGACTCAAGTATATGCTGTCTTCAAAAATAGTGTCCTGCCTTCAAGAACTGGAGTACAAATAAATACAATGGCTTTAGCTTGTAATATTTTAGGAGAATATGGAATCCCGTTGAGCAAACTGAATAACAATTGACATATATGTAACCAATGCCTAGCACTGCTCTTTTTACTTGAGAATCTATACTGTGTAAAGAGACATTGCCTCTCATTATAGCCTAACTGAAGTCAAACTCTTCTTGTATATATGTCTCTCTATATATTGTAGGAAGCTTCAACAGTACTAGGTTTTGATGTGTCATTTTCAAAAGTTTGTCATGCCTCTCTATATTCACTCCTCTACCCTCTCGTCTTCCATTCCACTTAATCCCTCCTGTTCTGTTATCCCAAGTTCTCTTTTCATACCACCAACATTCTAACTTGGTGTTTGTGTGTGTGTGTGTGTGTGTGTGTGTGTGTGTGTGTGTGTGTGTATGTGTGTACTCATGTGAAACAACTTAAAATTAGTTCTCTCTTTCCACCATGTGGTTCTCAGGATTTAAGTCAGGAGCAAACCCTTTTCATTCTGTCATCTCCTCAGTCTGAGATTTATTTTAGGGAATTGGACACATTATTTTCCTGTTACAAAATAATCCCAAGGAGCTGGATTTCTCATAACTCTTTTCAAAACCTAGCAGTCCACTTGCTTACACCTTCTGCACCTCTTTGGTTGACTATATCAGGGGATAGATGCTAATTCTTTCAGAGGACATTGTGCAGGGAGTCAAAACAGAATGAACACTGTAAATTCCAGTATATAATAGCTGAATTACAATAAGTATTGATTCTTATCCCCACTGTTGATTGACTCTGTCTTACAAGTACATGGGTGCTTCCCTCCACATGATGGTACAGACATGCAGCATCTTTCCTAGCAGTTGTTGACAAACCCTTTAGACCTTTTTTTACAGTATCTGTCATGAGAAGGTGAAAATGGGAGGCAAAGAGGGTAACCAGAAGTCTACTTACAGTTTTATTCTTAAGATCACAGTCTTGTGGTCATAGCTGTAATACTATGGAAAGCTAAAAATTTCAGTTACTTCTCTGCCCACACGCACACCACATACACATGTACACTCTTACTACAGCAATAGTGGAAGTATCAGTGTACCTCAGTACCTACCTTGTATTGTACTAACCACTAAGCAGAATACATTTCAGAGTAGATTACAATCATTGACCTTTCTCCATCCCTGCTTTAAATCTTATTTAGTTAGTGGAAATAAAAGGAAACTTATCAAACAATATTAGTGGGGACAAGCTGGTGCGAAAAGATAGTCCCCACATCCTACACATGCCTAAAGATCAGGAATGTCTCTGCCTTCTTTACCTCAGCTACAGAATCAATATATTTAGTTCCTTGAAGGGATGAACTGTGTATTAGATGCAAGGATACAGAAAGTCCCTGAGCTACTAAGGCTGCAGCCAAGTGAATGTTCACTGGGGACTAGAATACAGAAAGTTACTCCACTAAATGAAAGGTCTGAGTAAGTACCCTTCCACTTGATGGGAGGTAAACTAGAGCAACACAGGAATGAGCATATGAGTTTAAGGAAAAGGTAAATCTATTACTCTATCCTTAGTAGCACTTTCCTCTCAAGTTCTCCACAAAAGGTACAACAAGATGATTGATTTTCACCACACCCCTGTTCATATCATAAGACTCTCTACAATGCCCCTCATCTCAGACGTCCAGAAGTCTTGAAAATTCAGCAGTCAGTAATAGTTTATACAGATTTATTTTGTCCTACTTGAGATAGAAACAAAACTTTAAGCCATAAGTCTTCCAATTCCAAGAGAATGAATATTGATTATCTACAGAGTACAAATTTCATGAACAGTCTAGGAGCCAAGCAGCTGTTGCAAAGTCCTTGATGCACATGAAACACAGCAAATTCCTTTATGTACTGCAGCTTTGCATATACCATTACCCCCTTTGTTCCCTTAATGTGGGCCATTGCAGAACTGACTGTTTCCCACCTTTCCAGGAATGTCTATCCTGGCCTCAGGTTTGAGCTTCCCTGTCTCTGTCTTTGAAAAGCCTTTCTAAGCACCTCCTAAGACATTCTGTCCCCTGCCTCAGCATTGTAATGTCTGTCTTTCTCTTGTGAAGGTTCCCCACAGGCTTTCTTTGAACTTTTCCCCCCTTTCATCCAGCATTCTCTTCACTGGCAATAAAGGTTAAATGAATAAATGATGCAAAAGGAAGCCTCAATGAATGTCTTCTTTCAGCTTTGTATCCACACTGAGATATGTGTCCCCTAGTAAGCGAATAGTACAGATTTATACAGAAAGGAAAGAAGTAGTAAATGAGAGAAGAACGGGAGAAGGAAAGAAGGGAAAAGTAGGAAGCACCATAAACACTGCACTTTCCCTGAACCTAGGGCCCTGGGACACGGGATAGAAAATTGATTCTGAAAGTCCTAGGAGTTTAATTTCAGCGGCACAAACTATGCCTTAAATGAACATAGTTCCTTGGATCTTTGACATAGAAAATGGTGACTTCCTAAGGCATATTACAAGTCTCTCTTTTATCCTATTCCAGGAACTGGTGGTTGGTCCCCAGCAGATTCCAGTGCCCATCAGTGGCTCCAGTTGGACCTGGGAAACAGAGTGGAGATTGCAGCAGTGGCCACTCAGGGAAGATTTGGGAGCTCTGACTGGGTGACAAGCTATCGCCTGATGTTCAGTGATACTGGGCACAACTGGCAACAGTACAAGCAAGAAGACAACATCTGGGTAGGAAATACTTTCCTCATCCAGTGAATAAAGCTGTGCTGTGTTAATGCTAAACAATGAGTGTCTCTGCCATCTTTCTGTAACAAGACTGTGGGGCCTAAACATTGCTTTGAGCCTATTCAGAAATAATGAGATCATAATTACGCCCTGGTTCAAGTGTAGATCTATCCCTATGGAAATCAGAATATCAGCTATAAAGAGTTCAGTGTGTTCCTCACTTTCTTACAATTCCAATGGTTTTAGGATAGAGTCTGTTATGTCATCTATAAAAATAGGAAAACATGGGGAAAAAATCTGATTTTCAGTAAGACTATTTCATTGGCCATCTTATTTTCTTTTGTTTATGGTACTGTGATAAAATTCTGCCAACAAAAGCTACATGAGTGAGAAAAGGATCACTTTGGTTTATGGCTCAAGGTTATCATCCATCATTCCACGGAACTCCAGCTGCAGGAGCTTGAGGTCCCTCGACACATGGCATCTATAATCAGAAGGAGCAATGAATGTTATGCTATTGCTCAGCTCACTTACTCCACTATTATCCAGTCCAGGCTCTTAGCCAGGGAATACTGCCATCTACAGTGGGCAAGTATTCCTATCTAAAATGCCACAATCAAAACAGTTCTCTACAGACATGCTCAGGGGCACACCTTTCAGCTAATTCTAGATTTTGTAAAATTGACAATTAACATTCACCATCATATTGGCTAAGGATATATCTGCCATGTTATTTATTTACATATGTCAAATACTTTACATAACTCATCCAAACTCAATTATGTCACTTGTCCAAGGTTGCTAAGTGTGGAATTGTGCCTGAGAAATCTATACTCTAGTTTGACAGTGGTAGACAACCACAATTAAAGGTTCTAAAAATATTCAATTATAGAAAAAAAATGGCAAAGTTTAGACTGATTTAAGCACTGTAAGTAATTATCAGTTTGGGAGTAATAAACCTCTCTAAATTATAAAACAGAACTTTCTTACTTACTGTTGCTTCATACATGTGAATTTCCTGTAAGTAAAATCTGTCAGGAGACCACGAGGAAAAGAAAACTGGGAAAAGAGGTACACTGTGATGCTACCTGGAGATGTCTCTAGAGTCTGGAGTTTGGATCATGTGTACATGGCTCAGGAGGGACTGTGCTTACCATCAAATGATGAGGAATGGAATTAAGGTCCCTAAGACCCACAATAAAAGTCAAGGTGATGTGATGACATCCTTAGAGTCCCCAGAGCATGCTAGCCAGACTAGACAAAAAGATACTGCCTAAGTGGATGACAGAGAAATAGACAGCTGAAGTCAACCACAGGCTTCCACATGCAGGAACACAGCTGTATGAACATGCATACATACAAGAACATATATGTATATATCAAAAAAAGGTTAATAAACAGATGCTGCTTTTAGTTTAGAAAAGAAGATCACAATTTTATTCTAAAAGAACATAAAATGTGAATACATGGTGATGGATAACAACAGTCTTTCACACTCAGAACCTCCTTGGCTGCAGCCTTGACTTTAGTGAGTACATCTTTCAGTATTATCCCAACCTTACTGAAAAGAATTTCCTTTAGCTTCACTGATATTTGCTGGAGATCTCTAATTGAGACCAGCATTCTGGGTAGTTATCGAACATGGAATACTGAGTGTCAGTGTTGTCATCATTATGAGGGTCACTTACCCCCTGCACTATTTTTTTTTTTGATATTTTATTTACATTTCCGATGATTCCCCTTTTCTTTGGAACCCCCGTGTCCCCTCCCCCTCCCCGCCTCTGTGAGGGAATTCCTCCTCCCACCTACCCGCCCACCCATTCCCATATTCCCACCTTGACATTCCCTTTTACTGGGGCCACTAGCACCCTCAGGCCCAAAGTCCTCTCCTTTCTCC
>CM052711.1:78788604-78800454 GCA_028551405.1 Uromys caudimaculatus | reverse complement strand
GAAGCTGCTGGCCGTCAGTCTCTGTGACCCGCAGAAAGCGGGCAGAGGCAGTGAGCTCTGGGGACGCGTTGCCCCTGCTATGAGCTTTTCTGTGTTCCTGGGAGAGAGAGGATTGTCTCCCGGAGCTGCCTGTCTATGGGATCCTAGTGTCCCTGGCAGAAGTTTCCTGCCACAGCCGCCCGCCCCTGGGATTCAGGGGCCCCCCTGCACTATTTTCTAACAGGCATAGCTTTTGATTGTGAAAATACTCTTTGAAGGCTCTTCTATTTTGTTTTTCAATATTGAGGTACACATTAATTTTTAAAGATTTGTGCTTGCTTTGCTGTTCAGTTTGGAGTTAGAAATAAGAAGTCATTCTGCTGGGAGTACGATTTTAAAATGTTGTTGACTTTAGAGGCAAAAATGAGAATGTGGGACAGTTTATTTTCTCTAAAATTTTCCAACAGAACCAGTTGTATTGAGACAGAGTTGCAGTCTTTAGTTATTTTGTTTCTAGGCTTCAAAAAAGATACATGTTTCATTAACTTCATATCCAATTACCCTTCTCTCAGCCTGCCTGGGCCTAAGGGAGCATTTCAAGGTGGCCTTTCTCCATTTGGGAAAAGCTGGCAATGGACTGTAAACCTTGTTTGAGGTGTTGGTTCACTTGAGTTTCAGGTTCTCTCTCTCTCTCTCTCTCTCTCTCTCTCTCTCTCTCTCTCTCTCTCTCTCTCTTTAAAGACAGACATCCCCTTCTAGATCTCTGGAGAACTAATCCTCCACACCACACATGTGGAGAACTAAGCTTCCACACACTGCACTAATTTTAGGAGGTTTAGAAAAAGAGCTATGGAATTGCCAAGGTTCTTAGAGCTGCAGGCTAGAGAGGGAAGACTGTTGCCACTCTATCCCATCACCGCTCAACAGCATTGACATTAAACAGGCACCAGTAGCACCATTTGTCAAAATTAATTTTTTTTCTAAATATACTTGATTGTGAAATTATGGTCTGTTTCTTATTTCTTAACTTTTTAAAAAAAATCATGTTTACTTTTTATTTTCTCACTTGAAACATGAATCTTGTCAGACCTTCTCTGAAAGAATAATACTAAACTCCAGTGTTTAATTTACACACTGCTAAAAATAAAAGTAAGAAATCACCCGGTACACCTATCTATGCCTGTGTATTGAAAATAGTGGCTACGTTCTCAAATGATCTAGGAGAGTCTGTCAACCGGTGTTGTACAAACATGTCACAAAAAACTTATATATATTCCTTTTTAAAGCTAATATTGGACCTTGCATCAAAACATGCTGTGGTTAAACACATTGCCTTGGGGATGAGAGATAGCATAGTGAGGGAAGTGTTTGTCACACAGGCATAAGGATCCAAGTTCCATTCTCCAATGTATACATACGAGAAAAGAGAAGAAAGGAGAAGAAAGGAGAAGATAGGAGAAGAGGAGGGAAGGGAAGGGAAGGGGAGGGGAAGGGAAGGAAAAGTGGCACACATTTGTAACCCTTGTTTGTAGGAGTCAGAGGGAGGTGGCCTCTTGGGCTTGGAGGCTAGCCATTCTAGCCAAATCAGTGAGTTCCAAGTTTAGTTAGAAAAACCTTACTCAAGAAATAATGTATAGAACCTAAGACTAAGAAATATATTCAATGCTGAATTCTGACTTCAATTAAGAGAATGAAGGAAAGAGAGAGAGAGAGAGAGAGAGAGAGAGAGAGAGAGAGAGAGAGAGACTTGAATACAAATTTTTGAATGGCTGATTTTAACCTTTCACATAACCCCATCATCAATACTAAGTACCAGATATATTAAGGATATTGCATAAAAGCAGTAGAGATGTTCTTGAACATATTTTCCCTTGGTCATTTAAGAATTTCTTGTTTTTCTTTCATGTGTATGACACATGTGAATGTATATGCATGTCTCTTGATATGAATGTGAACCAACACATATATTTTTAAATTATCCTTTACATTCCGCTGTATGTGTGTGTATTATTATGTATGGAGCCCCATGGATAGTGTTGAGAATGTCTTCATTAATGGTTCTCTTTCTTATACTCTGAGACAGTGTCTCTCATGAAACTCAGAGCTTACCCTTAAACTAGACTAGGTAACCTGCTTGCTCTAAGGAGCTCCTGTTTCTTGAGCAATGGGATTACAGACAGAAAGCCAGACTCCCTCAGTTTTTAGTTGTGAGGATTAAAATACTGATCTTTATGCTTGTAAAACAAGCAGGGTCAATGCTGAGCCTTTTTTTAGCATCCTGTTTTTTGTGTTTCTGAAGATGAAACTCATGGCCTGAGGCATAGCAGGCAAGTTCTTCCCCAATACTTACAACCTTTAGCTCATTTCATCATTTCCAGAGGCATGAAGTTTGTTGTGCTTCCGTTTGTAATGTTTTTGTACTATAGGTATACCAAACTATGCATACAGGACACTTAGTGTGATACATCGGTTTACCAGCGCATAAGAGATTTCTTATACTTCAAGTTCACTTCAGGATAAGGACTTTTAAAAGACACCTTTGTAATAGACAGGAGAAAAACTCTGTGTGATAAAAGTCCAATTTGGAGAGTTTCTGGTCTGACACTGAGTGGATCATTCATGACAGTGAACAACCACTTAGCAATGCCTCATAATTTATTAGAAAACAGAGCTCCTAGAATCTAAGTGATCAGGCAGCAAGGTGTCTAAGAGACAGAACTGGCAACAAATTTTAGAATGTTGGTGGATTTGAAGTCTTTCTAATTTATGGTATAGACATGCCAGAGGGATACAAAGATTAAAATTCTCACTCTAAGCAGCAGCCTGAGCTGCTTTACTTTGTGTGTGTTAGTCGGGTATATGTATAGATTAGATGAAAAGCTGTGGAAGTATGTTCTCTTCCACTCTGTGTGTTCCATCAATAGGTACCAGGTCAGCAGGCTGGAGTCCAGTTCCTTCACCCACTGATATATCTCCTGAGCTCAGTATTTAGGTCTTTAGTGAGGCAGGACCAATAAACTACCAGCCTCTCCTACCTGGTTTTATACATGCATCAAAAGTTTACAAAAACTGTTTCTGTGTTCTAATTCATGTATCTCCTACTTGAAGACTTCTAAGTCACCTAAAATCTTTAATGACACCAGCACTGCCACCCTTTCTTCATTGTGTTCGCAGAGAGTACATAAAACAAGGAGCATGGTCAACTGGTGTGAGTCCAGGTATTTAAATTGTCTCTGCCTCAAATCACTTGCTATCCTCTTTGAATTTGGTCCCCAAATTTTAGCAATGGATATGTACCTCTTTGTGATAATTTGCTTCATTCATCTTTTGTAAGTACAGTCGAAGAGGCCCCTTTCAAGTCCAGATTTCAGACAAATATTTGCTGCTGGTATCTTCTTCTGTTTGGATCATGTAAATGTTAATTCATCTCTTTACCTGGCCTGTCCACTCCCATCTTCCTGTACTGAATTCAGTTCATGAAAGATCACCTTGGATTTCATGCAGCTCACTTTTTCAAAGAGGGTAAAGCTCTACTCATCTTTTATGTGAGAGCATAAAGACTGTTTTCTGTAGTAAGTGAAGATTGTGCACAACGATGAGGAGTAATAAGAAACTTGTAGAGGCATGTCTGACAAGAAACAAAAGTTTGCAAGGCATTATCTATTCAACTGATGATCCTAGCTCAAACAACAACCTCCCAAAGTACAAAGTGATTTCCTTTGGGTATCTGTCTCAAAGACATGTACTTCTGTGTAGCAGATACTCTCCAATCAGAACTACAGGCATCTGAGCATTCTGATAATATTATGAGCACATCATTTTACTCTTTATTGAAGCCTGTTTGGTTGCTTGCACTTTACAGAAGATATTGAGATTTCAAAAGGTCAAGAAAGTTGGCCTCTATCACAAGTAATAAAGTGAGAGAGCCAGTTTACAAACTTAGCTCTGCCTGTCCATGAAGTCTAAACACAAGCCACTCTGTAATACCTTAGCCTAAAGGCACTGACATTAGGAACTGATGTCCTTTGATAAAGGAGATGAAGCAAGATTTCACCACACAAGATTTCAGAATGCAGTGCTCAGCTAAATCAAAACAAATTCAAGCCTCCTTGGAAAAATCTGGTATGAAGTATTTTGTGGGTTTGTGGGAAGTTGTGGTAGACACACAGCTGCCTAATCTATGTTCCCACTCATGTTCCTGACAGCAGCTACAGTGTCAATGAAGAACAACCTGTCATTCCTGCAGCCATGTACACATGAAGAATTGTATTCCCTCAAAGTGTGACCCAGAGTAAATGTTCCTCCTTAATGATGCGTCCTGTCAGCTATTTTGTCATAGCAGCCAGGAAAACCACAGATAAACCAGCCTTTCACTTTCCTTTCAGTACATTGTGTCTTCTTCAGATTCATTTTGTGTCGGGTTAAATGGTGGTGTGAGTGTTGCTTGTCAGCCCCAAGCTCGGGCCTCTTGGAAAAGTGGGACACAGGAAGTTTGGCCACAGTCACCCCATGACACCAGGGACTGGTGTCCCACTGGGTGGGTGTCGGGGTGTGAGAAGCTGCACAGGATACCGCCCAGGGGTGGGGGAGTGTAGACTGGGGATCCCAGGGACTGCACGGAAACTGCTTCTGTCTGGTTCTCAGGGGAGGAGCATGGCTGGATCCCACCGGGCATTGGGGTCCTTGGCTTGTCACCAGTTAGCTCACTTGGTTTGGTGGCGGGCATGCCTGGGAGTGCTGGGAGACCTGTTCCATTGCTCCCCACAGGAGATCCCGATCCCAATGAAGAGAGATGGTCCATGGTTTCAGGGCATTTATTGACATGGCAGAGAGTGGTATGAGTGAATCCATACCCTGGACCTCAGGGCAGGCATGAGATTGAAATATCTTTGCAGGGAGAAGTGCCAGGGAAGGGGAGTGGCTAAGGTGCCTCATTAACATGATGTCTTGAGGTTATGTGACCACACCTCTTACCAGTGGAGGGGTTTGGGCATTTCCCTTATGTGACTGATAGTCACAGACTTATGGAGAGCTGCAGCCTCCTGTCAGGAGCCTGGGACCCAGGAGTATGGTAAAATGCCTACTGTCCCTTGTAGGGTTATTTCCTATTGGGGAGCCCTTACTGGGTCCCGGGGTTTTAAGCTCAACCAGTTTAGCTCAACCAGAAAGCAGGCTGCCTTTCATGGTCTCACAATTTTGTATTTTACTTTTGAAATGATCATACTGCACAGAGCTTCAGACTGTGCAATATGATGCTCTGAGATTTCTGTAATTCTCTGGGGTCTGTTTGCACATATGAGGCTTGCCTTGGTTACCCAGCACTTTCCTTACTCTGAGGTCAATTGAAACAATGGATTGTACACTTTAGTCATCAGTTCTCTAATTTCATCCTTGAGCAGCTCCCAAATTTTCTGGGAGATGTTCTCCTATCTTCTTGATTTACACACATTTATTCTGTCAATTTTCCATAACATGTCCTGAGTATTGATCACTGTTTGATATACTGTTTTAAGCCTACAATTTCTGAAAACAATTTGAGAGAAAGAAGCTCATTACTATCAATATAAATCTTTTAAGCTCTCATTAAATGCCTAGCACCAGGCTCTAAGAACAGAGACTTAAAGATTCAGTTTCATCCTCTCCCAAAGTTTCCCAGAACCATTAAGAGAAAAAAAAATATGGCCTCTCTGTAACAAGACCTGCATTCTTCTTTGGGCATGTGTATATGATACACACATATGTGCATTCCAAAAATAAAGGCAGATGTGTTCTGTTCTGTTCTGTTCCTTTTGACTTAGACCCTTGAGACAGGTCCACTAAGTGAAACTGGAGGTTAGCATACAAGCAGCAAGCCCCTGTGATTCTCTCGACCCAGTCCTTAACAACCCTATCTATACAGGTAGGCACACTGTTTGTTTTTTTTCTTGCTTGTTTGTTTGTTTATGAGAGTTCCCAGGATACAACCATAGATATAGACTGTCATATTTCTATAGAAACTACTTTAGGCCACGGTTCCATCTCCACAGTCTTTAACACCTTAAAAAGTAATAACACTACATGTAACAACATACCATCAAAGACATTTGTTGCAATTTTTTTGGCCTGGAGCATACTGTGCTACTCATGCCTGCTTTGGCCTCCAGAGTATTATGACTAAAAAAACAGGCTACTGTGTCTGATGTCTGCCAGGGTTTTAAAGATATTTCTCTTATTTGTTTTCTCACCCCTATACATGGAGAAATGGACACTATGGATATTAATTTTTGAGTTGAACATTATTTAAAGATCTAAGAGGTAGGATAAATAATAAAAGGATGTTGAAAAAAGTCTAAGGAATTATATTATTCTATGGTTATTTAATATTACATTTGTTTGCATGTATACATATATATTAATTATTGTTATGCTACTTGGAAGGACAATGCATTCCCACAAACAAAATCTATTATCTACCTAACAAAAATCCTAGTTTAGGAAAAATTTTGAGTTAGGGAATAGCAAGAGACCCCAAGCAATACAGGCTATAGCCTTTGTCCTTGATGCCAGAAGATTCAATGGTACTGCAGAAGACAATATATACTTTCAACACACGACTTGGAGGAATCAATGTAGATCTGAGGTGGAGGATGCCCTGGGGATTAGCTGTAATAGTGTTGAAAGAGACCATGAAAGCTGCCACAGAGAAAAGTAGTCAATATCCCTATCTGGCTATGACTACATACCACAACAATGACAAATATGGCAAGATATTCCTGAAGGTGCAGGTGCAGTATTTATGTCCTGTGACTAATTAACGGTGGCCTGAACTTAGATTTAAGGGTGCAATAGTCTGCTACTGCAAACCTAGGCAGCATGGAACCTATAGGAAAACATCCTACAGCCACTTTCCTAAGTCAGTATAACCTCTGACTACATTTTGAATATTATCTTCATGCCTACAGATATGTGCACCTCTCACCCATCATCAAACAAGAGTCTTTTTTTATAGGAGACAGAGACCATTACAGAAGCCATGACTGGAGAAAGTGCTAGATCAACTGGCCATGGAATGCCTGCCCTCAACTAATACATTGATAATACAACCCAATACCACCCAAGGTTCAAGTAACATTGTAGATGAGTAAAAATATTGAACGATCCCATCCACCAAATTAAAGAAAAAAAAAATCTGCTGAGAAATGGTTTTCTAAAAACTAAAGAAAGAAAAATCTTTTCTGAAAAGAAAGAAAAAAGTTAAAAAGTAGTAGTTGGGGTTAGGGATAAGAAGTAATCTGGGAAGAATCTGGGGATGAAGTAAGAGATTAAATATAATCTAGATACATTTATGAAATACTCAAAGATTGAATAAACATATATAAATACATATATACATATACATGACTTTTTTAGTAATCTTCCCAAAGAACTGATACAAGCTATTTAAAAAAAAAAATCAGTGAAGAACTCTGCTCACTGAGGTTGTCAATTTAACAGGGCCCATGAATGCAAAACTCAGTTGCTGCCAGGCAGCAGGTTAGATTCCAGCTGTACCACTGGATAGAAATATAACTTGCCCTACCTTGACATATCTTTGCCACCAACCATGGCAGGTGTAGATGTACTTGCTTCCTGACACTCAACATTCATTCTTCAACACTTCCTGCTCAGACGCTTTGGTTTACAGATTACCTTCCTGGGAATGATAGGAAGTATGTGGAAATGGAGTCTTATCTTCACATTGATCCAGCTTTAAATCACCAAGTATAGACTAATGAAGCTCAGTGTTCTCCTTGACATTCCCCAGAGGCTGGCTATGGTCTTTGCTCAGATGGGATACATTTAAATCTTGAAGGAACCCTGCTGGAAAGGGAGGAAGGAGCTAGTGACTGAATCAGCAACTGTTGTTTGCTCCAGCCTCAGCAGGTTTCTCTCCAGCCCTCTGGCTCCATACTTAGTCTTAAAACTTCCTGACTGAGGTCCAACTGTTTTTCTTTCTTAATGAGAGAATTTGCTGTAATGATTCAGGGTGCTCTCCTGTACGAGGTCTAGCCTCTTCAGGAAGCCAAAGCTTTCCCACATTTACTTGGGTTCCATTTAAACGCATTCCATGTACAGGGAATCATCATGCAGTCTTCAGGATTAATATTCACATGGACACTTTCTATGAAAGAGCAGATAACTGCACTGCCCACCCTGGGTGCATTTATAGTGGGGTATGAGCCAGCAGTTTACATCTAAAGACTGGGGTGATCTGCTTAAAATTAATTCTTCTAAAGCCAATGTTATGAAATTAATCTTGCTGTCAAAGTACACTGTGTTTCCCAGGATGTTCAATTCATAATAATATTTTATATCTATATCTAGATCTACATCTAAGTTTATAGATGTAGATCTAGATATAGATAGATATCAATTTATTTCTGAAGTCTTTCTCCTTCGAATAGAAGAAATAAGAGTTAGCATTTGAATTTTATCATTTTTGCTTCGTTAAATTTGCTAAAGTGTAGTAAGTATAGTGTCTGAGAGAGGGAAAGTTATTTTTAATTTCCTCTTTTTAACTGAAGTGTGTGTGTGTGTGTGTGTATGTGTGTGTGTGTGTGTGTGTGTGTGTGTGTGTGTGTGTGTTTGTGTACTGATATGCATGGACATATGTGTGGTTGCCTGTAGAAGCCAGGCCTCAAATTTAGGTGTTCCTCCTCCAGGTATTTTTGGAGACAACTTTCTGACCAGAAGACCCTAGGAATCCACTTGTCTCTTCCTGTCCAGTGCTTAGATTACAAATTCACACTCCCACACCCAACTTTGCACTTGTTTCTGGGGCTTGGACTCAGATCCTCATTTTACACACCAAGCACTTTACAAACCAAGCCATCTCCACAATTAAGCCTTAGGTTTTTACTCTTATGAATGCAATTTGTCTTTCATCTTTAAACTGTTGTTTTCTTCTAGATATTGTCTCTGCTTTGAAGTTTAAAGGAATCTGTGGCTCTGATACATAACTAAATCCCTAGGAAGCTTAGCTTCTTCCCTTGGAAAGCAAGTTTAATGGGATGCTGACCTCATATGACCTGGAAAAGGGAGTTTCAAAAATGAGCATGCCTCAAAATGCCCCATGGGGCTTGTTAAGGCACAGTGTTCTGAGCTCTGTTTGTAGAACATCTAATCCAATAGGTCAAAGTTGGGTGAAGAATTTGCATTTCTAAAGAAGTATCAAGTGATTGTAGAGCAGCTGGTCAAGCCCTCACATCAAGAAGCTCTTTGGAATCCATAAGTGGATTCATGCACTTGATAAGCTTTGACCAGAGTTAAAATAGTGAAAACTATGACTGTTATTAAAGCCAGTGTGTGGCCTCAACTTGGATAAAGTACCCAGAGGACACAGGTTGCCAATTTCTTTAATTCGAACTCTGTATACAAAAGAAAGAACAATCACACAAACTCGGGTCTTTTTTGAGTAAACCAAAAGCTCAGTGTGATAAGTAAACTGTTCTTGGGTTATGGGCAGAGTTACCCAGGCAAGCTCATTAAAGACAACTAGCTCAGAGACCTTGCAGCACACAGAGGAGCTATAGCAGGACCTTGGGAAAATGCTGATGCCTAAAGTAAAGAACTCTAGGTCAAAATCTGAAGCCTCCAGTGATTGGTGATTACTTGGCTTGTAGTCAAATGCAAAGGTTCCAGCCCTGGAAAGGGCTCCTGGAAACAAAGACTGTCCCCTACTCTCCTTGGCTTTTAAATAAGAAAGATCAAAGGAAATTCATCTTCAAAAAGATTATTGAGCTCATTGTCACAATATCTGTCAGTTATAAGAAGAGAAATATATTAAAACCACAAGGCACTATTGCTGTCAAGGAGGGCTTTGTTGTTGCCTCAGTGTGAGCTGCAAGCAAAGAGGGATAATGCAAAGTTGATGAGTGTAGGGTATTAATAAATGAGGACCAACCCCACAAACTAAATGTGGTGTAATGCATGGTTGTTTTGTTTCACGTCTATGCCCAGTAACAGTGGTTCAAATGGACAAAATCCTTCCATATTTCTAAGAGTATCTAGATACTTTCAACAATGTTTTGAACCATGGGGAAACACCAAATGAAGCCACATGTATCAGTCATTGCCATCTTGCCTAAGAAATTATTATTTCATTATGTAGTCTGAGAATATATCAGAAACTGAACTATAGCCTATAGATGAAGGTGGTAGTGATTTTTTTTTCTTCAAAGGTATTACAGAGAAGAGGTCCCCAGAGATGAAGAGAATACTCTTCAGTTAAGAACTCACAGACCTGAGTTCAGTTCTATTCTCCCCATTTATATATGGATAGTCACAACCACCTGTAACTCCAGCTCTAGTGAATCCAATACCTATGGCCTCTAGAGGTATTGTACTCATTTACACACACACACACACACACACACACACACACACACATAAACACATACACACACACTCACTCACAAACTTCAACTACAACAAAAGTTTTAAAAGGTTCCCTTTGAACTGTGCTGCAGTTATCAGAGAATCCTTAATTACTCATACCTTGTCTTGTTTGATTATAATTTAGGGTATCAAGCATGTGTGAGATAGTAGATTAAGTTTGTTTTAAAAGTAAGATGTTGCAGTCTTCTGTGAGAGGCAAAAAAGTGCATGGAAACCACCATAAAGATCTATGTGAAGATGGGGACATAATGTTTTAGGCTTGTCAGTAGATCAAGTGGTATGGTAATTTTTTTCCTAGAACTAATTTTGGCATTATAATGATTTGGCTACATTTTTCTGTCATCCTTTTTCTTTTATGACAAGCAACAATGTCAGAGGGTCAGGCTTCTATTAATGGACTGAGAAGCTGAGTGTCTAGAAGGGAAAAGGACTAAGCATTCTAATGTACACATATTATCATGATATTCTATCATTGCTGACTGTGGTTCTACCTCAGATTGACATGGAGACATTGAGTGCATACTGTCCTGGGTTTGAACTTCCTCTAGAGTAGATATTACTGTTATGTGCTACTATTTCTGACATTGTGTCTATATGAGTGCTGTCTGTTTATGAGAACAGAAGTTACACACATAGGGCTCCCATGACTCCATAAATTAAGGAGAGCAAAAACATGTGCTACATTATAACTAAGATCTGAGTTCAAATATCAGCACTCCTGTAAACTGCCAGGTAGGACCACACAGTTTTAAGCCGAGAACTGTGATTGGTGGAGATAAGAGGATCACTGAATTTGCTAGCTTCCAGCTAGCTCAAGGTTCACTCAGAAACCCTGTCTGAAGAAACTATGTCAGAGAGTGACAGAGAAGAATATGTGACATCTTTCTCTGGACTCTGCACATATGTCCATGGATGTGTGTATCTGTATATTACATGTGCATATACACTCTCAACCCAGGAAACAAAGAGGTTTGCACATTCATAGAGGAATGTCATATAGTAGAACAGAGTCAGTCCAAGCCATGTTAGGAAGGGATTACAGCATTTATGCTTAAACAAGCTCTATTTAGAGGCCAGTATCTGGGTGATCTCTCCATTGAGATGGCTTTCCCCACTCCTGCAAACACTAAAACTGCGTTGATAATGTGGATGTACACATGAAAGTGACTGCACCTCCAGGGACAACTACATGATGATCAACCACTCCGCCAAGCATGTCTAGTGCTGCCTTTCTGCCAGACCAGGAAATGCTTGATGAAGTAGCCCCAGAGTTCTTGTACTTTGATTCTCTTTCCCTGACAGGCACTTGTCCCACAGATCAGGCATGGTAATTAATACACCACCCCCATCCTACATAATATGTCAGCTTGTCAGTGTTCTCTTTTGAAATGGATTTGCCACTTAATAATTTCTGAAACAATTACATGACAACTCAATAAATTGATTTGTCAGTTC
>CM052711.1:78753439-78788504 GCA_028551405.1 Uromys caudimaculatus | reverse complement strand
TTTTTTTTTTTTTTTTTTTTTTTTTTTTTTTTTGATTTTTCAAGACAGGGTTTCTCTGTATAGCCCTGGCTGTCCTGGAACTCACTCTGTAGACCAGGCTGGCCTCGAACTTAGAAATCCACCTGCCTCTGCCTTCCAAGTGCTTGTGGAGAGATTTTAAACATAGAGTCACAGTATTCAAAAATTTAAGTTTTTGAAAACTTACAAAACCAGTGTGAATGTTTATATACCATTTTTTTTTTGTGGAACCTGAAGTCTTCCACATGGGTGCATTTAAATGTACAGATGTTAATGAAAGAATTCAAGATGCGATTCTAGTATTTAAGCAAGAGTTGATAGGTTCTCAACAAATGTAGTGCATGTATATGCAACTATGTGTATGCCCATGGAAATGTACATATTATTATTCAAATATTCAATTATTTATATGTATTCATTTATATTAAATGTATTTTTGTTTATAGATTTAAATATACTTACATGTATATATTACATTTAAATAAGTATATATTCTATACACATGCATAAACTCGAGTCATGACATGGTGCATTTATCATGAACTATAAATTTTAATCATTTATTTTTTAACCTTTGATAGTTATTAAAATATCTAGAAATTGTTGAGTGCATATACTTCATATTAAAATATTAATTGTCCAATGAGATATCTATGTAAATTGTGCCAAATTACTGTTAGGTTGTATTAGCAAAACCCAATATCACTGCAAATGGGAAATATCAAAGATATAGCACAGTGATCTATACCTCCCAACTAAGTACCCATGGCCCTTAGCAGTAGTTCTGAACCCTGATATTAGGAAGCAATTAGGAAGCTTGTTGCTAACCTTGTACAATGGCAGTGACATCAACTTTGTCCTTGGCTTAGTTACTTTTGTGGCTGTGATAAAGGACACTGACCAAAGCAACTTAAGGGAGAAGGGGCTTATTTTGTCTCTGTAGTTCTAGGATGATATAGTTCACCATGGTACAGAAGACGAGATAACAACATGGCATATTATTCCTCAGTTCAGGAACAGAGGCTAAAGAAGTGAGCTGTAAAACCTCAAGGTTATCCCAGAGACTCATTTCCTCCCATGAGGCTTCACCTTAGTCTTCCCACACAATACCGCCAGAGAAGGTCAAAGAGTTCAAAAACATGATCCTATAGAGGATCATTTTACATTAAAACTATAACAAGTGTGCTGGACCTCTTTTAGAGTTCCTGAGTTCAATCCACAACAAATTTATAATGAGGTCTGGTGCTTTCTTCTGGTGTGCTGTCATACATGTAGGAAAAACTCTGTATACATAATAAATAAATAAATCTTAAAAAACAAAACAAAACAAACAAACAAAAAAAACCCTACACAGCCAACAAAGCACATGAAAAGATCCTGAATTAACTGTTTTCCAGATAAATTATTTGCTGATAAGTATGCATCCTGGTTGGCCTGTCAATGAATCACAAACACTATTTCATGCAGTTTCAAGAGTTTAAATTTCAGTTCCTCTAAGCGTGTATGCTATCGTGTGTGCTGGTGCATGGAAGTGGTAGGACAGAGAACAATCTCACTATAGTTTCTCAGGTGTTGTCCATCTTAATTATTTTGAGTCAGGATCTCTAATTGGCCTTATATCCATCTGTTGCAGTGGGTTTTGGCCGTACTGCTTTGTGCTCCCTGCTATCCAGGAGTTACCTTGGATCCGTGAAGGGAAAACATGGAAAACACACACACACCATCACCACCATCGCCAACACCACCACCACCTCCACCACCACCAGCAGCAGCAGCAGCAGCAATTAATTTTAAAATACCCTGGCTATCTCAAAGGCTGGGCACTCCTAAACTTTCCTGTATCACTCCAAGCCCAATTGAGGAAGTGGCCAGTGGCCACTTACCCCAAAAATCACATGAATGGTTGGTTTATCTTCTGCCAATACAGTGTTGTTCCCTTCTCGTTTTTTCCGGAGTCCTACTGATTCTCCCTGCATTTTATCCATTCTCCCTGCATCCTACCCAAGCAACTCTCATTGTCCTGCCCTATGCCCAATCATTAGATGCTGATATCACTTTTGATAGATAAAAAAACAATTGGAGACAAGGACCTTCGTTGTTCACACATGCAGATAGAAAGCATTAGCACCAACCTCAAATATTCATCAAACTAGGCCAACTTGAAAGTAGGCCCTAGAAATCTTCCTTTATAAGCATGCAGCACTAAGATCCAGAGTTTTAAAAATGGCCTCTCAGGATTGAATTCAGGTCCTTATGTCTGTAAGGAAAGAATTTACCAGCCGAACTATCACCCCAGTATGGAAGTCCATATTGTTCCTTTGTTTTTAATTGACTATTTGCTCCTCCTCATTTCTCCCCTTCAAGCCCTTTAGAAGCAAGTATATTAATAATACATTGTAGGTATGTTGCCTGAGTGACATTTGGACTGAGTGCTCTTGTAAATTCATCTCACAGCACAGAAGAGACAAATGGGTCCTATGTGGAGATCTGACAATTAAGAATGTTGCAGTAGTTCAGTTGCAATTGCAGAGAACTTGCTTAGGAAGTATGAGGCTGTTGGTCTAAATCCTAGTGTTTCTCAAAAAAGAACAGAGAAAAATATAAGGAAATAAATGGTGTCCTGGTGTCAGTTTCAAATCCAAGTCCAGGATGACTAGCAGGACTTAGATTTTAAAAAGAGATACCCAGTTTTCACACCTTGGTTCAACCATTACACAGGCACATGCATAACCGAAGCAGTGTCTGCTCACAATCCAGATATCCAGTTGCCTTGTTTCAGAATAAAAAGCACTATTCCCAGTTCTTGTAACTAGGCATAATCCTTTCCCTGTCTCTAAGCTGTCTGACTACAGGTGTAGGGACATATAAAGGATGTATTCATAGTTTTGTTGTTCAATGACTTCTATGACTTCCTGATTTACACAAGACAAGGAAAACAAAAAACAAATGACTGTGTTTTAGAAATAACTAGGCACTACTTCTCAGGGTGTTTGGCAGAATGGATACTGATAGGATGGTGTATTGACTCTCAATTCATTGTCTTCCACTTGAGCTGTCTTTATTGGTCCCAAATTATATGAAGTGTATCTGTAACCTGTGTCCGTCCCAGGGATTTAGATAAAATGGAGAGGATGATTGCTCCCTGAGACTTATACAGGATTACACAATTTCATTTGCATCATTTTAATTTGGAAGTGCTTAGTTGAGCTCTCTTTTCTTCTCTGGATTTAGGCAAATCTGAATTTGAACCCTGCTTGCTCCTTGGTAATCTCGTCATCCTGGGCAGAACTTCATGAATCTGGGTGATAGAGCCAGCATCTGCTGGACATTTTATAAAGCATACATCAAACTTGCTGGGCTGTTCTACATAGTCTCCCAGTGTCCCTTAGGAGGGGGAAGTGCTCAAATCAACAATATTAAAGTACTTATATATTAACCTTGTTTGGATCCCCAAAGTCATTTTTCTTCCCTCAAATGTAAAATGTTAGAGTACCTACATCAGAAACAAGATTAAAAGTGCCATGTGTGGTAGTGTTCATGGATAATCACATCACTAGGGAGAAAGACCTGTGGATTCCTGGTGCTCAATGATAGTGTTCTTTGAGAATCCACGTCCAGTGAGAGCTCTACCTCAATTTAACAAACAAGGTAGATAATATCTGAAAAATGGCATCTGAAGTTGTTCCTCTCCATCACAGGCATTCACAAACAAGCACAGACACCCAAATGCTGGTCACATGCCTACGTATGTTTTCAGAGTACAGTGGTATGTGTAGATTCTAGACATTAAGGAACTTCTTGGTGGTATGAAAAGGACTATATGCCCCATGGCTCCTGGATTGTTGACTATTCCTCAGCTCAGATTGTGTAAGGATGGAAAAATCACCTTTTAGTCTGAGCGTGAATAAAAATTACTAAATAATCTGCTAGCAGATGCAAGTGTGTCTAGAAACAAACAAACAAACAAACAAACAAACAAATCAAACTGGTGGAACAGCAGATTGTAAGGTGCTGGCATTTTGCTTAAGTTGGTTCCCAACAAAAACATCCTAGTCTACATTTAAAAGAACAGCTGGGTATTGGCTGATATCAGGTCTAGCATTGCCTTGGTAGGGACAGAATAACATGGTTCCTACCCCTGGGACAGGGCCTGCAGGTATGTAAGCCTCCACATGTTTCAATGGCTGCTGTGGGCTAAGGCTTGTTTATATAATAATGTGCATATTTTATGTTTCTCTTTTGAGGAATGTCCTCCCTACCTAGGTTAATGACTTCATGGTAAGCAGAGACATCACAGGTCCAGGAGGCAAAGGTGTGGCTTATGTCTCAGAAAAATGGTAAATGATAGGACCTTTAGGACAGCCCTTATTGCTGTGAAAAAGAACTCTAAAAACATGGGTCCAAAATATATATACTTTCTCAAAAAATAAGGATGCAGTATGAATTATATCAGGGACTTCATGAATCGAAAGGAACAAAAGCAGTTGCACTATGAGCCAACTTGTCAGAAAGATACTATGGATGGACTTAGGGATTCAGAGAGTTGTGATTTCAGGAGATCCCACCCAGCTAAGTTATTTTTGCTCTTTATATTTACAAAGACAGACAAATTTCTGAGTTCAAGTTGTGCCTAAGAAAGAGCAAGGTTAGGTCCAGGTGTGGTAGAAAAGGTAATTTCAGCACAGGGTCCCATTCAACTAGTTTATTGTCTGTTCTTAACAGAGGCAGGCAGATCTCTGAATTCTCTTGCAGTGTTAAAGGAAAATGTGTTCTTGCTATCTCCTATGAATCCTAGTTGGAGGAGGGACTGAAGGCGCTGAGGGGGTTTGCAGCCCCATGGAGGAAGCAACAGTGTCAACTGGCCAGACCCCCCTCTCCCCGGAGCTCCCGGAGACTGGACCACAAACCAAAGAATATACATGGTCGGTCCCATGGTACTGGCCACATATGGCAGAGGAGGGCCTTGTTGGCTATCAATGGGAGGAGAGGTCCTTGGGCCTGAAGGTGTTAGATGCCCCAGAGTGGGTGGTGGTGGGGAGCACCCTCATAGGGGAAGGGGGAGGGGGAATAGAAAAGGGGGTTCCCAAAGGGAAAAGATTTGAAATGTATATAAAGTGAATATCCATAAAGAAAAAAAAAAAAAAAAGAATCCTAAGAATCATAGGGCTAGTCAGAGGATACTGATTCATAGGATAATCCAAAGACAACCAGGATTAAATGACTAGAGAGATATGTAAAATAAAAGACTGGGTTATGATCTGCAGGAGATGAGCTATCCAGAGAATTTTTAGAATAGCAAGGGGGAACCACTTGGAGCACGCTCTCAAACAGAACATAAAGAGAGTTGTTTGGAGATCGCCAGAAATAGTAGATCAGAGAGAAAGAGAGCAGCACAGAGAGAAAGCAGGCTAAAAAGCTGTCTTGAGCACACCATAGGCCTCCAACTTCAATCCAAGATTTGATTTTGGGGCCTTTGTTTTCACTATTCCCAGACACCCCTTCCACAGAACCCCTCTCCAAGGTGAGGCAAGTACTTGGTAGGCTGAAGTTAAACTATTCTGTTGAGCATCTTCCTTGGAGGTACAAAACCAGAAGAATCACTTATAAGTTTATCTCCTTGACTCATGAGGTAATTAATAGCAGATACCGTGCATTTATTTTCAAGTGGGTTGAATAGCTAGTCAAAAACTCAAAATGTTCACTCACTTCTGAGTGGTTCTGAAAGACCTGACCCCCTTATGAGGCAAGTTAGACCCCTAGCACACTTGGAGCCAGAAAACAGAAATAGGACTGAAATCGCATCCTTGGCTAATCCCCACCTGGCTGCATTCTTTCCCCTAAGAAACGGGTGACCTTGGCCTGGCCCCAGGGCCAGAGGCACAATGTTCCAGGAACTAGCTAACCACAAAAATGTTTGTGCAACTGCCTTGTGACTAACTTAAAACATTCTGTACTTCCCCATAACGCAAATTCTTTCCGTTCTTGTGGTTTTTTCTTTTAAATACCCCTGACTTCAGCTGCTCAGGGTCGAACTCCTCTGCCTCTGTGTAGGTTATGAGCTCTACCCCAGTGCACTGGTTCCCCCGAATAAACCTCATGTGATTGCAGCAAGGATGGTCTTTCGTGAGTTTTTGGGGGGTCGTGCCGTCCCGAGACTTGAGCGAGGGTGTCCCCAGCTCAGGGGGTCTTTCAGTTCCCAGAGGCATGCACTTGTTTTGGAATTTGATCCTCTGCTTAGATAAATTCTAAATAAAATAAAATAAAATAGATTCTTTCTCCCAAGTTGGCCTCAAAATTGCTATACAGTCTTGGACAACATGGAAATTCTCATCTTGCCTTCCAGAATGTTTTAGTCCCATACTATAATGCTACAGCTGTACATTCATGGGATTAAGCTCAGAGTTTAGTACATGATAGGCAAGCACTCTATCTACCCATGAACCCTTATCTCCTGATAGAGATTTTCTAAACTCCTTTCAGAAAATGAAGACACTATCTAGTAGAAACACCTGTAAGAAAATGCAATGTTACTATTGCTCATGGAACACCAGGTACATGACCAAGATATCATAGTCCCAACAAAAGAGGAAAGAAAACTCAATGATGTAACAGATTCTGGACCTGAGAGAGAACAAGAACAAGGGCTTAACAAAGATCTCAGAAATATAAAGTAAGTCCCCACATGTAAAATTGCCATTATTAGCTGAGATTAGATACAATCTCCTTAGAGAGGTAGAAAGAACAATTACTTGGCATTTGAAATGAGGAACCTATATTCTGTTGATCTTGTCCCTTATTGGCATATACATTTTCAAACCCACTTAATCTATTTGATTGAGCCTTTCACACTGTATTTTAGAAAGACAAATACACTCAATACAAAGACACAGAAGTTATACAATTAAAACTGACTGTGAAAACTAATGATACATGACTTTTTTCAATAAGCAGCAGATAAATATGATAAATCACAAGGTTAACTAGTGAGACATACATGTAATTCCCATTAACTACTGAGAAGTTAACAATAATATTGTCAGTTTGGTGAAAACAAGGACTTTCCTTGAAGACCTTAGTGATTTGTCTAAATAGCATTACTGTTTGTTACTTTTTCTAGATAAAATAGCATTCAGGTACCAATTCTTCTGACATAACAATACAAAGAGAGCAACTTGTCAACATCAGAAACAAACAAACAAGCAAAAAATAAAATACGAAAAAAAAAATCTTAAGAGGATAGCCAGAAAACTCAGTAAACAAAATACCGCATAAAATGAGGACATGAATTTGAATTTCTAGCAGTTAAATAAAATAACTCTGTGCTGGAGCCTGCTGTATCTTTAATGCAAACACTAAGGAGACAGACATAGGAGCGTCTCTGTTGCTTCCCAGTACACTCCAGGTGAGAGTGACACTCTGACCCCAAAATTAATGTAGTCAGCTATTGAGGAAGTACATATACACACAGATGTACACACCTACATACACTTATAAAGTCTTGATAATACATTGTGTGATCAATACCCTTATAGGTGTTATCAAAGTACAGTGAACAAAAAGAATACATTAAGGAAAGCAGTTATCTTTGAATGCATATGACTAGAGAATATTTGATGATATTAGTTGAGGTTGGTTAGTCCTCATCTTTATGGTAATTCAAGAGATTATTGCTCAGTTTTCAAAATTTAAACTTGCAGCTAAATGAAAGTGCTACTCAAGGCTAAAACCTTGTACTATTCATGAGAGTATAAGTTTTTAATCTTTGGGTATTTACTTGATATCAGAGTTAGATATAATGATATAAGTACAGAAACCATACTTCCTCAGGTATTTCTACAGGTGGTTTATAAATATCAGAAAAGAGGGTTCTTAGCTATCTCAATATGTATATATATAAAGATAAAACTATCAGGTGGAATAAAAACTTACTTAGCTATAAGAGTACAAGGGCGCCGGGCAGTGGTGGTACATGCCTTTAATCCCAGCACTTGGGAGGCAGAGACAGGCAGATTTCTGAGTTTGATGCCAGCCTGGTCTACAGGACAGCCAGGGCTACACAGAGAAACCCTGTCTCGGAAAACCAAAAAAAAAAAAAAGAGTACAAGGGCAATGGGCTGGGGAGGTAGTAAAAGCACAAAATTTAAGAACCTGAATTTAAATCCCAGAAACTAAGTAAACATCTGTAATCCTGGTCTTCATACAGTGGTGGTCAGAGAAACATGGATTCTTAGAAGTTAGTGGGCCAGTTATCCTGGAATACTCATGTGGTGACAACAGGGAAACCCTGTTATAAACAGCACAGAAAATGAAAGCAGCATTTAAGAATGTCCTCCAAATTTCACACTCATTCCATTTGATGCACATAAATACAAGTGCATGCATTCACACATGCACACATACATATACATAAACATACCACACAAACATAAACACACATACACACACACACACACACACACACACACATACACATATATACTCATACACAACACACACATAAATATACTAACATAAATACCACAGTCATACAGGTACACAGTGCACACATGTGCAAACATGTGCATATGTATACACACACAGAAAAAGTGTAAAGCAACAGAAATAAGTACACTCTTCTCAAGGCAGTTTTAATTGGATCCTATAATGTTAAATCATGATTTTTGCTCATTAATAACCTTGTATATAAATAAGCTTATTGTGCCGAACTGAAAATTTTTCCCAAACTCATGGGTACTCAAAATCTCAAAATAAGACCAGTTTTAAAAGTGCTTGTTTGCTGGTATATCTAATCCTTACCTCTAAATCAGGTAATTGGTGTCTTTATCAAGAGTAGCAGTTGAGCTGGGAGATTCTATGTAGATAAGTGCTTAAAGACCTGAGTTCCATCCTCAGAACACAAGCAGATGATACTTGGCTTGGTGCTGTGCACTTGTAATCCCAGTGATGGGGATGCAGAAACAGGTGGGTCCCTCCAGCTCACTGGCCACCCAGCTTAGCCTACACAGTGAATTCCTGACCAAAGAAGAGGTTTTGTCTCAACAAACAATGTCAACTTAGACATTTAAAGTATTATGACCTCTGCATATGCTGCTTTGTTGATCCATATCTACAAGAGAATAGGAAAAATGAGCATGAAGTGAGTCATAAACATAAAGAGGCAGGGACTGGTCTGATGTATTTGGAGGTGACAAAGTTGGAAGGATACAAGGAAAAACACTCTCCTGGGACTTTCAGAGAAAATACAGCCTTATATCAATTTAATTTGGAAAGTTCTGATCTCCAGAATTATGAAATATTTTTGGTTTTATAAACGAGCTATATTCTTTGATCACCCCAAGAATCTAATGTACTTTTTGTACCTGTTATTTTCTACTATAAACCTCACATAACTTGGACTTCTTCTACATAAGACAGGCCATGGCTCACTGGCCAGCAAGTCCAGCTTACATGGAAAAGCAATGTCAAATACAGCTGTAGTCAAGAATAGCAGTTGATCCTTGACCTCGACACACAGCTTCACATATGCATGCTTTTGCTTAAACACTAACTTACACAACACAAGGTCATCTCATCTCCTCAAAGTCACTAGAGGTCTTCCTACTGCAAACTTGCTGTAAAGCATGCTTCTCCTCCCTCTAAGGAGCTCTAGCTCATAGTAAGACCATTCTTGGAACTTATCAGCTTCCAAGTGCCTCTCAACACTCATCTCCATCACTGGAAACTTTCAATTTTATAGACATAATTCAAATGCAGTCAGTCATACTTGTCCTGATCCAGTTACTTAAAGTACAATTGTTTTCTTACATATGTGGACCCCATTCCTTGGTTTCAAACAGTACTTAGGGTTGAACCATTACTCCTTACATTTTTTACAATCTTCCCCAATGTCACCGGGTAAGCAGGTTTGTCCATGAAATTAAACAGGGTGGTAGAGAGACCAGCCTTATCTTGCTTCCATCTCTCCACTTTGAGTCCCACATAGCAAATGCCTGATAAAAATTTGCTGAATATTTGGCCTGACTGCCTTATTCATCACTGATACAGATGAAATGTTTTCTAAAATGACTTTGACATCATTGTAAATTTGACTTGAAAGCTATTCAATTGATGTGTTTGCTAGGGATTATCCCTGCCCCATAGCTTATTAAGCTTGTCCTCATATACTACAATATTCAGTGGAACAGCAAAATGTGGGAGGTGACCTGTGTAAATAGCCTGGCATGAAGGAAATACCTACTGCAATCAGCATTATATGACAACTCTGCTGGGTGGCTAAAGATGGGGTATGGGTGATTAATGAGCTGGTATAGAGAAGGTGAAAGGCAGCCTCTAGTATCCAAAAGAAAGAAGATCCCTCATTAATTTATACCCAGGAAACAATATGCAAAGATTAACAAAATCATATATTGCTATGGAATATGCTCTTTAAAATGACCAATGAGATAGACATTTTTAGGTTGCCAGTATTATTTGGGAAAGCATGATCATGAAGGTTGGCATCCATAAGTTAAAAAGCTGAACTTGGGCAAAGGTACTGGGTATATGCAAGAGAATACTATCATTAGCTATTAGCTATCTTAGGCATAGGATGCCTTTTCTTTACTCAAAACACTAAAAATACATGAAGTATTTCCACAGTAAAAAAAATCATATTGGAGCACCTATATGCTGTGTAACAGCAATGTTTACTATCTCATTGTTGTGCAAACCTCTAGGGTGGCCTGGACTTGTAAATCTACTATCACAATGCAAAGTAGAAAAGAATCAACTAGATGAAATTCAACACAGTAGCAAAGAGGGCTGCATGATGAGTACCTAGAGTCAAACACCCTCCTACAATAAAGAAAAGTTTCATTAGTAGTTATTTCACACATATCAATAATTTTGTAGTTAGTTTTCTTAGTTGCTTTCTTCTTGCTCAGATGAATGCTCTTACAAGGGTTGCTTTCAGGAGAGAATATTTGTCTGGGTCAAAATTACAAGAAGTTGAGGCTGCTGGTCACATTCACATTCTAGAGCAGAGAGAGAAGGAATCTATGTTGGTTAATGCTTTGCAGCATTTCTCCCTTTCTCCTTTTCAGTTAATTCATGGCCCAGCCCATGAAATGGAGCTGCCGACATTCAGGGTGTGCCTCATTGCAATTTACCAGATTAAGGAAATCCCTGACAAGCATGCCCATGGGACAATGTATTCCAAACAATTCCTAATTGAGATTCTCTTTGGAATTGTAAAGAGGTAACAAGACTGACTATCTCAGTGCCAGTTCGTTAACACTCTCAACCATGAGAGCATAATACACATTATAATAGAAAATATTTTGGGAAAAGTGTACATAACCCTATGGGTAACATGCTTATGCGACCAGTGTGAGTACCTGAATGTAATATCTAGAATCCACATAAAAAGTCAAGCATTATATACATGCTTATAGTCTCAGTATGGAGTTGTGGGGACACCAGGATCATTGGAGTTTACTTACCAGCTACCCTAGTCTAATAATGAGTCATGCTTCCCAATGAAAGTCTGTCTCAAAAAATGGCATTCAAGGTTAACCTCTAATATTCATACTTGCACAGACATATACATATTTCACTACCACATACATTCAGTAGCAACACACACACACACACACACACACACACACACACAAGAGAATATTTTGATGAGGCTGGGAGATCTTAGCTTTAAAGAGGAATCAGAGCTGGTTTGAAGGTAGAGAAAAAGCTATGCAGTGAATGTTAAACTCAATTATATGCAAAGCATACAGGGAATCTCCTGCAATGGAGACCAAGTTTCAGGACAATGAAATGCTAACACATCAGTCACATATGAGTTTTAAGATGAGGCAAGAATGGATGGTAACAGAAAATAACAGTAGTGAGTTTGGTGAGATAGTGTGGCCAGTAAACTGCTTGACTTGCTAGAATGAAGTCCTGGCATTGGTCATCAGAGTCATCATGCCAAAGGCACACGTGGTGGTGCATCCCTGTTATCCCAGAGCTAGGCAGGTATTGTCATTGTCAAGGCCATCCCTGGAGATCCCTGGCCAGCACTGGCTAGTAAGTAAGCTCCAAGTCAGTTAGACCCACAAATAAGAATGGGTCATAAAGCCCTACAGTGAGATGCTGATGATATGTAACATTGTATGGCATAAACTGGTTAATGTTTAAAAAATCCCTACCATCTCTGAGACATCAATGCCAATCTTGCACAAGCTATAGTTGCCCTTCAGTTCTGATGTGTGACTATATCTTATACAGCTTTACCAAATGTGCTAGCATTTTCCAGACAGTAATATTCTGTGATTTATTTCAGAAATGTGCTACTGCAAGTCTTGTACACAACTGTTCAAAACGATTTTATCTTTAAGTTATAAGTATCTGCACTGTACAATGCGATATAATGCACACTCATACACACACACACACACACACACACACACACACACACACACACACACATAGTACAAACATCAACTTTTCTGTATGACCTCTTCAGTCTTCGAGCTTTAAATGTTACTGAGACTGTACTTTCACAAATGGCCTCTTCTGGCCTTTTATAGTGCTAAGTCTCAGCTACTTTCCATCACCCCTTCATGCCTTCAAAATCAGCCCCATACGGATGACTCTTACTCTACCAAGTTTAGCTGCCAGCACAAAAACAACTTTGGTTGCTTTTGAAACCCAGCTTTTGTATGATGACCCTTAGGAAGCACTTCTCCAAAGACTTCACCTGGTTGATGCTGGTCTCTTCTTAGTCACTGCTAATTTTTCATATCCAGCTAATGAACATCAGTTGTCACAATAATGCAAAGCTTTCACATAAGAAGTGCTGGTCTCTGCCGGGCAGTGGTAGTGCATGCCTTTAATCCCAGCACTTGGGAGACAGAGGCAGGTAGATTTCTGAGTTCAAGGCCAGCCTGGTCTACAGAGTGAGTTCTAGGACAGCCAGGGCTACACCGAGAAACCCTGTCTCAAAAAACAATCAAATAAATATACTTGAGTGTTTGAGTGTTGATGGACTCATCCCTTGAAGACACAGTGCAAACATCCACAACTACTGAGTTCATGGCTGCAATTGCTGTATCTTGTCAAAAAGATGACATGTTTCAGCCCTCTCTCTGTCTCTGTCTCTTAAATTCTTTTCAATGTGTCCTTTACTCCTTATGGTATATCAAGCACAGTGAAATGTACAGGATGTATGGGGAATAGACCATGTTTCAGAGATATAGAAGCTTAAGGCTAGGAGGCAAAAAGCCACAAACACATGGTGACTCACTGACTATTGCTGGGGCCAGAGAACCATGAAAACTTAAACTGGGATTATTATATTCCCATGCAAGGATTCATAGCCTCCAAAAGAACGTGTATTATAAGAAGGTTTATTAGATTGGTTTCAATAATAGCAGTTGCATATTCCAATAATAACTCTTTCACTCTGAAAAGACTGAGAACCAGCTAAGAGTTTAGCCTTGAAGGCTGTATATCTCAGAAGTCTCAATTGGGTGTTGAAAGCCTGGGAATTTTACTGAAGTTAAATTTCATCTTCAGTAAAATTCTTAAAAAAAAAAAAAAAAAGGTTGGCAGCCCTTAGAATGATTTATCATTGGTACTGTGATGCATAAAATCTCATTTTCTTCAGTGCATTTGTCAAGATCGTTCCAAGCCTGTGACTCATGTAGGAGAAGTTGTTGTTCCTTAGACACCTTAGCAAAAGAGAATTCTAACTGAAAGTTTATCTTGACAGGAGTTAGTCCTGTCACCTGTGACTGATGTTCTCTACTTCTTCCTTAACTCCTGCACTGTGATGCCTGGATCTTCCCCATACTCAGATGAAGTGAAGCCATAAAACTCAGACCCTCCAGCCAATTAGGATGCATCTGACAAGTTTGGCTTTGTCTTTTGTGTTCTATCCTGGGGATGATGAAGAGATTACTCATCTAGTTCTGTTTTACAAACACACACACACACACACACACACACACACACACACACACACACACTCACGAAATGGCATGTACTTTTGTGGATTTAAGCATAATATGGATGTATTACACAGAAAAAATAGATTCAAGTTTTTTTAACATGCAAAGAAACTTTAAAATTATCTACTGTCCCCAATATTATTAGGAAGCAGGCCTTTTCTGATGTTCCTTTCTGGTGTTCCTTGATAAAACTCTATTTAAGATTCATAATTTTAAAGCACCGACTAGTCTTGCATGGAAGATCCATGTAGCATGGGAAAGTGTGAGGGCTGACTAATGCCCACTTGCCATCTATTAGTTAAGATTCTCTAGAGGAAGAACATTGAAAATGAATACCTAGGACACATAATTCATCAGATTGCCTTATGTGATACCAACTGTGTAACTTAACAATGGCCAACTGCAGGCTAGAGAGGTTGAGAACCAAGTATCTGCTTTGTCTTTAAGTCTTGATGCTGTAACAGTCCGAGTATGCTACTAGGGGCCTGGAGGACTCTTGGTGAACCACTGGTCCTTACAGGAAACCTGCAGAAGATAGATGTTCATGTTAGTGGAGCAGAGCAGCAGATTCTGTAGCATGAGATAGAAGCACTTTTTGGTAGGCAACGACATCATAGAGGCCGAAACTGCAGCTTTTCTCTGAGCCCCTTATATTTTGGTTTTCATAAAGTTGGTGCATACTGTGGAGAAATGACTTGCCTCCTCAGTTGGTACTTCCAGGAAGTACCTTCAAAGACTCACCCAGAGGCACATCAGTTAGCTGCTAGGCAAGGTGAACCACAACATTATCTCAAAAGCTTATTTGGAAAAGGGCAAAACTGAGTGCTGAAGAAAATGGATACCTCAAAAAGCTTTGGAATAAAACTGACTAGAATTTACAGTATGGTCATTTTAATGCCCAATACATCCAAATCCTCACCTTTGGCACCATTGTGATTAATACCCACTATAAAAGTAATTCTCCCTATAGACAAGATATCTAGTAAACAGCCTTTTGTGTCCAAGAACCCCATGAGAGGTAGCAGAAATATTAAGGCTTCTAGGGTACTGTGGGCATAGTCCTTCTGCCATGAGATTTATGGTATTATTCTAGGACAAAGACTTGCATTGTTTATGCAGCATGGGTATCCATGGAGAAATACATATTTTCCTAATACACAGCTTTGGATAAACATAAACTGTTCATATATAAGATTATGTTCAAACCTTGGAGAATTTGAGAGAAAATGTTCCTGGCAAGCAAGGTGTTTTCATGAAGAAAAATTAGAAAGCCAATAAGCACTGCCCCCTGTCAAGGGATGGGGCCACCCACCCATCTCATAGTTTTTAACCTATAAATGTTCCTGTCAAAAGTAAGAACAGGAAAAAAATGGAACAGAGACTGAAGGAAGGGCCAACCTGGAACTGCCCCACCTAGGGATCCATCATGTCTGCAAAGACCTAACCCAACTCTGTTGCTGTGTTCAAGAGGCGCTTGCTGACAGTAACTTAGTGTGGCAGTTCCTTGGGAGGTCTGGCCAGCAACTGACCAAGGCAGATATGGATGCTTGGATCAACCATCAGACTGAACTCAGGGAACCTGTTTGGGGAGCTGGTAGAAGGGCTGGAGGAGCAAAAGGGGATTGCAACCCCATTGGAAGAACCACATAGGCTGGCCTGACCACCCACTTCTCCCAGAGATTAGACCATCAACCAAGGAGTGTACCTGGAGGGATACATAGACTCAGATACATATGTAGCAGAGGATGGCCAGACAGCAGTGAGAGGGAAGACCTTTGGTCCCAGGGATGTTTGATGCCTCACCGTAGGGGGATGCTGGAATGGTGGGGCAGAAAAGTGTGGATGTGTGGGGCATCACCCTCATACAGGCAAAGGGGGACAGATGTACGGTGGAGGGTTGGTAGAGGGGGAACAAGGAAGTGGGATATCCTTTGAGATATAAATGAATGGAATGATTATTAAAAAATAAATAAAAAGAAAAAAAGAAAAATAGAAAGTAGAAAGCCTGTGAGCAGAGTGAAAACAATGTAACCTCATTTCTCTTGAATAGCTAACTCCCACTTAGAGCCAGAGTTCTATCTTGAGGGGTATAGGCTCAGTGCACAAACAGGGAGAGGTATGCAGCATGGATAGAAGCTGCCATCTTTGTGAAGATCAGGCAGATCCGCTCTTCAGAGCAGAATTCCAGCAGAGTGAAACACACCTAGAAGGGTAAGGTCCTAAGCATTAATACAGGATTTTGGGAAGTGACTCTCATAGGTTTTCTGTCTTTAGACAGATATATATTGTCAAAGTCAGGAACATGATGGTGCTTTGTAACCATCCACACTGCTTTTGCTTTGAAACAGTCAAGAAAGTAGCTTTTGTTTGGGAGATCATAAAGTTATATGCATGAGATGGGAAATTAGCTCAGGAGGTAAAAGTTCATGCTGCACAACCATGAGTGTCTGAATTAAAATTCCAGTACTCATAAAATCTGTATATGGACAAACAGAGAAGTGTTGGTGGGACAGGAGGATAGCTGTTTCTTGTTTACTATAAGTGAGAGAATATATTTCCAAAATATAAGAGACAATTTCCCAAAAGTAAAGTGGAGAGCAATTGATGAAATAAGGTATAAAATGATAGAGCAGGATACTTGATATATTCCTGTGGCCTCCACAAACACATGTGCAATAAGGGACACACACACACACACACACACACACACGCTTTTACTACAAATAATTATGTGATTACTAATCTGTATAGTTATGTGTGGTAGTTAGATTAGGTATCTTTATTTTCATAAATTTATATGCTTAGAACATACTCATATCACTGTTATCCTTTCTATATCATCCACTTCTGCTGATTCCCTATCAGGTCCCAAATGGTAGCACTCAGACTTCCATAACTTTTGTTTTTGAGGGACTGAAGGTTATTTACAGAAGCATGGATTAGGGTTTATTACAAGACCATGGGAATCTTGCCAGTGGCTATTTCACTGAAGAAAATATCTTTCACTCCCCTCCAACTATTAACTTCCTGTAGATCCTAAGAGTGAGTGTGGCTGGGTGAGCTCTTCCTCTATAACAGGATGTTGAGGGCCCAATCTTTCATAGATCTTTTGTAGGTCATCACAACGGCTATGAGTTAAAAACTATAATGACCACGTCATTCCAAAATTTGGTGTCACACACACTCCCCATTTTCCTCTGGCTTTTACATTCCCAAGACTTACAGAATATCCTGGCAGAGGTGGACAAAATCATCAGCATCATTTAACTCAAATGATGTGAGATATTTTTATTATTTTTTAATCTTCTCTGTCCTCTTAGACTCACTATGAGTAGGCAGTTTGTAAACTTTATTACTGACATTTTTACTGATTCAGATACAGATGTCATGGAATTAAGTGCAAGAAATAAACAGCTATTTATCAGGGTGAATGTGTGTGTCTATATATGCATGCATGTGGAGGTGTGTGTACATCTCAGTGTGTATGTTAACAGTGTGTGGATCTATGTATATGTGTATGTGTGTATGTGGTGAATATGTAAGTCACAAACCCACACTGTTTAGTGAGACAGGATCTCACCAAGTGGGATGCCCACTGGTCCCCAGAGATCTGCCTAGCTCAACTTCCCTAGCACTGGGATTCAAAGAATGTGCCACTTCAACATTTTTCCACATGCCTGAGGATGAAACTGAGGTTCTCGTGCTTACACGGGAAGTTCTTTACTGTCTCAGCTATTGCTCCAGCCCTAAATGATCGGTACTATTATCTTCATTTTATGGATGTGATTTTATAGATGGCTTTGACAGAGAGTAAGAACTAACTCAAGTGGGGAAGTAGGGAGCACACATTCTACCAGCAGTAATGGAGCCTGAACAATGTCACAATTGGTTTGGAGGGCATCAGGAATGCACGTGTAAGACATTATGTTATGAGAAATAAGTTAGATATAGAAAGACAAATATTGTATCATCTCTGCCTTTCAATAATGCCTACTATACATGTAGTGTAGAATAGTACTTAGCAGAGGCTGGGAGAATCTCAATCAGAAGATATAGTATGGATAAACAGGTATAAAACTGCACCTAAGCCCAGAGGAATAAGTTTTGGTGTTCTAGTGCATTTTAAGGCAACTGAAGTTAATAATACTGTAGTATATTTCAAAGTGGCCAGAACATAAAGTTTGTAAATTATTTTACCATGAACATTTGAGGTGATAGGTGTGCCAATTAGACCTAATTGTTCTTTACATAGTATATGCATGTGTCCATTCACCAAAGTGTTGTAAGCAGGTGGCTATCACATGTCACTTAAAGGGATGGCATGAATAGGGCAATGCAGATGTCTTTCACATAAACCATGAAACTGGGCATGATAGCACGCATCTGTAACCCCAGAGCTGGGAGGCAATGACAAACAGATACCTGGAGTTCACTGACATCCAGACTACTGGAGTCATTGAGCTCCATATTCAGTAAGAAAACATTTCTCAAAAGTAAAGTGGAGAGCAATCATTGAATAAGGAAATACCTGATGTTTATTTTCAGCTTCTACATCCTTTCATGAAAGATGAAATTATAAATGAAGGTCTATATACCATATGCCTATGTATATGGAGGTTGTAAATTATATTTAAGAAGCTGAAATAATAATTTTGGTCTTTACTTTCTTGTTCACAAGTATGCTTTCATAACACAGAAGTTCAGGCCCCAATTAGAGCTCATGTTATATATCGGTGCTGTACTTCTAGTACTTGACTCACATTTCCAACTAGCCCACCTGTTGCTCATTCATTTATCCTACTGATGCCCTTGATGCTCTATAGGCATAGTCCATAGGAGAAGCTCAGGGCTATTCATCTGCAGCACTGCAGCCTGGATACTTAAACACGCTGGGGACTCGTGCTGTCTTATTTTTTCCTGGGGAAACACAATGAACTATTCAAAGCAGATGAGAAAACAATGACAGGTCAAAGAGGATTCCACTAAAGTTCAACTTGACTTTAGGCTTACTAACAGTGCATAGGAGAGAAGTTACTTACAGGTTGATAGGTGGAACCCAGAAGCATCATCACAGTAAGTCCAATGTAATCATGAATGATAGCCCTGAGGAAGAATCATCATTAAGTGCTCCTTTTAGTTAACCTTTCACTCTTTATATTTTCTACCATCTCCCCAGTTACTTTCTCCCCATCACTTGCAGTTGGAGAAAGGCAGCAGGAAAAATCACTGGCCTCCCAGGGAGAATCCTGTGGCCCTCAGTGTCTCTTTTAATGAGGCAGATCCAGTAGATCCATGACTATCTGCTGGGCGATTACATTAGTTGTTATAATTTCTTGGCCATGGCATTGTCTGTTCCAAAATGGTGACCATGCTGTACACAGAAGAGGAAGAGAAATCTCAAGTGACAACAGCTGAAGTGGAGAAGTGGAGAGGGTTGCATCAAAGAAGATAGGTAAGGAGTAGTCTCATCACCTGTCAAGCACAACATAATAGGATGTGAGGAGGATGGCCAAAAAAACAGTACATAGCAAATTTAACTGGAAGCCAAGGGTCAGCAGAGAGGCCCACAATCAGCAGAGAATGGCTGGAACAAATGAAATGCAAACCAAGACCTTGAACTTGAAGGTTGCTGCTTCATCCACCCTTTCTGGTTGAATTCCTAGTGTTTTAAGTGAAACATTAAGAAAGACTAAATTACTACAGTGGATACCTGGTCTGTTGGAGAATCTTTCCAAAGGCATGCAATAAGAGATTTTTAGAGAAGACATCCTCCAGAATCATTTGGGTCTCCTGCTGCCATCAAGAAGGCCCCTGCAAACTGAGACTGGCTTTCTACCTTAGTATCTCCCTGAATTGGGATGTTGGAGTGCCCTGGTCCATTTTTCTGCTGGTTGTGCTTAAACTAAGACATTCAGTGATCTGCTGATATCCCTGCAGAGCTCACAGTGAATGATAGGCACTCTGGTTTGCTCCACTGTTCAGTCAACAGGAAATAGATGACAAGATAAGCACCCTTGAGAAGGGTTTTTCTTGTCTCTTCTCAGAAAACAGAATGTGAAAAGGGAGTGAGGTCTCTATACACTGACCCAGAAAGCAAATGTAAGTTGAACAAAAGTGAGCTGTGTCTTACAGAAGATAAGATGGTTGTAAAATTTAAACTGGCTGGAGCATACCTGCTTATTCCAGTCACTACCCAAACTGACAACATGCTCAAAAGCAGAAATAATAATATCTTTTAAAATACAGATGACAAGAAAAGGCCTCAAATGGTTTCCTCTATTTAAACAGGTCAAAACAGCAAGTCAGAAAGAGGTTAGAACAAGAGGAACACTTGAGTCTAGTGAAATCCTGGGGGGGGGGGGGAAGGGGAGGGAGGGAGGGAGGGAGGGAGAGAGACAGAGAGAGAGAGAAGTTTTGTTTACATGTGTATACGCAGAGTGACTTGTGTGTGGTTGATGTTAAATGCATACATGGAGGGGTATTTGTGGCAGTCCAAGGCTGATATCAGATATCTTCTTTTATCAGCCTAACGTGTATACAGAAGCAGGGTCTTTGTATCCAGAGTTCTTCTCTGTATATAATTTGACTAGTCAACTTGGTGTGGTAATGTCTTGTTTTTGCCTCCTGCATTGTAGGATTACTGATAGGCCACCACACCCACCCATCTTTTCCCTGTGTTCTTGTGATCCAAAGTATGATTTAGGTATCTCTATGGCAAGGACTTTACCTGATGAGCCATTACTCAAGGCTTGAACTCTGCATATCGTTGAGGAGACATTTTCTGTATACTCAGACTATCTATAGGTGCTACCAGGGACAGACTAGAACAAGAATCAGAAGAGTTCTCAAGCTTACAAATGACCTGGAGTTAACAATAAGCTTCCTCTAAATAGTTTCCAAAATCTAATATTAGATCATCTTAAAATGATGACCACTTAAGGATGACAAATCTCAGATTACAGACTCATGTCTCATGTGAGACAGCCCAGAGGAACATGTCTGTTTCTGTATTACTTATTTTCTTGTTACTACAGGAAAATATCTTTCAAGTAAAACTTAAGAAAAATATTTGCTGTAGCTTAAAGTTTGTGAGTATAGTCCTTCACGGTGGGAAAGGCATGAAAGTAGGATTGTGAGTAGACTAGTCACATTGTATCTGTAGTCAGGTAGTAGAAAGAGCTGAACTCTGCTGTATGGTGCCTCCCAACTTTAGAGTGAATTTTTCCATCTCAATTAACCTAATCTAAAAACTACATGAGAGATGTGTTGGAACTTTTGTCTAGATTCAGTCAAATTGCTAAGAAGATGAAATGTCACATTTCTAATTTTTTTATTAATCATTCCACTCGTTTACATCTCAAATGGTATACCACTTCCCAGTTACCTCTTCCACCAACCCCCCATTCCATCGTATCCCACTTCCTAGTTACCCCCTCCACCAACCCCCATCCCACATCTGCCCTCCCACCTCCCTTTTGCCTGTATGAGAGTACTCTCCCAACAACCACACACTGTGAAAACACCATGCTCTAATAAGCAATTATCTTTTGTACAAGTTTTAAAGGAGGGGATTAGAATGTTTGTTGTGTGTTTAATTTGGAAACTATTGTGTTTTTTATTTGATGAAGTTGGTTATATTCAATGAAAAGTGTCAAACTGAATTATCATAATCCCATTCCAATGTTTATTTTGATGATCACATCAAATGGTCCTATGAAAAGGGCCAGTTGCTTTTCCTCCTTTTCAATTCTCTCAGTATTATAATACGCATATATGTAACACATTATCTACATCTAGATCTAGGTCTCTGCTTAGAGTCTTTGACCATGAAACAGCACCCCTTTTTCTTTTGAATTGGGACTCAAAAGGGACTATTTTCAGAGTCATCAGACCTTTCAGCTCTGGACAGTAAAAGAACAATCTGCTTTGCAAATAGTATATGAGCAATGACCTGTCACCTGTGTTCCTGCCCACATGTAATTATTTAGTACTATGATCCCAAACACTTGGAAATCACTCCCGTGGAATGTTTAGAGAAGATGGAAATGGGAATAGATTGAATGAACCAGGACAATATTATGGAGGGAGTAATATTTACATGTACATCTAACAAGAGCACACAATTTAAAATTAGAGCAGAAGATAATAGATTTCACAAGAGAATAAAGACATACATTGTGAGGAAGGACACATCTGACCTTCTGGAAAGCAAATTAAGAATGAGACACTAAGGCACCTATCAAAACCAACACGAGGAAGGACAGAGTTAATTTGGCTTCCAGGGGAATGTCCATCTTTGAAGGAAGTTTAGGAACTCATGGCTGGAACCTGAAGACAAGACCTGAAGCAGAGACCATGGAGAAAAGCTGCTTACTGGCTTGCGTGTTCCATCCCCTGCTCAGCCATTTTTCTTATATATGCGAGGTCCATCAGCTCAGGGGACGGCAAGACCTATGTTAGATTATGTGCTATTATATCAGTTATCAATTAAGAAAATAACCCACAGACATGCTGAGGGGGCAATCTGATGGAGGAAATTCCTCAGTTGAGATTGTATCTTCCTAAGTGACAACTTGACAACCAATCCAAGATTAGCTATAGTACATAGTGAAGGTAGGGCATATGAAATATAGCACATAACTGCATGCAAGACTTATAGAATTCAATGGAGGTGTAGTCAGAGAACTGTATATCTGAAAAGAAGTTTGCTCTTTTAAATAACCTTTTGAGTGAAAATGTACACAACTTTAGGAGCTGAAGAGATGGTTCCCTTTGCAAAGTCTTTCTGTTTTCAGCCTGAGAACCTTATGTTGGTTCTTAAATACCCATATCAAAATGAATGAATGAATGAAGTGGCAGGTAAAGCAGTTTCATGCAGTCCCAGTTCTGGGGGAGTGGAGACAGCAACATCTCTGAAGTTTACCTAGATGAAAGCATAAGCTTTACGTTCTGTGAGATACTTCATCTCACAAAATAAGGTAGACGAGAAATTTTGCCCTCCATACATATGCACATATAGCCCTCCCCATGCATAGTCACCTTCATACACACATGCATACAGTCACCTGCAAAAAGATACCATAAATATGTATATGCAGTCACCTGATAGGCAAGTATATACTCAAGTATCATACACAAAAAGTAGGTTCTTTTATTTTTCTACCTTTTTACAGTTGATTTTACACATTCTTTTTGAGAAATAGTTTTGTACAAGAGAAATTCCTATCTGTGGGCTTTAATAATGTGTATTGACTACATAGACTTTTCTTGTCTTCTACATTTGAGACATCACTATTGATAGCTCTCATCAAACATTAAGCAGCCACAGAGCTTATTTCTAAAACATTTTTAGTTTTCCCAATCCCTGATCTGGATTTTCAGTGTTCATTTATTTTCTTTAGTTCAGATAAGATGGATTGCTTTTGCTTATGAACAGTCTACTTTTTCTGGCACTCAGCTCTACTTTTAAGTATGTTATGAAAGTGGATTGAAATTGCTCTTTATAGGAACTAGTTGGAGCATACATATACCTCAGATACTCACCCAAAGTGTACTTACAGAAAAGGGGCCAGAGAAGCCATCTGCTCTTTTCATCATCTCCTTAGAAGAAGGCAGAGTAGAAGCAGAGAGAGAGAGAGAGAGAGAGAGAGAGAGAGAGAGAGAGAGAGAGAGAGAGAGAGAAATTTAGGGTCAAAGTAATATAAGCCTAGTTTTGCAATTACACAGATAGTAAGATGTTTAAAAATTCATTAAATTTTAATACAGTTTTTGGACATTCTTTGACTGTGTGTTAGTTAATTGCTTCAGGTGTCTGAGCTTGTTTCCTTGTCTGGAAAATTACATAGAAATGGATAACTTAGAGGAATGTTAGAATGTTTAAATAATGCACTATATGATGTGTTAGAATGGTACTGTACTTGACAAGATCTATAAGCACCTAAGATACAAACCTCTGGATAGATCTATGAAGAAACTTGAAGGACTGGATAACTGAGGTAAAAACGACCCATTCAAAATGTGATGTACACCATGCCATGGGCTGGGGGTCTGATTATACAAAAGTGAGACAGTAAGATGCCGGTAAATCTCACCACTCCTTGCTTTCAGAGTGCAAACACATTGTGGTCAATTGTTTTATGTTCCTGCTGCCATGCCTTCCATACCATAATGGACTGTACCCACAAACTGTGAGCCAAATTGAATCCTTCTTTCTTTAAGCTGCTTTGGTCAAATAATATGTTACAGCATTGAGTACTTCATACATACTGCAAGTAAAAAGCTTGGAGGAATTTATTAAATCAAGAACAAACACTATTTTATTGTAATGATTAATATTATTATAAAGATAAATTTGGAACATGACAGCAGTGACTCTTCTGTTCTTCTGTAATTTCACCCAGAATCTTAACTCTTGACTTTGTTTTGGAATGGAAGTACTTACAGAGAGTGGAAATTGGTTCTGCTATGATTCTTGTTAGCTCTGTAGACTTACAAGATTCATTTGAATTTTCTATCCAAATAAAATCATGTAAGATTAGGCAAGATATAGTACTCAATACAGGCAAAGCAATGCCAGCCACATACTGAGTGATCAATGTGTATTTACTTTTTATCCTTAGTGTCTCACTTATAATATTAGAATGTTACTAGGTTCTCATGCTTTCCAAGGCTATGTTATGAAAGGATAAGTTAATTGATATAACAGAAACTTGAAATGAACAAGAGTTGAATGAAAAATCCTCCGTTAATATGTGTTTTTCTTATTTTCTCACAAAATGTGGTTATACATCCCACTACCTAACTTTGATGCTACTAGTATAGATTTAAATCTCTTTACCCTTTTGGTTGCACTCATAGTTGACTTTTTCATTTATTTATTCATTTATTCACTTTACATCCTTATCAAAGACTGCCATCCCTCCTCTACTCCCAGTCCCACCCTCATATCTCCTGTCTCTATTTCCCCCTACCCTTCTCCTCAGAGTAGGGGAGCTCCCCCATCCCTACCCTGGTAGCAATCTCTCTTGGCAATCTCATCAGGAACAAGTAGCCACTGATAGAAACAGATCAAAGACCCACAGTCAAATATTAGACAGAACTCAGTAAATCTTGAAAAAGAGTGGGAGGGGACTGAGGGAGCCAGAGGAATAAAAGACACCTCAAGAAGCCCTACAGAGTCAACTCACCTGGGCCCATGAGACTGAACCACCAACCAAATAGCATGAATGGATAGGACCTAGCAAATGTGCAGCTTGGGCCTTCACGTGGGTCCCCCACAATTGGAATGGGGGCTGGCTCTGACTCAGACTCTGTTGCCTGCCTATGGATCCATTTTCCCTAGCTGGGCTGCCATGTCTGGTCTCAGTGGGAAAGAATGCATAGAGTAAATTTTTAAATTCTGTGTGAGATGTTGTATTCTGTATGTGTACATGGTTTGTGTGTGTACGTTCATGTGTGAGTGTGTATGTGTGCCTGCCATACTGTACATGAGGAGGCCAGACATAACCTTGGTAGTCATGAGAATCACTGTTTACCCAGCATCATGTTTGACACAGGGTTTCTGCTTGCTCACTACTATTTATGCTAGGCTAGATCACTCATTAACTTCTCCTGCTTCTGCCTCTCATCTTTTACTCGGAACACAGGATTACAGGTTTGTGCACTACTATGTCAAGCTTCTAAATATGGGTTCTATGAATCTGTGCACAGGTAGTCAGTCTTGTATGGCAAACACTGTTAACACCTCTCCTTTTCCTCAGACTCAGTTAACAGTAGATTTTACTCACTGTTTCTGAATGCTCTCATTTTATTTCAGTTATTATTTGCAAATAACACATGTACACACAAACACCCACACATGAACACCCCCACACACATGCACACACATACACATGCATATGGATACATGAGAATATACACATATATTCATGAACACTCTCAACAACCACACATTCTGAGCATGGGGTCTAAAAACTTCCACATTATTTACAAGACTCTTCCATCTCTAAGTTCACTTAGCCATCAGTACTTTCCTCCCACACAACATTCATTACCAATTCAATTTCTGTTCTTACTTTTATTGTCATTCATATTGTCATCTCTTACACCTCCTTTCAAGACATCCTTGCTTCTCAAACCCATGGCTTGTCTTGTATTCTGAGAAAAGCTTGGCATCACTGTAATGTTTCTATGATGACATCAGTCAGTAACAGACTTGGTTCATAGGTTGGTTGAGGTTCTATTCTTGCCCATGTGTTCTAGTATTTCAAATTGTAAATTGTTCACTTAATTCCATTCGGACACAATTTGCAAATCACACACACACACACACACACACACACACACACACACACACACACACATGCTCACATACATACAATGGGTACGTATGAATATACACACATGTGCATGCACACCTACAACACACACACACACACACACACATACACACACACACACACACACACCACATCAACTCATGTATTCAGTCAAAATATGTTTCCTAAAAGTCTGAAATTTTATATCTGCCTAATATAAAGAAAGGTTTCTTGCTCTGCCCTGGCCTTTCACTGTCTTTTTCTTGACCTTTCTATGACCATATTTAGGTGGTCATTAAGCTCTTTACCTAACTGAAACTCTAGAATAAGAAAATGCTAAAAGTGAATTTTGGCTTTGCTATTTTATTTTAACACCAGAAGTAAAATATATTGGATTAATCACTGAAAGCATAGTTATTGAGCTCCTGTGTGTTTAGCAATATGTGGGGATTATAGGCTCTACAAAAATGTAACAAAGGCATCCTTTCAGAGTTTTCAAGGCAGTTGAGGTCAGAAAATTTCTGCAAAGTGGTCAAATAGCAGAAAAGCGAAATGGTGAGGGCTTTCTACCACACCTCCCTCCCTCCCTTCTTCAGAGGCCATGAGCTTAATGTTGAAAAGGAAAGGGTTCACAAAAAGAAACATGTTTGATTTAAATTAATCAATTACAATTAATTTTAATTCTATTGATTTATTTTCTAATCCCTTATTTCTTATGTTTCTGCTAACATTCAGAAGCTTTGCAAAAATATCATTCTCAGTTACCATTCTGTGACATATATGGTTGAATATGGCCAAAGTAATAAGAGACATTGATCAAAAACATGTTCTTATATAAAATAAATTTTCCTCAGAAAATACCTTTTATATTTCTATTTTTTTTTTTTATTTTTGTATGTGGAGATATTTAAAGGAGCCTTGTTGGTACATTGATAGTGTAACTGTGAAAGTCTACCCCAAGAAAAAGTCAGCTAGTTGAAGATACTTGGCAAATATATATTGTCTTAGTCAGGGTTTCTATTCCTGCACAAACATCATGACCAAGAAGCAAGTTGGGGAGGAAAGGGCTTATTGAGTGTACACTTCCACACTGCTATTCATCACCCTAGGAAGTCAGGACTGGAACTCAAGCAAGTCAGGAAAAAGGAGCTGATGCAGAGGCCATGGAAGGATATTACTTACTGGCTTGCTTCCCCTGGCTTGCTTCCCCTAGCTTGCTCAGCTTGCTCTCTTATAGAACCCCAGACTACCAGCCCACAGATGGTACCACCCACAAGGGGCCCTCAGACCTTAATCACTAATTGAGAAAATACCTTACAGCTGGATCTCATTTGGAGGCATTTTCTCAACTGAAACTCCTTTCTTTGTGATAATTCCAGCTTGTGTCATGTTGACACAAAACCAGCCAGTAGATATATTCTCCTGAGACCAATTAGGTAAGAATAAGAAATAAGTATTACCTTGCTGCTTCTCTGGTGGCATCCCAGAATGGGTGCAAGGTTGCTTCTGACCAGTAGGAAAGTTGGATGGAACCTTTTAAGGAAGAAAGCAAAAGGCTTCCCTCACAGCTCTAATTCTGAAGCTAAAGTCACACAGCAGAACATTTCTCCTGTTATGAACCCAAACCCTTTCTTCCCCATCAGAGTGTGACCTGACAGTCACCTGCAGGCAGGTAACACTGACACACTCTGAATTCACTTTTTCTATCCCTACTGTTTTTTCCAAGATAAAATCAACTGTCTCCTACATTAAGAATTAATTAGGGTCAAGACAGTGTGAGTTCTGAGTTGTACTTTACAACTTTCTTAAACTTTCCATGAGTTATATAAGAATAAGGGCAAATCATTACTGGTGGCAAAAGAAAGGCTCTGAAATAAGATGAACTTGTGTTTGTATTTCAGCTTTATGGTATTGTAGATGTATACCTTGTATTTAATATCTAGACATAAGAAAAGTTCTTATATGTAATTCTAAATAGGAATAATAGAGGCTCCCACAGTTCTGGTGTTCAGTAAACAATGGCCATGTAGATGAAATAAAGTTATATCATTACTTGATTTTACCACCACCTCCATTCTTCTTTGGAATCAGAAATCATGGATAATAATACTCTGAATAAAAAGACGATTCACACAGGCTTGGAGGCCTGGAGTAAATAGTGAAGTTGCTTTGCAAATACTAGGACCTGAGTTATACCTCCAGAATGCACTTATAAAGTCAGGCATGCCAGAACACACATAATACCAGCACTGGTGAGGCAGAGACAGGCTGAACCCTGTGACTCATTAGCCTACTTAGTGAGTTAAAGGCTAGTAAGAGACTGCCTCAATGAATGAGGTGGGATGTTCTTGAGGAGGGACACCTGAGATTATCCTCTGGTTTCTCCACGAATTTACACATACATGCATAAACACACACACACACACACACACACACAAAACACACACACACACACACACATACAAAACACACACACACAAACACACACACACACACACACAAAACACACACACACACAAACACACACACACACACACACACACACACACACACACACACACACACATACCACATCTACTCATGTATTCAGTCAAAATATGTTTCCTAAAAGTCTGAAATTTTCATTCATTGCACCACTACTGAAAGTCTGTAAGATGCCTGATCTATACTTATGACAAAACAGGTACTGATAAGTTAGAATTGAAAAGTAAGACTTTTCAAAAATAGTATCTTCCATCTTGACTCTAAGAAATATGAGGCTTAACAGAACATTTTCCCTAGTGTGGAATAAGTAACAAATAATGGAATGATGGTGAGTTCAGGACACCTTTATGAGAGTTAATACTTTCTGCTAAAAAAGATAGTTTCTCATTAACATCACTGTGGTGGTTTGAATATGCTTGGCCCAGGGAGTGAGTGGCACTATGAGGAGATGTGGCCTTGTTGGAATAGGTGTTGCCTTGTTAGAGAAATTGTGTGTCTGTGGGTGTGGGCTCCTAGCTGCCTTGAATCTAGTCCTCTGTGTGCCTTTAGAACAAGATGTAGAACTTTCAACCTACCTGCAGGGACGGTGCTATGCTTTGTGCCATGATGATAATGGACTAAACTTCTGAAAATGTAAACCAGTACCAATTAAATGTTGTCTGTTATATGAGTTCCCTGGGTCATAGTGTCTTTTCACAGCAATGGAAACAGTAACTAATAAAATCACCTTGGCAGGCAATGAATAATTAGAAGATGTTACATAACTTTCCTAGATAGTTATTCCCAATACTGGTCTCAAATTCAGGCATGTCCTTGGGTGTCCCGTGTTCCTATTCTAACTTGTCTGCTTTCCCTCTCTAGTGTTTTGGTCTTTTCTGTTTTTTTCTTTTTGCGATAAGATCTTCCACTGGGTCTGTGAGCTCACCAATTAGTTATACTGGCATAGGCTCACATGTCACACATAGGTACACATGCATACACTAGACAGAAGACAATACCAAGTCCATTGTTCAGGTGCTAGCTCCCTGTTTTCTATTCTTAAATTGTCTCTAACAAGCCTGGAACTCTCCGTTGAGGAAATACTGGCTTGCCAGATAATCCCACATTCTCAAGAAATAAGAAGACACAGAAATCATGACTTTTCAATCCTAGCTGATCTTTGACCATGTTAGTGGTGGAGTGGAACTACATATTGAGAAGTGTGGCTTTGCTTTCTTTTTATACCACAGTCCATCACCGATTTTAGGTTGACATCCCAAGCTGCAATCTCTTCCTTCTTTTCTATTCCCAGATGCTATTGTAATATTTGGCATTCCTGGGAATATCTGACACACATGGAAAGCTCCTTGTTCATAGAATTTTTTTATGATATGAAACTAACTTTATGTATATGAAATATACACTAAACAGTAGTAGATGAAATTTGTACAGTCATACTAAACTGTAAGCCAACTATCATGTGCTAACTGCCTTTCATCTAAGTCTATGAATTTTTCAGCCCCAGGTAATTCCATCTAGTGTAATTACAGTATGTAGTTTATTGAACGAGAGTCACATTTCTAGAATACCATGAAATACAATGACTTCAATTTCTATTAAATTCTATTCACTCTAATATCGTTACATTCAGAATTGGAAAACATATTACAACCTGGAGAGATGGCTTAACTGGTAATCAGGAAGACTTGAATTCAGTTCCCAGAACCCATGTTAAAAAGCCAGGAATGCTGAGAAGTGGTTCAGCAGTTAAAAGCATACACTGCTATTGCAGAGGACTGAAATTAGGTTCCTAGCACTCTTAGGCAGTTTATACCTACCCATAATCCCAGGTCGAGAGAAACCAACACTCTCTCTAGCCTCTCTAGGTAAACAATATGTGCAAACATATATTATTAATATTTATGTTTCTAATGGTGTGTTAAGGTAATATTTCTTAGTTAATGATTTCACAGCAAGATCGAGGAACTTTCAAGAGATAGACTTATGTTTTGACAGTAGTTATCGAAGTTGGGTATTGTTAACTTCATTTTTACCTTTGAGAAAGTGAAAGCCAGAAGATACATGATTCCGCTGATCAATAAAGTTATCTAAGTGGTGATTTCAGGATTCATCTCAGATCTGTGTGGCTCTTGACCACATTGGCTTTTCCCTTAGCTCCATCTCCCTCTTTCCCCACTAAGTCAAGCCTTCTCAATAAACAGCCTGTTTACTCTGTTCAGCTCTGGCTCAACTTTGAGAGCAGGAAAAACATCACACTTCTGTTGGAGAGGTAAAACTTTTAAATCCTTTGGTACCTGCAAATACTTGAAAAATTACACCAATTTATATTCACATAAGATTTGCTTATAGCCCTTCTGTGTCCATGGTTTGCAGGAGGCCCTCTTTAAAGTTTGCATGTCAGGTTGTTTCCCTGCTCTTCTGATGTGTGAGAAAGCAGGCAGCATTGTTTCAGATGTTTGAGGAAGCTAGCAGCAGAGTTAACAGGAGGACTCCTTGAATCTCCTGGGGATTCCTGACAGAAGATGAAACACAGTAAAACTGCATTTGATTTTCTTCTCCACTTTTTTTTTTTTCCTTTCTCTCTCATTTTTTTTAATTTTTAATTTTGGATATCTACTTTATTTACATTCCAAATAGTTTCCCCTTTGGACCCCCCCTTTCCAATTCCCCCTCACCCTGCCTCTATGAGGGTGCTCCACCACCTACTCACCCACCCACTCCCATCTTCCCTCCCTAGCATTCCCCTACACTGGGGCATCTAACACCCTCAGGCCCAAGGGCCTCTCCTCCCACTGATGGCCAACAAGGCCCTCCTCTGCCACACATGTGGCCAGCACCATGGGTCCCTCCATGTGTATTCTTTAGCTGGTGGTCCAGTCCCTGGGAGCTCCGGGGGGTCTGACCAGTTACCACTGTTGTTCCCTCCATGGGGCTGCAAACCCCCTCAGCTCCATCATTACCTTCTCCAACTCCTCCTAACACCCTTCATGACAATCTGCTGATGTCCCCAGATGCATTATTGTGACAAGTTGCCCAAACTGCCTCTCCTCTCTCAGTGCACCAGTTCAGCCTTTTCCAGCTGGCTGCTCTCCCAGAAGAAATCCTACTAGCCAGGGGTTCTGGTATCTTCTTTCTCTACAGATGCTCCTTTAAAAGACCTAACAAGCCATATGAATGTTTGAAGTATATCTGTTATTTGGATGCTATTGAGGCTGCACGTTATTAATCAAGGTCACAAATACAGGGGGTAAATTTAATGCCTCTCAGGGGGAGAAGGAAATGCCAACATTTCCCTGCTGAGGACTAGTCTCAAGAACATCTCACAGAGGGCACAGCTGGCTCTGAGTGTTGGAAGCCTCACCCACTCCCAGGATATACAACATTCTCACCAAAACAGTATTCATTGCCACATTGAAGACCACAGCACCATCAACACTGGAAATACCTGATCCACAACGTGGGCAGTGAAATATTAACTCACACAATATTCTGCTTGGCAGGTGCTGCCCTTGCACCTGTAGAGTACATGTCAAACTAGGCTGAAGGTCTTTACCTTCTGAAAGCTGTATTCCATAAGGCAGAAAATAAGGTCCCAGTTTGGAGGTGGTTGAGTGGGGAAAAGGATGGCAGGTGTTTGCAGTCTACAGGCTTAGAAACTTCACAAGTAATTCTTCCTTCTCACCCCATCCCTACTTTGCTTCCTGATCCTTTGCTCAGTCCCTTAGTTCATTGTGATAATGACTACTTTGCTGATAATCTGTGCTTTTAAGCCTGTGTGAAAAACAACAGAAAGCTTAACACTTCAAAGTTGATAATGATATTTAACTGTACCAATCTGTTCTGTTAATGTGTCTGCTCACTGATCAACATGTAAACGGTTCTAAGCATCATTTTGTCCCTGTCTTTGGATTTGTCACAGGTTTGCAAGGTTACCCCTCTAAATTAGAACCTGAGATAAGTTCTATTTATTCACAATTCTCAGAGTCTCACTTAGTGTCTTCATCTGGTTTGCATGCTATGCTGTGCTCAGATATTACATGTTTACATGAGTTTTAGTAACGCTAATTGGAAAAATAATTTATTTTTATTGTTCATTTTTGAGATTATATTTTAATCACAGAATTTCTCCCTTTCCGTTTCTCCCTCCAAATTTTCCCATACACTAGTGCCTGCTCTTCTTCAAATTTATGGCCTCTTTTTCATCAATTATTATAGCATATATACATATAATATTCCAAAATATAATCTATTAAGTTCATGTTTAAGATGCCTCCAGTCAGGATCAGATAAACCATCTAAAAATTCCATAATTCCTAAAGAAATAGAAGCAGTCATTAAAAGTCTCCCAACGAAAAAAAGCCCAGGACCAAATGGGTTCACTGTAGAATTCTACCGGACATTCAAAGAAGACCTAATACCAATACTCTTCAATCTATTCCACACAATAGAAACAGAAGGAACTCTACCCAATTCCTTCTATGAGGCCACAATTACACTAATACCAAAACATCACAAAGACCCAACAAAGAAAGAAAACTTCAGACCATTTACCTAATGAATATTGATGCAAAAATACTCAATAAAATTCTCCCAAACTGAATCCAAGAACACATCAAAATGATCATTCATCATGATCAAGTAGGCTTCATCCCAGGGATGCAGGGATGGTTCAATACCCAGAAATCCATCAATGTAATCCACTACATAAACAAACTCAAAGAAAAAAAGCCACATGGTCATTTCATTAGATGCTGAAAAAGCATTTGACAGAATTCAACATCCCTTAATGATAAAAGTCTTAAAAAGATCAGGAATTCAAGGCCCATACTTAAACGTAGTAAAAGCAATATACAGCAAACCAGTAGCCAACATCAAACTAAATGGAGAGAAACTTGAAGCAATCTCATTAAAATCAGGAACTAGACAAGGCTGCCCTCTCTCTCCCTATCCATTCAATATAGTAATTGAAGTTCTAGCTAGAGCAATTAGACAACAAAAGGAGGTCAAAGGGATACAAATTGGAAAGGAAGAAAATAAAATATCACTATTTGCAGATGATATGTTCGCATATTTAAGTGACCCAAAACACTCCACCAGAGAACTGCTGCAGCTGATAAACAACTTCAGCAAAGTGGCTGGATATAAAATTAACTCAAACAAATCAGTAGCCTTCCAATACTTGAAGGATAAATAGGCTGAGAAAGAAATTAGGGAAATGACACCCTTCCCAATAGTCACAAACAATATAAAGTATCTTGGTGTGACTGTAACCAAGCAAGTGAAAGATCTGTATGACAAGAACTTCAAGTCTCTGAAGAAAGAAATCGAAGAAGACCTCAGAAAGTGGAAAGATCTGCCATGCTCATGGATTGGGAGGATTAATATAGTAAAAAGGCCATCCTGCCAAAAGGATTCTACAAATTCAAAGCAATCCCCATCAAAATTCCAACTCAATTCTTCATAGACTTAGAAAGAGCAATTCTCAAATTCATTTGGAACAACAAAAAATGCAGGATACCAAAAGCTATTCTTAATAACAAAAGAACTTCTGGGAGAATCAGCATCCCTGACCTCAAGCTGTACTACAGAGCAGTAATGATAAAAACTGCATTGTATTGGTACAGTGACAAACAGGCAGATCAATGGAATAGACCTGAAGACCCAGAAATGAACCCATACACTTATGGTCACGTGATTTTCAACAAAGGAGCTAAAACCATCCAGTTGAAAAAAGACAGCATTTTCAACAAATGGTGCTGGTTCAACTGGTGATCTACCTGTAGAAGAATGAGAATTGATCCATTCCCATCTCCCTGTATAAAGTTCAAGTCCAAGTGGATCAATGACCTCCACATAAAACCAGATACAATGAATCTAATAGAAGAGAAAGTGGGAGAAAGTCTCGAACACCTGGGTACAGGGGAAATTTTCCTGAACAGAACACCAATGGCTTATGCTCTAAGATCAAGAATCGACAACTGGGACCTCATGAAATTGCGAAGCTTATGTAAGGCAAAGGACACTGTCAATAGGACAAAACGGCAACCAACAGATTGGGAAAAGGTCTTTACCAATCCTACGTCCGATAGAGGGCTAATATCCAACATATACAAAGAACTCAAGAAGTTAGACTCCAGAAAACCAAATAACCCTATCAAAAAATGGGGAACAGAGCTAAACAGAGAATTCTCAACTGAGGAAATACACACGGTTGAGAAGCACCTAAAGAAATGTTCAACATCCTTAGTCATCAGGGAAATG
>CM052711.1:78719501-78752939 GCA_028551405.1 Uromys caudimaculatus | reverse complement strand
TACATAATACTACCTGAGGACCCAGCTATATCTCTCCTGGGCATATACCCAGAAGATGCTCCAACATGTAATACAGACACATGCTCCAGTATGTTCATAGCAGCCATATTTATAATAGCCAGAAGCTGGAAACAACCCAGATGTCCCTCAGCAGAGGAATGGATACAGAAAATGTGGTACATTTACACAATGGAATACTACTCAGCTATTAAAAACAATGATTTAATGAAACTTGCAGGCAAATGGATGGAACTTGAAAATATCATCCTGAGCGAGGTAACTCAGTCACAAAAGGATGAACATGGTATGTACTCACTGATAAGTGGATATTAGCCCAAATTCTGAATACCCAAGTTTCACTTTACAGTAACCACTGGACTGAGAGTGTGGTCCCAGATGGAGGAGTTGGATGAAGGAGCTGAGTGAGTTTGCAGCCCCATGGAGGGAGCAACAGTGTCAACTGGCCTGACACCCGGTCCTCCTGGAGGCTGGACCACCAATGAAAAAATACACATGGAGGGACCCATGGTTTGTACCACATATGTAGCAGAGGACGGCTTTGTTGGCCATCAAGGGAGGAGAGGCCCTTGAGACTGAGGCTTTTAGAGGCCCCAATAAAGGGGAATGTCAAGGTGGGAATATGGGAGTGGGTGGGCTGATGGGTGGGAGGTGAAATACCCTTATAGAGACTGAGGATGAGAAGGGGATAGAGGGTTTCCTAAGAGGAGACCTAGAAAGGGGGAAAAATTGGAAATGTAAATAAAGTATCAAAAAATAAAAAGAAAAGAAAAAAAAAAAAAAGAAAAGAAAGCCATGAATTAAAAAAAAAAAAAAAAAGACTCCTCCAAGCCTTAGCTATCAGGGACACTCTGAGTGAGCCACACAGATCTGGAGATCGATGCAAAAGCAGAGGAATTTGTTGTTCCAGCATGCTCAGTCCCTTACCCGAAGGAGAGCAGTGACCCCAGGTCATCTATTTGTGAGTTTTTATACAATTTCCAGGGGTAGAATTGAGCATCAGCAACTAGGCACAATATGATTTGCAGAACAGTGCTCCTTTTAAAGTGATTGGTCTTTAGGGAATGAGGTAATAGGTGCTTCCCCACAATTTTTCTGAGGGATGTAATCAGCCTCTCCCTTCAGGCTTAAGTGCTCCACTGACCTCTTCATTCTGGGAGGGGGGGTTATTCATGTTATGGGATCTGGTGGAATTTTCCAAATGTCCTGAGCTGACATCGTCACATATAATGTTACTTGTAATGTATGGTTTCAGGGCTGAAAGTTTGAAACTGGACAATCAATTGGTGTGCTCTTCCCTGGGAAGGATTACCACTCCCGCTCCCAGCTTTATTCATCAGCAGATAGTTCTTTATATAAGGTAGAGACCTTATGGGTTTGGAAAAAATATTTTTATGTAAAACTATAGATCTTGATATGTAATTCACTAGGTAGAGTGATTACCTAGCATGAAACCATACATATCATCTCCAGTATTTCATGAACTCGGCATGTTGGCTCACTTCTAATCCTAGCACTTTGCCTTCTAGAAGAAAGAGGATCAGGATGTTTAAGGTCTAAATGAGCTATAGAGAAAATATGAGGCCACTTTGGGCATGAAACTCTATCATAAAACAACCAAACATCTAAGAGGAAGATACAACTGTTTTGCTTTAGTTCTACAATACCTGTCCTGGGGAGAGAAGAGAATCCCTGGAGTTGCTGCCCTGGCACCATCAATGAACTGCAGGTTCACAAGGAGACGCCGTATCAAAAAATAATATGGAGGCTGTCTTAGTTAGGCATTCTATTGTTGTGAAGAGACACCATGTCCACAGCAACTCTTACACAGGAAAACATTCAATGGAGCCTGACTTAAGTTCAGGGGTTTAATTCATTTAGCTAGAGTGGGAAGCATGGAAACAGGTAGGAAGACATGATGTTAGGGAGGTAGCTGAGATTTTACATTGCGGTCTGCAGGCAGTAAGGAAAAAGTGAAACATTGGGTCTGGCTTGATCATCAGAGACCTCAAAGCCCACACATTTCATTTATCAAGATCACATCTACTCCATCAAGGTCACAACACCAACAATGCTATGACTTATAAGTCTATGGGAGCAATTTTTATTCAAACCACCACGGAGAACAACTGACAAAAAGAGATGACAATGAACCCTGGCCTCCATATGCATGTGTGTGCACATACGTATTCTCATGTACAAGTGCACAAGAGCAAGCACACACACACACACACACACACACACACACACACACACACTACTTATATACATATACACAATTTTAAAATTAATTTCAAAAAATAATGAGGGGAAGTGTCCATATAAGCAGGACAAATGTTTCCATTTACTCAAATCCCTAGGATTTAAGCCACTTCCCTGTATAGGATTTTTTTTTTTTTACCCAGTTCTTGGAGTTTCAGGATCACTGTGGAAGGTATTACTACAATTACATTCTACCTACATCTGCCAGAGGAAAGAAAAAATCAGTTCAGCCTACATTTGGACTGAAAAGTTGTTATTAAAGATCTTTAGTCCAAACATACTCTGTACATAGCTCTTTTCACCACCTTCAGAAAAATGATACTCTGGTGCGAAAGAGGCCTATGAACTATTTGAAACAGGTTTCTAGAACTCATTTCCAATTCTACTTTACATCTTGTTTACCGAGAGTAAATGTCCTCATGTAATAGCCAATGGTCTGTCTCTACCCCAGGGTTTTTTTGTTTGTTTGTTTGTTTTGTTTTTTGTTTTTTGTTTTTTTATATATAAAAATGAAAATTGCCACATCTATACTTGTTAGTTTTATGTCAAATTGATATAAGCTAGGGTGGAGAGAAGAGAACCTCGGTTGTGGAAAAAGCCTCCATAATATTGGTTGTAGGCAAACCTTGTCTACCGCCCACAGAGCCCCAGGGTCAATCTTAAGCACTAAGAAAGCAGAATGGAGAGACATTCAAATAGTCCCATCAGTTGGGAGCTGGATATAGGAGAATCATTAGTTCAAGGTCACCTTTGGCTACTAGCAAGTTTGAGGTTAGCATACAGTACATGACATTTTGTCTCAAAAATAATTATTATAAACATTTGTAATTCTGTAGGCCACAAAACTTTGTTAGCTACATTTTTCTCTGGTCTAATTTTTTTGCATGTAATTACCAGTTGGCCTAATTAAGTGTCATGATGATAAGACTTGTCATTTCTTCTCAAGGAAAAACAAAACAAAAACAAAGTATTGCTGTGCTGACCAATGAACACACAAGAATTTCTGGTTCTCCTTAACATTTGATATTGTATAAACTGAAATGCTCCTTCCAAATGATAGGCCAAATGTTCCATCACAATATTCTTCTTAGAAAACAAATAGATATAATGCAAATTGTTCATGATATTCACAAAATCAGAATCTATCTCCCTTGGATTCTCTTCGGCTTATCTATACATGGGGACTACAACAATGTCACCCTGTGAGCTATTCTTCCATGTAAGCCAAGTTTTTCAGGGTTGAACTATAATATATTGTTTTAAAACCATTTAATAGCAACTGAATTAAATATTGGTATAATTTGGGGATGGTATCTGTGAAAGCCTATATATCCTTTGCAACCAAGTACAATGGCAATGTGGCCAATATAGGTTATCAGTGGGAAGCTACAGCCTACTCTCAGGCATGTATAAGTGTGAAGAATGTATACATAGTTTGAATAGGAAGGTTTACTTAGGATCTTGGTTTACTTATTTTAGTTTACTTAGTTTACTTAGTTTATCTTAGTATTTGATCTTAAATTGAAAACATTTTATATTATCTTTTAAACTCAAAATATGATTTCTTTTAAAATACCCAACAAATGGGAAGTCAAAAATTCTATAATATTTTTAATGTTTGTAGAAAATTACAGTTATTAAAAACAATGACTTCATGAAACTCACAGGCAAATGGGTGGAGCTAGAAAATATAATCCTGATTAAAGTAACATAATCACAAAAGAACACCCATGGTATGTACTCACTGATAAGTGGACATTAGGAAAAAAGCTCAGAATAACCATGATACAATTTGCAGACCATATGAAGCTCAAGAAGAAGGAAGACCAAAATGTGGATGCTTCAGCTCTACTTAGGAGGGGGAACAAAATAATCATGAGAGGTAGAGGATGGGAGGGACTAGGGAGAAACAGAAGAGGGGCAGAGGAATAAAAGGTGGGTTAGGATCCGGTGTGGGAGGAGATTGAGGGAGATGTACAGAGGGTCAGGAAATTGAAAAGATGTGTGTAGCAATGGGGGATGGGGAACAGGGGTAGCCACCAGAAAGTCCTAGAGTCCAGGAAAGAAAGAGGCTTCCAGGACACAATGGGGATGACATTAGCTGAAATACCCAACAAAGGGACTAGAGAACATGTAGAGACCATATGGAGAGGTTAAGCACAGACCCTGGTTGAGGGATGGTGTCACACACCCTTCTCAAAATTTTATCCCAGAATTGTTTCTCTGTAATGAAAATACAGGGACGAAGAGTGGTGCAGAGACTGAAGGAAAGGCCATACAGAGACTGCACCACAAGGGGATCCATCCCATATGCAGCCACCAAATCTAGTCACTATTGTTGATGCCAAGAAGTACTTGCTGGCAGGAGCCTGATATGGATGACTCCTGAAAGGCTCTGCCAGAGCCTTACCAATACAGATATGGATGGTTTCAACCAATCATCAGACTGAGCATTGCGACCCCAATGGAGGAGTTAGGCAAAGGATTGAAGGAGCTGAAGAGGTTTGCTACTCCATAGGAAGAACAATAATATCAACCAACCAGACCCCCCCAGAGCTCCCAGGGACTAAAGCACCAACCAAAGAATATATATGGAGGGACTCATGGCTCCAGCTGCATATTTAGCAGAGGATGGCCTTGGTCCTTTGAAGGTTTGACGCCCCAGCATAGGCGAATTGTAGAGTTGTGAGGTGGAAGTGGGTGGGTGGGTGGGGGAGCACCCTCATAGAAGCACAGAGGAGGAGGAATGGAATAGGGTTTTCATGGGGGAAACTGGGAAGACAGATAACATTTGAAATGTAAATAAATAAAATAAACTTTAAAAAAAATGAGAGAAAGGAAGGTGACCTTCTAAAATTAAGTGTGGTGGTATACTCCTCCATACTTTCTCTATTCAGGTCTTAAAATAAATGTTTCATAAAGAAAAAAGAAAGAAAGAAAATTTTTACTGCTGCTTGTTACTATAGAAAATTAATATATTATATTACACTTTTCAGTTCTTTATATGACTAAAACCCAGATTGTTGAAAAGAATTTAAAAATAGCTGAAGAGGCATAGTTTTGGAGACTCATATAAATCTGGGTTATCATCTACATCCTCATCTTCATCAAAACAAGTTCTACTTATGCCAGAAGGATGCTCTGTGATCAAGTTAGAAAAAGGCTCTGATTTTTACAAATTGCGTGTTCTATTAGTGAGAATAATTAAGAAAATAATTTAGAAAATCTTTGAAATCATAAGTAATTGTAATTAATATGCTACAACAGAGAAATACTTTGTGAATGGAATGCTCAAATTTTAGCACCTGACCCACACTGGAGGTCTAAGAACAGTTTCTTCAGTTGTGCTGACATCTGGCATAGAAAAAGAAAAATCAAGATGGAGAAAAGTGGAAAATTAGAGCAACAGAGGAAATAGGACGTGAGAAAACTCATATCCAAACACAGGCCATTAGAGGATGCTATCAAGAAGGTCTCAGGCAGTCATGAGGGTGTTTTTCATCCCATTCTCAGGTGGTCTGAGATGATGACAAATTTAAGTAGAGAGTATGGAAATCAGATCCCTCTCTGGAAACAATATTTATAATACAGTTCTAGAAAAACTAGAAATACATGATCAGGGTTAATATTCATTGTCAGATTGACAGGGCCTCACATCCCCTAGGAGAACTGCTTCTTCTTAAGTATTTCTTTGAAGATTATCTAGGTAATGAATGCACTTATTATCCATTCAATTCTCAAATCACCATTAATTATGGACTCATTCTTTGTGCAGCAGAAGACTTCTGAGAGGAAATATAGAACATCTGACCTCACTGAGGTAATAGCTGACAAATCACTTTCTTATGGATTTGTTTTAATGTTCATCTCTCTTCTTGTATTCTACAGATTTCACCAATGCCAAATCATATTTATTACAACAGTAAAAGTTGTATGTCTACAAAACATGTACTCATATTCTTGTCACTAATCTCTAAGCAGAAAGAATAACCAATATTCACGTGGCATTTAGACAATAAGATACATTATATGTAACCTAAAGCTAGCATGATGTATATAGAAAGATTTGTGATGGCTATATACAGGTCTTGACCTTGAGAGCCAATGACTTAGCAGATCTACAAGGACCAAATTTCCCACAGAACCTAAAGAAACACCATATATGTCATATGTGCCACAGATTCTTAGTGTTCAAATGATTGTATAAATCTGACCTCAATTTTTTTGCTGCCAAAACTCCTGATAATGGCCAGTCCTTTATGAATTTCCATTTCTTGGCTTTAGGTATATGTTCTTAATGTCTTTTATGAGCTCTCTTTGACAGAACCCTAACTATGTGACTTAGTAGGCAGACAAGGATGTATTCACTAACCTGACATTTTAGAACCAAATAAAGTGCTTAAAATGTTATAGAACTCAAATGTAATAGGTATCTTGTTTCCTTGTTAGCTTTAAATGTCAACTACACAAGCTAGGATCAACTGAGAAGAGGCTTTTAGTTAAGGAATTCTTTAGATAAAGTCAAACTGTTATGAGTCTGGAGGAAATTATCTTGATTTTTATTGAATAAGAGAGTTCAGGCCTCTGTGGTTGGCACCATCCCTAGGCAGGTGTGTTGAGGTCTGGTCTCTTATTATGTCTTATAATGCTAAGTGCAGCCCCTAGTACCTAGGTGCCCCTGAGACAAGAGAGTTCACATGTAGATCCAAGTAATGAATTGTGTTACTTTGTCCCCTGTTTACTTTTTATTGATGAGTAAAGATGTCAATAGCTAATAGCTGGGCAGATAATATAACAAATTAGACAAATACAGATGGATTATTAATCTACTACTGAACAAAATAATTCTATAGGCATAATCCTACATTGATAGAGATCCTTATATTTTGATGCTATATTGAGGCTATATTGTATATTGATACAGATTTAAGGTTTTCCTTGGTAGAAATATTTATATATTGACACAAAATTTAAAATTAATTTTCTTACTCTTAGATAGGCATTATGCATCTGCAACTCATTTAAAATACAAGGCTTAATTCCAGTTCTTTTAATAGCTGCTATTACAAACTGTTTAGGATAATTAAGTACTGGAAGTTGACAGTCAGTCAATCAAACTCATAATCATGTTAGATATTAGTCTGGATTATGACAGAAATAGACATCCTGTGTTGAACAGATAAAAGGTAGTGGAGACAAGCAGTCTGTGCTTATTTAGATATGCTAAAAATAGATAGATGATCTTCAAAAGTATCAGAGATACACAGAATGTAGCATTTAAAATCATCTTATTATTAAAAGATGTTTTGACGATGAGAGAGTTTTTCTGTGACAGTATCCCATTTAGACTCCAAGGAAGATGATGAGCATCAATAACCTTATACAGAGTTGCTTCAATTGTGGCAAGCTAGCCATTGGAAAAAAATCCCTAATGTTATGTGCAGACAAGATGCTGTCCAGAAAAGAATAAAGTGGTGCATAATAGTCAATTGTTTAGCTCTTCTTCCTTTAAGGTCTGTCAGATTTCTGGGCTGGATGGCTGAAGGTAGGTGCTCCAACATTATAAAGAATATTGGGGACTGTCCAGGCACTAAGGTATTGCTGTAATGTCTATTTTTGGAAGCTGTGTCTCTGTGCTTCCTGCACACTCAAAAAATATTTATTCCTTCTCAAATCTCTGACAGAGCTGCAGAATATATTATATTCTCAAAATTAAAATTTCACTATTTAGGATTTAAGAAGATGCTCTTAGGATGGTAATACAAGTTAAGATAAAAAATAATTTAGAAAAAAATTCATTGTTTTCTTTTTCCTTTTTAAAATTTTTTTAATTGGATATTTTCTTTATTTACATTTCAAATGTTTTCCCTTTTCCAGGTCTCCCCTTCAGAACCCCACTATCCCATCCCTCATTCCCTTGCCTCTATGAGGATGCTCCCCCACCCACCCATCCACTCTTATCTTCTTGTCCTGGCATTCTCCTACAGTGGGGTATTGAACACACTCAAGCCTAAGGGCCTCTCCTCCCACTGATGTCCAACAGGGTTGTCCTCTGTCACACATGTGACCAGAGAGATGGGTATATCCATGTGTAATCTTTGGTTGATGGTCCAGTCCCTGGGATCTCCAAGGAGTCTGGCCTGTTGATAGTGTTGCTCCATCCATGGGGCTGCAAAATCCATTAGCTCCTTCAGTCCCTTCTCCAACTCCTCCATCGGGGACCACATGATCAGTCCAATGCTTGACTGTGAGTATCTGCCTCTATATTTGTCAGGGTCTGGCGGAGCTTCAAAGGAGAAAGTCATATCAAGTCATATTAGCAAGCACTGCCTGGCATCCAAAATAGCATCCTTGTTTGGTGGCTGTATATGGGATGGATCTACAGGTGGGGCAGTCTCTGGATGATTTTCCTTTAGTCTCTGCTCCATACTCTGTCTCCATATTTCCTCATGTAAGTATTTTGTTCACCCTCTAAGAAGCACTGAAGCATCCACATTTTGATCTTTCTTCTTCTTGGGCTTCATATCGTGTGTGAATTGAATCTTGGGTATTCTGATCTTTTGGGCTAATATCCACTTATTAGTGAATACATACCATGTGTGTTCTTTTGTGACTGAGTTACCTCACTCAGAATGATATTTTCAAGGTCTATCATCCTTTTGCCTGTGAATTTCATGAAGTTTTTAATAGCTCAGTACTATTCCCTTGTGTAAATGTACCACATTTTCTGTATCCATTCCTCTGTTGGAGGACATCTGGGTTGTTTCCAGCTTCTGGCTATTATAAATATGGCTGCTATGAACATAGTGGTGCATGTGTCCTTATTACATTTTGGAGCATCTTCCAGGTATATGGCCAGGAGTAGTATAGCTAAGTCCTTAGGTAGTACTATGTCTAATTTTCTGAGGAGCCACCAGACAGATTTATAGAGTTTTTGTATCAGCTTGCAATCCTACCAACAATAGAGGAGCGTTCGTCTATCTCCACATCCTCACCAGATCTACAATAACCTGAGAATTTTTTAGATACTTTATTTACATTTCAAATGTTTTCCCCTTTCCAGGTCTCCCCTTTGGAAACCCCCTATACCATACCCCTCCCTTGCCTCTGGGGGTATTCCCCCACCCACCCACTCCTATCATCTGTCCCCAGCATTTCCCTATACTGGGACATCTAATACCCTCAGGCCCAACGGCCTCTCCTCCCACTGATGGCCAACAAGGCCCTCCTCTGCCACATATGTGGACAGCACCATGTGTCCCTCCACGTGTATTCTTTGGTTGGTGTTCCAGTCACCAGGAGCATCAGGGGTCAGGCCAATTGACAATGTTGCTCCCTCCATGGGGTTTCTAACTCCTGCAGCTCCTTCAGTCCTTTCTCTAACTCCTCAGTGTGGGACCCCTCACTAAGTCCAATGATTGCTATGAATTGAATTTTGGGTATTTTGAACTACTGGGCTAATATCCAATTACTAGTGAGTATATACCATGCATATTTATATCACACACACACACACACACGCACACACAATTCTGCATTTCTCTATCCAAACCCAGATGCTTAAGGGTTAAATTGCTGGGGCCAGAATACATATATCATGAAGTCTGGACTTCCTTAAAATCCTGTCAGAATTTTATAGAGTAGTTGTATCAGCTGTGGGACATGGGGTCCCACAGAAACAAAGGATCCCTGGATCTAGTTAGCTGGTTTTGCAAACTTTATTGGTGAGTTCTAGGACCATCTGATATATACAATCTCAGTGAATAAGGGTAGAAAACAGTAGAGGAAGACTTCCAGTGTCAACTGGTGCCTTGAGCATATATGTACATGCGCAGGACAACACACATGCACAAACACACATACACACACACACACACACACACACACACACAAACACACACACACACATAAAACCACCATCAAAAAATGGTTCCCAGAAAGAAGTTCCCAGAAAGTGTTAGAGGTCCTATACATGCTTCCCCAAAGTCTAATTTCCTATCTATTCTTTAGAATAGCACACTTATCCAATTCCCTGGGAGGTACTGAACTTCACAGTAGGTAAGTAGCTCACTGGTCTCAGAAGGTAAACTCCTGGGGCTATCTCTGAAGAAGATATTTCTGCTCCTATTCCTAGGAGCAGAAATAAAGGTCTTGATAAAGACCTTCATCCAGTTGTGAACGCTTGGTCATCTGACAATGATCATTGGTGGAGCATAATTAAAGAAAGTATGTCACCGTTCTTGACATGTCTAGACTGCTCTGCATAATAAGGGCACTGATCTAGAAAACTAGAAGAATAACCAAAAGCTTTCTTTCAGTTTTCCACCTTTAGTGATAAGCCCATTTTAGGACAGAAGTTTAAGCTCCAGTGTATTAGTAGAGAAAAGAAAATTCTCTGCTCATGAGACAAGAAGAAATTCGTCTTTGCAGTTCTGATTAAAGACAGCAGGAAAATTGAAAACCACAAATCCAAGAATTGACCATCCTTAAAGTGCCATAACTTCATGGGAAAGTTATTAAACCCATAAAATATTTAAGTAAAGGTGTTTGCTGATTTTCATAATATAGTACCAAGGCTTCAAGTCTCAGGAAAGGTGGGGCAGAGATTGAAAAATAAAAAGATGCTAGAATATAACCTGGACCATCAGGAGGGCCTTAGTATGGAGGTGGCATCAACAAGTAGATTGAGAAAGAAAGGAGAGCAAAGAGGAAAACTTTAGATTGCTGCAGCTAACACAGAGGAGAGAAGAGGCTCATCTTCAGTGGGGACTGATGCTAGTGGGAGCCATTGCTTTGTCATCTGAATCTCTCCTTCTTTTATGATGTTGAGGTGAATCTGAGGTCCATATCTTTTAACTTTGAAAAAAATGATATAAAAATAGATAGAAAAAATAACCTGGGCCAGTGAAATAACTTAGCATATCAAAGTACTTGTTTTACAGTTTGGTAATTCTCAGAAAAGGGCAAAACAAAAGCTGCAATATGTGTGCAAGCTTGAAAGAAGAAAAAAAACATAGTAAGGGAATATTCATTTATATACCTAAATCCATGCTGCTGTGCAGCTTTTTCTAGAGGAAATATAACAATATAAGCAACTCACTCTAGTTAGAACACTGATAATAAATTCTAGCATACTAAACCAGTGATCCCTTGGGGTATTGCTTACCAAAATACACATAGGTAAAGGAAGCTTTATCATGAAAGAGTCCAAATCAGTGTAAAGACTCACAAAAGCTTGGGATCTCTCTGTATGACTTGAAGGCAGCTTGGCAGGTCAGGGAGATTTTTTGTCACAGCAATTGTTATTATTGGTAAAACTTCGAGGAGGGTCCTGTGAATCTTGTAAGTTTCAGTGGCTTCCTAAGATTTGTGAATTGAAACTCAGAGCTTTAGTTTACCTACTGCATCTTAAGGAACCTTTCTGTCATAGGACGTATTTAAATTCAAAGGAAACAGCTACACATGGCTATTGCTAAGACACTTGCAGAGGAAAGATGTCTTTTAAGAACCAGGGAACTAACAAAGATAGCAGGCTATGTTCAACAAATACCACATTGCTATGGGTTTCCATATACAAATCACATTCAGGGAGCTGTGGGATGGCATAAGAGAACTAATTCTATCTTCAATCTCTGCAGAGAAGTATCTCTTACTTCTACTTTTGTGACTGAGTGTAAAATCCTAACAGTGCTGCATGAATGTATGGGTATCACAAACAGAGTTTGTTTTGAATATTTCCAAGTTTGAGCTCTAAACATAGAAGAGAGCACTGGCTGTCTCTAATTGGTATTTAGTGGAGTCAGTAACGTCTATATATGTCAGATAGGAAAGGGCACATGATTGTGGTTAAAAAGGCTGATTCTGTGAGCTCTGTTTAGTCTGTAGAATAGCATCTATCATTAGCATCCGCAGATGTGATACCAGGATCACACATCTATCAATGGGCAATCACACAAGTGGTTGTGCTTTTCCTTCCTCGATTTTATAATTCTGTGGATGTTAAGAGTGATTGAGAGTAAACAATATTTCAGATGAAACATCATTAATCCAATTTTCCTCTTTCTAAATTGTCATCAGTAAAATACTATGATCAAATGACAGTCACAATTGAAACTGCCCTTTGTCCAATCTTTATTAAAATAATATCAAAATGACAACTTAAGTGGTTGTATAAGTAATTACTATATTTAGCTGCCCTTAATGAATGTATACACCCAATGATTTTAGCATTGTACTTGAAAAGTACATTTCGACAGATCCTATCAATGGAATTCCAAGATGTTAAGTAGCTGCAACATTCAGCCAAAAAACAGTAAATAAGATTAGTAGGACTTGCATACTGAGTACTGAGGGATTCCTCCATGCTGAGCCACTGTTTTCGTCTTGTCATTCACTGCCTAAATAGTCCTATGAATTTTCATTTTATTCAGTACTACACCAAGCATAGGCTTTTGTTCTGATTTTTCTTTTTTTATGCATGTGTGAATGTGTGTGTGTGTGTGTGTGCTTGTGTGTGTGTTATAAGTGTGTATATGTGTGTGTCTGTGTTTGTGTTATAAGTGTGTGTATGTGTGTTGATATAATGGTGCATATGCATGTGTGTGTATGTGTGTTATGAGTATGGATGCATATGCTGGTGTTAATGAATGTGGAAGGCATTGGATATATTCTTCTATTAACCTGATACTTGCTTTTGGGGATACGATCTCTTACTGATCCTGGAGTTCTTCAAATTTCTGGGAGACATTTTGATTCTTTTGTCTTCTCTTTTTAGTGGTAAAAATATCGGCCCGACCACCACATCCCGCATTTTAAGTGGGTTCTAAGGATCCAGAACCAGACTTTGTGCTTTCTCAGCAAACATTTTATCTACTTAGTCTCTCTCTTGATTTTTTAAATCATCCTTTACACACAAACCTTTGCCATATCTATAAGCTTTTCTACAATTGATTATAGTAAATAGAGTAAGAAAAGGAAACACTTGTCCACTGAGCATGTGGGAAGAATCTCAAGAAAAATCTGAAGAGCTCTATGTTCAACTGTCTTTCAACCTTAATTTTTCTTAGCTATCAAGTCACCATTTCATGGGACACTGAGAGTAAATTCCTTTTGTAGCTACTCAAGTCAGCCTTGAGTTCAGTACACAGTTTACTGTTCATTGAAGGCCATTGTTTTGTGAATGGCCATACCACCTTTTCAACACATCAGTCACATTATTTTGTTTTTGTATATATTATTCTACAAATATTTATGACCATAAAAGCTCTGACTACTCTCTTTTAGTGGGTCAAAATAAAGGTCAAAATGATAAAAAGGGGGTTGGGGATTTAGCTCAGTTGCGCAAGGCCCTGAGTTTGGTCCTCAGTTCCGAAAAAAAAAAAAAAAATCAAATGATGTGGCTTTTGACAAATAGAAAAGATAGATTTTAAGCCAGTAGTAAAATAATTTATATAGATGTGGCAAATTACAGGAAAACAAAATGTTGAAATGTCTCTTATAAACTGCCCTGTAGCTGGATTCTAAGCAGGCCAAAGCCCATTTTTATTCCAAATAAAATATTTCATTTGATCTCTTCATTACTCATGGTCACCCTAGACACCTCAGTGTTTGTGTTTGCTTTCTGCCCAGTGGTGAACACCTGACACAACTGTTCATATGTTCACTCTGGCACCTGATTTACATCATCTATTCACATTCCTAAATGCACAAATTCAGTACCCTCTATTACACTGCAAATATATACACCTGTTTTATTATCTTTATGTCAGTTGTAACTATGACAGTGATACAAACTCAACTCACATGAAATAAGATACTGTTTTCCCCAAACATGCTCTTAAACTTACCATGGAATTCTTAGAGCATAGTAGTTCAGTTGTCACTGATATAGCCTCATTTTCTTTCTTTCATATTTACAAACATCTATAAGCTTCAATCTAAAACAGAATTAGCTATAGAAAAATCAATAAGTTCTAGAGAGCCACTGTACAATATACTGCATAATATATTTAGCGAACCATTAATTGTCAAATTGGTAGAATCTAGAATCACTTTGGAGACAAGGTTCCTGGTATATCTTCAATGAAGATTTACATTAAGTCAACTGAGGTGGGAGCACCTACTCATCTATGGGAGAATACTAACCCATAGGCTGGTAGCTGGGCCAAATCAACCAGAGAAGGCAAGCAGAACACCCGGATCCATTTTCCTTCTCCTTGTGACAATGAATTCAATGTGATTAGTCACCTTAAGCTTCTGCACCTTATTCTCCCAACCATGCTGGACTTTACCTTCAAAGTTGTCAGTCTCACAGCAAGGAATAAAATATCTAATACAATGATATTGTGTATGTAAAACTGTTAAGCCAGGTCAAATGTTCAATGCAGTTATTAACAAAAACAATTTAAAAAGCAATAAGCCAAAGCAAAACCAAAATTTTCAAAATATAAAAAGGAATATATGAAGATATGTTTGATCTGATAGATATGCCTTTTGCTTTACTTGAGAAGTATGAAGTACACATATATACAAACCTGTCTTTTCATGGAATCATATACCATCAATTATGTATCACCAAACTTCTATATATGTGTATAACACACACACACACACGCACACACACACACACACACACACACACACACACACAGAGAGAGAGAGAGAGAGAGAGAGAGAGAGAGAGAGAGAGAGAGAGAGAGAGTCCTAGGAGTTTTCTATGATGTCACCATGCTACAAGCCATGATAATTTTCGTATCAGACTGTTTTTGCTTTATCTCCCAACTTCTTGTATGTTATTCTTACCCCAGAAGCCAGAAACATCCATTTAAAGTTTAAAGCAGACAATCGCTACTTGCCAGCCACTCCAAAAGTATCAAAGGACAAAGTTCTTTATGTGGCCAGGATTTCCATATGCCTCCCATGTCTCATCCCTTATATCTTTGTTCCTCTGTCCAACCTCACTGCAATACTTACTTCTGCAAAATGACCAGCCATCTCCCCATCCTCTCAGCAGAAGTTGGAGTCATACTTAATACCTCATCCTATTTTCTGGAATCTCTGGGACTAGAGAGCCCTTTGGTGCTATGTGCAGATTGAGAATGTATTATTGAACTTTATTTGTGCCTTTTCCCACAGAAGCCACTCTTGACTACAGGCATTTGGCAGAGAAATGACAGCCAAGAGGATCTCAATGCTAAGTGCTAATTGAGGTACTTAGCTGCATATTGCTAGTAGCTAATACCCTATTGACAATACAGATGAAAGTCTCAGTTCTCAAAGGAATCTAGGCCTTACAACTTGCACTCAACCCAGAAGACATGATCTCTGAAAATTTCATCCTGACTATGTGCATGCTTAGTGTTAAATCAAGGAAGAAATTGAACGATAAGATGGGCGTGGGGAGTGGAGGTGGGAGGGATCTGGGTGGGAGAGGGGACAGAGAGTGGAAAAGGGGAACATGATCAGGTATTGGGGAGGGAACAGGACTGAAGTCCTGAGGGCCAGCAGAAAGAATGAAAACATGCAACCTCAGGAGTTGGGGGGGACTCTAGAATGTATCAGAGACCTGGGAAGTGAGAGATGCTCAGGACTTGAAGGGAGGGACCTTAGATGAAGTGTTCAACAGTGGAGAGAGGGAACTTGTAGAGCCCACATCCAGTAGAAAGACAGGGCATCAAGTGGAGAGATGGGTTTGCCATAACAGAGTCAAAAACTCTGACCCAGAATTGTTCTTGTCTCAAAGAACTGCAGGGACAAAATGGAGAAGAGACTGAGGGAAAGAAGGTCTAGTGATCAGCCCAACCTGGATCCATCTCAAGGGGAGACACCAAGGCCTGACACTATTATTGATGCTATGGTGAGCTAACAGACAGGAACCTACCATGTCTGCCCTCTGAGAGGCCTAACAAGCACCTGAAAGAATCAAATGCAGATACCTACACCCAACCCATTGACAGAAGCAAGGAACCACTGTGGTTGAATTAGGGAAAGGCAGGAAGAAGCTGAGGAGAACGTTGACCCCACAGGAAGACCAGGAGTCTCTACTAACATGGATCCCCAAGATCACACATTGAACCACCAACCAGGTAGCATGTATTAACTTATACGAGGCTCCTGACACATGTACAGTAGATGACTGCCTGGTCTGGCCTCAGTGATAGAAGATGCACCTAATCCATGAAAGAATTGAGGCCCCAGGAAATGGGAAGGCCTGGCAGGGTGCAGTGGGGTGGGATGTAGGGACATCCTCTCGGAGGTGGGAAAGGAAGACTGGGATCAGGAACTGTTGGAAGGCAGACCTGGAGTGGGATAAAGAATAGACTGTAAATAGATTGTTAAACAAACAAAAAAAAAGATTAAATATAACTAAACTAAACTTAAAAAAGAAAAAAAGAAAAGAAAAGAAAAAGGGAAAAAATGAAGATGATTCAGTGGCTGAACAGTTTGGGATGCAAAAGTGAGGATCAGAATCTAGTGCCCAAGAAAAAGGATGAATCCAGCATGTATATCTGGAATGTGAGTGGGGTTTTGTTTGGGAAAACATATCTTGCATTTTTCTCCTTTTTTAGAAAATCTTTTTTTATTTTTATACATAAGTTCTGTCTTTATATCCTTTGCACCCACACTGTCCTCAACTCAAGTACCCCCATGCTCCCCAACTCCCTATCAACTTAATGATTTCCTCTCTATAAATTATTATAATAATAATTTTATATTATTATTATAATAAATTAGTATTATTATATTTATTATTATAAAATATTATTATAATAATATATATCGTGTGTGTGTATGTGTGTGTGTGTGTGAGAGAGAGAGCGAGAGAAAGAGAGAGAGACAGAGAGAGAGAGAGAGAGAGGGAGAGTATAAATGCAATCTGATGAGTCATTTAGTGATGCCCTTGTGTATATGTGTTTCAGGGCAGTTCCTTGGAAATAGTGAAACTGTGAAGTGTCTTGTACATAGAGAAGGCTGCCTCTCCTACTTTTAGCTTTTCATCTAGGGGTTAGGCCTTTTATCCACAATGGCATGTAAACTGGTATTGTCACAGTTCAGGTCTTATTTAGGCAACAATATTGAGATTTCATAGTTCATAGTAACAGTTTCTCTTTCACACATAGAACATATGTAGAAGATACTACCTCATATCTCTTGATCCTCTGGCTCTGAAAATCTTTATGCCCCATCTTCCACCATGCAAATAGAACCTTAGGTATACTGGTTGCATTGTAGATGTTTAAATTTGGGCTGGCGCATAATTGCCAATATAGTCTCTGTACTTTGATCAGTTATGGATTTCTGTAATGGTCATTCTGTTTTGCAAAAGTAAGCTTATTTGATGAGGAGTGAGAGCTACTCCTACCTGTAGCATAAGGATAAATATTTACATTGTAGTTGAGAATTATACTTGTTTAGGAATGTGGCAGTATTAGGTTTACTTCTCAGGTCCATGACTTCAGTCACAGGTAATTGGTTATGTTTATTGTATTAGGTATGGATTCCCTTTTATTGATAGAGCCTTAACTCCAATTGGTCCATGAGTATTTACACCCATGAGGTATAAGTGCTACTGTGTAAACCCTTGGATATATGCTTCTGGATTCCTTATAGAGTTTCAAAGGCTTTAGAGCTTTGTAGGACATCTGATTGGTTTTCTCCCTTATCAGCTTGACCAACAATTTTGGATGTAATAAAAGCCAGTTCACAAAGAGAAAGCTTCCAGGCCAGGTTCAGCTTTAATCCTAAAATTCATTGTTTAAAGTGTGCAGTATCTTCAGCAATTCAAGTATTCTTACCGTGAAACAATACCTCAGAAGCTCATGAGCGGCCTATTCTGACACATACACTGGTATGCAAAAAGAGACCTATCTCAAACAGGGTGGAAGATGAGCACAAACGTTTGAGGTTGTCTTTTTCCAAACATTTGTTGTGTTACTTATGCATGACTATGCATATGTGCATGAAGGCATTGGTCATACACACACACACACACACACACACACACACACACACACACACACACACACATGCATACCACAAATCATTAAGAAATAGAGGAGGTACCTTTTAGGTCACAGTGCCCCTTTAGTGAATACTTAATTCTCCAAGACTAATTTCACTTTGGCCTTGGCACTTCATACTTGAGCATTTGGACCAGTGAAAGCAGAGAGAGGAAACTTTTATACTGGGGCAGAAACCCCTGTTTTCATTTCTAGGTAATGCTGTCTATGATATTACTGTTTGCAAATTCTAGTCCACTGGACTTTATTCCACATCTGAAAGTTGTAAGTTGGTATAAATTGTTTTCTGAGAAGGCTTCAGGTTTAAATGCATTTAATCAGAACCATAGGAATGATCTAGCCCTCCTGTGTGAGTGAATTTTATAAAACTCACAAAACCTTTTGAATGCTAACTTGTTTATTAGAGCTGTGTGATGAAATGTATTTGAAGAGCAATTACTTAGGGAGAGAAATGCATTCTTGGAATGGCACTGGCTGATAATTTCTGAATGTATTTGCCATACAATCCCTGTGTCTGTGCAGATATTTACTTCCCATGAAATGCGAAGTACCCTGTGAGGAAAGCACCGAGAGCATGGAGGTGAAGTGCCATATAAAGTAAGTTGATAATTAATTTGCATAGAATGTTGGGGTTGTCCTTTGTGTGAATGGCAAGGCAATTACTGGATGAATTCCCAGGCTTTCTCACATACTAGCCTTATAGTGCACAGAGAAATAGTCACAATGATGAATGACAAGTTTAATAACTATGGTAATAAGCATCAATATAAAAGAAAGACAAAGAGGTTAGGGGAATGCCTCTGTCAATAAACTGCCTTCCTGGGAGCATTGGGCCTGAAGTTTAATTCTTAGAACTCACTGAAAAATGTCAGGAATTTATTCCTGTAATCTCAGTAGTGAGGAAATGGAGCTAGGTAGATCCTTAAGTCTCACTGCTCAAACAGAGTAGCCTAATTGATGAACGACAAGCCAGTGAAGGAGAACATCTCATAAAACCATGGTATATAGCCCTGATTGCTTCACATGCACTCATATGCACAGTAGTTCTCCTCTCTCTCTCTCTCTCTCTCCCTCTCTCTTTCTCATTCTCTCTCTCTCCCCATACCACACAGACAAAAATATAATATATAGATCTAAAATGTTTTTCAACATAGGACAAAAAACTCACTGAAAGTCTTTTCCATTTATCCAGCCAAAATGGTTCTCAAATCATTCTTTACATGTGGTACTTGGTGAGCTTCATCCTCAGACATAATGTGTAGACATTGATTTTGCAATATCCTCTAAACTTACAAAGATGCATCCTCTGGCCCAAGATCATCACATCAGTAAACGTGTATCAGAAATACACTTCATATGGGTAGATTGTGGAATGAATTAGTGGATAATCTTGAGGAGTGATAATAAAAGATCTGATTGAAACCAAACATTTTGGTGGAAGAAGAGTATAATTTTGAAATGATATAAGAAAGAAGGAAGGGGCAGCCTATGCACAAATAAAATAGTTTCAGATTATTAGTAAAAAGACCACGAAGCAAAACATTTATATTCCTTAATATTGTGGTGATGAAAGCAAGAAAATATAAGTGCTGATCACAAGACACTCCCAAAGGACAGTATGCGGAGGAAAGCAGAATGGGTGAGAGAAAGTCTCTCCTTGTGATCATTTCTGAAAGTGTATTGGTTTAAAAACAATAATGATTTTGAAACTGCCTGGACAATGAGATACAGAGATGGCTCAGTAGTGAAGAGCACTTGCTACTCTTCTAGAAGATTCCAGTTTGGTTCCCAGTACCTATATCAAAGAGCATTCAACCACCTATACCTTCCAGTTTCTGGCCACTCTAAGCACTGGAGAACAATGTCATAAGACACACACACACACACACACACACACACACACACACACACACACACTTTAAAAAATCCTTGACAGTGCCCTACATGATATATATGTAGAAAATGATTGACTGAATAGTACTCCATTTATCCAAGAATTATGGACAATAATTAACAAATGGGACTTCATAAAACCAATTAGCTTCTGCACAGCTACAGAAAGAATCCCCAAGTGAAGAGGAAGTCTAAAGATGGAAGGTGATCTCTGCTAGCTTTGCAACTGACAGAGAATGAATATCCAGAATATATAAGGAATTAAAAAGAAAGAAAGGAAGAAAGGAAGGAAGGAAGGAAGAAATGACTAATTAAAAAAAAGTGCTTTGGAGCTGAACAGAGAATTATTAAAAGAAGAAAAATGGCTAAGAAATATCTCAAAAAATGTTCAGCATGCCTAGCAATTTGAGAAATGCAAATCAAAACAGCATTCATATTTCATTTTGGAATCTGTGGGTGGAGACCCCTCCTGGGGCCACCAGGTGTCCATAGCCAAGGAGCACCAGGCGAAAGCTATCCTCCTAGGAGTGTGGAAAAGCCCTGAGCGGGGCTAGGACAAACACCACCACTCACCAAGATGTGCCCAGAACCAGGGGGATACCAGCCTGAGGAAAACTCAGGGACAGGAAACCTCTGAAACTTCCGGTTTCCATCTGTGGGTGGAGACCTGGGCCGTGGCCACCAGGGGTCCATAGCCAAGGAGCACAAGGAGAAAACTACCCTCCCAGGAGCATGGAAAACCTATGAGTGGGGTTAGGGTGAGTACTACTGCCCACCGGGACCTGCCCAAAACCCTCGGGTCAGAGGGACTGAGGTAAATCCAGGGACAGGAACTTTTTGGTTTCCATCTGTGCCTAGGGACCTCAGCCTGGGCCACAGGGCTCCAGGGGAGATCTGGTATAACAGGAGTACTGACAAACCTTTGAGCACAAGCAATGCTACTGCTTCTGTTCAAGCTCACTGGATCAAGAGGGACCCTTGCAGAGCCATCAGGACATTAGGAGCCAAGGGACAGCTGGGGACAGGATCCTTCTTGTTTCTGTCTGCACCACAGAGTTGACCCTGTGCCACAGCTCTCCAAACCCAAACACATCTCAGAGAGAGCTGGTCTTCAAGGAGTATTGACACAGAGGCCTGCAGAAGGCGCAAGCCACAGACAGACAGAGTAAGACCAGCTAACATCAGAATCAACAAGATGGAAAAAGGCAAGGGTAAGAACATAAGGAACAGAAACCAAGGCTACTTGGCATCAACAGAACCTAGCTCTCTCACCACAGCAAGCACTGGATACCCCAACACACCAGAAAAGCAGGACTCAGATTTAAAATCATTTCTCATGTCGATGATAGAAGACTTTAAGAAAGAAATTAACACCCTTAAAGAAGTACAAGAGAACAGAGATAAACAACTAGACGCCCTTAAAGAGGAAACACAAAAATCCATTAAAGAATTACAGGAAAGCTCAATCAAACAGGCAGAATTACAGGAAAACACAATCAAACAGACAAAAGAAATGCACAAAACTATCCAAGAGCTAAAAATAGAAATAGAAACAATAAAGTAATCACAAAAGGAGACAACCCTAGAGTTGGAAAACCTAGGAAAAAGAGCAGGAGTCATTGATGTAAGCATCACCAACAGAATACAAGAGATAGAAGAGAGAATCTCAGGAGCAGAAGATACCATAGATAACATCAACACAACAGTAAAAGAAAATGCAAAATGCAAAAAGCTTCTAACCCAAAACATCCATGAAATCCAGGACACAATGAGAAGACAGAACCTAAGGATATTAGGTATAGAAGAGAGTGAAGATTCCCAACTTAAAGGACCAGTAAATATCTTCAACAAAATTATACAGGAAAACTTCCCTAACCTAAAGAAAGAAATGAACATAAATATACACGTGGCTTACAGAACTCCAAACAGATTGGACCAGAAAAGAAATTCATCCCATCACATTATATTAGAACAACGAATACACAAAACAAGGAAAAAATATTAAGAACAGTAAGGGAAAAAGGTCAAGTAACATATAAAGGCAGACCTATCAGAATTACACCTGACTTCACACCAGAGACTATAAAAGCCAGAAGATCCTGGGCAGAACTCATTCAGATCCTAAAACAACACAACTGCCCACCCAGGCTGCTATACCTAGCAAAACTCTCAATTACCATAGATGCTGAAACCAAAATATTCTATGACAAAACCAAATTTACACAATATGTTTCCAAAAACCTAGCCCTACAAAGGATAATGGATGGTAAATGTCACTTCAAAGAGGGAAACTATACCCTAGAAAAAGCAAGAAAGTAATCTTTCAACAAACTCAAAAGAAGATATCCACATAAAGGTAAAATTAACATCGAAAACAACAGGAACCAAGAATCACTATTCCTTAATATCTCTTAACATCAATGGACTCAATTCCCCAATAAAAACACATAGACTGTCAGACTGGATCCATAAAGAGGATCCAGCATTTTGTTGCATTCAAGAAACACATATTTGTGATAAAGACAAACACTACCTCAGAATAAAGGGCTGGAAAACAAATTTCCAGGCAAATGTTCCCAAGAAACAGGCTGGAGTAGTCTTTCTAATATCAGATAAAATCAACTTTCACCCAAAAGTCATCAAAAAAGATAAAGAAGGACACTTCATACTCATCAAAGGAAAAATTTACCAAGAAAAACTCTCAGTCCTGAACATCTATGCTCCAAATGCAAGAGCACCCACATTCATAAAAGAAACTTTAATAAAGCTCAAAGTACACATTGCACCTCACACAATAATAGTAGATGACTTCAACACCCCATTATCATCAATGGACAGATCTTGGAAACAGAAATTAAACAGAGACACAGTGAAACTAGCAGATGTTATGAACCAAATTGATTTAACAGATATCTATAGAACATTTCGTCCTAAATCAAAAGGATATACCTTCTTCTCAGCACCTCATGGTACCAAATTGACCATATAATTGGTCACAAAACAAACCTCCACAGATACAAGTAGACTGAAATAATACTATGCCTCCTATCAGATCACTAGGAATTAAGGCTGGTCTTCAATGGCCACAGTAACAACAGAAAAAACACATACACATGGAAGCTGAACAATGCTCTACTCTATGATAACTTGGTCGAGGAAGAAATAAAGAAATTAAAGACTTCTGAGAATTTAATGAAAAATGAAAAAACAACATACCCAAACTTATGGGACACAATGAAAGCAGTGTTAAGAGGAAGACTCATAGCTTTGAGGGCCTCCAAAAAGAAACTGGAAAGAGCATACACAAGTACCTTAACAGCACAACTGAATGCTCTAGAACAAAAGGAAGCTAATGCACCTAAGAGGAGTAGGAGGCAGGAAATAATCAAACTCAGGGATGAAACCAATCAGGTAGAAACAAAAAGAACTATACAAAAGATCAACAAAACCAAGAGGTGGTTCTTTGAGAAAATCAACAAGAGAGATAAACCCTTAGCCAGACTAACCAGAGGGCACAGAGACAGGATCCAAATTAACAAAATTAGGAATGAAAAGGGAGACATAATAACAGATTCCAAGGAAATTCAAAAAATCTTCAGATTCTACTACAAAAGCCTATACTCAACAAAACTGCAAAATCTGGAGGAAATGGACAATTTTCTAGTCAGATACCAAATACCAAAGTTAAGTCAGGATCAGATACACCATCTAAACAGGCCCATAATGCCTAAAGAAATAGAAGCAGTCATTAATAGTCTCCCAATCAAAAAAAGTTCAGGACCAGATGGGTTCACTGCAGAATTCTATCAGACCTTCAAATGAGAACTAATACCAATACTCTTCAATCTATTCCACAAATTTGAAACGGAAGGAACACTACCAAATTCCTTCTATGAGGCCACAGTTACACAAACAAAGAAAACTTCAGACCAATTTGCCTTATCAATGAAAAAATACTCAATAAAATTCTTGCAACCCGAATCCAAGAACACATCCAAATGAACATTCATCATGATCAAGTAGGCCTCATCACAGGGATGCAGGGATGGTTCAATACCCGGAAATCCATCAAAGTAATCTACTACATAAACAAACTCAAAGAAAAAGGCCACATGGTCATTTCATTAGATGCTGAAAAAGCATTTGACAGATTTCAACATCCCTTCATGATAAAAGTCCTGGAAAGATCAGGAATTCAAGGCCCATACATAAACATAGTAAAAGTAATACACAGCAAACCAGTAGCCAACATCAAACTAAATGGAGAGATAATCGAAGAAATCCCAGTAAAATCAGGGACTAAACAAGGTTACCCTCTTTCTCCCTATCTATTCAATATAGTAACTGAAGTTCTAGCTACAGGAATTAGACAATAAAAGGTGGTCAAAGGGATGCAAATTGGGAAGGAAGATATCAAAACATTACTCTTTGCAGATGATATGATCGTGTAATTAATGACTCAAAAACCTCCACCAGAGAACTGCTACAGATGATAAACAATTTCAGCACAGTGGCTGGATATAAAATTAACTTAAATAAATCAGAAGCCTTCCTATACTCAAAGGATAAACAGACTGAGAAAGAAATTAGGGAAACAACACCCTTCACAATTGTCACAAACAATATAAAGCATCTTGGTGTAACTCTAACCAAACAAGTGAAATATCTGTATGACAAGAACTTCAAGTCTCTGAAGAAAGAAATTGAAGAAGATCTCAGAAGGTGGAAAGATCTACCATGCTTATGGATTAGAAGGATTAATATAGTAAAAATGGCCATCCTGCCAAAAGCAATCTACAAATTCAATGCAATCCCCATCAAAATGCCAACTCAATTCCTCATAGACTTAGAAAGAGTAATTCTCAAATTCATTTGGAACAACAAAAAACCCAGAATAGCAAAAGCTATTCTCAACAACAAAAGAATGTCTGGGGGAATCAGCATCCCGGACCTCAAGCTGTACTACATAGCAGTAGTGATAAAAACTGCACGGTATTGGTACAGTGACAGTCAGATAGATCAGTGGAAAAGAACTGAAGACCCAGAAATGAACCCACACACCTACAGTCACTTGATCTTTGACAAAGGAGCAAAAACGACGCAGTGGAAAAATGACAGCATTTTCAACAAATGGTGCTGGTTCAACTGGAGGTCTACATGTCGAAAAATGCAAATTGATCCATTCCTATCTCCCTGTAAAAAGCTCAAGTTTAAGTGGATCAAGGACCTCCACATAAAACCAGATACAGTGAAGCTAATAGAAGAGAAAGTGGGGAAAAGCCTCAAACACAGGGGTACAGGGGAAAAATTCCTGAATAGAAAACCAATGGCTTATGCTCTAAGATCAAGAATCGACAAATGGGACCTCATGAATTTGCAAAGCTTCTGTAAGGCAAAGGACATTGTCAAGAGGACAAAACGGCAACCAACAGATTGGGAAAAGATATTTACCAATCCTTAGTCCTATAGAGGGCTAATATCCAACATATACAAAGAACTCAAGAAGTTAGACTCCAGAAAACCAAATAACCCTATCAAAAAATGGGGAACAGAGCTAATCAGAGAATTTTCAACTGAGGAAATTCACAGGGCTGAGAAGCACCTAAAGAAATGCTCAACATCCTTAGTCATCAGGGAAATGCAAATCAAAACAAGTCTGAGATTCCACCTCGCACCAGTCAGAATGGCTAAGATCAAAAACTCAGGTGACAGCAGATGCTGGCGAGGATGTGGAGAAAAGGAACACTCCTCCACTGTTGGTGGGATTACAAGCTGGTACAACCACTCTGGGAATCAGTTTGGCTGACCCTCAGAAAAAAGGGACATAATACTCCCTGAGGACCCAGCTATACCACTCCTCGGCATATACCCAGAAGACACTCCAACATGTAATAAAGACACATGCTCCACTATGTTTATAGCAGCCAGATTTATAATAGCCAGAAGCTGGAAACAACCCAGATGTCCCTCATCAGAAGAATGGATAGAGAAAATGTGGTACATTTACACAATGGAGTACTACTCAGCTATTAAAAACAATGACTTAATGAAATTTTCAGGCAAATGGATGGAACTTGAAAATATCATCCTAAGTGAGGTAACTCAGTCACAATAGAGTGAACATGGTATGTACTCACTGATAAGTGGATATTAGCCCAAAAGTTAGAAATATCCAAGTTTCACTTTACAGTAACTGCTGGACTGAGAGTGAGGTCCCAGATGGAGTAGTTCGAGAAGGGACTAAAGGAGCTGAGGGAGTCTGCAGCCCCATGGAGGTCAACTGCCTGACTCCCCCGGTCCTCCTGGAGGATGGACCACAAACCAAAGAATACACATCTATTGACCCATGGTTCGGACCACATATGTGACAGAGGAGGGCCTTGTTGGCCATCAGGGGGAGGAAAGGCCCCAGTAAAGGGGAATGTCAAGGTGGGTATATGGGAGTGGGTGGGCAGGTGGTTGAGAGGTGGAATTCCCTCATAAAGGTGGGGAATGGGGAGGGGATAGGTGGTTTCCAAAGAGGAGACCTAGAAAGGGGAAACATTGGAAATGTAAATAAAGTATCAAAAATAATAATAATAAAAAAAGGAAGTTAGACTCCAGAGAACCAAATAGCCCTATCAAAAAATTGGGAACAGAGCTACACAGAATTCTCAACTGAGGAAACTCGAAGAGCTGGAAAGCACCTAAAGAAATGTTCAATGTCCTTAGTCATTAGGGAAATGCAAATCAAAACAATCCTGAGATTCCATCTCACACCAGTCAGAATGGCTAAGGTCAAAAACTCAGATGACAGCAGATACTGGCAAGGATGTGGCGAAAGAGGAACACTCCTTCATTGCTGGTGGGATTGCAAGCTGGTACAACCACTCTGGAAATCAGTTTGGCAGATCCTCAGAAAATTGGACATATTACTACCTTAGGATCCATCTATACCACTCCTGTGCATATACCCAGAAGATGCTTCAACATGTAATAAAGACACATGCTCCACTATGTTCATAGTAGCCATATTTATAATAGCCAGTACCTGGAAACAACCCAGATGTCCCTCAACAGAGGAATGAATACAGAAAAATGTGGTACATTGACATAATGGAATACTACTCAGCTATTAAAAACAAAGACATCATGAAATTCACAGACAAATGGGTGGAACTTGAAAATATCATCCTGAGTGAGGTAACTCTGTCATAAAATACAAACATGGTATGTACTCACTGATAAGTGGATATTAGCCAAAAAGTTCGGAATACCCAAGATTCAATTCACCGACCATATGAGGCCGAAGAAGAAGGAAGAACAAAATGTAGATGCTTTGGTGTTTTTTGAAGGGTGAACAAAATACTCACAGGAGGAAATATTAAGACAAAGTGTGGAGCAGAGACCGAGGGACAGGCCATCCTGAGATTGTGCCACCTGGAGATACATCCCATCTACAACCATCAAACCTGGAGGTTCTTGTCAATGCTGGGAAGTGTTTGCTGATAAAGGCATGATAATCTGTCTCCTGAAAGGCTCTGCCAGAGCCTGACAAATACAGAGGCGGATACTTGTAACCAACCATTGGACTGAGCATGGGGTCCCAGTTGGAGGAGTTGGAGAAGGGACTGAAGGATCTGAAGGGATTTGCAGCCCCAAGAAGGGAGCAACTGTGTCAACTGGCCAGACCTCTTGGAGCTCCTGGAGACAGATCGACCAACCAAAGAACACACATGTAGGGATCCATGGTGCTGGCTGCATATATGGCAAAGGAGGGCAATCTTGGACATCAGTGTGAGGAGAGGCCCTTGGACCTGAGGGTGTTTGATGGTCCACTGTAGGGGAATGCCAAGGAGGGAAGATGGGTGTGGGTATGTGGGTGTGGGAGCACCCTCATAGCGGCAGTGGGAGGGAAGATGGGATACGTGGTTTCCAAAGGGGAAAACATTTGGAATGTAAATAAATTAATAAAGAAATTTAATGAAAAAAAAAAAAGATTTCATTTTGCTCCTGTCAGAATGGCAAAGGTCAATAAAACAATGGACAACATAAGCTGGAGAGGACGGAGGGACGGGATATTGTTATTCACTGTTGGTGCAATTGCAACCTGGAGCAGCAATTTTATAAACCAGTGTGAATTCTCCAAAAGCAATAAATAAATCCACCATATGACTCAGCTATACCAGTCGAGGCATATGCCCAGATGACTTTACAGCCTACTTCATAGAAACTGGCTCAGCTGTGCTCATTTATATTTTATTCACAATATCTAGAAAATAGAAATAACTTAAATCCCTTTCAACCAAGGAATGGATAAGGAAAATGTGGTGTATATACATTATAGAATACTACTCAGCTGCAAAGACAAATGAAACCATGAAATTTTTTTAGAAAGCTAGATGTAGTGCTCCACTCATTCAATCCCAGCCCTTTGGAGACAGAAGCAGACAGATCTCTGAGTCTGAGACCAGCCTGGTCTGCTTGCTGATTTGCAGAGCAGCCAGCACTATTCAGAGAAACACTGTCTCAGAAAAAAAAAAAAAAAAAAGAAATTTGTAGATAAATATATGGAACTAGAAGAGAGCATATTGAGTGAGGTATTTCAGATTAATAAAGACTAACATCACATATTGTCTCACAACTGATGCTCTTAGCTCTGAATCTTCAGATGTGAGCATATATCCTGCAGAATATAGTAATCTAGGAACTATGGAATCTAGAAAAGTAGAAACAAATCATCCCATTTGGGGGGGGTGGTCATCAGAGAAGCAATAAAGAGGGGGATAGCTAGATACAAGTGATCTAAATGAGGGATATGAAAAAAACTAGCAGAGGCTTTAATTAGAGAGGAAAAAGAAAACAAATACAGAAGGAGGGTGAAATAACAGGATGAACATGAAAACATCAAAGGAAATCATAGTATTAGCTATCAGCTTCAAAATAACTATAAAATATGTAAGTTGTTATATAAATATATACATATAACTGAATAAAAATGTACCATTTGAGCTAACAATGATTCTTCCAAGAGCCAAAGACCATCTGACAAAAAAGTTATACTAGGCATGAGAAGCCCTCTTCTGAGCTGTTAGTAAAGGATGCTCAAGAATTCCCAGAACATTATAGGCTGTTGTTATTGTCTTTTGTTGCCCCAGAAGTAGAAGTTAATTCCCTATTGCTGAATATATCATTAATTTTAGACATAGATCCCAGAGACTCTTGAGCTAGAATTGACCTGAAAGCTTCCTTTGTGAGGACCGTATTTCATAGTATGAGAAATTGCAGTACAAGCTTGCAAAAGAGGGAATCAAACAGCAGTTTTAACCATTTATGATGCCTATGACCCAAGACAACAATCAACATGGCACAATAAACCCAAGGATGAAATATTGGTATTCATACCTACATAATATCCAACTGTTCTTTGCTTGAACTTAAGAAGGGGAAATGTAATACTTACCAGGAGAGAAACCATGCCTACTATTGGAAAACAAGCCAAAAACATAACTTGCTTTCCAGCTAGTGATGTCCTTTAGCTTTGAGGAAAATCTACAATTGCCACTTTTCTAAACCAGTGTCCTTTTTAACTGCGTTGTAAATATTTGTTTGTCATGCTTGTGGATATGTATATTTCTCACACCTAGTAAAGGAAACCTCTCTTTGTAATATACCATTACAGAAAGCCATAACCATTCAAAATTCGGAGGTGTACACCCCCTGTCACAATGATACATCTACAATTCAATTTCCATTCCTATGGGTCAGAGAACATAGGCAAAGAGTGGACAGAAAAAGTGTAAGAGAGGAAAAGTGAACTTTGCTACGAGATTGTGTCTTCTTGTAATTGCAGAAGAAACATCCTATAGCTCAAGAACAGGACTGTCTAATCATGCGCCAAACATGAACAAAAACAGTAGACAAGCGAACATGAATGGGGGAAAGCTAATGAGACTATAACTCTACACGAAAGACAACAAACAATTAAAGGATGCAGAGAGTGGGAGAAATAGTCTTTCTCAGGACAGAGCACATCATTTGACTAGCAATTCCGAATAGTGAGCCCTGAAAATGCATGTACAATTAAACAGACTGATCATGTTGTATTTACATATCTAGGAATACATATGCTCATATATGTATGTGTGTGTGTATGTGTGTTTGAGTATGTGTGTGTGTGTATGTGTGTGTGTGTGTGTGTGTGTGTGTGTTTGTGCTTATATGTGGGTGGGTATGTGCAACAAATCAGTGAATTTATAAAATCAGTGATTTTATAAGAGAGCATGGAAGAATATATAGAATGATTTGGAACGATGAAAAAGAAGGGGACATGATATAATTACATTGTAAACTCAAACATCTTTTTAAAAATGCCTTGACAGATGATAATTTTGAGAAGAAAAAATCAAACTCATTACGAAAAATGTCAAGAATAAATTAATCCAGTGATTTGCAAGGGCTTGGTGTGCCTCTGCCTGCATGAGCCTAGGTGGTATGGTCAGGTTTCCAGAGCACTGGAAATACTGGAAAATGTCATTCTTGAGAAAAGGAAAAAAGATAACCATTTTCATTTATGACACTAACTCATAACAGCCAGGAACTTTTATGGTAGGCTCTTTAAATATATATCTTTGTTTATTTGTATAGATTTAAACAATGGAACTTCTGTGCCCAATAGACATAACTTGGGTCTTGAAGAAGAGACTCTATATCTAACTGCAAGGGTCATCTAATCTTTTGCTTCTTAACCATGGCTACACACTGAGTCATTTACAAAAGCATTTTTTAAAAGATATGCATCTCTAAGTCAGGAAGGAGTGAGCCTCACTCACAAAATGGTCTAAGTAAAATGAGGTATTAACTCTAATAAGATTTTTTAAAAAATTCAACAGCAGATCAAAGCTACTAACTACACCACAATTCTTTACTTTTGTTTTTTGATATTTATTTTGTACCAGTAACTCTTCCAATAAAAGCACTACCAAATTTGCAATATGAATAAAATTTTGTCAAAATAAACTTGAGGGGCTATCAAAGGATGTGCATCAAAGGCTACACATGGTGATGGTATCCTGTGTGGGGAGTCCCATTTCCACTCCTCCCTCCAACTCCTCCTGCCTCACCAGCAAATCTGCCTTGACACTTCATATCCTGCCTATATGTACACATAGCATAATGAGAATGTCACAGCATGTTTCCTTTTCTCCAGCTTTTAAATGTTCCTGACTTCTCTTTCATGATGCCCCCTGGGCTTTAAGGAGATGAAAGTTGGTAAAGCTGTACCATCTCTATCTGAACACTCATCTTGGCTTATTTCTATATTATTTATGGTAAATTTATGGTATTTTTTACTCACTGTGGCTTAATTTTATATTATGTATGGTGGTGTTTAATTTTTATCTTCTTAATAAAACCTAGGAAAACACTCACTTGTAGGTGTAAGCAAGTAGATTCTACAGTGAAGTGAAACTTCCTGAGTATTAAGATGGTAACTCACTGTAGGTGATAGGGGAGTCCCAAAGAAGATTTGTGCTTAAGATATCATAGAACTGTTTCAGTAGGGCCAGGGCAGATGTCTCAATAGCTCATGTGTTTATAACAAGGAAGACTGATGTTTAGGTCCAATAACCCACATAAAGCCAGAAAAGGTTACAAGTGACTTTATTTCCTGTGCTTCTTTGATAAGATGGGAGGAAGAAATAGGCAATACCCTGAAGTTTCATACACCAACTGGCCTTACATATGCAAAAATTGTCGAGAATTATCTCAAACAAGATGGAAAATGAAAGACAATACCTTTTGACATCTTCTGATCTACACACTCACAGACCCACAGACACACAAACACACACACACATAGACACACACACTCACAGACCCACAGACCCACACACTCGCACATCCACACAGTTTCACCTGGGCATGCACACACTCACACAGATAAAAAAAAAAATCTTCAAACAATCTTTAAGCTTTTTCTACTTCTGGTTTTTTTTTGTTGTTGTTGTTTTGGTATTTTGTTTGGGTTTTTCGAGACAGGGTTTCTCTGTGTAGCCCTGACTGTACTGGAACTCACTCTGTAGACCAGGCTGGCCTTGAACTCAGAAATCCACCTGCCTCTGCCTCCCAAGTGCTGGGATTAAAGGTGTGCGCCACCACTGCCCGGCTTCTACTTCTGGATTTACAAATGTGTAAAGTTCTAAACCCCCTCGTTTAAACCAACTTGGTATGGTTTTATTATTACAGTTAAAACTAAGAAAAACACACCTTCTCTGATAATTAATAGTATGATATTCAGTAATAGGATGGGAAATCAACTATGTCCAAAAGAATAGAATGCTAAAAGAAAGAATAAAGGACATTAGAATCAACAGGGCATTGAGCGAGATGTATGCTCCCATCTGAAATGACTCATTCTTCATCACCTCAGTGCATTTGAAAAATCTGACATTAAAAGACAAAGGCACAGAAATCATATCCTTGAGGGAATGGATTATCTTGCAGGGAAAAGCTAAGTTGTGGCAGTGCAGACAGATTAAACAGCACAGATATAGATGAAAGACTGCACTTTGAGAGCAAAGTGCCCATACCCATATATTGTCTTAGAGACTCACCTGAGAAAGGAACATAGCATCCTTTTTTAAAAAAATTTACTTTACAGACAACTTCAAAACCTTAGAAGATGCAACAAAAAGTAAAGAAAGCTCTTGTTTATCAACAATATGGAGGTGTAAATTGTTAACCTGGAAATGAAAGAGCTTCTTAACTCACTCATTACAGAGATTCTAGCAAACTGAATCAAAAGTTTCAATTCCCACCATAGAGAAATAAGAAATCCATATGTCAAAAAAATTCAGAGACTATCTAAATGGGAATTGTAATGTAAAAAGTGACCAGTAGTGACTGTGATTTGAACCAATAAGAATATAATTACATATGTCATGAACTTCTAAATATAGATTCTAACAAAAACAGTTGCATTAATGGGGCAAAGGTACAAATTGTAATCCAGAGATATGTAGTTTAGAATAACTGATACTTTCAAGAGAGCATAAAGGGGGAAAAAGCAAAATAAAACAACACGTTCCCTTCTATTATACACATTTTCAGTTATGTTGGTCATGTATGTCTAAGGATCTGTGGTAAGATGAATAACCTTGGCAACATGACTTCATAGAATGTTGCTTGTTATAGTTTATAATATTCAAAGATATCTTTTTGGTTTTTTTTTTTTTTTTTTTTTTTTTTTTTTTTTTTTTTTTTTTTT
>CM052711.1:78690000-78719401 GCA_028551405.1 Uromys caudimaculatus | reverse complement strand
GAAAAAAAATTCAGTTCTGCTGGGCAGTGGTGTCGCGCACCTTTAATCCCAGCACTCGGGAGGCAGAGGCAGGTGGATTTCTGAGTTCGAGGCCAGCCTGGTCTACAGAGTGAGTTCCAGAACAGCCAGGGCTACACAGAAAAACCCTGTCTCGAAAAACCAAAAAAAAAAAAAAAAAAAAAAAATTCAATTCTAATGAACAGGTTCAAGTACTAAGTGTTTTTTAATATGTTACATGTGTTTATACCCAGCAGAGATGGTATATAGTATAGGGTAGATTTTCTAGGTGTGTATGTGTGTGTGTGTGGATGTGGGTGTGTGTGTGTTCTTAAACATTCCTTTGTTTGAGGCAGGATTTTTTGTTGTTTGATACTGTGTATTTTAGGGTAACTAGTTCATGAGTATCTGGAGATTTTCCCGACTATCTCCCATCTTGGCTATAGAATTCTAGAGTTCCAAGCATGGTCTGTTTGCAACTGGCTTTACATGTGTGCTGGAAATGTAAACTTAAGTTGTCATGTTTGTGAGGAAACATGGACATCAACTCAGTCTATGTATTTTATATTTTATAGTGATCACATATTAAACAAATTTGATCATATTTTTAGCTAAAAAGATGAATTCTTAAATTGAAAATATGAAATGAACTACAAATTAGATATTTTAGTATATAATTAAATTGAAGATTAAGAATAATTATACCTAGACTAATATTTTATACTAGCACATTGTGATATAAAGAGGAAGAATGTTTTCATAGCAATAACAAAATCAAGCTTCTAATTTTTTATCAAATGCAATGTTCTATAGATTCAAAAATTTGAATTAACATGATAAGTAAGGACTGAATTCCAAATCACAGGGAGCTCATATGAAAAGTTGTGGTCACTTGACATAAGCTCTCAGTTCCTGACCCTCTTTTCTATATGCATTTTCACTGTGTCTGTTCTATATGACAGAGGAGGTTAATACTGTTCTGATCAGAGATTGAGAGCTAATGTAATTAAAGACTCTATCAAGTATATGCAAGTGAATAACATAAGTGTCTTAGGAAGAAAATCATGTGACTTAGACATTTGGCATGTGCATGCCAAAACAGTGAAATACAAGCCAGAAAGACGCAGATAGAACCAGTCAGGATTGCTCAACCTAAAAGAGCTCACTGAGCATCATGTACAGGTCTCCCAAAGTTCTATACAAATAGACAGAAAGAGTAGGTTTATTGTTGCATGTGGCTTTTTGTTACCTCAGCTTAGTTCCTGGAATGGGCCATGGTACCAGCCCCTTCCTTGTTTCCCTTGAATCCACAAATAAAAGACACATACACAGTTGTTCATTTTCAACTTGCCTTCCTGGCAAAATTGCTGAGCACTACTATATCCTGCCTGGAAAATATGTCCTTTATAATATTCTTCTCTCCTCTCCCCCTACTTGCCCTAAACTTCAGTTGCTAATTACATCCCTTACTGACTGCTTGTAGGAGTGGCCATGACTACCACTCAGCTCAAGACCTCATATGTCTGGTCAACTTTACTCCATCAGAGGACTGAAGAACTCTTCCTCTTCTTCCTTGCATCTCTCTCTTCATAACTCTTGCCTGTGCCCTCTGTCCAAAAATTTGCCTGTGGTTTTTTTTTACTGACAGGTCAAGAACCAATTGGGAAACTGTACCTTAGCATCAGAATGTCCATACAGTTTATACCAGAACTGGCAAAGGTAGTATGGTACAAACTCTTGGAGAATCATGGGAAACACTGAAAAGCAAGGAAAGATTAAAGAGAAGACAAATGTGTTTCAGGTTGATCCAAGAGTCATCTGCAAAAAGATGCTAAAACCAGAAAACAAAAATGACAGAAAATAATTCTGTCTTATATTATAACTACCAAATCACAGGTTAGCTTTCAGTGAATCCACTCTGGTGTGAATAGTGAATGACAAACAGTGGAAGGAAAAGCAGCTCCCCCTACAATAGAACTCTCATGAATGGAAACATGGTGAGAAACATGGTGGATAGGCAAAGGAGAAAAATCACAGTGATAGTCCCATAGTCTTACATTACTTACACAAGACTCACTTGTCAATGCACTACTTATTGGACATAAATCTGAGGAAAGATGAGATATTGGCTAATATAAAATCATCTCTTTATGGGAGTTTATTAATTATGAAAGAGAAACCCATAGGCTGGATAAGCTAAGTGATAAAAATTAAGCAGCTCACTTTTGTATTCCCAGCTCGAGGGCGGCGAGCAAGAAGGCTTTGAGGAACTTTCTGAATAGTCATGTTTGTAGAATTAGTGAGGTCCAAGCCAAGCTTAAAATTTGTGTTTCAAAATTCTGGTAGAAGTTTAGAGAGAGAACACAGCAGCTAAAGTAATTTGGTGCCACCATAACCTGAGGTAAAAGAAAATAACCAACTCCTAAAAGTTGTCCTCTGACCTATGCTCATGGACTCTGATATGCGTGCACACAGATGCACACAGACAGATACACAAATGGATAAACATGCACACACACCTACCATATAATAAAAAAATAATAAAACATAATAAAAATAATTTTAAAAATTCAAAGTAGATCTAACCTAAGAAATATATCCTAGATTAACCTGTGGTAACTAAATGTACACAAATTGGGGGGAGAGTTGGCAAAAGGGGAGAAAGAGGGTAATGGGGTAGCAAGAGAGAAAGGGGGAGAAGGAGCAACTAACTCACAAATAGTAAAGCTTACTAGCATCCTGATACCCCAACAGAAATCATTCTGACAGCACAGCATTATTTCTCTGGAATTCTTGACAAACATACAATGATTTAATCTAATTATTATTAAAAAGTAAGGCCCAAATAGAGGGGCATTAAGATCACCCTAATCAGCAGGTACTCTTTCAATCTGAATTTCAAAAGGAAGAAGAAACTGAGTAACTGCCAAAGACTAGAGGAACCATGGCCTGTGATATGACAAAAGAAACAGGGATCATGGTTGAGAAGGCAGTGGTGATATGAGTTACTTGAAGTGGTATAATTGATACTATAAAGGGTTTAATATTAAAATTGCTTAGGGAATACTCAGTTACACAAAGAAGAACTTAGCTAAAGGAGCACTGCATCTAGTATGACTGGCAGATAAGTAATGAAATAACCAGGCTTGTTAGAAACTACAAGGGAAAGAACTTTGTATCATAATTGAAATTTATAGTTGTTCAGAAAATTTTCTGCTAATATTTGTTCACAAAGATTGGTCTCCAATTAGGCTCCACCCCCACAACAAAAGGAGGCAACCCTCATTTACAACTGGCCATTAGGCTCATACTTAAATCAAGTAACATGGCTCTAACAGGCAGCTCAAGTTAGCAGCTCTGGGTCACAAACCACCATCAAGTCCTGGTCTGCCATTAAGTACCCTGTGCTATCAGAAAAAGCATAGTTTTGCCAGGTAGGCAAGATGAACCTACATAGCAATTATTGGAAAGGAACAACATTTGCGAACTTCAGAAATATTTTGTGCATCTTCCATTTTTTTTTTCTTTTTTCTTTTTTTTGCTGCAATCACATGAGGTTTATTTGGGGGGACCAGTGCATTGGGGTCAAGCTCATAACCTTCACAGAGGCAGAGGAGTTCGACCCCGAGCAGCTGAAGTCAGGGGTATGTAAAGGAAAAAAACACAAAGCAAGGGGTGGGGAACGGAAATAATTTGCGTTATGGGGAAGTACAGAATGTTCTAAGTTAGTCACAAGGCAGTTGCACAAACATTTTTATGTTTAGCTAGTTCCTGAAACATTGTGCCTCTGGCCCTGGGGCCAGGCCAAGGTCACCCGTTTCTTAGGGAAAAGAATGCAGTCGGGTGGGGTTTGGTCAAGCAGGCAATTTCAGTCCTATTTCTGTTACTGCAGCCCTGGTCACTGGACCACTGCAGTTAGAAAAAGGATTGAGCGAACTTCAGGTTGCCATGAATGAGAACCTTCAAGCTTTAGAAAAGGCTGCCAGTAACTTAGAAGAATCCTTGACCTCCCTGTCAGAAGTAGTTCTACAAAACAGGAGAGGGTTAGATTTGCTATTCCTAAAAGAAGGAGGATTATGTGCAGCCTTAAAAGAAGAATGTTGTTTTTATGTTGATCACTCAGGAGCCACTAGGGACTCCATGAGCAAGCTTAGAGAAAGGCTAGAAAGACGCAAGAAAGAACGGGAGGCTGGACAAGGGTGGTTCGAAGGACGGTTCAGCAAGTCGCCTTGGATGACGACTATGTTTTCTGCCTTAGCAGGGCCACTGCTGATTTTATTCCTTTTGCTCACTATTGGACCCTGTTTAGTTAATAGATTAATAGCGTTTGTCAGGGAACAAGTAAGTGCTGTACAGATTCTAATGTTAAGACAGCAATACCAGGCTCTGGGGGAACATGAAAAACAGGTCTACGACGAAACAGAAATATAGTTCTAAGATTAGAACTACGTACTAGAAGAAGTGGGGACTGAAAGACCTGACCCCCTTATGAGGAAAGTTAGACCCCTAGCACACTTGGAGCCAGAAACAGAAATAGGACTGAAATTGCATCTTCCAATTTCTAAGGTGCCAAATGTATTGTGTCCTATCTCTGATTAAATTGTTCAAAGGATAGCATGGATCAAGTACCTCAAAAAGATTAAGGATGATCACAGATGTGAAAGACATAAGCTTAAGGAGTGTGTGTGTGTGTGTGTGTGTGTGTGTGTGTGTGTGTGTGTGTTAACAAAATCCTATATTCAAGGCCAGCCTCTCTTTAGACATCAGGCAGAGCAGGACATGTACTATATTAAAGAGCTTTTCTCTTTATTAACCTTTAAGTGTACGTAGTGATTGCTCAACTGTAAGGCATATTAATTCTAGAATAACTGAGACAAAAAGGATAGTAACAGAAAACCATAGAGTGTAAATGAGGGGATGGAAGAAGGAAGAGTGGTCATCAGCACATTTCCTGCTATGTGTTCTTAGCTAAATTGTGGTCACTAGGGATGTTTGCATAGTGCTTTACAGACTCTGCCTGTGCCCTTTTAGTTTCTTTTCTTCATTTGCATGCCTGTTGTGGTACACAGGCATATTTCTACATACTTTGATACATGTATGTGATGGTATGCACAGACATATGGACAAGTACATGTAGCAGCCAAAGAGTGATTTCAGGTGACTTCCTCAATCAATTTTCCCATTTAATTTACTGAGGCAGCATGGCTGCTAAACGTAGACAGCAACAATTTGGCTAGTCTAGCTATCCATCTTGTTTCTTTGATCCCATCTCTGACTCTGGGTTCTGGTGCTACAGCAGGGCCTCACATCCACCTGAATTTTAAAGAACAGAAGTCTGCTCTCACATTTTAATAGAAAGTGCCTGTTCCATTAAGCTATCCCCCATCCCTTAAGCGCAAAATTATTACAACATTTAAAAACTAAGAAGTATACACCATTCTAGATTTCATGCTTTTGATTTTCTGTGTAGAGAAAGAAACAAACAACAGGCACTCCTGGGGTCAAGGCTGGTGCATGCTCAACACCCCAAGTGCTTTGATAGATGCTTTCTGCTTACCCACATCCCACAGAAAGAATCACAAGATCTCCTGACCTTGTCTTGCTGTTCACAATAGAGCTGGCTTAAAATGGATGACAGACTTACAGGTTTTCATAAGAAAGAGATGAGGCAAACAGGTAGAATAAGAAAGTGCAGTGATAGAATCTCATCCTCAGAATTAACTTGGAGATTTTAATTAAAAAATTTTATTAAGGAAATTCCTATGTAATTAGAGGTTTTAATATCACAGCAGCCATGTAGATCAATGTGGAAAGAAAAAAAAAGCTGCCTGCCATGAAACTGGATGAAATAAAATATATGACTGACAGCTGCAACTCACTTTACATAATTTAGTTCTATTTATTGGAAATTTAAAAAAAAGCAAAAGTGGCTTTTTATGTCATTCCAAAAGACAGACAATGGAATAGGAATACAAAATATGAGAACATAAATTTAGACTAGCATAAGTAATATATGAAGCACTAGCTTTCAGATAATTAAAGGTAGCCAAATGACAGTACATATCCCTTTGAGTTGAGAAAATCATTTTTGTGCTTTGCATGATGTGTGTGTGTGTGTGTGTGTGTGTGTGTGTGTGTGTGTGTGTGTGTGTGTGTGTTTTGTGTGTGTGGGTATGTGGAGATATATCTTATTTGTGTGGAGAGTATCTTAGTGCCTGGGGTGTGTGAGGGATGTACGGTATGTATATGCATGTGTTTGTGTGTTACATCTGGTGTGGTATTTGGAGGGTACGGGTGTGGGTGTGCTCTGCTCATATGTATAATCCTATGTGGTAGTAAGTTCATGTGCAAATGTGAAAGAATATGTGTTGAACCCACAGGTTGATCACGGATGTTTATTTCAATGGCTCTTCACCATATTTCTTAAGTTGTACTTTACTGCACCTGGGGCTCACTGGTTAGCCCACAGGCCCCAGGTAGCCATTTGTCTTTGTTTCCCTAGTGCCCCCTTTTTATGTGGGTGTTGGGGATTTGAGCTAAGGTCCTCATTTTGCTTGATGGGCGGTGTACTGATGAAGCCATCTCCTTGGGCTTTTTAAAGAAAATTTCAGCAGCTCTAGAGTAGCATACAAACTAATACATGGAAACATGCTGACCTTATGCATGCTCTTGGTGTAAAGATGTGCTGGCACTGTGATTGCTGGAAAATTGTTTTTAAGGGATGGCGGTTTATGATTCAATAAATTATTCCTTTTTATGAACATGCTTTTATCCGTTAATATGCCATTCCTTCTATATCTAACAAGGTCCTTACTTTGGTGAATATCCACAAGGTTCTTCCACTTCAACTTAGGAAGGTAGTGGAAATGACTTAAGAGTGTTTCTGTGAGTTAGGCTTCTCTTTCTAGACAAACGGTGGGGAAGGGGCTACTGATTGATCCTTCTTTACTCATTTCCTGTTTTTAAGTAGAACTAATGATGTTTTAATATTTTCATGTGTACTTTCCAAGACTTTTCCACATATACAATCATGAACTTACCTAACAACTGTTTCTCAGGACATGGATCTGATGTTAAGTAAAATATAACTATAAATGTAAAGAAATGTGTGCTTTCAATAAGCCTTTTACTATATGCACATATTTCTGATTTTTCTATACTAAATATGTCATTGTGCATTTATGATACTAGTTGAGAAGAATATCTCAAGAAGGAATTATTTAGGCCTGTGTCATCTCTAGGGAACTGTTTTTTTTTTTTATTAATTGACCCCATCCATTTTACATGCACTATTCCCAAGACTGAGCCCTGCCTATATAAAGAAAGCTAGCTGAAATCAAGCAAGCCAGCAGTATGGATTAATTTGATAACCTTGAATTGTAAGCCTAATTGACACTTTTCTCCCTGAATTTGCCTTTGATTCTGATGTTTTATCACAGCAGCTCCAATGAAACAATAACACTGTTTACAGTGCTCTCTTTGTATTTTAACCATCCTTCATTTGGGGGCAATAATGTTGGGATAAGTTAGGTATTTGTATTTGAAAGTCTTTGTGAAGTCAATCTTAGAGAAGGGGAATGTGTATATTCTGTTCCTAATGTGGGAGATTCTGTACTTCACAGTGTGCACATGAGCTTGCCTGTTTATATTAGATGCTACATTGTGAAAAGGTAGTGCTGCCCCAAGGACTGTTGACATTCATGGACATTCCTTACAGTCTGTTTACAATTTTAGACAATACAACAGCTTTTGGCCATGGAAGATGACTCTGTCAGTAAAGGGCTTGTTTCCCAGGCATGAGAAACTGAGTTTGAATCCTTTGCACCCATTTAAAAAGCTTTACATATTGATATGTGTCTGCAATCTCAGTATGGATAGATGACACAGGAAAAGCATGAAAGTTTGCTGGCCAGCTGGTCCTGACTATCTGAAAGCTCCAGGATCACTGAGAGGTATTGCCTCAAAAATTACTATGAAAAGCAATAGAAGAAGATACCCAGAAATCAAGCTTTGCCTCATGAGTTACAGCATAACCCACACACAGACCCACAATCATTCATATACAGCACACACTTAAACAGAATGCACAATTCTCAAATCAGAGTACCGTACACAGACATATAGGCGGACCTACCACCCCCACCCCTACATACACATTAATTTTAATGGTAAATGTAGAATACATAAAGAGAAATTAGGTAAATTTTGAGCACTGAAAGAAAAGTTATTGATAAATAATTGTGTGTGCGTGTGTGTGTGTGTGTGTGTGTGTGTGTGTGTGTGTGTGTCTGTATGGAGTGCATGCTTTTTTCCACTATGGTATCTTTGTCTTTATTGCAAAGAGAAGCAGTGTGTTAGTTATTTTTCTTACCATAATCAAATATCTGACCAAGACCGAATGAACAAACAAACAAAAATTTCTTAAGATAAAAATTTACTTTATATATAGTTTAAGGTACAGTCCATTATGTGTGGAGGGCTTGGAAAACAAGAACTTGAGGCAGCTTTTCACATTGTATTCACAGTTAGGAAGCACAAAAACAGTGGCTTATTCCATTGGAATGAAGATTCCCACACTAAATGGGAATCTTTCTTCCTCTCCTAAACCTTCCAGGAAAGTGTTATGAATACACCTACAGGTATATTTATGTGGTGATCCTAAATCCTCTAAAGTTGAGGATTAAGATTATCCATCACATACTGTTTCTTTAAACACAACAAAACTGAATCCTACAAAAATAAGCAAATTCCCTGATTCCAAAATCTATTTGATTGCAGCCTTGTGATTCTAATCCAAATACATTTATGACTAGCACACATCCTGGTAATGCCAAAAATGAACACATATGTTCATACAAAATAAACTTTGTGCTCTTCTTGTTCTACAATTTTGTTTCTTCCTCTACTATTTCACTTCCTTAGTGATGTGAGGCAGAGATAACCCCAGTGACAGGTGCAACACCAGGCCTTTTTTAATCCCCTGCTTCTCCTGATTGCCTGCCTTGCCCCACCTGCAGCTCCACTTCTGCCAGGTGAATAGTAGACAGGTTGAAGGACCCAGAAGATGACAGAGATGCCATATGGACTCAAGGATAAGACAAATGCCTAACTGGGTTAAGTTGTTCCAACAAACAGCTGGTACTTGGCAAGTGATTAGAGGTGACTTAGCAAATGGCATGTGCATGGGCATCAAGGAGGCAGTCCTTTACTATACTCTGAGGCTTTTCAAATTAAGCTAACAATTTTTTGCCCTTTCATAAAGAAACATTATCCTATAATTCTGAGTTTGGAAGGAAAGTAATGTGCCAATGAAGGGAACCTGGTACTGCAAGTCATTAAAAGATACAAATCTCTGCTTATTGCAAAAAAAACCCCCAAAACCAAAAAACAAACAAACAAAAGCAAAAACAAAAAACAAAAAACAAACAAAAAACAAAAACAAAAACAAACAAACAAACAAAAAAACACGTTACCATGGAAAAGAAAATTAGGCAGTACTACCCAACACAATTCAATATCCTAAGGTAATTCAGGGAGATTTTCCAGAAATACAGGGGTTTAGCTACAGTAGAACATGGGAGAAAGAATGACAATCCTGTCCACAAGTCCACAAGAAATACAACCCTAGTGTTCAAAGTCCACTGAACACATTTGCCCTTCTTTACTTCCTCTAGTCACTTCACTTAGTCATTGACTCACTTGATCCACTCAATGAACTTCAATGCAAATCTAGGGTACAAAGGAATTTCAGCCAAATAAACAAAAACCCAAGAACTACAAATGGATGAACATGGAATCTGTTTGCTCTAACAACAGAGGAACTAATAGGAGAGCAATAGATGCCACTGAAGTGAACACAGAATAAGCAGTGAATACTCAGCTATCATTTTCTTGCCACACATGATGCTCAGCAGTTTACATATAACATTTCTTGTACCCCACCTCAACACTTTGATCATGACATCATTCATGGCACTGGTGGACAAACTAAGGTCTTCCATTCAACTCACTTGCTGTAATGGTGCAATGTAATCAAGTGTTCAGTTAGTTTTACTTTTCAATTTGTCAAAATCTAGAGTCATCTGAGAAGTCAGTAGCAGTATAAGAACCTTTAGATTAAGCTAGCCTTTGAGTATGTCTGTGGGAATTTTCTTGATTGTGTAATTGAGATAGGAGGACACATGTACTGTGAGTAGCAGAGAATCCCAAATGATAAAGTGTAGAGAGGGAGCTGAACATAATAAATAAGGTCACAGGCATTCATTTCTTCCTGCTGAGTGGATGTGATATGATGTGCTTTTCCAGATTCCTACCTTGGCGACTTTCACACAATGGTGAACTATAACCTGGAAATGTGAGCAAAAATATACCATTTTTTTCCAAAAATGCACGTAGGGTATTTTATAACAAACACAAACTTTAATGCATCATATAAGGAAATTACTATCCAATTGATGGCTACTTTTTATCTTACACAGTTATTTCCCCTGGATCAGGATATGTATTTTCATATCAAAGCTTCATCTTTTGGCTCTTAATTGACACCATTAAATAAGCAACCACCACAGCCATTTATGACTGCATGAAGATGTATTCATATGGATTTAAACAGCAAGGAATGGGGATAATGTGAGCAATTCCAGGTCAGCCTGGAACCAGATATAGAATATCTTCAATTCTATAAGTATATTGTAGTTCCTTCTTCAATAAGAACAACCACATAAGAAAAGATTAATCTGCTGCTGTACCCTCTGCAGACACCAGCACAGATGGGATACAGATTGTACTGCTTTATTTTTATTTGGTATGCTATATTCTTCCCCTTCTGTTACTTGCCTTTGGCTATGCAGTCCTACAGAGCTCACCATTCATCATGCATCTTTGTAGTGTCCTGTACCTAGGCTGGACTGATATTGATGGCATAAATATGTGACTCAGTGAATAAGTAAACTACCTGGGGTGATTAAACCCAGGGATATGTGCTCAGTTGAGCTTAATAAAGGATTGTATTTTCTGTACAGTGATGGATACTAACAACTTCCTCTCTCACACACACATGTTCTATTGCATCCAAACCTCAGCATTTCTTTGGCATCTCCTTAGAATTTCCTAGGGCTACTGAATGCTATTGCTTAAATTTCTTCTCCACTGTGTTAAGACCTTTCAGTGCCAGCAAAGGAGGTCTATGTCATCTGTAGACATGCAACATTCTTTTCCTCTAAATGAATCACTAATTTTGATTGAAAATCAAGACTTGAGTCAATGAGCGCCAGGAGAAAGCTACCCTCCCAGGAGTGTGGAAAAGCCATGAGTGGGGTTAAGGTGAACACCACTGCTCACCGGGACCCGCCCGAAACAGGCGGGATACAGGGCCTGACAAGAACTCCGGGACAGGAAATGTCTGAACCTTCCAGTTTCCATCTGTGGAGGGGAGAATTCTGCCTGGGCCACCAGGGGTCCATAGCCAACGAGCACCAGGAGAAAACAACCTGCCCAGGAGCTTGGAAAAGCCATGAGTGGGGTTAAGGGGAGCAACACTGCTCACCGGGACCCCCGGGAACCGGCAGGATACAGTGTCTGAGGAGAACTCAGGGACAGGAAACCTCTGAACTTTCCAGTTTCCATGTGTGGGTGGAGACCTCTGCCTGGGCCACCAAGGGTCTGTGCTTGGGAACCTCAGCCTGGGTCACAGGGCTCCAGTAGAGAGCTGGTATCCCAGGAGTGCTGACATACCTTTGAACACAGGCAAAACCACCACTTCTGTTCAAACTCAATGGATCAAGAGGGACCCTTGCAGAGTCATCAGGACATAAGAACCAAGGGACAGGTGGGGACAAGATATTTCTGATTTCTGTCTGTACCCCAGAGAGGACCCTGTGCCACAGCTCTCCAAACCCAAACACCTCTCAGAGAGAGATGGTCTTCAAGGAGTATTGACACAGAGGCCTGCAGAAGGGGCAAGCCACAGCCAGACAGAGTAAGACCAGCTAACATCAGAGTTAACAAGATGGCAAAAGGCAAGGGTAAGAACAAAAGGAACAGAAACCAAGACTACTTGGCATCATCAGATCCCAGGTCTCTTACCACAGCAAGCCCTGGATACCCCATAAAATCAGAAAAGCAAGGCTCAGATTTAAAATCATGTCTCATAATGATGATAGAAGATGTTAAGAAAGAAATGAATAACACCCTTAAAGAAATAGAAGAGAACAGAGATAAACAGAAGCCCTTAAAGAGGAAACACAAAAATCCATTAAAGAATTACAGGAAAACACAATCAAACAGGCAGAATTTCAAGAAAACACAATCAGACAGACAAAAGAAATGCACAAAACTATCCAGGAGCTAAAAACAGAAATAGAAACAATAAAGAAATCACAAAGGGAGAAAACCCTGGAGTTAGAAAACCTAGGAAAGAGATCAGGAAACATTGATGTAAGTATCACCAACAGAATACAAGAGATAGAAGAGAGAATCTCAGGAGCAGAAGATACCATAGATAACATCAACACAACAGTCAAAGAAAATGCAAAATGCAAAAAGCTTCTAACCCAAAACATCCATGACATCCAGAACAAAATGAGAAGACAGAACCTAAGGGTAATAGGTATAGAAGAGAGTGAAGATTCCCAACTTAAAGGACCAGTAAACATCTTCAACAAACTTTTAGAAGAAAACTTCCCTACCCTAAAGAAAGAGATGAACATAAGCTTACATAAGTTCAAACAGATTGGACCAGAAAAGAAATTCTTCCCATCACATTATAGTGAAAATACCAAATACACAAAACAAAGAAAGAATATTAAGAGCAGTAAGGTAAAAAGGTCAAGTAACATATAAAGGCAGACCTATCAGAATTACACCTGACTTCTCACCAGAGACTATGAATGCTAGAAGATCCTGGGCAGAACTCATACAGACCCTAAGAGAACAAAACTGCCAACCCATGCTGCTATACCCAGAAAAACTCTCAATTACCATAGATGGTGGAAAAAAAATATTCCATGACAAAACCAAATATACACAATATGTTTCCACAATCCCAGCCCTACAAAGGATAATGGAAGGTAAACGTCAACACAAAGAGAGAAACTACACCCTAGAAAAAGCAAGAAAGTAATCTTTCAACAAACTCAAAAGAAGATAGCTACATAAAGGTAAAAATAACATTGAAAATAACAGGAACCAACAATCATTATTCCTTAATATCTCTTAACATCAATGGACTCAATTCCCCAATAAAAAGACGTAGACTGACAGACTGGATCCATAAAGAGGACCCAGCATTTTGCTGCATTCAAGAAACACATCTCTGTGATAAAGACAAATACTACCTCAGAGTAAAGGGCTGGAAAACAATTTTGTGGGCAAATGGTCCCAAGAAACAGGCTAGAGTAACCATTCTAATATTGGATAAAATTGACTTTCACTGAAAATTCATCAAAAAAGGTACGGAAAGCACTTCATACTCATCAAAGGAAAAATCTACCTAAAAGAACTCTCAATTCTGAACATCTATGCTCCAAATGAAAGGGCAAACACATTCATAAAAGAAAATTTACTAAAGCTCAAAGCACACATTGCACCTCACTCAGTAATAGTAGGCAAATTCAATACCCCATTATCATCAATGGACAGATCTTGGAAACACAAACTAAACAGAGACACAAACAAACTAACAGATGCTATGAACCAAATGGATTTAACAGATATTTATAGATCATTTCATCCAAAATCAAAAGGATATACCTTCTTCTCAGCACCTCATGGTACCTTCTCCAAAATTGACCATATAATCGGTCACAAAACAGTCCTCAACGGATATAAGAAGACTGAAATAATCCCATGCCTCCTATCAGATCAGTACGGATTAAGGCTTGTCTTCAATGGCAACAATAACAACAAAAAGCCACATACACAAGGAAGCTGAACCATGCTCTACTCTATGATAACTTGGTCAAGGAAGAAATAAGGAAAGAAAATAAAGACTTCCTAGAATTTAATGAAAATGAAAGTACAACATACCCAAACTTATGAAACACAGTGAAAGCAGTGTTAAGATGAAAACTCATAGAGTTGAGGGCCTCCTAAAAGAAACTGGAGAGAGCATACACTAGGAACTTAAAAGCACACCTGAATGCTCTAGAACAAAAAGAAGCTAATGCACCTAAGAGGAGTAGAAGGCAGGGAATAATCAAATTCAGGGCTGAAATCAACCGAGTAGAAACAAAAACAACTATACAAAGAATCAACAAAACCAAGAGTTGGTTCTTTGAGAAAATCAACTAGAGAGATAAACCCTTAGCCAGACTAACCAGAGGGCACAGAGACAGGATCCAAATTTACAAAATTAGAAACGAAAAGGGAGACATAACAACAGATTCTGAGCAAATTAAAAAGATCATCAGATCCTACTACAAAAGCCTATACTCAACAAAACTACAAAATCTGGATGCAATGGACAATTTTCTAGACAGATAAAAAATACCAAAGTTAAGTCAGGATCAGATACACCATCTAAACAGTCCCATAATGCCTAAAGAAATAGAAGCGGTCATTAATAGTCTCCCAATCAAAAAAAGCCCAGGACCAGATAGGTTCGCTGCAGAATTCTATCAGACCTTCAAAAAAGAACTAATACCAATACTCTTCAATCTATTCCACAAAATAAAAACAGAAGGAACAGTACCGAATTCCTTCTATGAGGTCACATTTACACTGATACCAAAACCTCACAAGGACCCAACAAAGAAATAAAACTTCAGACCATTTTCCCTTATGAATATAGATGCAAAAATACTCAATAAAATTCTTGCAAACCGAATCCCAGAACACATCAAAAAGAACATTCATCATGATCAAGTAGGCTTCATTCAAGGTATGCAGGGATGGTTCAATACCCGGAAATCCATCAATGTAATCCACTACATGAACAAACTCAAAGAAAAAAGCCACATGGTCATTTCATTAGATGCTGAAAAAGCATTTGACAGAATTCAACATCCCATCATGATAAAAGTCCTGGAAAGATCAGGAATTCAAGGCCCATACCTAAGCATAGTAAAAGCAATATACAGCAAACCAGTAGCCAACATCAAACTAAATGGAGAGAAACTTGATGCAATCCCACTAAAATCAGGCACTAGACAATGTTGACCTCTCTCTCCCTATCTATTCAATATAGTAATTGAAGTTCTAGCTAGAGCAATTAGAAAACAAAAGGAGGTCAAATGATACAAATTGGAAAGGAAGAAATCAAAATATCACTTTGCAGATGATATGATTGTATACTTAAGTGACCCGAAAGCCTCCAGCAGAGAACTACTGAAGCTGATAACAACTTCAGCAAAGTGGTCAGATATAAAATTAACTCAAACAAATCAGTACCCTTCCTATACTTGAAGAATAAACAGGCTGAGAAAGAAATGAGGGAAATGACACCCTTCACAATTGTCACAAAAAGCATAAAGTATCTTTGTGTGGCTCTAACCAAACATGTGAAAGATCCGTATGACAAGAACTTCAAGTCTCTGAAGAAAGAATTCAAAGAAGACCTCAAAAGGTAGAAAGCTCTCCTGTGCTCATGGATTGGGAGGATTAATATAGTAAAAATGGCCATCCTGCCAAAACCCATCTACAGATTCAATACAATCCCTATGAAAATGCCAACTCAATTCATCATAGACTTAGAAACAGCAATTCTCAAATTCATTTGGAACAACAAAAAACCCAGGATAGCAAAAGCTATTCTCAACAACAAAAGAACTTCTGGGGGAATCAGCATTCCTGACCTCAAGCTGTACTACAGAGCAATAGTGGTAAAAACTGGATGGTATTGGTACAGCGAGAGGCAGGTAGATGAATGGAATAGAATTGAAGACCCAGAAATGAACTCACACACTTATGGTCACTTGATTTTCGACAAAGGAGCTAGTACCATCCAGTGATAAAAGACAGCATTTTCAACAAATGGTGCTGGTTCAACTGGCGGTCTACATGCAAAAGAATGAGAATTGATCAATTCCTATCTCCCTGTACAAAGCTCAAGTCCAAGTGGATCAAGGACCTCCACATAAAACCAGATACACTGAATCTAATAGAATAGAAAGTGGGGAAAAGCCTCAAACACATGGTTACAGGGGAAAAGTTCCTGAATAGAACACCAGGGGCTTATGCTCTAAGATCAAGAATTGACAAATTGTACCTCATGAAATTGCAAAGCTTCTGTAAGGCAAAGGACACTGTCAATAGGACAAAATGGCAACCGACAGATTGGGAAAAGATCTTTACCAATCCTTAGTTCAATAAAGGGCTAATATCCAACATATACAAAGAACTCAAGAAGTTAGGCTCCAGAAAACCAAATAACCCCATTAAAAAAAAGGGGAACAGAGCTAAACAGAGAATTCTCAACTGAGGAAATTCACAGGACTGAAAAGCACCTAAAGAAATGCTCATCATCCTTTGTCATCAGGGAAATGCAAATCAAAATAGGTCTGAGATTCCACCTCATACCAGTCAGAATGGCTAAGATCAAAACTCAGGTGACAGCAGATGCTGGCGAGGATGTGGAGAAAGAGGAACACTCCTCCATTGTTGGTTGGGATTGCAAGCTGGTACAACCACTCTGGAAATCAGTTTGGCGGACCCTCAGAAAAATGGCCGTAATACTACCTGAGTATCCAGCTATACCATTCCTTGGCATATACCCAGAAGATGCCCCATCATGTAATAAAAACATGCTCCACTGTGTTCATAGCAGCCATATTTACAATAGCCAGAAGCTGGAAACAACCCAGATGTCCCTCAGCAGAAGAATGGATACAAAAAATGTGGTACATTTACACAATGGTGTACTACTCAGCTATTAAAAACAATGACTTAATGAAATTTTCAGGCAAATGGATGGGACTTGAAAAATATCATCCTGAGCGAGGTAACTCAGTCAAAAAAGAACGAACATGGTATGCACTCACTGATAAGTGGATATTAACCCAAAATTACTGAATACCCAAGTTTCACTTTACAGTAACTGCCAGTCTGTGAGTGATGCCCCAGATGGAGAAGTTGGAGAAGGGACTGAAGGAGCTGAGGGAGTCTGCAGCCCCATGGACCGAGCAACACTGTCAACTGGCCTGACCTCTACCAGGTCCTCCTGGAGGCTAGACCACCAACCAAAGTATTCACATGGAGGGACCCATTGTTCAGCCACATTTGTGGGAGAGGAGGGCCTTATTGGCCATCAGGGAGAGGAGAGGCCCCAGTAAAGGGGAATGTCAAGGTGGGAATATGGGAGTGGGTGGGTGGGTGGGTGGCAGGTGCAATTCCCTAAAAAGGTGGGGTAGGGGTAGGAGATAAATTGTTTCCAAAGAGAAGACCTAGAAAGGGGGAAACATTGGAAATGTAAATAAAGTTAAAAATATTAAAAATAGAAAAATAAAAAAAATGAAAATCAAGATTCAAATTCTGTAACTTTGGTATCCATCCAATCCAGTTTCCATCCTCGAAGAATTCACTTCCATAACAGTCCTACAAAGGTGTATATTGTTGCCATGCTGATGCTCCTGCAACATCTAATTTCTTCTAGTGTTAAGCAGCCTTTCCCTTTAGAACATGCTTTCATTGTTTTAAGCTGAATCCTCCTTCCAATAGTTTTCTAATCTCTTCAACATCTGTGCCTTACCCTTTAAAAAAACAATCAAATATATGTCCATTAGTATCTTTGCAAACAATTTTCTGTTACCATAAATAATAAATCTAACATAATTATCATAAAACATGAGTATGTTTAGATTCATATTTTGCAGTGTTTACAGTCTATGGCTTATTGGTCCCATCCTGTCATGCTTGTGGATATCAGAAATACATACCACATATAGCCAAGAGAGACAGAGGGAGATGTGTGCAAAATCATTTACTTCAGACTACACTAAGCACCCATGAGGGATTTGATTTCATGCCTGAAATATACCCCACATGAATCATGACCCATGTTTCACTTTTCTCTTTGGCAATATCACAATTGTCATCTTGGAGTGAAAATTACATTGGTCCTGTAGTCATGACATCTTATAAAGAGATGCACACAGTGTTGTTCCATCTATGTTAATGGTGAGTGATTCTAAGCTTAAAACCTTTCATTTTCTAAGGCCTCACATTAGCTGGAATTCAGAAAGATGAGCACAGGGCCAGTTGAGTTGGGAATAGTGAGGCCATGGAGAGGCAGCTCACGCCTCTAAGAGCCTCCAGTAATTTTACTAGGATGCATAATTTTGAATAATTTTTTTAATCTCTGAGCATTTGCCCAGACATCCAATCTCCAGTTCTATACACAACCCTAATATCTTTAGTCAGACAACCTACAAGTTTCTAGAAGGAAGACAGTCACAGAAAAGTAGACTGAAAATGCAAAACAGAAGACAAAAAAAAGGTGTAGTGTAAAGCTGGTTACTCAAAGGATTCTGAGACTGTGGGAAGCTACTAGATTTTCTATTAGCTTGTGAAAGATAGAAGAATAAGACTCAACCCTCTCTTTTAAAAATTTCTCATATATCCCAGGCTGCTCTCTAATTCACTTTGTAACTAGACTAGTCTTAAGCTCCTGATCCTTCTGAAACCACTCATTAGTGCTGGGACTACAGAAATGGAACACCATATCTGGTTTACACGATATAAGAGATTTATCCCTAGACACTGGGCATACTAGGCAAGGACTTCAGTAGCTAAGCTATGTCCCAGGGCAACAATTTATTATTTTACTCTGAGCACTCTCAATGAAGCCTCTGATCATAGATCAAATGCTGAAATATCATACCTCAAGGCCTGGGGTCAGATGTGTGGTCTTGTCCTGATGCATACTTCTATCACATTTTCATTTGGAAGAATGGAGATCTGAGGTGAAGCTACCATAGAAGAACCCCCAAGACTGTGGAGGCCCCATTGTGCAAGTAACACAAAGTTATGCAGAGGACCCACTAAGAAGCTAGTGCATGGCCATATGGGAGCCCCCGAATGCAGTTTTGAATAGCTCCTGCAGGCCATGCCTCCCCTAAACGTGTGTGTGCGTGTGTGTGTGTGTGTGTGTGTGTGTGTGTGTGTGTGTGTGTATGTATGTGTCTATGTGTATTTAAATGAGTATTCATATATGTCTGTATGTTTATCAAGACCATAGGTAACATAAACTAGCTTATTAACTCACACTCAGTGATGAGGCTAGGATAAGTGGTTATATGTGTCCAAAGATCCACCTATCCTTGCCTAAATAGTGTTAAGACAACAAACATGCTCACCTTTTCAAATGGATTATGAGAGTCAAAATCAGTTCCTTATGCATATCCTGAGTGAGCCATCATTCCAGCTATGGGCAGAGGGGAAATTTTCCTGAACAGGACACAAATGGTTTATGCTCTAGGCTATATCAGGCTCCCATCAGCAAGTACTTCTTGGCATTTGTTGTAGTGTCTGGTATTGTTGTCTGTATATGGGATGGATCCTCAGGTGGGCCAGTCTCTGGATGGCCTTTCCTTCAGGGCACAGGGGAAAAGATCCTGAACATAATACCAGTGGCTTCTACTCTAAGATCAACAATCAACAAATGGGACCTCATAAAATTGCAAAGCTTCTGTAAGGCAAAGGACACTGTCAATAGGACAAAACAGCAACCAACAGATTGGGAAAAGATCTTTACCAATCCTACATCTGATAGAGGGCTAATATCCAAAATATACAAAGAACTCAAGAATTTAGACTCAAGAGAACCAAATAAACCTATTAAAAAATAGGGAACAGAGCTAAAGAAAGAATTTTCAACTGAGGAATATTGAATGGCAGAGAGGTAGCTAAAGAAATGTTCAACATCCTTAGTCATCAGGGAAATGCAAGTCAAAACAACCCTGAGATTCCACCTCACAAGATTCAGAATGGCTAAGATAAAAAACTCAGGTGACAGCAGATTCTGGGGAGGTTGTGGAGAAAGAAGAACACTCCTCCATTGTTGGTGGGATTGTAAGCTGGTACAACCATTCTGGAAATCACTCTGGTCATTCCTTAGAAAATTGGACCCAGCTATACCACTCCTGGGCATATACTCAAAAGATGCTCCAACAAATAACAAGGACACTATGTTATTGCAGCCTTATTTATAATAACCAGAATCTGGAAAGAACCCAGATGTCCTTCAACAGAGGAATGGATACAAAAAATATGGTACATTTATACAGTGGAGTACTACTCAGCTAATAAAATCTATGCATTCCTGACAATTTTAGGCAAATGGATTGAACTAGAAAATATCATCCTGAGTGAGGTAACCCTATCACAAAAAAATACACATAGTGTGCACTCACTGATAATTGCATATTAGCCCAAAAGCTCAGAATACCCAAGATGCAATTCACAGATCATATGAAGCTCAAGAAGAAGGAAGACCAAAATGTGGATGCTTCAATCTTTCTTGGAAGGGGGGACAAAATACTCACAGGAGGAAATATGGAGAAAAATTGTGGAGCAGAGACTGAAGGAAAGGCCATCAAGAGACTGCCCCACCTGGGGATCTATCCCATATACAGACACCAAACTCAGACACTATTGTGGATGCCAAGAAGTACTTGCTGACAGGAGCCTAATATAGCTGTCTCCTGAGAGGCTCTACCAAAGCCTGACAAATACAGAGGCAGATGCTTGCAGCCAACCATTGGACTGAGCACGGGTCTCCAATGGACAAGTTAAAGAAAGGACTGAAGGAACTGAAAGGGTTTACAATCCCATAGAAAGAACAACAATATCAACCAACCAGACCCCTCAGAGCTCCCAGGGACAACATCACCAAAGAGTACACATGGAGGTACCCATTGTTCCAGCTGTATATGTAGCAGAGGAAGGCATTGTCTGGCATCAATAGGATGAGAAGCCCTTTGTGTGTGAAGGTTCGATTCCCCAGTGCAGGGAAATGCTAGGGCAGTGAGGCAGAAGTGGGTGGGTGGGAGGAGGAGCACTCTCATAGAAGCCTGGGGAGGAGAATGGGAGAGGGGGATTCTGAAGGGGGAACCAGGAAAGGGGATAACATCTGAAATGTAAATGCATAAAATATCCAATAAAAATAAAAATAAAATAAAAAGAAAGGCCTATCTTTTTAAATAGCTTAGGAAACTTTCCTGAACATATATATTCATTCATTGGGAAGTTTTTCCAAGCCAGGTATAAGACTGTAGGTTTGTAAAGAATGTGCACAAACTTCTTCTTTGCTCTTTACAATCACACATTCTCCTGTGGGTTCTTTTTTTTTTTTTTGGTTTTTCGGGACAGGGTTTCTCTGCATAGCCTTGGCTCTGTAGATAAGACTGGCCTCAACTCAGAAATCCATCTGTTTCTGCCTCCCAAGTGCTGGGATTAAAGGCGAGCACCACCACTGCCCGGCTCTCCTGTGGGTTCTTGATGCCATCTATCCCAGTTTGACTTCAGGCTCTGAACATGGCCACATTTCATATATATTTACCAATATTCCAGGCTACAAAGAACCCCAGTTTCAGAGAAGGCAATAGGCTCTATCCATTCCTAAGAAATTCAATTTCACCACTACAAGACTACCAGCCACAGGAGTTCCATATACTCCCCAGTATAGATTGTTTATCAGGATCTCATTTCAGTACAGCCAAGCTGTACATGGCTTACAGTAAAAGATACAGACCTGATTAAAAAAAAAACAAAACAAAACAAATAACAATAATTTTGATCTAGTGATATTTAGGTCTAGATAAGAAACATAACAAGAAACTGCAAACTTTAATATAATATCTTACTTGAAAGAAGCCAACTAAGAGGAGAGGGAAAGCATATATTAGGATGTAAAGTGAATAAATATATAAATAAAAGAAACCATGGTACTCCCATTTGGATGAGGAAACTGAGCTAGAAATGAAATCTAATTCTATGAGTTTCTTTTGAGATCTGTATTGAAATTCCTCTCTGTTTTCTAATGCTGGTTATGTAGAGAGAATGTAAGCAGAAAAACAGTTGATTTATTTAATTGGCTACATTGGGAAAAGAAGCAGAGAGGTCCTATTCCTGCTCTACTCTCAAGTCTATCTTTGGTGTCCTGATGTTAAACTCGGGTCTGAATACAGACAAGTGTTTATTTTATGCTCTTTTCACTCCTTTCTCACCCACAGTCTTCAACATGGTTAAATATTCTTCCATACTTATCAAAGAAGGGTCATCTTAGTTTTGTCAGAAGAAAGGCTTGCATGACAAGTGTATTAATTCCTCATAATGGAGATTCTGCCTCAGTTGCTCTGAGACATGGCAAAATTATCTCTACCTTGCTCAAGCCATCAAGCTGTGAATAACCACAATGGAGAACCTGCATGCCAGATCATTCCAAAACAAACAAACAAACAAACAAACAAACAAACAAAGGAACAGATAGTGTGATCATAATGAGCAAGAAAATTATTTTGGTTGTTCACAGAAGAGGTGGTCACCCTACAGTCTCTTTAAATGTACAAAAACCCACAAGCACAAGTGTCACCAAAACATGACCGAAGAGGAACACAACTGGATCATTCCAGTGACAAATCTTATTGCTGACTTGAGTTAATCCAGCTAAAGTAAACTTTTTCTCAATTAAGTTTCATTTTGTCAAAGTGTTTATTAATTCAAAATCTACCTCTGCTTCCTCTTTGTTTTTAGTGATTTTGATTTTATCTGCCTTCTCTTATTGCCACCCCTCGACACCTTCTTTCCTCTAAATAGCCTAGCATCTCACACTGATAAGTGTATGCAGACACCCTGACAGGAATGAAAATGTTCAACAGAGACACTTCTGCCTCTCCATTCCATTTAGATTCTTGAAAAAATCAGAATTTCCCAAGTATCTCCTTCTTAGGTGAATGTAAAAGGCTGAAGCCTGATTCCAATGAGAATGGGAATTGTCTTCTTAAAAAAGGTTTCACACACTTCTGACAACCTATAGTCCTACCCCAGACAGTGATAAGTTAATGTGTGACAAGACCACACCTTGATGGGGACTGCTCAGCTGTGTATACTTCTTGTCTGTCATCAGACCTGAACTTCACAACTGAAAGACACTGAAATTAGACTTGGAGTTAAAGCAGTCATTGGCCCTCCATGCTCCTTTCCCAATGCAGCCAATTAAATAAATGACTTTTATGCTTTTTACTACTAATCCGTGCTTTAAACTGGCCTACTGAAGGTTGGTAGCTGCCCTGACAACTCCAGTAATATGATATGCTAACTCTACTGGTGGGGTTTCATGCATTCTCACATGGCAGGAAGGGTAACCATCAACCATAAAATGATCCGTGAAAACCACAACAGCATTGCCTTGTAGTTCTTGTCCATATCACTGGACAAACATGCTGGTGTTACCCACACTAAAGAAAGTTGTGAAAAAAGAATAGTGCAGTATGCAGTATCAGAGTATGCTGGGAGGCACTTACTAAAGAAAAGTAAGACATCCTGGAATCATAATTTCTCCTAGAAACTGAGGGAGACTGGCAAGATGCCTGGATGCATATCCTCAACTGTATCAGCAGAAACATGTCCTCAACTTTGTAAGACTAAATGGTTTCTTTTATGATTAAACACACCACAAAGTATTTGCCCAGCCCTTTCAGTGACAACAAATTATTATTCTATTAGTTTGTTTTATGAGATTCATGAGTGATATGATATAAAAGCACACAATGTGGTTCAGCAATATTTTTTTTTTGAGGAATATTAGGAAAGGCAAAATCATCTATAAAATCATAGTACTGAAACTTAGTACCTCTATGGCAGTATTCCTAAAAGGGTGATTAAAAGATATATATAAGGTAGATATTTCATTCAGAGTTCTTTTTCTAACAAAATTCTGTAAACATCAGTAGAAAATATAAGTTTTGGATATCAACCATCATCATACTTAAATTATGGCTCTGCATATTTATAAAGGTGTTTGTAGTGTAACAGAAAAATATGCTTCCAAGTAAAAAATATCAAAACGTATCAAAAAATGTTTAGAGAAACAGGATAGATAGATGTTAGCCAATTCAGATAGCGTGATTCAAATAGAAAATACAGGTAATAAAAAATGCAAAGGAGGTACAATCTGATCAAGTATGGAAGGGTAGAGTCAATGAAGTGAGCTCAGTATGTTACACTCTATGACATTTCTCTTTCATTCTCATGCTGACAAAACCTACAATCACTTCAAAATAGAGTCTCAATGAGGGATTGTCTACACTGTATTGTCCTAGGTAGGTCTGTGAGGGATTATTTTAAATCAAATAATTGATATAAGAAGACCTAGACCACTATGGGAACAACATTTCATAGAAAGGGAATCTTGAGCTATATAAGAATGGAGAGAAATCGAAATAAGTGCAAGCATTCAGGCAAAACAGCAAGGCTATGTGTGTTCAGTTCTCTATTCTTTTATCTGTGAGTATAATGTGACTGGATGCTTTGGATTCCTGACACTTTGACTTCCATGCAATGAGGGACTGTAACTTGGAATTATGACCTAAAAGAAATCCTTTTTCTGCGAAGTTTTATTTTGTCAAGTTATTTTGTCACAGCAATAGAAATGAAAGAAGGACACAACCACTCCTTACACCAGCCCTTACCGAGACAATAAAATAACCAGACAATTAAAATATTTATATGACTTACTATAGAGAACACATTGGTAGTGCCAAAGACTGTACTGTTAGTCAGAGTGCTTCAGTTCTTAGCCGAAAGTAAGAAGGTGAAACCAGGTATTGGGGGAATGTGCAAGAGACAGGAGTAATCAAATACTGCTGAGACAGAGGAAGATGTGAAGGCTATGAATACCTATGAAAGATAAGGAAAAGTGATCTCCCCCATCAAGGATCTGTGCCTAAAAAGTTTAAATTAAGGCATAAAAATATTTATCATGGGAACCTTTTAAAGGTACAATTAACATTTATTATGCACCAAGATTGCTTACTGTGAAGAAATGTTAGCAAGAAAGACCTGTAGAAACTGACAAGGAAAGATCACATAATCCAACAGGACGGAAAGTTATGTGGTCAACAATTAGCCTTGATGATAAGAAGAAATGGTCTTGATTGCCTTTAAAAAGATAAAGGTGAGTGTAAAAGACGATTAATCCTTTAAATCAGTTGTCTTTACAAATCTCTACAAATAGGCTGGATAAATGAAACCTCTAAATAACTCAGCCAGCAAGCTCACAAAACCCAATGCTGCTTTGATAGAGTCAGAGCTCTAATGCATTTTGTCAGTCTCACTGGAAATTAAGACTGAGATGGTATCACAAAGAAGTAAAGTATGTAGTGAAATTTATTCCCACAAACCGGTCATCTCTCAGATTCTTTTATCTCAGGCTCTAAATAATTTGTTTGTCTGTTTCCTAAATGTGGCATTTGAATAAAACTAGCTGGTGATTTGTATTTTGTCACTCTTTGCCAAAAAGGAGGTGGATGAAAGAAGAAGAAAAAGAAGGGAGAGGAAGGAAAGCTACAAGAAAAGGCTTCAGCAAGTTTACTTTGACCCTGAGTGTCTCAGGATACCTGGGGAATTGTGAGGAAGCTATTTGGCCAAAAAGTCTGTCAAAACTCTGGAATTTGTCCCATTTTCTGTCAACAATTCATTCCACGGTATTCCAAGACACTCCTAAAATTGTACAGCTTTTATGTTTGTTTCCATACATTGTTTTATCTTTTGTTACTTTTCCATGCTGTAATATGTATAAGAGTGGAAAGAGACCATTAAGTGATTACAGGTTGTAGTAGATGGAAATTATATAGACATTGTTCTCTCTATTACAAAGTAGTGAATATGTGAAGCACTGTGGAATATAGTCAGCAGTATTTTCATATACCATACGTCCATCTGATTTTAAACAATGATTAGAAAAAGTTTTCATTTTCTGTAACTGCTGGATTGCTGCAACCTCTCACACGGGGAGAAACGCAGGTGCGGGCGGGGTACCCTGGCTCCAGTGCTGGGCCCACGCCCTTGACTTTAAGGCTCACCACAGCCTCCCTCCTACTCATTGCAGCTTACCATCCATGGGGCCTGACGTTGTGGGGGTGAGATGCTGGGGTCGAGCAGCCCAGGTGTTGTGGCTGCCTGTCACCTTGCCACCTGAGCCACCGCTGGTGCCAAAGAGACCCCCAGCTGCTTGGCCATGGTGCAGGGAGGGGACACAGATAGAGACTAGCCACGTGCGCTCTCCAGCTCCATTGTGCTCAGAGCACACCAAGTCTTGACCATAGCGCTCTTCCCATGGTACCCTCCTCAGTTTTTTTTTTTTTTAATTATTATTTTTTTATGCCCTATTTACATTTGCAATGTTTCCCCTTTTCTGGGTCTCCTCTTTGGAAACACCCTATCCCCTCACCATCCCTACCTCTATGAGGGAATTCCACCTCCCACCCACTCGCCCACCCATCCGCATAATCCCACCTGGGCATTCCTCTTTACGGGGGCGTCTAACATCCTCAGGCACAAGTGCATCTCCTCTCTCCCTGATGGCCATCAAGGCCATCCTCTGCCACATATTTGGTCCGAACCATGGGTCCATACATGTGTATTCTTTGGTTGGTGGTCCAAACTCCAGGAGGACAGGGTTGGATGTCAGGCCCATTGACAATCTTGCTCTCTCCATGGGGCTGCAAATTCCCTCAGCTCCTTCAGACCTTTCTCCAGCTCCTCCATGTGGGACCTCACTCTCAGTCCAGCGGTTACTGTTAAGTAAAACTTGGGCATTCTGAACTTTTGGGCTAATATCCCCTTATCAGTGAGTACATACCATTTTCATTCTTTTGTGACTGAGTTACCTCGCTCAGAATGATATTTTCAAGTTCCATCCATTTGCCTGCAAATTTCATTAAGTCATTGTTTTTAATAGCTGAGTAGTACTCCATTGTGTAAATGTACCACATTTTCTGTATTCATTCCTCTGATGAGGGACAACTGGGTTGTTTCCAGCTTCTGGCTATTATAAATATGGCTGCTATGAACATAGTGGAGCATGTGTCTTTATTACATGTTGGAGCATCTTCTGGGTATATGCCCAGGAGAGGTATAGCTGGGTCCTCAAGTAGTATTATGACCATTTTTCTGAGGGTCCGCCACACTGATTTTCAGAGTGGTTGTACCAGCTTGCAGTCTCACCAACAGTGGAGGAGTGTTCCTCTTTCTCCGCATCCTCGCCAGCATCTGTTGTCACCTGTGTTTTGATCTTAGCTATTCTGACTGGTGTGAGGTGGAATCTCAGACTTGTTTTGATTTGCATTTCCCTGATGACTAGGGATGTTGAACATTTCTTTAGGTGCTTCTCAGCCCTGCAAATTTCCTCAGTTGAGAAGTCTGTGTTTAGCTCTGTTCCCCATTTTTTGATGGGGTTATTTGGTTTTTTGGAGTATAACTTCTTGAGTTCTTTGTATATATTGGATATTAGCCCTCTATCAGATATAGGATTGGTTAAGATCTTTTCCCAATCTGTTGGTTGCCGTTTTGTCCTATTGACAGTGTCCTTTGCCTTACAGAAGCTTTGCAATTTCATGAGGTCCCATTTGTCTATTCTTGATCTTAGAGCATAAGCCACTGATGTTCTGTTCAGGAAATTTTCCCCCGTACCCATGTGTTCCAGAGTTTTCCCCAACTTCTCTTCTATTAGATTCAGTGTATCTGGTTTTATGTGGAGGTCCTTGATCCATTTGGACTTGAGCTTTGTACAAGGAAATATAGGAATGGATCAATTTGCATTCTTCTACATGTAGACTGCCAGTTAAACCAGCACCATTTGTTGAAAATGCTGTCTTTTTTCCACTGAGTGGTTTTAGCTCCTTTGTTGAAAATCAAGTGACCGTATGTGTGTGGGTTCATTTCTGGGTCCTCAATTCTATTCCATTGATCTACCTGCCTGTCACTGTACCAATACCATGCAGTTTTTATCACTACTGCTCTGTAGTAAAGCTTAAGATCAGGGATGCTGATTCCCCCAGAAGTTCTTTTGTTGTTAAGTATAACTTTTCCTATCCTGGGTTTTTTGTTGTTCCAAATGAATTTGAAAATTGCTCTTCCTAAGCCTATGAAGAATTGAGTTGGAATTTTTATGGGGATTGCATTGAATTTGTAGATTGCTTTTGGTAGAATGGCCATTTTTACTATATTAATCCTTCCAATCCATGAGCATGGCAGATCCTTCCACCTTCTGAGGTCTTCTTCGATTTCTTTCTTCAGAGACTTGAAGTTCTTGTCATACAGATCTTTCACTTGCTTGATTAGAGTCACACCAAGATACTTTATATTGTTTGTGACAATTGTGAAGGGTGTCATTTCCCTAATTTCTTTCTCAGCCTGTTTATCCTCTGAGTATAGGAAGGCAACTGATTTGTTTGAGTTAATTTTATATCCGGCCACTTTGCTGAAGTTGTTTATCAGCTGCAGGAGTTCTCTGGTGGAGTTTTTCAGGTCACTTAGGTATACGATCATATCATCTGCAAATAGTGATAATTTGATTTCTTCCTTACCAATTTGTATCCATTTGACCTACTTTTGTTGTCTAATTGCTCTAGCTAGAATTTCAATTACTATATTGAATAGGTAGGGAGAGAGAGGGCAGCCTTGTTTATTCCCTGATCTTAGTGGGATTGCTTCAAATTTTTCTCCATTTAGTTTGATGTTGGCTACTGGTTTGCTGTATATTGCTTTTACTATGGTTAGGTATGGGCCTTGAATTCCTGATCTTTCCAAGACTTTTATAATGAACGGATGTTGAATTTTGTCAAATGTTTTTTCAGCATCCAAGGAAATGACCATGTGGTATTTTTCTTTGAGTTTGTTTACGTAGTGAATTACACTGATAGATTTCCAGGTATTGAACCATCCCTGCATACCTGGGATGAAGCCTACTTGATCATGATGAATGATTGTTTTGATGTGTTCTTTGATTCGGTTTGCGAGAATTTTATTGAGTATTTTTGCATCGATATTCATAAGGGAAATTGGTCTGAAGTTTTCTTTCTTTGTTGGGTCTTTGTGAGGTTTTGGTATCAGTGTGATTGTGGCCTCATAGAAGGAATTGGGTAGTGTTCCTTCTGTTTCTATTTGTTGAATAGATTGAAGAGTATTGGTATTAGGTCTTCTTTGAAGGTCTGATAGAATTCTGCAGTGAACCCATCTGGACCTGGGCTTTTTTTGGTTGGGAGACTTTTAATGACTGCCTCTATTCTTTTAGTCATTATGGAACTGTTTAGATGGTTTATCTGATTCTGACTTAACTTTGGTATTTGATATCTGTCTAGAAAATTGTCCATTTCATCCAAATTTTGCAGTTTTGTTGAGTATAGGCTTTTGTAATAGGATCTGATGATTTTTTTAATTTCCTCAGAATCTGTTGTTATGTCTCCCTTTT
>CM052711.1:78679108-78689900 GCA_028551405.1 Uromys caudimaculatus | reverse complement strand
CACAGACTCTTAGACAAAGTTCTCCGACGCTGAAATAGTTTTCATCTTTATTCATGTATGGCGGGGAGTGCTCATGGGGCAGGTGAGTGGAGAAGGAGGGGAGAGAGAGAGAGCTACTGGGGTCAAGGTGCTCTATTTATATTGTTCTGGGAGGAAGAGACAGGTGTTTGTTAGCTAATCCTTTCCATTGACCATGCTTGGAAAACTTTTTGGTGCCTCATTTGCTTTGCCTGGGACTCAGGGTTGCACATGTGGATGTCAGTTCATCAGGCTAGCTGGCCTGTGAGTGTCCAGAGAGTCTGTCTCCATCTACCACCTTACTGTGAGAATACTATGATCACTAATGTATACTAGCTTATCTCAGTTTTGCATGAGTTCTAGGAATTTAAACTCACATTTTCTTCCCACTGTGACATTTCCCTAAGCCTGACTGTTACATTTGAATTTGCTTATCAGTTGACCCTAGATGTGCCTCTGTCCCACCATCTGCATGACACTTGCTTCTTTATTTTGACTGTACCTTTGCCAAACCTTGCAGCAGAGCAGAGCACCTTAATCTGGAGTCCATATATCTCCTAGTTTGTTCTGATGGCCAGTGCAGTTATCCAACTCTAGCTGAGGACTTTAAAGACATCCCTGAGGGCACACACCTTTTGACTCAGACTTTACTTTATTAGATACAGCTTTGGTTGTGCTTAGGCTTACCAAAACATTGTGTTTTGTCTTTCACAAAACAAATATGTAATTTCTTTCTGTGTAGGTACAAAACCTACCCTCAGTTTCATGCTCTCAGCAGTTCCAGGTTTTCAGATGTTTGGGGCACACTGGAGTTATATAGCTTTGTTTACAATAAATCGTATATGAGCCATATTTTATACATGTATAATGCCTAATTACTAGTGACATTTTGTGTTTCTCTAGTCATTTAATAAAAGAAGAAGAAAGATTAAAAAACAAACAAAACAGTGGAGACATAAATGATGCTCTCAAGTCACAAGCACAGCTTTTATCAGGGTAGCTGAGATTTCTGTGGCTGTCGTGACCCCATCTTGAACCTATCTTGTTTCAATAGAAAGGAGAAGATGGATAATGAACATGCAGCATATTTGTTCGATGCCAGAGACCAGCATCACCTGAGTTTTTCCTACTGTCCTTACAATTTTCCTCTGGCATCTCCAGGCCTGCTGTTCCTATTTAATAGAGAAGGAAACCAAGGCACAGAGAGGAAAAACAACCTTGATCAAGTCTACTACTGTGGAAATGAGTGTACAAGCCTCTGGTTGACTTTTGTTCTTATTCTTGATGTCGTGCCTCTTTGGAGATGAATGGATTTAGTATTTATGTCCATGTTCAATTTTCCATCCAGGTGTCCTGGTTTCATATAGTTTCTTTTACTTACTATGTATTTTGAACTTTGCAAAATATTTCATAAAGTACCCTGTATTTTACCCCATGTAAAAGGTTAGGAATAAAGAGTCTTCTGAGAATTCAGTTTACTTTACAAACAGGTAATAGTATACCTGAAGCAAAACTATCCTCAGATAACAAAGTTTGAAGCAGAATGTGATGAGATGGATTAAGGTCAACTTTAAGAAAATGTTTAATACATAGCACTGTGTACAAGAGTGATGCCTATATTCTGGAATTGTGTGTGTGTGTGTATGTGTGTGATAAAATATGAATTCTTGTTATAAAGTAACTAAGTTTTCAGTAATGAATGCCACATAGGCATACATATAAGTATAACCCAAACTGAAAAGTTTTTAGAATAATGGTGGAATTAAATAGTGGGTACTGCATTAGCGTAGAGGTAGAAGAGTATGAGGCAGTGGACTGTGCCAGGAAACTTGGTAAGTTTGAGTGGGTTGTAAGCACCAGAATCTCTGGGAAGATGGTAGGAGCATTACCTGCTTCTGACTGGGTCATATGACCATAGCCCCCCATGTAGAGGATTGTAAGCATCAGTCATGTAGGGGCAGTGCCCCCAAGCCCCTCTCCATGCAGATGAGGCACCTCTAACATCTCAGACCAAGCCAATAGAGAGCATCTGCTGTCACATCCCAACCTACCACAAAAATGTATATAAGATCCTATCCAAAAGGAATAAAGATGCATCTATCACCTGAGATCATCTATATGCTAAAGGCTATATAACACTTCCTAGGAAAGAGAAGCTTTCACTGCTAGAAGCTCCTCTGTACCTTTCTTGCTAGATGAGCCCTCCACTGGCTCTGCACAGGGAAGAGTCTTGGTGATCAGGGCAGCAGTAGAGTCAGAGAAGCAGTGGTGTCCTGAACAGCATGACTGTCACACTTCTTTCCCTGCTTATGCCCTCTCCCCTTCACTTGAACGCTCCTGCCAGGCCAGAGATTTCTGTGGATAGAGTCCAGTACACAGAAAAAAACAAGAGGCCTCCTATGAATCAAGAATGTTGAGCAGGAAGGATGAAGACTTGCTCAGGAGGCTAGATCTGATCTCATACACCAGCTTCACAATGGACATTATACATAACAACTAGATCTCAGTTTCCTCATTTGTAAAAGATTCATAAATGAGAAATGATGTGAAAGAGACTGATGTATCTTCTCCCTAAAGTGTTCTCTAGATCAAATAAACAGTTGTTTGCCTCACTTGCCTGGATAATTGAGAACTGGTTAATAAAGGAGACAGTAGGTGACATGTGTGTGAAGAATAAATACAGTTTAAGTAAACGTGTAACTAGCAATTAAAGTTGTAAACATTTGTAAAGTTCATAATTGCATTTGAATTTCACACTACATGAACAAGCTGTCATAAGCAGCATGCCAGCATTCTATAGTCAATGTGCCTAACTTATCATTTTGATTAATATTAGCATTAATTATTAGCATTTGTGCTAACCATATGCACATATAAACATTTATACACAAACATTTTTATATTTTGTGTGTCTAGGGTGTAAGTATATGTCTATATGTCTCTTTGTATGTGAATGTGTATGAATATGTGTGTATATATCTATGAGTGTTTATACATGTGTGTACACAAGTGTCTCTGTGTGCATGTATGTATATATGTATGTGTGTGTATGTATGTATGTACTTATGTATATGTCCATGAGTGTGCTTGTTCTTAGTGTAATACTGCACATTAACTTTTGGTTTCAGTACTCTTGAAGGGAAGAATTATATTAAGAGATACAGATAGTTTAACCAGACATGTGTTTAGCAAAGTTAAGTAAAACACAAACTTGAAAGAGAAATTGTGTTGGCTGCCTTAAGGCAGGAAACAACCTAGTAGGTACTGCGCTGTGGATATAAAGATACTTTGTGAATATTAATGAGATTTTTAAGAAGTAGATATGTTCTTCTGGTAAGGTGATCCTTTTTCACCACCAAAATCATAGTAGACTACATCTTCCTTTAAGGGCAGTTCTTTCCATGATCCTCACAAAAAGTTAAGGGTTGTCAAAATAATGACCAAGTTTTGAAATTGGGCCTGGTTGTTTCTCCTAGCCCCATGTTCCAAGAAATATGACTCAGATTCAAAATATATTTACAAATACCCAGACCATATAGTTAGGCTTTTTACTGACTAGATATAAGTGAAAACAACCCATTTAATTTAACCTAGACTTTGCCACATGGCTGGTTACCTATGCTCAGTTACTATGTGTCCATTTAGTTTCATCTTCCCAGGTAAAATTCTTGGGTCTGGTTCTATTCCAGTGTTTTTTCTGCCTCTCAGATGTTACACCTTCTATTTTCTGTCTAAGTCATAGGCCATAGATTTTTTAACTGAGATGTAATTCATCCATACACTAGAGGTGATATTTTTCTCTACAGGCAAGCAATCCATAAAAAGAAGGTCAATAAACAGCATTCATCCATGATCTTTGCTTCAGTACCAACCTTGAATTGTTGTTCCTACATTACTTCATGTTGGACAGTAAACTGTACAATGAAATAAATCCTTTCTTTCACAAGTTGCTTTTTGTCAGTATTTTATAATTGCAATAGAAAATAAAATAAAACACCTAGAACTCATATACTGAGAAGTTGAAAACAGAATTCTGTAACTCACTGATCAGCCAGCCAAGTGGCCTCTGTGAAGTCCAGTTTATTGAGAGACCCTAACTTAAAAAAATGAAGAGAAAATTGATTGAAGAAAATATTGAACGTTGTCTTCTGGCCTCTTTAGGTACTATGAATACACACACACACACACACACACACACACACACACACACACACACACACACACACACATACCTCAAAAAGAAAGAAAAAAGGGAGAATCAGTACTATGGCACTGGCCACACTCAGGGACGTGGGGATTCAAAAATACCTATTAGTTACTGGCAGAATTTTTTAACTGACAAATGAGTATAGTTGTCATATTATCACCCAGAACTGTGTGTTTAAGCTTGGAAAAGGTGTGAAGTTTGGACAGAATGTGAATGTTTCTCACACTCAACACAGTTTGGTCTGAAGACATTTACCCAGGGTTAATCCTCTACCCAGTCTCTTGATACCCTTGGGGTATTGGAGAACAGCAGCAGAGAAAATAATTATTGTTGATGGTGGAAGCACTGTTGCAAGCCATTAGAAAATGCTGATCAATTCTCAGTACTAGGGCACATTTTTAATCTTGTTTTTGCTGTTGTTTTATTCTTTCTTTTTTAATTTTAATTTTTGTATATTTACTATATGTACATTTCAAATGTTTCTCCCTTTGGAAATGCCCTATTCCATTCCCCCTCTCTCTGCCCCTATGAGGGTGCTGCCCCCCACCCATGTCCCTCTTCCCTCCTTAGCATTCCCCTTCACTGGGGCATCTAACATCCTCAGGCCCAAGGACCTCTCCTCCCACTGGTGGCCAACAAGGCTCTCATTTGCTACATTTGTGGCCAGCATCATGGGTCCCTCCTGTGTATTCTTTGGTTGGTAGTCCAGTCTCTGGAAGCCCTGGGGTTCTGGCCATTTGACACTGTTGCTCCCTCCATGGGGTTGCAAAATCCCTCAGCTCCTTCAGTCCCTTCTCCAACTCCATCTGGGACCCCACACTCAGTCCAATGGTTGGCTATGAGCATCCATCTCTGCATTTGTCAGGCTCTATCTGAACCTCTCTAGAGACAGCTTATCATGAGGGACATCTTGGTTGCTTCCAGCTTCTGGCTACTAAAAACATAGTGGAGCATGTGTCCTTATTAGATGTTGGAGCATCTTCTAGGTATATGCCCAGGAGTGGTATAGATGAATCCTCAGGTAGTACTGTGTCCAATTTTCTGAGGATCCACCAAACTGATTTCCAGAGTGGTTGTACCAGCTTGCAATTCCACCGGCAATCGAGGAATATTCCTCTTTCTCCACATCCTCACCAGTATCTGCTGTCACCTGAGTTTTTGATCTTAGCCATTCTGACTGGTGTGAGAGGGAATCACAGGGTTGTTTTGATTTGCATTTCCATGATGACTAAGGATGTTTATTGTGGTAAATTTCCAACCCAAATAAGCTTGGGCAAAAAAACACAACTCAATTAATATGAATCAAGCTGCATACCTAGATTGGGCAGATCTACCACTACACTACACTCTTCCTCATCTAAGAGACCCCTTGTAACTTGTGGTTTCTCCAGCCATGTGATTATCTTCCCCTTTTCTTCTACCTTCTCCTCCTTAGTCCTCCTCTCCTTCTCCTTCTTTTTCTTCTCCCACTCTTCCCAAACTTTTATCCCCACCTTCCCTTCTCTTACCCAATCACTGGCACTAGCCTTTATTTTACAAATTAAGGTGGGGATAAGGTTCACAAGATGTCACCTGAGTACTGACTCCTTCTTAGTTTGCAGCCCTTACCAGAACAGAATTAACATCAAAGTGCAAGCTGCCCCAGGGCTATCTGAAACAGATGTTGAACATTTCTTTAAGTGCTTCTCAGCCCTTCCAGTTCCATATGTTGAAAATTCTCTGTTTAGATCTGTTCCCCACTTTTAATAGGGTTATTTGATTGTCTGGAATCTAACTTCTTGACTTCTTTGTTTATATTGGATATTAGCCCCATATTGGATGTAGGATTCGTAAAGATCTTTTCCCAATCTGTTGGTTGCCATTTTGTATAGCAAAAACTCTTATCAATAATAAAAGAACTTCTGGGGGAATCAGCATCACTGACTTCAAGCTGTACTACAGGGCAATAGTGCTAAAAACTGGATGGAATTGGTACAGTGACAGGCAGGTAGATCAAGGGAATAGAATTGAAGATCCAGAAATGAACCCACTCAAAGACAATCACTTGATCTTTGACAGAGGAGCTAAAACCATCCAGTGGAAAACAGCATTTTCAACAAATGATGCTGGTTCAACATGTAGAAGAATACAAATTGATCCATTACTATCTCTCTGTACAAAGCTCAAATCCAAGTGGATCAAGGATCTCCACGTAAACCCAGATACACTGAATCTAATAGAAGAGAAAGTGGGGAAAAGTCTCAAATACAAGGGCACATTGGAAAAGTTCCTGAACAGAACACCAATGGCTTATGCTCTAAGATCAAGAATCAACAATGGTACCTCATGAAATTGCAAAGCTTCTGTAAGGCAAAGGACACTGTCAATAGGACAAAACAGCAACCAACAGATTGTTTAATTCTTTTTAAAGATTTTAACAACTATAATGTTGTTTTAAGTAACAAACGAAATTCAAGATATAATAAGCAATAATTTTCCACCATCCCCCAAGTTACTAATTTAAAAATAGTTTGCTATTGAAATCCAGTGTCAGATTATCATCACTTTATGCTATTTTAACTGAATAGATGTCTGTAGATGCTGCAAAAAATATGGAAATGAAAATTAATTCATTTTGTTTCTTAGCAGAATAAATTCACTGTCTTTGTATGGGTGAATTTAAAACCTTGAGTAATCTACCAACAACAGCAGAAACAGTGGAGATCATACGACATTTATGTATAAGTGAAATTGCAGTCTTGGACATTTTTGCTTCAGGTTATGTACATTCTGGACTAGTAATATTGAATTTAGCTTCTGCTACTGAAAAGGAATTAACACTGGGCAGGGTAAAATCTTTTGATTCTGAAACCTGTGTCTTTGAAAAATTTGAAGTTGCAAAGTTGAAGGCCCTTAGACATATTAGATCATTGGAATAGGTTCTCATGTAGCCCAGTTTGACCTCAAAATTATTTATATAGACAAAGATGATGCTGACTTTCTGATGTATCTGTGTCCATCTCTTGAGTGCTCATGTTATAGAAATGTGCCACATCATGCCTTATTTTCAGTGCTAGAGATTAAACCCAGAGCTTCTTGCAGATAGTCTCTCATCTGAGCTATATCCTCAGTCTCCATATACAGAAAAGTATTATTTTGTTGATGAAAGAAATCAAAAGCATTCTTTGGCACTGAGTTTATATAGTAAGGCTCTTTATATTTAGATTTTAAAGTTATTCAGTATACACTTGTCATTCTAAAGATCTGTTGTCTTATTAACTGTTGATTCCATAGACCAAAAAGCCAGACATTTATTTGTCATGGGTTTAGAGTCAGGAATAACAAGATTAATTTTTAAATCCATCATCTACTGAGACTATACTTCCTGATCTGCAGGTAGTTCTTCTCTCTTATGTTCTCCTTGGCATGGAACAATTCCTCTGGGTGCCTTCCAGGGACCTAGCCATGACTTCCATCATTGCTTGCCTCTGACAGGAACAGCAGGTGCAAACCAGGTGCAGCAGCTATGAAAACTTGCTACCTGCCCCCTCCTCTGTTGCCATTTGTTCCTGGCCAGTCCCTCTTACAGTCTTTTCTGTTGTTCTCTATCTCTAGTTGTCCTATTATGGCTTTTCTCCCATTTGTCCCATTCTCCAGATCCTCCCTCCTCTCTATTCCTCCAAATAAACCTCCCTTATACTTGGTCTGCCACATGACATGGTTTCTCAGGGAGACACCTTGGCATGAGCCCACCAGGTACCTCTTAACCCCCATACAGTGTTGCATTAAATTTCATAACAATAGAAGAGAGATAGAGAAAAGGAAAATAGGAAAGCGAGGAAAGGAGAAGAAATTAGAGAGTTAGATGTCTTCTCTTTTCATCTTGAAACAATCTAGGAAAAAAAAAAAGAGTAGAGAAAGTAGATTATTCAGTGTGTCAACAGAGAGGTCTAAAGACCATTCTACTACTAAATAAAATAAAATAGAAAATTTAGAGTGAAATAGAAAGCAAGAGGTGAGCATCACTGCTAAGCTCTGGTGAGGGTGTGGTCTTGCTCTTTGCCAGTTCCACTTGGTACTTCCTAGAAGGGCTCTAACAAGATGGCAGCATTGTGTGAAGTATCCTGCTGGGAGACAAGTTCCTCCTCATGTTGTCCTGAAACCTTTTCCTCCTCTCTCAAGGAATGCCTGAGGAAATTCTAGCTTCTTAGGGTCCATTGCTTTAATAGAGTCACATAATTAATCCCAGCACAAGGGATACACATCTGGAAACTAATTTATTTCCCAAGGCTCAGCTCATACCATAACTCCAGGTGCTACAGTTTCAGTGTATTAAATTCTAGGTACACACAGTCATTCTATGTTCAGCTATCCCCAGGAACTAAAAGTAATGGTATCTGATTTATTCGTCTTTTCTACCTTCACCCTGTTCCTTGTCCTCTTCTTTCTCTCTTCCTCCTCCCCCTCTTCCTGAGGTAGGGGTTTTCTGTCTTGGTAGGCTCACATTTATTCTCTATCCTAGACTGTTCTGGAACTTTAGCTTCTCACGCTTTGGCCCCTCCAGTGCTAGACTGCAGCTGTGCAACTCTCATCAGGATTCTATAGTTCATTCCATCAGGGATCTTTAACTCTACTCAATAAATGAGATAATAGAGATTTAAAAAGATTCTGGCAGAAAATATGAAAGCCCTGGTGTTGTATGTTAAAACACTTCATAGGTAACACTTCAAAGTCCAATGGCTTCCTACTTTATTATGATGTCACTGATTTCAGTGACATTACAGAGAAGCTTCCTAGCAAAAGATATGTAACTGACAAGTTAAATAGATTCTTTGTAGACACATTGATAAAACACCAACATCTGTTTCCATGGGTATGTGCAGCTCCAAAGAAAATGCTCTGTGATATTAACTACCTATACAGTAACTACCTATACAGACCAAAGGCTTGCTTTTTTTTTTTTTTTTTTTTTTTTGGCAATTAAAAAGCCCTTTTTTCTCCTCCTCCTCTTCCTCCTCCTCCCTTTCTATGTCTCTTTCTCCCCTCCCCCTTGTGCATGTGTCTTAGCCAGATGTTTGTGATGGCACATACAAAGGTATGTATATGCCTGTATTATGGGATCCCACCATATGTGACCACTCAGACAGTTTATGGCCAACTGAAAATCTTTATTGTGGCTGGCTGGAAATATCTGATGTATGAGATCTTACTGTAGCTCAAATCTTTAGAACTTTAAAGGGAGTTTTAAAGGCAAAATACCTTATCCTGCTATCTCTCTCTGCAGCTGTGTATCAGGAGATGAGGGAGAAGTAGCACAGGTCTTTCAAGGAGGCAGTTTAACAGAAACTTATATAATTAAGCTGGGGCATTTTGACCTCAGTTAACTAGCATAGAGTTGGTTAATTTTCCATGGAATTCTATGTCAAGGAGATCAAATTCCAGGTAAACCTGAAATGGCCTTAGCATGAATGAACAATGGAGTAAACATTGCACTGTCTTTGCCTGCCATACATATGGAGGCCAGAGTGGATATCAGCTGTTTCTCACCGAACCTCTCACTGTACCTCCCTATCTCATCTGAGCTTGCTGGCTAGCAAACCCACAGAGAACCTCTTGTTTCTGTCCTTAGCACTGGAATATAAGTATACTTTCGTCCAACTTTTTATATTGGTCTTGAGAATGGAATGCAGGTACTCATGCTTACACAGTAAGCACTGATGGCTGAAACATCTCCCCAGCCTGATATGTGTTCTTTCCTGCTGTCAAAGATGTTATCAGGTACTTCATTTGGAGTTCATTCACTTGAAGCCAGACCTCAAAAACTGTATCAAACCGTCAGGGGTTTCTTCTCAACTTATCAGGAAACCTGGCATCTGAAACTGATCCGTTTAGTGTGGCAAATGCTTTCTGACTCCTTTCTTTTTCTCTTCTCCCACCCCCACCATTGTATTCCAAGAATTGCTATCAAAACTGCAAATATGTTTTGCTTGCTATGAGTGAATCAGTGTTTGAACAACTTGTAATTTTCCAGATCCACCTACACAATAAAGACAAGTAAGAGCCAAAATAAAAATGAGAGCAGGAGAGGAGATTTTTATAAGCTTTGTGTGTTGCATGGTTCTACCAAAGGCTGACACCAAACTTACACAGCCCTTGCAGAGGTCAAAATCTCAGAACAGTAAAAGAAAAAAAGATATCTGCTATCTGCTTGGAATTCCCTCACAGAGGCGGGAAAGGGGAGGGGATACGGGATTTCCAAAGAGGAGATCCAGAAAAGGGGAAACATCGGAAATGTAAATAAAGTATCAAAAAAAAAAAATACTATTTTCCGATAGTGTCAGCTTCTCAGTCATGGAAGATTGTTGAGCTTGGAAGGAAACTGCTTCTCTGACTGACAAATTAGGGTTTATCTATTGGTGTAGAGACTTATACATGGGCACAAGAGGAACACTCCTCCATTGTTGGTGGGATTGCAAGTTGGTACAACCACTCTGGAAATCAGTATGGCGGACCCTCAGAAAAATGGACATAATACTACCTGAGGACCCAGCTATACCTCTCCTGGGTATATACCCAGAAGATGCCCCA
>CM052711.1:78652326-78678608 GCA_028551405.1 Uromys caudimaculatus | reverse complement strand
TCATAAAAAAAAAAAAAAAAAAAAAAAAGACACACTCTAAAACATACCCAGAGCAACTTTCTCATCATCATTTGGACCTCATAATACCAGCACCAGGAATATCCTGTTCCTGGTTAATTGCAATTAGAAAAGACTTGGAAACAACTCTAGGAGCCATGTCTAACTAGAGGAGTTAGCAAGCCAACTATCACCATTGGAGACACCATCAAAGAAGAAACAGCAAGTTTTACCCACCAACTTCTTGTGATCTTCCCTCCCTCTCCTGAGAGGCTGCTAGCACAGAGCAGCAGACTCCTCCATGCTAACATTTTCTTTGTGTTCTAGTTTGAGAATTGAGAGTCCTGAGGTCACCTGTGGGAGTGGAAGGCACTTTAAGTTGCAATAACAGTCTAGCAGCCCATAGTACTGAATCAGCATTAAGTGTGTATCTTAGAACTCCTGTGCCTTGAATTCCTATTGAAAATAGTGAGTAAGGTTTTCAGATGTGCCATATTTATAATTGGGGGCATTCTATTGTGTAGGGTGAATAAGAAAGTTTTCGAGTCCGAAGACAATCTGGCTACAGAATAAGACTTTATTTCTCAAAGGTCAGAAAAAGACTTAAAATTGTGTAAATGATTTTCCACACTCTGAAAGTATGTTCACATTTCTGAGGTATAGTAATCCTATATTATGCCCCATGAGAAAGTAGAAGCTTGACATCTTAGAGAAGAAATCTGATGTATCATTCTGTTGTCCACTCAGGAGGTATTTATTGTGACTCTATGACAATGTGTCTTATGCACCTTATAGTGCAATGACAGGAAGATGCACAATAATTGATAGAGGATAAATAATAGAGATATATGACAGACTTAAAATCTTCAAACACATATTCATATATAATATATTTCACTTGTCGAGTGGCAATAAGATCACAATATGGTTAAGCATGTGAATGCACTTAGCAGGATCAGATTATGGAGCCATTGCCATTCTTACATGCAAACTGGTTAACAAGCTTATCCAACCTTTTGTCTTGGTTTTATTACTTACATTGCCCTAGAGTCTTATGTTAGACACATAATTGAACTCTCCCTTTGCTCTGGGACTAATTCTGATAGAAATTTTAGATCTTACCTTCTGTGAGCCAGACATAGCACCAGTTGTACTGGGCAAGGGAAGTGGTTATAGGAGCAAAACTTGTTTTAATGAGATGAAAAATTGTTTACTTTTGATAGCATTTACCTTTCCTAACTTTTTTTTCTATTCTGTGACTTCTGGTTATTAATATCTGCTGTTTACCAGAAAGGAACTGGCTTACATGGGCTCTTTGTTCTTTTCCTAGCTAGGCACAAGCTGATCAGGCAAGAGGCTTAGGGTTTATTAACTCTTAGTGACCTAGAGAAAAAAGAAAGGAAAGTTACATTTGCAGAAAAAACACTCATTCTGGATGAAACAGAAATAGAGGCTCCATTCATTTTTCACACATATGTACATGCATGCATATATGCATACATACACACTTATACAGACAGACATATGGTGGATGGAGCAAAAGCTCCATATAGCATGCTTTGATAAGTTCATACATACATATGAATACACATATTTGAGGATAGAACAAAGCTCCATAGAGCAAGTTCCAACCAACCTTTATTCATGTATGCAGCAAAAAAGCATACATACTGGATGAAACAAAAGAAAGTCCCACCCACATTTTATTCTAGTTCTTAGTTCTTACACTTTCTCAGGATAATTGGATCATATGGTTTTTCAAGCATCATCACATCCCATATGTTCACAGCAAGTTTAAAACAATAGTTCATTTCATAAAATGACAGAGTTATAGCAGGAATGTTTACATATCTTTACATAAAGACCTGTATCTGAATAAACATTCCTTGTCTATCTTTTAGATCTCTAAGTTCATTATAACTTTAAAGCAATATTTTTTTTTTCAATCACATGAAGTTTATTCGGGGGGGACCAGTGCACTGGAGTCGAACTCATAACCTACGCAGAGGCAGAGGAGTCCAACCCTGAGCAGCTGAAGTCAGGGGTATTTAAAGGAAAAAACCACAAAGCAAGGGGTGGGGAATGGAAAGAATTTGCGTTTTGGGGAAGTACAGAATGTTCTAAGTTAGTCATAAGGCAGTTGCACAAACATTTTTGTGGTTAGCTAGTTCCTGAAACATTGTGCTTCTGGCCCTGGGGCCAGGCCAAGGTCACCCGTTTCTTAGGGGAAAGAATGCAGCCAGGTAGGGATTGGCCAAGGATGCAATTTCAGTCCTATTTCTGTTTCTGGCTCCAAGTGTGCTAGGGGTCTAATTTTTCTCATAAGGGTGTCAGGTCTTTCATTCCCCACTTCTTCTAGTGCCAAGTTCTAATCTTATTTTTTTTTTTCCAGAATTTGGTTTTTATTTCCACTGTGGGTTCACAGGATTGTTAGGCTTGCATGCTAAGCACTTTTACCTGCTAAGCCATCTTGCTAGACTTGTTTTTTTGTTGTTGTTTTCTTCTTTTTTTTTTTTGATACTTTATTTACATTTCTAATGTTTCCCTCTAATCTTAGAACTATATTTCTGTATCATCATAGCCTGGTATTGCTGTCTTAACATTAGAATCTGTACAGCACTTACTCGTTCCCTAACAAAAGCTATTAATCCATTAACTAAACAGGGTCCAATAGTGAGCAAAATGAATAAAATCAGCAGAGGTCCTGCTAAGGCAGAAAACGGAGTCGTCATCCAAGGCGACTTGCTGAACCATCTTTCGAACCACCCCTGTCCAGCCTCCCGTTCTCTCTTGTCTTTCTAGCCTTTCACTAAACTTGCTCATGGAATCCCTAATGGCCTCTGAGTGATCAACATTAATGCAACAATCTTCTTTTAAGGCTGCGCATAATCCTCCTTCTTTTAGGAATAGCAAATCTAACCCTCTCCTGTTTTGTAGAGCTACTTCTGATAGAGAGGTTAAGGATTCTTCCAGGCTACTGAGAGACTTTTCTAAAGCTTGAAGTTCCTCGTTCATGGCCTCGTGAAGCTTGCTCAATCCTCTCTCTAACTGCAGTGGTCCATTGACCAGGGCTGCGATCTCTGTTCATACTCTGGCTGCTACCCCTAGCCCAAGCATGACTGCTAGGGTCAAAGATATAGGTTCTCTTTTGAATTGGGTGGGTGGGAAATCATATTCATCAATGACCACTTTTTCAGGATGATAATAGACTCAAGGAACAAGCTGGACCATAATACAAAAATCAGTAGACTGGTTGAAAACAGAAGTACAGACACAAGGGGTTAATCCAGTACTGCATATCCACCATTTGTTATATCCTGGCAAGCAAATTAGCACAGTTTTGTCAAGTGACAAATCATCTGGCTTGTGTCTTATTATTTTTAAATTTTCTATAGATAAACTAGTTAATATTTTATTTTCTATCCTTGCACCTATAAAATTTTGTCCATTCCTACTTTATGAATTAGTTACCAGATAGTGATCTCATAAGTAACCTAGAAGGAGTGTTTTCCTGATCATAAATTTCTTCCAAACCTCCAAGCCTGCTTTCCCAATGTAGTGCAATTAGTCTGTGACACATGAAGGTTTACTGAGCCTTATTTATAGTTTTTAGAAGGTTGAAAATTATTTGTATAAATTTGGGTATTTTATACAATCATTATCAGGAATTATGAAACCATCAATTTGTGTATCCAGCATTACTACTTAAGAGTTGATCTTCATGAAAATTTGTATAAAGTATTCCCAAAATGGTGGTCCAAATTCCAGGAATCATTAGACTGTGTAATAGTGACAAGACAGGCATATCAGTAGCGAGAAGCAATACTGGGATGAAGTCTCTTATGGCTTTGCCTCAGAACTCACCCATTTCAGGTCATGTAAAATGCTAGGCCATCCTCAGATATGTCACTTGCATGCCTTTAGCCTTTCCCAGATGGTTTTAACACATACTCTAGATCTAATTATAGAAGTCTAGCCCTGCTGATAACGTCCATATAGTAGCACTCTATTTCATAGGGAATAAAGCTTTCTATTTGTTTCTCAGGAGAACAAACACATTCTTTCTTAAGTGGGGTGGGGAATCATGAATTTTTCTAAGTAGATATTTCAGTCTTCCCAAGTTTACTGCATATAGCTGAGCAGCATGCATATTGGTATTACAGCTTCAGTGTAGATATGAACACAATCATGGTACAAGCTTGTCAACAGCCAATTTATCATGCGTTATCCTCCACACAGATGGAACTGCAAAACCACAACAGCAGTAGAAAGCTTTGGTGGGGAATACCAGTATTCAGTAATTTAATGTCTGTTTGCCTTTAGCCTTTTTTAATAACTAGTTGTTTGCATCATCCAAGACAATTGATAAGAAAACCATGCATCTATTTAGCCCTTGGTTCATGTTGTTTGAATGCAAAATATCCCACGATAAGCTTCTGTGTTTGAACACTGCATTCCCAGCTAGTTTAGGAAGGTTGAGAAACCTATAGAAGATAGAGTCTCAACGGAGGATGTGGGCTACTGACTGGAAGTAGACTTGGAGTCTTTATCCTACTTCCTGTTTACTTTCTGCTTCTTGTGTTTTACATGATCAGCAGATCTCTGTTTCTGTAGCCATGCCTTCCCCATCAGAATAGATGTTATCCCTTCCAACTCTCCATGGAGAGAGAAATAAGCTGTTTCTCCCGTAATTTGCTTTCTTATTTTGTCACAACAGTGAGTAAAGTAATGAACACTTTTGACATACATGAATTCTTTACATTCTAGCAAACACTGAACCACACATTCACACATCTCATCATAAGGAAGTTGTTCCACTGTACAGCTGGCAATGTTCTTATCAATACCAGGAAATCTTGGCGCTATCTATTAAAGAAGTTTCTTTCCAAATTAAAGGTGATTATTTACTAATGTAGGCATGGGCAGGGACATGGTGATTCAATGCATACTTCAAAATTACTTTTTAATAACCCCTTTTCTTGTTTAAAAGTCTGAAAGTTCAAAGATACTGGTAGAATAGAGTAAAATTTATATTAGGAATTATAATGGTTCATCAAACTAGAGAAATGATAAGAACAGTCAGTTTTAGGTTTTTGTATGAGTGTTTGTTTGTTGGCCTGCATGCTGGGAGCCTTCCTTAGGGATCTTGGGCTGGCCAAATGCGAGGGTTCCAGCAAAGGGGAGAGTGCAAGCAGGGACGGAATCTCCTCCACCTCTGTCTCCACATTTGCTGCCTTGGTTGCACCAAGATGCTGCACCCACGCCCTGTGCTGAGTTGGGCCCTGGCTGAGCCCACGAGAGGCTGATTAGCTGGCAAGGAGTGCAGGAAGCTTCTGGTGGTGTTTGGGAGAGCACATCTCTTCCCAGGCATCAGTGTTACAGCTTTTATGGTAGAAGCTCTCGAACAATGGAGTAGTTCTCACACCTTTATTCCCTCTGGATGTGGATCTCTCCTACACAGGTTAGGATTGTCTAATATACTGTTTGGGAGGGGTCAGGGGTTTGACAACAGATACTTCCCATTGGTTTGGTTTGAGGGCCTCAGGGCACCTTATTTGCATGTGGGAGGGCTTGGTGTTACACCTACATGACAAATCTCACATGACAGGCCCCTCTGCAGGGGTTGAGGAAGCTGTAGCTGTTTTTACAGGAGTTTCCCTGTAGCATTGGCAAAAACATTTTCTGGTCCCTTGTGGATTATTCCACTGAGTCTCCCAGAGTTTTCAGCCTGTGCTCAACCAGGTGCCAGATTGCCTGCCACAGACCACTGCCCCACATGTGTTTGTGTGTGTGTGTGTGTGTGTGTGTGTGTGAGAGAGAGAGAGAGAGAGAGAGAGAGAGAGAGAGAGAGAGAGAGAGAGAGTAGTATATATGTGTATATGTGTGTATTGTATGTGCAGGTACATCTACCCCAATGCATATGTTGAGTGAGAAACTTCAGTAGTCAGTTCTTGGGCTACATGGGGTCCCGAGTCTGCCCCAGGGCTCGGGCCACTGGAGGAGGCATGACATGGCAAAGTTTGACCATGCCCACTCCACAGCTCCACCGGCAGGTATCAGGCTGTTAGAAGCCTTGGGACACCACCCCAGGATGGGGGAGCACAGCCTGGGGTCCCAGGGACTATACAATGTAGGCTTGGGGATCCCGGGCCTGTGAGGAGACCAGGACCATCTGGTTCTCAGCCCCTTTGGCATCCCAGGCACCGCTGGGATGGAGTGGGGGCCTGTGGGCCATATCTAGCCCGGGGCCAATTAGCAAAGGCAGGGAGAAGCCCTGCTGGGTCCTGTCAGGGACCCAGTCCTTGACTTGTCGGCAGCTGACTGGCTTGGTTTGTTAGAAGCCATGGCTGGGAGCACTGAGAGGCCTTTTGTGGGAAACTAGACATGGCTCTTTAGATGAAGACCTGTTCCATTGTTCCCCATAGCAGATCCTAGTAAAGAGACAGTCCATGGTTTTAGGGCATTTATTGGCATGGCAGAGCGTGGTGATGAGTAAAACCAAACTGTATCCCACTTTCTCAGGGCAGGCTTGAGGTTAAATACCTTTTGCAGGGAGGAGTGTCTGAAGAGGAGTTTGTTGGCTAAGTCTCCAGGTACCTCATTCAAATGGAGATCTCTCTTGAGCCTATGTGACCACACATCCTCAACCTGTAGAGGAGCTTGGGCCATTGCTCTTATGTGATTGATGGGTACAGATCTATGGAGAGCCATGGCCTTGTGTCAGGATTCTGGGGCCCAGGAGCATGGCAAAATGCCTACCATCTCTTTCAGGTTTATGCCCTGCTGGGAACCCCCTGCTGGGTCACAGGGGTTTTAAACCTTAGCTCAAACAGAAACCAGTCTTCCTTTCACAGTCCTACAGTCAGTTGTATCCTGATACTTTGCAAGATCTAGGGATTAAATTTAGGTCTTAAAGGCTGAGTATATGGCTCTGCCCACTGAACCACCTTGCCACCCCTACACCTCATTTTTTGAAACAGAACTTGGAGCATGCCAATTAAATTTAGGTTCCTGACCAATGAACTTCAGATATCGTTTTACCATCTCCCTAGTGCTGTGACTATACATTTCTGCTTTTGTGCTTGGCTTTTTACATAGGTTATAGAATTCGAATTCAGATTCTCATGCTTTTAGGATAACTACTTTCCTGATCCCCTGTTGAGACATCTCCTAGCCCCTAAAACTAGTTATCTAGAGAAGCAGACTTAGGGGAGGGATCTAGAAGTGCCATGGTCATGGAATCCTACACATGCAGGGAAGGTTTCTTGCTTTCAATGCTGTTGTTATTTAGATCTTAGTGTTGTTCTTCTAACTGTAACTCTAGTAGATGAAGGACTTATTTAAAATATTATTCACAGTCTTTTTAGGGCAGGATTACTTTCTGATAAGCATATAATATCTTTTCAATGGGAACATAAAGGGACATGTATTAAGTGAAGATGAAGTTCTAGCTGGTATATCTGAGACATCATATATTTTAAGATTTGCATGCAAAATAACTAATACAGGCAAATTAACAACAAAGTGGACATTATTCAAACTTCCCTTTAGATTTTATTTTCTGAAATAGCTGGGAGAGTGGTCATCAGCTTAGGTCACACAATTGAAGAAGAGGAACAAGCTGTTCAGTGAGAATTTTATTGTGCAAGAACATGAATGTCAGAGGCTGGGTCAAGCATGGGCAGTATGGAGAAAATACCAAATGCACTGGAGGATTTCTTATGAGAGAAACACTGGAGTCAGCACATACTGCATTTGTGATATAGTTTCCCTATATGAATAGTTAAAGGGCTAAGGTGCTTCCTAGGGGTAAAGGATGATCACATGTGTACTAGTGTTCTCATATGCTTCAGCATAGTTATTATTACAACATTCCCACCTATGATCAGAATCAGAACACCTGGATAGCAGTCTACATATCCTTCAAAATTTTACATTTGAAAAATCTACTATACATTATAAATGAACTCCATATACCACACCTAGATCAGCAAAAATGTACCAGTAACTTTTCTTTGTAGCTGGCAGCAGTGTCTTCTCACTCATACTGTTCAACATACCAGGACCAAACTGCACGTCATCCCTGGATTTACAGATTCTATTAAATCAATATCACTTTTATATAGCACCAAGTTGAATTGTATTAATGGATAATAGTGTCAGTCAAGACAAGTTGGATGCATTGTTTCCTAAAATTATTTGATTGTTTCTTACTGTGGAGGCTGAAACAATCCAAAAGAGGCAGACTGTCATGGGGAGAATGTCGTGTTACAAAACTTTTCCTGGGGAAATTCAATACACATCTAGTCACTCCAGATAAGGCATAAAGTGAACAGTACCAAGTTTCCAGCACCAAGAAGATGTATTTGCCTGAGAGTGACAATGAGCTGAAAATAGGGAACACAGAGATAGAGGATAAGAAACAAGGGTAAGGAAAATGGGAGAGGGGTATTTATACCAGAGGACAAAGAACTGCCTCTAGATAGAGATGAGACAGATGTGACCCATAGGAAAACTGTAGTTTATAAAGGTAAAAGGGGAAACCACATGTTAATATGAGATGTTGAATTATAACTGAGCATGTTAATTAGTTGAGCTAATGAGGGCTTTTGGTTTATGGACTTCAACACTTTCATAGCTGGACTTTGGTAGACAGCCAAGGTGGAGAAGGTGGCCAAATAAGGATATAGACCTTAGGGGTTAGCATGAGGAATATAATTTAAAGCTTTTTAGCAAGGCAGCAAGAATGAGACAGAAGGACAAGTCCTGCAAAGAGCCCTACTTGCCATGATCTGACTGGATACGGTCCTTTCAGGGAACTCAAGACAGACCGAAGTATGAATACAAACTGTAAGGGATGATGTTTCACCAAAATATCATACCCTGCACTCAAATAGTATGCAAATACAAAGATGACTTAATTCTTCAGAAGTCCAGCATGCTGGGGTCCACCATCTACCAAGATAGAGGTGTACAAGTAAGCATGTGGGCCCAATTTAAAAGATATTAGGAAATTCTGGGGAGGAGGAGGTAACCTTTCTTTTTTTTAATTTTTATTTTTGATACTTTATTTACATTTCCAATGTTTCCCCTTTTCTGGGTCTCCTCTTTGGAAACCACCGATCCCCTCCTCATCCCCGCCTCTATGAGGGAATTCTACCTCCCACCCACCCGCCCACCCATCCCCATATTCCCACCTTGACATTCCCCTTTACTAAGGCCTCTAACACCCTCAGACCCAAGGGCCTCTCCTCTCTCCCCGATGGCCATCAAGGTCATCCTCTGCCTCATATGTGGTCCGAAAAATGGGTCCATAGATGTGTATTCTTTGGTTGGTGGTCCAAACTCCAGGACGACTGGGGGGATCAAGCCCATTGATGCTCTTGCTCCCACCATGGGGCTGGAAATTCCCTCAGCTCCTTCAGACCTTTCTCCAACTCCTCCATCTGGGACTTCACTCTCAGTCCAGCGATTTCTGTAAACTGAAACTTGGGCATTCTGAACTTTTGGGCTAATATGCGCTTATCAGTGTGTACATACCATGTTCCTTCTTTTGTGACTGAGCTACCTCGCTCAGGATGATATTTTCAAGTTCCATCCATTTGCCTGAAAATTTCATTAAGTCATTGTTTTTAATAGCTGAGTAGTACTCCATTGTGTAGATGTACCACATTTTCTGTATCCATTCTTCTGATGAGGGACATCTGGGTTATTTCAAGCTTCTGGCTATTATAAATATGGCTGCTATGAACATAGTGGAGCATGTGTCTTTATTACATGTGGCAGCATCTTCTGGGTATATGCCCAGGAGAAGTATAGCTGGGTCCTCAGGTAGTATTATGTCCATTTTTCTGAGGGTCTGCCAAACTGATTTCTGTAGTAGTTGTACCAGCTTACAATCCCACCAACAATGGAGTAGGGTTCCTCTTTCTCCCCATCCTCGCCAGCATCTGCTGTCACCTGAGTTTGTGATCTTAACCATTCTGACTGGTGTGAGGTGGAATCTCAGACTTGTTTTGATTTGCATTTCCCTGATGACTAGGGATGTTGAGCATTTCTTTAGGTGCTTCTCAGCCCTGTGAATTTCCTCAGTTGAAAATTCTCTGTTTAGCTCTGTTCCCCATTTTTTGATGGGGTTATTTGGTTTTTTTGGAGTATAACGTCTTGAGTTCTTTGTATATATTGGATATTAGCCCTCTATTGGACATAGGATTGGTTAAGTTCTTTTCCCAATCTGTTGGTTGCCATTTTGTCCTATTGACAGTGTCCTTTGCCCTACAGAAGCTTTGCAATTTCATGAGGTCCCATTTGTCTATTCTTGATCTTAGAGCATAAGCCACTGATGTTCTGTTCAGGAACTTTTCCCCCCCGTACTCAGGTGTTCGAGAGTTTTCCTCACTTTCTCTTCTATTAGATTCAGTCTGGTTTTATGTAGAGGTCCTTGATCCACTTGGGCTTGAGCTTTGTACAAGGAGATAGGAATGGATCAATTTGCATTCTTCTACATGTAGACCGCCAGTTGAACCAACACCATTTGTTGAAAATGCTGTCTTTTTTCCACGGAGTGGCTTTAGCTCCTTTGTCAAAAATCAAGTGACCGTATGTGTGTGTTCATTTCTGGGTCCTCAATTCTATTCCATTGATCTACCTGCCTGTCACTGTACCAATACCATGCAGTTTTTATCACTACTGCTCTGTAGTACAACTTGAGATTAGGGATGCTGATTCCCCCACAAGTTCTTTTGTTGTTAAGGATAGCTTTGGCTATCCTGGGTTTTTTGTTGTTCCAAATGAATTTGAGAATTGCTCTTTCTAAGTCTATGAAGAATTGAGTTGGAATTTTGAAGGGAATTGCATTGAATTTGTAGATTGCTTTTGGCAGGATGGCCATTTTTACTATATTAATCCTTCCAATCCATGAGCATGGTAGATCCTTCCACCTTCTGAGGTCTTCCTTGATTTCTTTCTTCAGAGACTTGAAGTTCTTGTCACACAGACCTTTCACTTGCTTGGTTAGAGTCACACCAAGATACTTTATATTGTTTGTGACAATTGTGAGGGGTGTCATTTCCCTAATTTCTTTCTCAGCCTGTTTATCTTTTGAGTATAGGAAGGCAACTGATTTGTTCGAGTTAATTTTATATCTGGCCTCTTTGCTGAAGTTGTTTATCAGCTGCAGGAGTTCTCTGGTTGAGTTTTTTAGGTCACTTAGGTATACGATCATATCATCTGTAAATAGTGATAATTTGATATCTTCCTTACCAATTTGTATCCCTTTGACCTCCTTTTGTTGTCTAATTGCTATAGCTTGAACTTCAATTACTATATTGAATAGGTAGGGAGAGAGAGGGCAGCCTTGTTTATTCCCTGATCTTAATGGGATTGCTTCAAGTTTCTCTCCATTTAGTTTGATGTTGGCTACTGCTTTACTGTATATTGCTTTTACTATGTTTAGGTATGGGCCTTGAATTCCTGATCTTTCCAAGACTTTTATAATGAAGGGATGTTGAATTTTGTCAAATGCTTTTTCAGCATCTAAGGGAATGAACATGTGTTTTTTTTTTTCCTTTGAGTTTGTTTATGTAGTGAATTACATTGATGGATTTCCAGGTATTGATCCATCCCTGCATACCTGGGATGAAGCCTAGTTGATCATGATGAATGATCGTATCGATGTGTTCTTGGATTCGGTTTGCGAGAATTTTATTGAGTATTTTTACATTGATATTTGTAAGGGAAATTGGTCTGAAGTTCTCTTTCTTTGTTGGGTCTTTGTGAGGTATTGTTATCACTGTGATTGTAGCCTCATAGAAGGAATTGGGTAGTGTTCCTTCTGTTTCTATTTTGTGGAATAGATTGAAGAGTATTGGTATTAGGTCTTCTTTGAAGGTCTGATAGAATTCTGCAGTGAACCCATCTGGACCTGGGCTTTTTTTGGTTGGGAGACGTTTAATGACTGCCTATATTTCTTTAGGCATTATGGAACTACTTAGATGGTTTATATGATCCCGATTTACCTTTGGTATTCGATATCTGTCTAGAAAATTGTCCATTTCATCCAAATTTTGCAGATTTGTTGAGTATACACTTTTGTAGTAGGATCTGATGATTTTTTGAAATTCCTCAGAATCTGTTGTTATGTCTCCCTTTTTATTTCTAATTTTGTTAATTTGCATTCTGTCTCTGTCCCCTCTGGTTAGTCTGGCAAAGGTTTATCTATGTTGTTGACTTTCTCATAGAACCAACTCCTGGTTTTGTTGATTCTTTGTATAGTTCTTTTTGTTTCTACTTGGTTGATTTCAGCCCTGATTTTGATTATTTCCTGCCTTCTGCTCCCCTTGGATGTATTAGCTTCTTTTTGTTCTAGGGCTTTCAGGTGTGTTGTTAAGCTTCTAATGTATGCTCTCTCCAGTTTCTTTTTGGAGGCACTCAAAGCTATGAGTTTTCCTCTTAACAATGCTTTCAATGTGTCCCATAAATTTGGGATGTTGTATTTTCATTTTCATTAATTTCAAGGAAGTCTTTCATTTCTTTCTTTATTTCTTCCTTGACCAAGTTGTCTCTGAGTAGATCATTGTTCAGCTTCCATGTGTATGTGGGCTTTCTGTAGTTATTGTTGCCATTGAAGACCATCCTTAAACTGTAGTCGTCTGATAGGAGGCACTAGGTTTTTTTTTTTTTTTTTTTACATCCCTATTACTGCACCACCTTAATCCTCGCCCCCACAAACGTAGTCTTTCCCCAATCCCCCCATTCCTTCCTCCTCTGAAAACATGGGAGAGCCCCTTGATATATTCTTACCCTGGCATATGACATCTCTGCAGGTCTAGGCATATCCTCTCCCACTGTGTCCAGACAAGGCACCCTAGCTAAGGAAATGGGATCCACTGACAGGCCACAGCTTTAAGGAGAGCCCTGGGCTCCAGTTGCTGGTGAAACAACATAAGCAATAAGTTGCACAACTTCTACATATGTGCAGGAGGCCGAGTTCCAGTCCATGTAAGCTCTTTGGTTGGTGGTTTAATCTCTAAGAGCCCCCATGGATCTAGGTTAGTCAACTCTGTTGTTCTTCATGTGAAGTTCCTATTCTTGTGGGGCCTTTAATCCTTTTCCCAACTCTTCCTTAAGACTCCAAAGATTTGTCCAATGTTTGGCTGTGGACCTTTTTATGTGTTTCAGGTGGCTGTTGGTTGGAACGTCTCAGAGGAAAGTTATGCTAGGCTCTTGTCTGCAAGTATAAGAGTATGATTAGCAGTGTCAGTGCTTGCCCTTGGGATAGGTCCTAAGTTGGGCAAGCTATTGATTGGCCATTCCCCCAGTTTCTGCTCTACCTTTGTCCCTGCATTTCTTTTAGACAGGAAAAAGTTTTGGTGGAAAATTTTGTGGGTATGTTGGTATCCTTATTTCTCCACTGGAGATTCTGCCTGGCTATGGGAATGGACCATTTCAGCTTCCATATTAACATTGCTAGGAATATCAGCTAAAGTTACCCCCATAGACCCATGCAAGCCTGCCCTATCTTGGCTCTCTGGTAGGTTCTATAGATTCCTCACACATCTGCCTTCTGGTATTCTCTCCTGTCTCACCATGTCACACTTGATCCTGAATCACCTCCATGCCTATCTCCATTTAAAAATAATTAAATGGGAATGATGATATCATATGCTTATTGTAATGTCTGGCTTCAAAGAACTTTAACAATTATTTCAGTAAAATTCCTTTCCTTCCAGGAGGGAATTGTCAGATACCATAGAGTTTGTAGTGAGTATAGACATGTGGGAAACTAGAAAGTCATGGTGTTATTAACTTTTAAATCTTCAGGTGTCATACCTTGCAGCTTCCTTTAGTTATAAAATTTAGTGAGGAAGGATGGTGAAGAAAGGAACATCCTAAAGAATAATATTTGATACATATGAACCATTGTAATGCCTGGGGCAGGACTGTCACCACATTAGATTACTGTCAGAGAAACTAAGGTCTTTGTTTTGTTTTATCTTGTTTTGGTTATTTTGTTATTGTTGACATTCCCAAAAGCCTGAATGGAGAAGTACGCATGCTTCTGTTTACATGGCTTGGTATTGTAGAACTCACTGAATTTCCTTCTGTCTTCAGACATTTGTAGGAAACATGAATGCCGACAGTGTGGTTCACCACAAGCTGCTGCACTCTGTGAGAGCCCGCTTTGTTCGCTTTGTGCCTCTGGAGTGGAATCCAAATGGAAAGATTGGCATGCGCGTGGAGGTCTATGGATGTTCATACAGTAAGTACCACATGGACCAAGTCACACAGCATAAGATGTCTATGAAATAGCAGATTATTCATAATGATAATTAAAGTGTGTGTGTGTGTGTGTGTGTGTGTGTCTGTGTGTGTGTTCACATATATGAGTACAAAAAGCAGCTAGACACAAACCTCCAGTGTTCCTGAAGAACATGGTCCATCATCTGACCCAGAAATTTACACTTGATCTGCAACACCCAGCTGAGACTATGCTGGCTGACCAGCGACTCACAAAGGTCTTGTCTTCTTCATTTCCCAACTGCTGGGATTATTATTATGTGCTATCACATCCAAATTGATTTGGGTTCTGGGAATGGTATTCAGGTCTTCATGCTTGTAAGTACTATAGATGCATTGCTAAATCCTTGGTATGTAGTTTTCTCATTTTATTCTAATGTGTGTATACACACACACACACACACACACATATATATTTATATGTATATCCCATATAGTACATATGTGTCATATAGTACATATATGAAAATGTGTACCTCAGCTGAGAAATAGATATGTTCTTATACTCTACAGGGCTCTCTATAAGAATGAGGCTATAGGCAATAAAGCCTCAACAAAATGTTCAAATCTAAGAGCCCTTGGGACTTAAATTATTATTAGCCAATTGCAATTAAAAAATACCTATACTCATCTTTTCCTTTAAAGTGTTATGAGATACTATGAATCTCTTTCTCTACTTAAGAACCATGAAAGGACATGTTCTCCTTCTTCACATTCTACAAGAAGAGGAAATTTCCACCTAGGGTAATTTATGAAATTCACTTCTTCAGGAGTCATGGTATTCATTTGTTTTCTTGAGAGCTATTGAGAGTGAATTTGAACAAAAGGAGGCAATAAATATGGGTAGAACTTAAGATAGTTCTAGAATAATGGTTCTCAACCCTCTTAATATTAATATTGCTATCCTTTAATATAGTTCTTCATGTTGTTGTGACCCCAACCATAAAATTATTTTTTTGGTATTTCATAACTGCAATTTTGCCAATGTTATGAATTGTAATATAAATATCTAATATGCAGAATATCTATGTGACTTCTATGAAAGGATCATTTGACCCACAAAAGGGTCATGTCCCACAGGTCAAGAACCAGTATTCTAAAAAGAAGGAGTTATTGAAGAAGGGTATTAATTCTTATAGGCGTAATTCTGAACGTGCAAACTATGTCATTATGAATTAATTTTTTTCTTTTAATCAGTGGCATTAGCCTGCTGACTTTATAATAACATCTAATGTTGCCTAAGTAGTTAATATCTTTAGTCAACACACTTTTGAAGGCATAGTTATCTTAGCTCTTTTCCCTATTATTAAGATAAAGTACCTTGAAAAACATTTGGAGGGAAAAAGCTGTTAATTATTTCAGCTAACATTCTCAGGTTACAATCAATCATTGCCAGGCAATCAAGGTGACAGAAAGATGAGGCTAGTTACATCTTATCCACAGTTAAGGTCAGAGAGCACTGAATGCACGCCCACATCAATTTCTTTTATCACTCCTGTCAATCTAGGATACCACTCTGAGGTAGTGGTTCAACCCAGAGTGAGTATGACTTCCCACTATTCAAGATAATTCTCCCATAGACATGCCCACAAGCCAAACTTTAACTTGGGGCAACAATGGGTTTATTTTTATTTTTTTGTAAGATTACATCATGGAAGGTGGCCAAAGCAGGGACTCCAGGCAGGAAATAAGAAGCAGGAATTGAATACTTTCTGATTTACTACCTGGTTCAGATTCTTTTTTTTTTTTTTTTTTTTTTTTTTTTGATACTTTATTCACATTTCAAATGTTTTCCCCTTTCCAGGTCTCCCATTCAGAAACCGTTTATCCCACACCCCCTCCCCCTGCCTCTATGAGGGTATTCCCCCACCAACCCACCTACCCACTCCTGTCTTCCCTCCCTGGTATTCCCCTATACTGGGGCATCTATAACCCTCAGGTCCAAGGGCCTCTCCTCCGACTGATGGCAAATAAGGCCATCCTCTGCCACGTATGTGGCCAGCACCATGTGTATTCTTTCGTTGACAGTCAAGTCTCTGGAGCACCAGCGGATTCAGGCCAGTTGACACTATTGCTCCCTCCATGGGGCTGCAAACTCCCTCGGCTCCTTCAGTCCCTTTTCCAATACCTCCATCTGGCACCCCACGCTCAGTCCAATGGTTGCTGTGAATTGAATCTCGAGTATTCTGAACTTTTAGGCTAATATCCACTTATTAGTGAGTACATATCATGTTCGTTCTTTGTGACTGCGTTCCTCACTCAGGATGATATTTTCAAGTTCCACCCAATTGTCTGCAAGTTTCATGAGGTCATTTTTTTAAATAGCTATTCCATTGTGTAAATGTACTACATTTTGTGTATCTATTCCTCTGTTGAGGAACATCTGGGTTGTTTCCAACTTCTGGCTATTATAAATATGGCTGCTATGAACATAGTAGAACATGTGTCCTTATTACATATTGGAGCATCTTCTGGGTATATGCCCAGGAGTGGTATAGCTGGGTCCTCAGGTAGTATTATGTCCATTTTGCTGAGGGTCCTCCAAACTGATTTCCAGAGTGGTTATACCAGCTTGCAATCCCACCAGCAAAGGAGGAGTGTTCCTCTTTCTCCACATCCTCACCAGCATCTGCTGTCACCTGAGTTTTTGATCTTAGCCATTCTGACTGGTGTGAGGTGGAATCTCAGACTTGTTTTGATTTGCATTTCCCTGATGACTAAGGATGTTGAATATTTCATTAGGTGCTTCTCAGCCCTGCGAATTTCCTCAGTTGAGAATTCTCTACAGCCCAGAACTAACTATACAATGTTAGCACTGCCCATAGTGAGAGGAGCTCTCTAATATGAATTCACCATCAAGAAAATTCCTCTTAAATATGGTCATAGGCAGATTTCTTGGAGGCCACTTCTCTCTGGGTTATCAAATTGACTACCAAGATTAACCATCACAGGCACATTGTTCTACCATCACTATGTCCCCCTTGCTCCGGCACTGTTGCCATTAACACAAAACCCTGTCATATACGTCACCAACCACCTTAACCAAAAACCCTGTGCTCCTATGTAGGATCTGTCTCTCTCTCTCTCTCTCTCTCTCTCTCTCTCTCTCTCTCTCTCTCTCTCTCTCTCTCCTTTTAACCTTCTCCTTTCTAAACATTGTTTCTTTTAAGTATATATTTAGTTACTGTCTCTGCCTCACTTTCTTTGAATATGAACTCATCATAGTTCCTAAGCAACTAAGGTTAACAGGATGGCTCAATTTGTGAAGGCTGTGGTTCCAAGGAATGTAACCACATCCTGAGATGTCATTTACCTTAGGTCTTTAAGAGGTTGATTTCATTTATTTACTTTTAATTTTTTTATTTTAATTTTGTGTATAGGTGTTCTACCTCCATGTAAGTCTAGACAACACATAAAGGCCATGAGCAAGGAACGCACTGAATCAGTTGTGATCCACTAGGTAGGCACTGAGAATTAAACCTGGGAAAGTAAATGATGCTTTTTCCCTATGATCTATCTCTCCAGTCCTGTAATCAGATGATTTTTAAATAAAGAAGACAAAGTGTAGTAGTCTGGGAGGATGAGTCAAGAGCAGAACTGAAGTTTTTGATGGAGAAGACAGTCTACATTGCAGAACACCTTCAGCCCCCTGCAATTTCAAGCCCAGTAGTGGATAGTCTGCTCTGTCAAATTCACAGTCTCAGTTCTACTGAAGCATGTCTAAGCACTCTGCATTCTGTGTCTTAACCTGTGCTACATAGTAACTTTTTTTTCAAGACTTGCCAGTTGCGTCAACACAGCCAACTGTCTTCCAGAGTCATCATTTCAAACCACTATTTGACTTATTTTAAAAGCATCTTTGAGGTGGGAGATTTGTCTTTGTAAATAAACTTATAGTTGGGAAGCATGGTGACCTAAAGTGATCATCCTAAACAGTGGTTAAAGAAAGAAAGAGTAGGGCCTGGCAGCATGTACTTGTGATCCTATTGTTGGAGATGCATCTCTGATACTTCACTTCAACTACTGTGGTCAAGTTGGATAGGGTTTAATGAGAGTCCCTGTCTCAAAAAATAAGGAGAATAGTTGAAGAAGGTAACCAACATCAACTTCTTCCTATACTCTTTCAAAAATTACACACATGCATGTGTGCATAAGCAAGCACACACACATACACACACATACACAGAGTGAGAGACGACAAAGAGATAGAGATAGAGAGAGAGAGAATCTTTGAGTCCAATGTGCTCATCTGTAATCTAACACCCATGGGATAAATAAGCAGGAATATCATGAGTTCGAATTTGAAACGAGCTTTGACTGCAAAATGAGATGCTGAAAAACAAAATCCAAAGGCAGCACTTCATGGCACTGTCCCAACATTCTAGTTCTTAATTTTTTTTTTTTTTTTTGCCACCTCTTCTAGGATGTTCCCTGGATACTGGTAGTTGGGGTACTTTTCCATATACACATGTGCATCATTAATTGGACTCAACATGTTTCTAAGAGCAGGGGTGTAGTAAGATTGATAAACTGAGGGGCAGAAGAAGTTGAAGAGTGGATGATAAATCTATGAAATTTTCAAAAATAAATTTAAAATAATTCAAGTGAAGTAAATCCATCTTTTTCACCATTTTTAAAAACCTTTTCTTTCAGAACTTAGCTTCAGGTCTCTTAGTTTTTCTGTCTGTAGCTGATTGCTGCTGCTCTAACAGGTCCAGGGACTATGAATATCCCCTACATAAATATCATTTCCATATCTCTGTCTGCAAGTCTGGCTTATGGAAATATTAATATGCAGTTGCTTAATGACTGCTTCCATGAAAATGCACTAAATATCTGCAATTTCATAAAGAAAAAATTAATCTAGGATACTCCGAGCCCCCAGATCTGCTTCTCACCATTCCTCCTTTGCCCCTACACCCACACTGCCTGCTGTTTTATGATAATGAAAAGGAGTTTAGCATCTTTGTTCATTCTGTTACCTTGTCTAGTGACCCACTCACAGCTGGAAGTAGCTCTATCAACTCTTTTCTGTAGAAAGTACCTTAACCCACATCTCACACGTTGTGAGGGAAAGCCATTGTGCTCAGCTATGAGATATCAGTAGTTTCTACTCCATTTTCATCAAGCTATCCTACGTGTCATGAATGCAAAAATGATCTCTGCATTTAAGAATCAGATTTTCCTTTGCCTGCTTGATTCCCTAACATAACTGAGACTCCACAACCAAAGTTCCCAGTAAATATTGCTCCTTTAACTCCCTTTTCTCACCTCTTCTCCCTGTGCCTTCCAGCCTCATCCCTCCTATCCTACTTCCTCCAATTTCTACCCTTCTCTTCCTCTCCCTATTTTGTCTTTCTTTCCTGTGATCTGGTTCAACAGACCTCATCATTACTTAAATGTGCCAGGATTTCCTTACCCCAGGATCAGTGTAAGTCCTTGGACAAGTAATATTTCTTCTATCTGCATACCATTGTAATTCCCAGTTTACCTTTGACAGTCTCAAAAGTGTACATTCCAAATGTCCCTTAAAACCACCTGCCTTTATTTCTATACACCTTCTATTAATCATAATTGGGAGGTTTTACTTAATTTATTATATTGTGCCACAAACCATAATCATAACTGTTGATGCTAAGTTGATACCTATCTTTCTCTCTAGTACCCTGCACTCACAGATAAGCTAAAGAACATAATACAAAGCATATTTATTGTTACGTGTCTGCTTTTAAAACTGCTGACTTGTTGAGTGAGTAGACACATGTTTCAGGCCAATCTCATTGTCTCAGTGTAGTCTGTCTGGTTTCATACAATTACTTAATGGTAATAAAGTCATTTCAGTATCTTAAGGGAATTAATTTTGTTTCTGTCGTTCTGTCAATCTAAATTTCTGCCACAGTATATTGATCAAAATTGATAGAAAATTATAACTTTAGGATATACTTCTATTGGTAGATTGCTTGCCAACTTATGAGTTTGATTCACAGCACCCCTTGAACCTAGCTTGGTGGCTAATGCTTGTAGTCACACCTCACTGAAATAGGTCATAAAGGTTGAGAAATTCAGGTTTATTCTCAATTACTTATCGAGTTATTCTCAACTATCCAGAGGCCACTGTAGCCGTAATTTTGGTTAAATGAGAGGGCTTATTAAGTATTTAACAAGCTAAAGTAAAAGAATAAATAGCAGATGGACAGACAGTACTTAGATCAGATAGACAGTACTTAGATACACACACACACACACACACACACACACACACACACACACACACACACACACAGAGCAAATCATCATGAGATTAGACACATAAAACATTTAGCAGAAACTGAATACAGAAGCCCTTTTAATGCTGGAGCTTCTACCAGAACATTCTCCTAGCAAAGTGGCTTGTCCTCTTTGGTGAGTTTTCTAAGGAAACAACAAATAGTAACAGATGGAGATAACGTCCTCTGTCTTTCTATCTATCATCTATTTTTGTTATTTATTATATTTTATCTAATTTATCTATCATCTATCAGTTTGAAATGACTATGTTTAATAATGTATAGGCACATTTAATTAAAATTACCTATATCACCTATAAGTTACAAGCTCCATACAAGCAAGAAAGTTATGTTCTTAGATCTCCAGTACTATGCATGGATAAGGATAAGTTCACTCAATAGTAGTTGAACTTATAAGGGACAGTGTCACTAAAGTAGCAATAAGCCCATAAGCAGATGAGGCAGGGTGGGTTCTGAACAAAGTTTGCTCACATCTTCCCTTTTGGCCCTGCATTTATATCTCAAAATATTCAATCTTGTGGCAAAAAAAAAAAAAAAAAAAAAAAAAAAAAAACCAACAAAAAAAAACATTTCCATGAAGGAAAAAGATCATAATCAATCTTCTGACACTCAGGTTAGTTTTTTCATTCCAAAAGTTAAAACCAGGAACTTACAGTTTTCAAACATGTACATGTAAGAGGCTCTGGGGACAAAGTTGAATTGTTGCCAGGAGCAACAGCTCCAACACACATTTCTACTCCTGTGTCACTCACCTCTACCTTCACACTTAATTTTACATAAGAATCACTTCTTTCCATTGGTTTCTAAATAAGTCCCTGGAACACAGAGTGTAGCTCTGCTAGAAGAATGCCTGGCTGCCATGCAAAAACCAAGCCTCAGTCACCAGTGTCATATAAACCTGCTTATTCTGCATGCTTGTAATCCTAGAACTTAATCAAGAGGTGAAGACAGAGTCATCAGATGTCAAGGACAGTCTCAGCTACACAGCCAATTCATAGCCAGCATGGGCTGAAGCCCCTGTCTTTAAAGCAAAGCAACACAAAAATAGCTACTCTGGCCACATAAGAATTTCTGATGTTTATTAGTAGTTGTCATAAAGAGCCAGAATTTATGGCCATTGTCTCAAACTCCATTTCTTATATAACGCTTATTTTTTAGTCAATTCCTTCTTAGGTTGCACTCTCATTTTTATAAGTAACTGTAGTTCTTTAGAATTTTCAAGAAGGTACAGTAAGATGGCTCAGTGGATAAAGATTCTTGCCATGAAGCTTAATGACCTATATTGGATGGGTTCCTTTGTCCAACATAGTAGAAATAGAGATTCAACTCCCAAAAGTTGTCCCTGATGTACATGCACTTTCCTACAAAGTAAATAAGCAAAAATCCAGAAAAAGATTAGGTTGTATGCCCATCACTTGCCAGGGAGTCACTTATCTGCCTCTCCCTCTGTTAGGATTGCATTAATGTCCCATCATTCCTCTCCTTTTTCAGAGGAACTTAGAACTAAACTCAGGTCCACACACTTGTGTAGCACATACTTTACTATCTTCACAGCCTCCTTGAAAGATTTCTAAAGTTATGTGTGGCCATATTCAATACATGGTCTGGACTTAAAACACCAAAGATGGCAAACTGACTTTACCACTAACAACTCCTGTAACCTTAGGTAATCTTAAGTCTTCTGTAAACATGGAAATGATAATTGTGCTTGTTTTATGCCAGCAAATTTCTTACAGTAATGTTTGGCATTTGATCACCCCTCAAATAATCTGTGTTCCTCAGATATTTAGGTCACATGTTCCCTATTGCTTGTTTCATTCTATTCAGATACACATTTGTGTATTTTAGAGAGAGATGGTTGGGTTTTTACATACCTATTCCTAAAGAATTTTGACACCTTCCATTAGGCCATCTGGAGAGTTTAAGTTGCATTAAGTTTTCTCTGGGGTGGGGCTTCTATTTGAATTGCTTTATGGGAAGCTAATTAATTTTAAAGGCATTAAAAATTATGATAATGCGTAATGATCTGCCAGGCTCCCCAGAGTCATTTACCCTGTTTTTATACCATAGTATCCTCCTCTACACAAGACCTTGCTCCTATCTGGATAATTACTGTCAAGTGCTATCATACTAAATTCATCACTTTCTGAGCCAAAGTCATGTTCTCTTTCCCTAAATAAATCCCTTATCACATCTCTAGTTCAGCTGCCTTCTTTGCTATTGTTCTTATCATTCAGAGTCTTTTGTCACAAGTTTTAAATTTCATCTTTGGGTGCTAATGTCAGTATAATGTTATCTTGGACATGTTAGGAGGCCTTGTGCACAGCCAGGCTAGCCTTAGAGGTATGGAGGACAGGATACCAGTGGACAGATGTGAGAACTGGAGGCCCCAGATCCCACATTGTAAATCACAGCATCACCAGATCAATTTAATTCTTTTTCACTCAGAAGGTGAAGTATCCTATTATTATACCAACATAGGGGCCTTATTCTTAGACTGAAAGAACTAAGAATATAAGTATATATTTATAGGTAACAGAAGTACTGCTTGCAGGATTTTACAGCTTTGCTTCCCTGATGTTAATCATGGAATTTAAAAGGTAACCATCCCTCATAGCTGGACCAGCCACTCTGTCCCTGTGCAAGTGGTCACTTCGGTGATTTATGTATTGACAATCTGGCTTCACCACTAAGCACTCAGATAGAGTCACAAAGTAAACCACAGAATGTATCCAAAACATGAACTTCTGGAAATTTTAGAGGTGTGTGTGTGTGTGTGTGTGTGTGTGTGTGTATGTGTTGTTCTGGGTACATATGTATATTGTGTACACATGTGTGTACATGTGTGGGTGTGTATGTGCATGTGAAGCCCAGGAATAGGCATTTTATTTTTATTGAAAAAGGTCTCTGGGTGACCCTGGAATTCACTAAACTGACTTGGTGGCTGGACAGCAAGTTCCTGGATCCTGTGTCCTTCTACCTTCACGTCTACAGCTTTCAGATTATAGGCTGCATAATGTCATTTTTTTTTTCATTTGTGTGACTCTGAGTATGTGTATCTCTGTGTGTGTTTGCATAGTGTGATATATCTTTGTGGTAGATATGTATAGGAGTACATGCTCTCTTTTGAGTGTGGAGACAGAGAAGACCATCAAGCATCCTGTTCTAGTACTCACTTGTTCCCTTAAGAAAGGGTCTCTTACTGAGCATGGCACTAGCTTGACTTCCAAGAATCCTTCAAGATCTTCTTACCTCTGACATCTAAAATACTGAACAGACATGCAGATGTCTACACTCCCTTTTATTATTGTTTTAATGTAGTTTCTGCAAATTTGGAACCTTTTGCTTGTGAAACAAATGTTCTTATTCATTGAGTCATCCCTAGCCTTGCAACTGAATTTCTAAATTGGATGAGAAAGTTGATGCTTTCAGAAAGAGCATGGTACTGAGTCTACCATGTGTTCGGACCCATGACAATGTTTCCACAGAAAATCGCTCTTACTATCACGAAAGGGAGAAATAGCAGCTGTCTGCTTCAATCTCAAGACTCCTGTTTAAATGTCAAGTGTGTGGCCTCCCTGAAGCATCTGCACGCTCCATCTGATAAGTCCACTGGGAATGGTGTAAACCAGAGACACAGCTAAATCTGTTTGATGCCATTTCACAAGGGCTGCTTTCCTACTGGCTGGCTTGGCTGTAATCATCCCTTTTCTTTCAAACACTTGTGAGAAATACTTATGAATTATTATTCCATTAATGTAAATTTTGTCCATGCATAACTTTCTGGTCACCTCTCATGTCTAGTCACATTGTTCTTTACATCTGAAGTCTTGTCTTCCAGTTTGTCCCATAATACTCCACTCTTTTTGTCCCTGCTTAGTTATTTACATTGTATTGTTTTACTCCCACAATCCCTTGTTGGAGTAATGAATTGTCGGAAACATGTAGACACATCTATTTACTACATACGTTTCCATCATAGATATTCATTTATGTCCACGATGCTGTGTGTGGTTTCCCAGATGGTTTGATATATCATCTTCATCATATTTGCATCAGAGAGACAAGGGAACAAAATTTATTCATAAATTCCCAATATGGAACTAAGGAGATGGTTTGTTTAGTAATGTGCTTGCAATACAAGCATGAGGACCCAAGTTGGGTAACTTGAATTCATGAGAGGAAAAACTGGGCTAGAATAAGTTGGGTGTGATGGCATTGCTTGTGGGTAGCAAAGAAAAGAAAAGGCCTGGGAAATGCTAGCTTACTGGCAAAGTAGATGGTTTCTGCAAAAACAACACTGCAGGTTGTCTTCTGGCATCCAAATGTTCTTGTGTACACATATTCATAATCATACACATATGTTCATGCACACACCCATATGCATGCACACAGACATACACACACATACATGCATGCATATACACACAGCAAGAGTGAGAAATAATAAGCCCATTACATACAGTGAATTCAGATATAAACAAATGATAGAGTAAACAAAGTCTCTAACATGATTTTGCTATGATCTTTGTAATTTGTGAACAATCTAATCACACTATAAAGTTTATTTGTATTCACAGATCTATGCAGAAAAAATATGCAGAAACTTCTCATTAAAAGAAACTAGTTTGGCCTTCTTAGCAAGATGAGTCCCACTGTTCAATCCCCAGATGATATAAACCAGGCTTGTTGGTACACACCTGAAATTCTTGCACTCAGGAAGTTGAAGCAAAAAGATTAGAAGTTCAATGATTTCCTCAGCTAGACAGCAAGTTTAAGGCCAACCTGGTATACTGGAGACTCCTTTTCAGAAACAAAAATGAAAAAGAAAGTAAAAAAAAAAAAAAAAAAAAAAAAAAAAAAAAAAAAAAAAAAAAAAAAAAAAAAAAAAAAAAAAAAAAAAAAAAAAAAAAAAAAAAAACAGAAAAAGGAAAGAAGGAAGGAAAGAGGGGAAAGAGGGATGGATTGATGGATTGATGGAGAAAAGGAGAGAGGGAGTCAGAGAAGGAGAGAGCTAGGATACCTAGAAAGGTAGGTCAGGGAGTGAATGGATGGATGGATGGATAGATATTTGGCTATAAGTGCTCTAAAACACATGTGCTTGTCCTACGCTTGGAATCCAGACTTTTGCCTTTTCTTTCTTTTAGCTTTCCCTTTTAAGTTGTCTTGATCCTTTTATTCTTTTTTCCATCTGTTCTTCAACACACCAATTCCTGAATGTTTTTGGAAGAGCTATTCTTAAGCTTTGACAGTTTACTTGTAAATTTCCCTAATGTTAAGGTTCATTTGAAGTAACTGGTGTTGCTGATAAAGCCTGAAAAAGTCATAGAATGTGTTGGGGATTGGTGAAAATTCAACCTAACCTTTGTGGTTTGTGAATTCCAAGCCAAAGCCTTCAGTTCTTCAGTGAAAGCCATGATATGAATGAATATATTTATTTTCATTTAACATATCATGAGACAACCATCGAAAGGTATTGGTATTGAAATTTATGTTTACTCTGAGTAGATGAAGAGCCCAAATTGGAATAATGTTCTCAGTATGGGTCAGTATTTCCTCCTGAAGGTCACATTTGACCTTCAGCTTTCTGATTCTGAGACACAAACCTGCTCCTCCCATGCATTCAGTAGAGTTGTGTTTGAGCCTACTTGGAAACTCAAGCTTGAACTGTTGTAGGCAGAACACCTTCCTTTTAGCTGG
>CM052711.1:78497326-78647326 GCA_028551405.1 Uromys caudimaculatus | reverse complement strand
CACTGATGTGATCCCTCATACTCCAATGCCCCCAGTCCACCCAGAAACATCTATTCTATGTCCCCTGCCCTGGGAAATCCATGCATTTTCTCTCTAGAACCCTCCTCTTTACTCAACCTCTCTGGTTCCATGGATGGTAGCATCTTTACCATTTACTTAATAGGTAATATCAACTTGTTCCTTTGATCACTTTCATTTTCACAGTGTGTATTTCTTCAAACCACACAAAGTATTTACACCAACAAAAGTCATGAAATACTTCATTATTTAATGAGACAAAACTTGTCTTCAATATCAAACTATGCATTACCTTGTATATGCCTTAGGGAAGGTATATTATCTTCGGAATCTTGACTTCCTCATTTTTGAAAGGAAGAAAGGTCTGGAGCATACATGACTGTCAATCCCATTACCTGAAGTGAGTATGTGCTAGCAACTACCCAAGGATAGTTTCTTTAACCCAAGGCACACACATTTCCATAAGCCATTGAAAAATAGTGAGAATATAGAAGGCATATTTAATTCTGACAGTTTTTTTGATGTTCTTAATAAGCAGTAATTGTGATACTCAGAAAATAACTCAGCAGGTTAAATTGTTGGCTATTCTAGTGGGACCACTTGAGTTTGAACCATGTAAAAAGCCAAAATGGGGGGGGGTACATCTGTAATGCTAGACATCCTACAGAAAAACTGAAAACTTGGAGAGAGAGAGCTCATGAGCTAGTTCAGTTGGAGTATACATCTTGGTGGTAACAACAATAAAAAAGAAGCAACATGCCTCAGGTAAAAGGTGGAAGAAGAGAACTGCCTCCTAAAAGTTGCTTTTTGATGTCCACAAGCACACAAGAGCATGTTCATATGTATAAGTACACACACACACACACACACACACACACACACACACACACACACACACACACAAACACAGTCCCAGTCAAAATTGGTAGTCTATTTCATACTGACTTAAAACAAACAGTATGTCTGGTAAGGTGGTATATATTGCATTTTTTTATAAAGTGACTTGTATTAGAACAATTAATTATTGAGTTTTCCATTTATTTTTTAATTCCTTGTTTGTTCATTCTCTGATGGTTTCATACATGAATATAGCATAATATGATCCTAACTGCCTCACCCCATGTCTTCTCTTTCAATATGTCTGCACTCTTTCAACAGTTCATTCATGTTTGTGTGGGTATGTGTGTGTATGTGCGTGTGTACACACCCACATGGGTGTGCATATCTATCAAGGTGGATATCAGATATCTTTCTCAGTTTCTTACCACTTTATTTATTTAATATATGTGGTTTTTTTTAACCATAAGGATATATTTGGAGGTGAAAGTGTGTACAGGTGTAAGTGCAAGTGTATGAAGGCTCAGAGAAGGCATTGGGTGAGTTTCTTTTTAACTCTTAGACTTCTTTCTAGCCCTATAGATACCTTATGTTTTGAGAACAGGTCTCTCATTGAACCTGAAGTTTGCCTTTTCACCTAGACTTGCTAGAGAGTGAGTCTCTATGTTAGAGTCTGTGCTCAGTATATTCCTCAGTGATGCATAGCAAACATTTTACTCACTGAATCATATTCCCAGCACTGAGATTTTGTTTTTGTTTTTGTTTTTATTTTTTCTCTAAATAATGTTTTATTTGTTTCTAACGTATTTATCTTATGTCTGAATTTAAGTCTTAAAGAGATAAAATTGCAAAGGTGATCCATAGGACAAGCTACAGCTCAAATGTTCTGTCTAGCCATGGTGCTTATTAACCAAGTAGTGCAACGGTACCAAGAGCTCCATACGTTCAGTTTTGAAGTTCAATGTGCACTATATGCATAGATGTAGTGCTAGCATTGAATGGGAAGATTTTGAAAAAACATGGGAGATTTTAAAAACCTTGCAAGAGCTTGCCAGTTGCTTTATAAGGTCAAGACAACATGGACCTTTTTGATAACTGTGCATGTAAGGAATAAATTATAGAATTTTATTTTCCAGTTAATTACAGAAAATCAACACTTTTCATTTTATTTCAAAATTTTGTTTTTTAAGCATAATTCTATATCCTTGAACAGGAAATATAATTAAGTTGTAATTATGAATATTCAGTATGAGAATTTTGATTGCTTAGTAAATCCTGAAAATTTGAAATTTTGTGTCCTTTTGATTTTAAATAAGAAAGATTCTATTCTGTCTACACAGCCCTTCACCTCTGTTTCACCCTGCTAAGATGGTATATGATGAATCCCTTCCATGGACTAATTAAGTAGTCTTATATTTTTGTATCCTAGAAGTGATCATGATTTACAGAACCTTTGTTGTAATAAAAGTAGTGAAAGAATATGTAGGTAACCTACAATAATTCTTCCAAGGGGAATTGGATATTGCTCAGCCGTAAAGTGCTTGCCATACAAGCATGACAACACGAATTTAATGCACATGTAGAAAGCTTTGCAGAATGGCATGCTTCTGTAATCAGCCCTGAAGTGGAAGCAGGAGGTCTCTGGAGCTCATTTGCCATCTAGTCTGCATAATTGTTGAGAACCATATTTAGTGAATAATGAGAGTTGTGGAGGCAGGTCAGCTACCAGAGAGAGGGAGAGAGAGTATATCATGTACCAGCACTGCATAAAACCAGGCTTATGGTACCCTTCCGTAATTCTAGCACTCAGGGTATAGAGACAGGAAGACAAGAAGTTCAAGGTCATCCTTAGTAATGTTGTGAATTCAAGAATAACCTGGGCTATATGAGTCTAGAATATGAGTGAAGAAAACATCCAGTGTCAACCTCTAACCTCTAAATGTGTATGTAAGTGCATGTACATGCCTGTGTATGTGCACAAATATGCAAACACACACGAATACACACACAATCAAATAGTTTCTCTGCCGTATATTTTGACAAACAGTTGTCAGTTTGTGTATTTATATATAGTTCATAAATTTCTTTAGATCATGACTTCTTGACTTTCTCTATATACCTTCTTGTTTTATAGGTTTCGGGAACAATATGCTAAATAAAATGAGGCTAGCATATAATGAAAATACTGCACGATATCATATACAGAATTTGACCAAGCTGATCTCAAGAAAATCAAGAGTAAAAAACTGGGATTTAAAGGCTGGAGTAGGGAGAAAGGGAAGGAGAAGAAACCATGCAACTAAGTTGAAACTAGATTAAATAAATCACTGATATTCCATACTGGATGATACTGTGAAGGAAAAATCTAAGGTCCCATTATTATTATTATTATTATTATTATCACTATTATTATTATTATTATTATTATATTATTTCTAAATCTAATGTGCTGTACTATTTTTGTCAAATGCTGGCACTCCAATCTGGAAGCCCAATCACAACCTTGAGGCTCTTTTACTTAATACAACTCTTTGGAGGGAGTTATGTGACAGCTCCCTTCAGGACCTACCACTACTCTGCTCTTGTTTTGTCCAACAATCACTTATGGGAGTTTCTACTTCTGCCTGGTGTGTTTGTGCTGCCTACAAATGAATAATTCCTTGGATTCTATCAAGGTTGATTCTATTCCATGTGTCTCCTTATAAGAGTATTTTTACAGATTTCAGAAACATTCCTGTGAACTGAGCAACATCAAAGTTGAGAAGCAAGAATAGCTGCCATGAGGAAACACACTGATATTTTTGTCTTTCTCTTCTCTCTTCTCTTAGAATCAGATGTTGCTGGCTTTGATGGGCGGAACTCACTCTTGTATAGGTTCAATCAGAAGATGATGAGTACCCTCAAAGACGTGATCTCCCTGAAGTTCAAGAGCATGCAAGGAGATGGTGTTCTGTTCCATGGAGAAGGACAACGTGGAGACCACATCACCTTGGAGTTGCAGAAGGGCAGACTAGCCCTATATCTGAACCTGGGTAAGGTCAGACATGCATATGTGTGAATATGACATTGAAGCCAGAGGTGAAGCTAAGTTATCCTCCTTGATCACTGTCCAGCACCCCCCCCCCCTTTTTTCTGTGGCAATCTTTCTCTGAAACTATAGTTTACCGATTTGGCCAGGCTGATAAACCCCATGGATCTTTCCCAGCCACCTCCATGCTGCAACTGGCTTTTTACCTGAGTTCCAGGGATTGAACTCAAATTTTCATGCTTATGTTGCCTTGTCTCCCACTGAATATCTGCTCTGTGGTGTGTGTGTGTGTGTGTGTGTGTGTGCATGTGTGTGTGTGTGTGTATGTGTGTGTGTGTGTGTGTGTATGGTATGTGTGTTATATGAACACAAATATACAGATGTGCATACACATGCACACACATGTGGAGAACTTAGCAAGCCGCTAGATATCTCACTCTCTGGGTACTATTGCCTTGAGACAAAGTCTCTTACTAACCCAGGAGCTTGTATTTGGGGCTATAGCTGGATTGTCAATGAGCTCTTAAGATCCACCTATTTCACTCTATCATTTGGTGCTGAGGTTATATGTACTCACAGCCATTTGTTGTTGTTGTTGCTGCTGTTATTATTATTATTATTATTATTATTTAGTAGTAGTAGTATTACTATTATTATTATTATTTTAGCATACAAGAACAAGGAAATCAAATGCAGGTCTTCAGGTAGTAATACGTACTGATTCTTGTACCAGATAACTATAACATACATGAGACTATCTTCTTCACACACAGTGAATGGAGTCACTGGAGCACGATATAAGTGATCTGTTTTCTTTGTCTTCATTGAAGTAAGATAGCTCTTATTTTCAAATATTTTATCTTCATGGAAGTAGAACAGCACATATAATCATTTTTTGGGGGGGCAGATATATTCTAAGATATAAGACAATTTTTCTGTGTATGGGATGCTATCCCATAACTTTTAAATATCATTTAGTCTACATACATACTATTCAGTTTTTTAGAACTAAAGTTACTTAAAAATTTTTAAACATGTACCTACTATAATGAGCTTCTAATAATAGCCATCTTGGCACAAATCAAAATTAAATAAACAAACAACAAAAACAACCACAAAAACCTAACCAACCAAACAACAACTCTTCAAGTAACTGGAAAAAACGTTGTTTTATTCAACTTAATGGAAGGTAATATGTGTGAACGGAAAAACTAAGTCCAGAGCCTTTCCTATGTTATGGTGGCCTGAGCCTAGAAAGGTGAGTCTGGGGCCTGAGTAGCAGGTAGTTTAAAGAGTATCTTCCTGCTTCTCTGCACTATGATGTGTCTTCCTTCCTTGGGTGGGCCATTCCCTGGGCTTGCCTGACTTTCAGTAGGTCTACATTCACTGTACCAAACTTCTCACCTCAAGACACAGAGAGGGTGATCTCTTATGCCTTCTCATGGAAGAAAGGAAGGGCAATGTAGGCCACAGAGGGGTAGCTACTGCATTCCTTAGTTCCTTAAAGCACAGAGGAAAACCAAATGAGCTCTCCAAAAAAAGAGCAAGCAAACAGAAAAGATCTATGTTGGAGCAAAAGGAAGAATTTTGGGTTTTTTTGGTTTTTGTTTTTAATTTAAAAATTAATGATATTCATTGATTTGTTTACATGTGATTGGTGATTTTGGTGTGCTATGGCACAGGTGTTAAGGTCATAGAAAAACTTGCTAGAATTGGGTCTTACTTTTTTCCATGTAATTGCCTAAGATCCAACTCAGGTCATCAGGTTCAATGATACATGTCTTTAACCTAGCTGAGCATCTTTCTGGGCACCAAAGGGACTGCTTTGTCTGAGATACCCCCTACTTCCACTTTAATATTTATTAGTATAAAGGAGAGGAAATACTGATAGGTTATTTCTCTGCAAGTAAACTTAGCCAGTTTAAACCATATTAGATTATATTAAAGGCAGGTTTATTGGGAAGCTGCTCTCCAACAGGCAAGTGACTTTGCCCCAAAGAAGGAGGTCAGGGAAGTAGCCATATGCAGGAGCTGAGGTGGAGAGAGCCCATGTAGAGAGAAAAGGAGAAGAGAGAGAGAAAATATAAAGCCACAAGGACTGTATTAAGTACAGAGGAAACTCTGGGAAAAGAAGATCTCAGCCCATAGGCTGGAATGTTCAGCATTTGTGGCGGGGGAGGTAGGCCAGATAGGGACTGAGGGATGCTGGGAAAACCTAGAAGTCAGGACTTTTTTGATATGTAAAGGATGTACCTCAGTCCTTTGTCCTAGGGTCTGAAACCAAGCATATTGTTGTTAATGTTTATTATCTAGTGCGTAGGAAGAAGTGTAGTTCTATACAGAGTATAAGTTCAAGGTAAACAAGGGATTATAAAGCAAGCTATATTGTGCTTATCAGGAGGAGAAAATGAGAATCTGTATTGTGCAGCCTTGTTTCCAACAGTAAAATATTTAGGTCTTTATTCTCATCCTTCTTCAGTGGCAGCTCACGTCTTCTCTTGGTCTCCACAAGAAACATAAAAAAAGTAGAAAGAACCTACAGATGTACAAATTTAATTCATAAAATGGATGCCTGACATATAAGATGAATACAAAGCATAGGCTTGAGAGACATCTCTGTTGCTAACTTTCTTGTAATAGAATCATAAGGAGCTGAGTTCAATCCCCAGAACCCACAAAAAAAGCCAGATGTGGTATATGATAATAATTCCAGCACTGGCAAGGTAGGGAGACAAGGATCCTAGAGTCTCAATGGTCATCCTACCTAACCTATTTGTTGAGTTCTAAGCCAATGGGAGACCTTCCTTCCAACAAAGGAAAAACGCTGGAAATTGACCTTCTTTACACACACACACATGCACACATGCACATGTGTGTGCACACATAAACACATAGAATAAAAACCAACAAGGCAGCTAAACTGGAGACACACAGCATACTGCTGTTCAAGTAGCAGTTGGCATTATCTAGTTATCTGTGCTGTGTTCTTTGGCAAGAATTGGTTCTGTGGAGAATTTTCACTAGGTAGCTGCCTTATCCTACATTCAAGTATAGAACACTGGCTGGTTTTTGTTTGTTTGTTTGTTTTTGTTTTTGTTTTGTTGTTGTTGTTTTTTTTCTAAATTACTAACTGGGCATGAGATTTTACCCTTCAATCCTTGGGTTAGAGAGTCTTCCCTCACAATATTCACAGAGTTCCTTTTAATAACCATGACAATCTGCCCTCTCTAGAAATACAAAGGTAAGAATCACACAGGCAGATAGAGGATCAAAGGGCAAAAAAATTATGTGACTGGTGAACTGTTGTTATGAACTGTTGAACAAGATATCAACAGAGTGGGAAGGTTACTTACACTTTACTACAGTTCAAAGTTTTTGAACTGAGGTGGAATGTTTGGTGATCCCACTACAAATAGAAGTGGATGTCCTTTGGGTGCCAGATGCAGGGTTCAGAGTGTAATGCCATGGGCTGTATGACAACTTATCAAAACAATAGTGAGTTCCTTCCACACTGAAGAAGCCAGTGACTTTTTAATTTATAGCTTGTTTAAATTTCAGACATTTTACTAAATCAACTAACATGTATTTATAGAGTAATTATAAAGTCTTTTGAAAGGTATTTCTTTCCAGTTTTCTACTTTTTGAGAGTGTACATTCAAGCACTTAAAAAAAATACACACACACACACACACACACACACACACACACACACACACATATATATATAATTTATGTCACATGACAGTCCTATACAATATTCTTTTCTATTTTGTTTTATTGGGAGACGGTCTCATACTTTCAAGGCTGGCTTTACCCTTTATTTATAGCTGAGAATGGCCTAGAACTTCAGGTCCTCCTGCCTCCACCTCAGGACCTCTGAGATTACAGGCACCACATGCACAGTTAATGCAGTGCTGGGTGGAAACCAGAATCTCATGGAGGGTGGGCAAGCACTAACAATTGAGCTACATCTCCAGTCTCCCTATATGTTATGTCAAATCACATTCCATGATCTCCATCAATAATGTAATATCCAGTGACTGCACACATAGAGAATATGGATCTAAAAGCTCTTTGAATCTTGCCAAGTGTCCTGACACTAATCAATAAGATTCCATATTTCCTCATCAAATACTAAAGGACTAACTATAAACGGACAAACATGGATGGATCTGTTAAACTGTGAGGGTAATTGTTCAAGATCATGTTAAGTTCTTTGGAATTGATTGTGAAGGAGGACATATGTTTTAGACAATGTGGCTTGGTATGAAATGTTATTTATAAATTTGATACCTTAAAAATAAACATATGTTGAAAGGAAAGAAGGACTTATTTCACCTCACAATTCAAGGATACAGTCTTTCATGGAAGACATGGCCAAATGTGTTTATGGCCACTGGTCAAATTACATCTGCAGTCAGGTAGCAGCTTAAGAATGACAGTCTGCGTGTGACCATGAGAATCTGTAAAGGACAACTGGATTTGCTAGTACAAAATTGTAACTCCAGAACTGGGGAGACAGAAAGAGGTAGATTATTGGAATTCTCTGTCCAGCCAGCCAGTGCTATACTTTCCAAGATAATGGGAAGAAGTAAAACAAATATGAAGGTAAAATTGTAAACACTGGAGCTGGAGTGATGACGCCAAGGCTAATATGCAGAGTCTGGAACCCAAGTCCCATATGGAGATGCTCACAATGCCAATAACTCTGGCTCCAGAAGAATAGGAGTGCTATTGTAGCTTCCATGGGCACCTGCACAAAAGTGCACACAAAAACTCACAGATACACAGACACACAGACACACGGACACGTACACACGTGCACACACACACACACATGCTCACTCACACGAATACCAAAAATAAACATGTAAGGATTTGCTGGAGAGATGGACCAGCAGTTAACAGCATCTTTGAACTTACAGACAAACAGAGTTAAATTCCAGAACACACATAGCAGCTCACAACCCTATGACTATAATTCCAGTTCCATGGAAACCAGTGTCCTCTTCTAACCTCTACAGGAACTAGTTGCACACATCTGATTCATATATAGACACCTGCATATAAAATAAACTTTAAAAAATCTAAAAGTAGTAAATCTTTTTAAAGTACCAACAACGCTTTCGCTTATCCTTTGCAATAAGCCTTAGGAAGTACTTTTGTCATCTTCAAAATAAATGGTAAAAAGTTTCATTTAATTAAAAATAAATTCCCTTTGCTTCTGTCTCTGAGGCCAGCCTCTTCCTCCCTATGTCATTTGTATCTTTCTCAGCTCTTCCTGAGGATGTTTTTGTGTGTCTTAATAAATTGAAAATATGTTAAAACAGGATAATTGAACATCAACTGCAACTGAGATAAAACTGGAAACAGGTGTCTTGAGATAAAATCTTTGGTAGTGTACTGAGAATTCTTTTCCATGGTTTCCATGACAACAGTCTATATTTCTAGGAGAGGTTTCACTAGATGATCATTAATCTTTTTTCATCAACATAATGCTAAGCTACTAATCTTCAAGTAGCAGAGTTTTGTTTTCTACATTTATTTTATCAAACCAATTTTCACTAGCTTTAATGTAAGATGTATAAGTTTAGGGAAAAATAACTGAATGAATGTATGGTATTTATTTATATTTTACTTTTGCATATTCAGTTACAAAGTAAACTTGTAACTGGTGAGATGACTCAGTAGGTAAAGATGCCTGCTGCCAAGACTTATCACCTGAATTCAAACCCTGGGACCTAGGAGGTGGAAGGAGTGAACCAGTTTCCACAACTGTTTCTCTGGCTATTGTGTGAACACCATTGCATGCTCACATTCAGACCATTCCACGTAAATAAGTAAATACATGTAATAAAATTTGAACCTGTGAGTATAGACTTAACTCAGTGGTAGATTATATTAAGTTGAACAAGGCTATCATGTTCACGACATTGAATTCATCCTCAAAACCACCAAAGAAAAATGTGAAATTCCTTGTAATTCAGGTGCCATTCACTGTTTCACATAGGCTAAATATAATTTAATAGTGTTCTAACTCTAATAATTATTCTAACTTTAAATTACAGAAGAAAAGAAACATCTTTTGATTTTGTAGTAGAATTTTGTGCTTTACAAATCCATAGTGATTATTGGTGCTTTTGCATAGCTGTGTTTAGTGTGCATTTACACATTCCTATTCTACATGCACACATACTAAATTAATAATTTTAAGTTGTTTGATATTTTATTAGCTGTCACTTTTAATTTTTCTCCTGAAAGTAAAGTTTTCATTCTAAATCTTTAAAAATGCTGAGAACTTCACAAATGCCACATCAATAGCTATCTTATATCCTTTTGTTGATTTTGCATGTATGTTTAATCTTTTTCCAAACTACCAAACATTGTCTCCAATTTTTAGATCATTGGCCTATTTTTTCCTTGTTATGCATTAATATATTGCCTTAGAATACATTTTCAAAAGGCAGATGACTAAGTTAAAGGGCCTGGACTTAAAGAACCCGATCAACTCTCCCAACTGTCACCTAACCATGTAGCTTGCCCTGTCGGCACCTTGTTTTCCTAAGATGTTCATCATTTCCCCTCCCCTCATGGAAGTAAACTGTTTACTTGGGCTGTATAAGGCACAAGTTACCCTCAAAGATTCATGTCATGCTGAATTAGCACAACAGAATCCTGCAACGATTGTTTTAAGTTCTAGATAGTATACTAAAGAATGTCTATAACTAGCATACCTCTTTTGAACAATGGTTAGTACATACAAATATCTTAGTATATCACTTGACTCAATTATAGTATTATCATTAGATATTTAGTATTATGTGCTCACTTTTCAAGTTTTATCAATCAAATGTCACTGCCAACAAGGTTAGAAGTTCTTTTAAGTTCTGAATATTTGTGTAATTCATTGGCAATCAAAACCTCAAGTCTGATAGGTGTTTTGTAGACAAAGTACTATTTAGACTTATTGGGGTACACTTTCTTATTGCCCTTAATATTTAAATTTATTTTTTGTTTCTAATGCCTACATTATATTACATTGATAACATAACCTTATAAATAGTATACTAGCCTCCTGCATAGGGGGATATCCTTCATACATAGGTTCCCCTAACTGCTTCTCCTATTTTCCTTGGGCTACTCATCAGTCAATATGCTTATGAGCCTGTTCAGGTGCTTGTTGACATGAAGTCTTGAAGATATTTAGATGAAGATGTCTTGAAATTTGCAGGCACAACAAACTAAAGTATATTGTCATATCAAATGAAGAAATCACCACTGCTATCCATAGAACAACATATTCATCTATAAAATTATTAAAGTATTGGTCTAAAAATAAAAGACCTGGCCAAATAAAGACAGTGTCTTGAAAATATAGTTCACTTTTCGTCATGTGAGCTATCACCAATTTCTGTGCAACTTTAGGAAAGACACATCCAAACATTAAAGCATAAAGGCAAGGGTGTTTTTCAAACATATTTGTTGCAGACTTTTTATAGATCAGTATTGCCAATATAATAATTAATCCTATGTGGAGTCCAGGTAACAAAACACTGGTGCCTGCAAAAGTAGATGCATTCTTGCCAACACATGGAGGATCACATGGAAATAATTTGAACAAAAAAAATTAAACCACCTACAACTCCAAGAACGGGAAAAATCTTTAGTTTTATTTCTAGAATAGCAATCGTATACTCCCACATCGTTGCTCCTCTAAATGTAGACAACATAAAGACGGATCACTAAAGCTACCTGGATTTCAGTTACAATCCACCCTTCCAACTCTCAACCCTCCCGAGACGTAAGTCTGCCAATGAGCACAATAAAACATGAGCATCCCAACAAAGAGCAGAAAAACAGCCAGTTAGGACGTGTTCCTAGGCGAACAGCAATTGAAGTACTGGTGACCATAAATACTGTGGAAAGAGAGTCACAACCATGATCAAATAGTTCCCCTAAAGGAGAGCAAGAGTTTGTCCTTCTTTCTGGATTGTTTCCCATCAATGGTATCCAGTGACTGATAGATAGAGTCCCAGGGCACATAAAAGATTTGTCCACTAGGATACCTGCTCCATGACCATAGAAGATGAGCACAAGTGTGGTGACCAGGTTGATGGCGGGGCCGATGAGGGTGATGGTATTGGGGGGTATACAGAGCGGGATCCATTGGAGCAGCCAGGTCCAGTAAAGCTGCAGCAGCAGCTCGAACAGCGACTCTCCCACAGCGCTGTAGTGGTGGCTGTGCTCCTCTAGTCGCTGCAGTTGTGTGGCACTGAGCTGCTCACATAGCACGTTCCTAGGGGAGCCAGAGAGCCCAGCTAGGGCACAATGCCTGAGCCAGCTCTGCCAGAGGGAACCAGACAGATTCTCTTTAAAAATGAGACAAACTCTGTGTGGTAGTGGCAGCCATTACCTTTTTGGTGGAGGGACTCAGTTCATACAGTAGGCACTCAACACTTGCCTCTGTACTGGTTGGTTTTCTCTGTTCTTGTGTGCAGAGATATACTCTGTATGATCACTGGCTTCCTCTGAAGTTGGTTAAGATCTGCTTTCTTCATCCATAATCCTCAAAAATTGTACGTGTATATATTTTACTATGTTTTTTCTACATGTTGAAACTTTTTTTCAATCTTATTTTTGTGACCAGTATTTTAAGTATTTCTGCCATCATCCAACTGCTGGTGTCACTGAAACACTACATTTCCTTCCAGGAAATGGGGTTGTGCATCATTTGAGCTAGAACCCAGTTCTGTAATCTGAGGGGAAATCTCTGCATGACTCTTCAAATTTCCAGGGTGTGCCCTGTAGAGGGACAACTTGACCTGTATATGTTTGAGGAAACCTCAGATATCCAATACTCAGTGCTGTTGATGGATAGGATTCAGAGCTTCAGCAGGCTAAGATTCCTTCCTCCTTCTGCAGATGGCAACAAAGCCCGGCTCAGCAGCATTGTGCCCTTGGCTATTCTGGGTAGCCTTCTGGATGACCAGCACTGGCACTCAGTTCTCCTGGAGCGTGTGGGCAAGCAGGCAAACTTCACCGTGGACAGGAACACACAGCACTTCCAGATCAAGGGTGAGACCGATGCCCTGGATATTGATTATGAGGTGAGTCAGCTCTCCTCACAGGTTTCTATGCATGTAAAAGAGGTCTGTAAGGCGAGATTTAAGTCCCTCTATCTGGGCTAGCATACAAGGGAGGAGTCTCCTAGAAAGATCTGCACCAAGGTCTGGAAACACTGGGTCAAGCTCTGTGTCCCTGATGACATGTCAACTGTACAAGTTAAAAAACAGATACTTCTTTTTATTCTATGATTGTATGTATTATGTATGTATGTTGGTGTGTGTGTGTATGTGTATCCAAGTTTAATTTCCATTGATATGTTCAAAAATATCTCTTAACAAACTGTTTATTTGGCTTATGATTCCTGATTAGAATCCATCACTTCGGAGAAGTGAAGGCTAGAATTCAAGTAGGTAGACAATCATATTGCATTCACAGTTAAGAGAAATTAGAATAAATTATTTTTTCTTCCTTATTCTTAAGTAGTTTTCCTCATTTTTATGCAGTCCAGGACCCAACCCATGTGATGGCATAGACAATATTGAGATTGGGTTTCCATCCCCCAATCACCAACACCTACAGACATGTCACAGGCCAGTCTAAAAATGGCTCAGTTGACTCTCTTTCCAGGAGATTCTAAGTTATAGCAAGTGTACCTTTAAAGCTAACCATCAAAATATATTTCTCTTTAAGTGTACATATGCCCTTCTGTTTGTGTGTGTATGTGTGTGTGTTTTGCAGGTGTGAGCTCACACATGTGGATATATATGTACTTGAAGCCCTCAGTTTTATTGTTTCTTGGATATGTATATATATATATATATATATATATATATATATATATATATAATTTTTAAGCAAATAACTTCAATTAGCTGGAGTAATAACAAATGAAGAAAATATCAACAAAATCTCAGATATGAACTAGCAAGATGGCTCATCCAGGAAATGGATTTGCTCTCAAGGCCTGATGACTGAGTTCAGTTCCCCAGAGCCACATAGTAGAAATTTAAATCCTCAGGAATCTTAAAACCTGTATTCTCAGTGAATCTCTGGCCTTTTCCCTCCTTGCTCACTTGAAGTTTTAACAAATAGGCTAGAACTGTTTTTCTCATTTCTGTGATACTAGGCTTTGAACCCACAACCTTAGTGGAAGTGATCAATGAAATGCTACAAAGAAGACTACAGATATTCTAGTTTAATAGTTAATGTATCATAGAGCATGATGACCTGGGCCAGTGAAGAAAAGGATGTGACCCTTGGGGTGGGGTGAAAGAAAGATGCAAAAGTTTTCCAGCAGGAGACTCCACTAGGTCTTGAAAGAAGAACCAGTTAGCCCAATCAGAAGGTAAGTTGTAAGATGTATATACCAGATTTCATGTCAGGAATGTCAAACAACACACTGGGCAAAATTTAAAATAATAGCTGCGCTGTGTGGAAGTCAGTTAAGGACAGGAGGACAAAAGTTTAGATTTTTCAGAAATTTTAAAAGTTGCCCGGTAGACATGTCTATTATTAAAACATAAACTGTGTGTGATTAAATAGATTGAACATTAAATCAAATGAAATATTTTGAAGAAACAAATTCTTTAATTTCTAATTATTTACTATGTAACTATCTCTCATTTATCTACTTACACACCAGACTTTTTACAGCTGCTCTGTCTGGGGAAGCTCTTAAACCAACATGTTGTCAAACACTGCAAGTTCAGGTTTGACTCATTGCTATATAGATGTCCTGGACCAGGAGTCAGCAAATGTTAAGTCTGTTTCAAAGCCCATTTTTCAATGGCTTAATTGTTGAAGATTAAATTTTCTGTTGCTGGTGTGTGTGTGTGTGTGTGTGTGTGTGTGTGTGTGTGTGTGTGTGTGTGTGTGTTACTTAGAGTTGAACCTAGAAGCACATGCAAGGAGACCATTCTACCAATAAGCTATGCCCACAGGTCTTTTTTTCATTTTTTAAATTAAATTTTATTAAAATCATTATATTATTTTTAGACAAGATTTCACATAGCCCAGGCTTCTCTTGAACTCTCTTAAACTACTAATACCTCTACCTTTACTTTCAGAGTACTTGGATTATAGGTGTGAACTCCCACAATCCCTTCCCTGTGGTACTAAAGATGGTACTCTACAAACAAAGCAGCATTAACAGCCCCTATTTTTTAAAATTCAAGAAAATACTTCATTCAGTTATTTCCCATAGCCTATACAGCATGTGAGATTAAAGGCCTGTCCCATCATACTAAACTGCCTTTGGCATTCTTAGAGGTTCATAGAAGAAAAAAGAAAGAAAGAAAATATGGCAGAGATTTTGATTACAGATAACATTTTTATAAAACTATATCTTCAATGTTCAAAAACATTCTCTAAAAAAAATTAGCTTATGATGTTAGAATATAGCAAAGATAAATACGCTTATCAGTATTAAATAGTATGAAAGATATTTTAGTCAAAATAAGCTAATGAATGTTATGGAAACACATGCAATTTTCCTTGTAAACACTTCTCCAGTATGTATGTTTGTGTATGTGTGTGTGTGTGTGTGTGTGTGTGTGTGTGTGTGTGTGTGTGTGTGTGTGTATGTATGTGTATGTGTTCCTCACTTATGAAAGCAAGGTTCTAAACCCTTACTAACACTTCACCTGTGTCATGGGATAGTGAGAAATGAAATATTAAAATAAGGAGAAGATGCAGAAGAGGATTAGTGAGTACATATTGCTCTTGCAGAGGACATGGGCTTTGTTTCCACCATATATATGATGTGACTCACAACTATCTGTTTCTCAAATTCCAGGGGATATGACACCTTCCTCTGGCCTCTGAGGAAACTTGCACTCACATGCATATATTCCATCCATCACAAATACACATAACTATTTTTAAATAAAAAGAATAGGTCAAAACTATCTGAAAACAAACATATAGGCCTTGGTAAAGAATTTAAATTATGGTGAATACACAGCACAGAATTACTCCAAAGGTAGGTAGTAATCTAAATATTTGTTTCAGGGGCAGGGCCAATCACAACTGCTAAAAATGCATTAAGAGGAACAACTTAGACTTCATCCAGTCCTACTGAGTCAGAAATTCTGGGAGAGGGATCAGATTTCTGTGCCCAGAAATGTTGAGGGAATTCTGATACCCTCTCCTGTGTAAAGGCTGCTATCTTGGAACTCTTTCTCTCTTTCCCTCTCTCTCTCTCACTCTTGCTGAAGATTAAATGTAGCTTAGGCTTGCCTGTGGAAGAAATAAATGTGTGAGTAATTGTTAACTTTTATTAAGTTTGAAGATGACAAGATCTGGGACACTAATCTGGGAGCAAGCCTCCAGGCACACTTGTAAGGGACTATCTAGGTTAGGTTAGCAAGTTTGTAAGGGTGGTTTTTAGTCTAGGTTTCCAGTACTATGATAAATCACCATGACCAAAAGTAAGTTATAGGGAAAATGTTTATTTCACCTCCTACTTCTAATTATCTGAACATCATCCTGGGAAGTTAGGTCTAGAATTCAAGGCAGGAACCAGGCGCAAGAGAACATGCAGAAACAATGGAGGAGTGCTGCTTACTTGCTTGCTCCTTGTGCATTATTCCGACAGCTTTCTTACATGTCAGGTCTAGCACCATTACCCCATGAGTAGCACCATATCACTGTGCCACTGTGAAGTGAGATTTCCCATATCAATCATCAATCCAAGAAATGCACCACAGGCTTCTCCAAAAGTGTTTTGTAGGAAAAAAATCAATTAAGGATCCCTCTGCTCAAATAACTCTAGTTTATGTCTAGTTAACAAAAACAAGCCAGATCAGGGAGATTGTTGGATTAACTGAGTTGGGAACCTATCCATGTGAATGACACCACTTTATTGGATGAGATGCTGGACTGTAGTCAAATGAGAATATAAGTTGGGTACAAGTACTTTTTACTCTGTTCCTTGGCAGTGGGTACCATGTGACCATGGAGCCCCCTCAAGCCCCTATTACTGGGGATTCCCTGCCATGATGGATTGTAACCTTGAGTGGTGAGGAGAAATAAACCATCCTTCCTTTTGTTGCTTTATCAGGGTATTTTATGAGGAAAAGAAACTAAAATAGAAGGGATTGCTAGACAGTGCCTAGGAAACCTCTGTACACAATTTAAGACCCTGGTGTGATAGGGGATAAAACTAAAGTAGAAAAAAAAATGGAAAAATAGAAACAATCCTTTTCTTTTTTCAGTCATCATCATGAACCTTAAGAAAGTTCTTTTCCTTTTATGCTAACTAACTTCTGTTCAGTATATTGTGTATAATGCATCTCATTTAGTAGCTTCAAAAGATACAGTAGGGAAAATACCAGGTAGGTATTTTTTGAATTGCTGACAAGAGAAAATCTTTGGGTACCCATCATTTTCCTATGTGAACTTGTTTAGTTGATTGAAGAAACAAAGAGATCACAGTAACTTAGACTTATCTCAAATCAAAAAGATATCTGTAATGAAATTGAAGACAACATTGACAACTGAAGTCTTTATTCAGTCTCATCATTTTTTTTCCAAATACTTTAATGCTCATGGTAACTGTTCTAAAAATGTGTGCTACTACATAATGTACCATTGATTTGCAAGCCTGCTTGCCTGTGTATGATTTCATTATCACAGATATTCTTTGAGCTCACAGCTGTGTGGTATTGAAATGAATGTTAGCTTTTAGGAAAGTGAAACTCAGAGGTCTCACTCAGTTTATTAAGTTGTACTGGCTTCCTTCAAATATGTCTCGCCTATTGCAAAACAATTCTTAAGAGTGAAACCACGTAAAGTATTTCTCTCAAGCTACTGCTGCTCCAGCAGCCTCAAACTTTTACCAGAAAGTACAGACAGGTTGCTCTATACATCATAAAAGAAGATAGATTGAGGATGGTGGCAGTTGCCAACTGAACTGAATGGGAAGAGTTTTGTGTCAGAAGTCTTTAGCCTTGAAGATTTACCTCAAAGTATGTGGAGGGAAGAAAGATCCTTGAGTGGAGAACAATGTTATATTCAGCTGTTTCCAACCAACATTCTGGTTTAAACTTAAAATATAATAATTTGGAACTTCAGTTACTCAGATGCATAACCACTGCAGCTGTTAGAAGGAGAAGAATTGAACATTGCTGTCTGTGTTAAGGTTAGGTTCCATTGCAGTGCATTTTGTTTCATAGAAATCACACTCTAACTTCTGCCGTGATCTCTGTATATATATATGAGATATGGATTCCTACAGTTGAAAGGGTGCTGAGTTCACTTCCTGGGACCCGCAGTCAGAGAATGACAGGAAATTTCTCAGATCTCCTCTATTATGGTTTATACCAGGTTTAATTGTATTATGCAACTCTATCTTTATTTACAAACTTTATCAAAATGTAGGACTACTGGCCAGAAAACACAGTAGCTATTGATCCTTCTTTTACACCTTCTAGTGTTTGAATGAGAAGGGCTCATGTTTTCATTCTTCGTCTCTGGTTAATGGAATTGTTTGGAAAGAATTAGGACATGTGGTCTTGTTGAAGAAGGTGTGTCACTAGGGGTAACACTTTGAGATTTCAAAAAGCTCAAGCCATTTCCATTTACACCATTCTGCCTTGTGCTTATAGATCAAAATATAATATCTCAGCTACTGCAATAGTTTCTGTAAAAGTTTCATTTCTGCCTGCCTGCTGCTGTGCTCCTCTCTGTATGATGATCAGGGACTGTAACCCCTGGAACCATGAGTTCCAATAAACTCTTTTTTTTTTTTTTTTTTTTTTTTATAATTTGCTTTGGACATGATAATTTATCACAGTAATTACAAGGTAACTAAGACAACATTATGTCTGATTATCAAGAGACTTTATGACATTTTGTGAATCATCTGGAATGGACTTTTTCATCCTATAAGGTTTGTAGCTATCTGTTTCTCAGATGTAACATATAACCGGCCTTACAGAATCCTATAAAACAGGGAAAATCAGAGAGAAAACAAACAGCTCCTAGGAATGTCTTTCAAATTCACATCATTGAAGCTATGAACTTCTCCAAATGAAGGAGCAAGGTGAGAGCATTTCTCTCTCCCTCCAGCCTGGAGCAAGAAGCAGTTTAGTAAGATATTTGTAGGACCTTTAGCCCCTGATGTCCTTGTAGTTCAAGAAATTCTTTCTATTCAAGATGGCACAATGATTTTGTTTTATATCATTATCTAAAAAGTATCCTAAACCATAGAATCATTTTTAAAACATGTACTTATATCAACCATAACATACATACCAGTAGAAAATTTCATAAAAATAAAATAGATTAAGAGAAAAAAAATAAGAAAATTAACCACACAAAGCCCCCCAAACCAGATTAAGCTAAAATCTCTGAACATTTAAAAATAAATCGGTGGAGGGCTCAAGAGATGGCTCATCTAGTAACAGTACAAACTGTTCTTCTAGCAAATCTAAGCTGAATTTCCAGCATGCACAAGGTGGTATTCAACTCCCTGCAGCTCCAGGCCCAGAGGATGTAAGGCTCTCTTTGAATCAACTGCACTCATGTACAGCTATATACACACATACAAACGCACGCGCGCACACATACACACACACACACACACACACACACACACACACACACACACCTATATTTTTTCTTTAAAAGTCTCTACAATTACACATATGATTTGGAGGGGTTGGCACACACCTTAAATCCAAACACTTGAACAGTACAGGCATGCTGATCAGGCATTAATTCTAGGCTGTACAGAGCTTGTGACAAGCCTGGGCTACCTGAGACACTTTCTTGAAAATGAACAAATAATTTACAGTGATAAATAGTGAAGTATAGTGGACTGTAAACAAACAAGCAAGCTAAAAAAAGAAGGGAAAAAAAGAAAATAGGAGGGAGACTTGTTGAAAGAAGAAGTGTGTCAATGGAAAATGGGCATTAGATGATAATGGTAAAGCATATGGTTTAGTTACTTTATACATATTACATACATATATATATGCAATAAATTGTAAAGGGATTAATTAACAGTATAATATAAATATATATATGATATTCATAGTACTGATTAAGTTCATAGAAGTTTATAAGAAAATGAAATACTAGTTTTATCATCTGAAAGCACAGAGGTCCTTAAAAGTATGACACAGATTCTAGAGGACCAGTAATAAAACAAGATAAATATTATTTCCATAAAAATTTGAAAAGTTCTTCCATTAAAAATTACATGGTTAATGACATCACACTCTACCAAAGCACTAGAAATGGTGTTTCAAATATAATATTTTTAACATATTAATTAATAAAAATAGTTTTTGACAAGTCAACTAACCTTGTAGAAACTAGGAAAGAACCAGATAAAAATTAGTTTTACATTTGCAAAAATATGATCCTTGCAATTATCAAAACTGGAAATTCTTAAGCGTGCTCCAAGGAGGCTTGACTCAGACTTTCAAGACCACCACCATGTAGCATGCTATATTAGCATGTAAATAAAGAAGCCAACAGTATGGCATACTTCATTGTTGGCATATAATAAATATAATATTTATATATGATAATATTGATCAAAATAAGACATGGTTTTCTACAGACAAATTTGTTTTCTCAAAATTTGTTCATAGTTATAAAAATATGTGTAGTTGGCTATATACTAAAACTTAAAAATAAGAAGCTAAAAAATATGAAAGAAAAAGGAAAAATAGTTGGTTAGTCTTATAATAGTCATGCCACTGTTTCACTAATGAGTACATCTTGCCCGGTAAGTCATTACTACAGCACATAGGTTTCATGGCTGAGTAAGCCACTGATGCCTCTCATACTATGAAGACTAGCTGGTGGGGAGTAAACTTATTATTCAGATCCAGTATGATTTTTATCATCCAAAGACCAAAATGTGCATGCAATCAGCAATAAATCTAACCATCAAGTTCTTGTGGACAACCAAGAACAATAGTGATAGTTTATATCATTTTAGGAAATTCTTATGGAAAATTTGTTCATAGTCCTAAAGGGATGATAATTTAAAAATTTATGGTCAGCCCCATGTTAGAGTAGCTCACCAGTTGTCATCATGACTTTGCATGTGTCCACACAGACAAAAGCTAATTCGAGGGCTCATCCGAACTATGGCAGGGCATTCCTGGGTCATCTGGAAGATATGATGGAGTTCAGTGAGAAGGTTGCTTTCTCTCACTCAGGTTTATAACCTTGAGGCTCTCAAGGGACAGTTCCTTATTTAGATTCTGATGGAGACTGGGTTTTCATATCCCTCCTCTTAGAGTTGACCTGTATCTATAACGTCTAAGTGTAGTATACTTGTTTTTCAGAAAAGTTAATCTCGCAGTTCATGTGATGGACATCTAACTCTCCCTGTTTAATTATGATCTTAACAGACAGGGGAAGATGCATGGGAAGCCATAGTGCTTGGTCTTTTGCTTTCTTTGTGCAAATCAAAAGTAGCTGAACTGAAAATTGACTCCTATCTTAACCACCCAATCAGTCTTACTTTGTTGCTGTTATCAAGTAGGACAGGATTACTATGCAGAAGCATTCAAAACTATAATATGCTCATTAGAACAAATGAAACAGTTCTGTGTGTTCCGATATAGTAGCATGTCTGGTACACCCACATACATACACCCATACCTACATGTATATACATTCATGCATACATACATACATACATACATACATACTTACATACATACATATGAGCCATTCTTCTGTAACAACCCTGGCTGGCTTGAAACTTTGTAGGTGAGGTTGTACTCAAACTCATAGAGATCCACCTGTCTCTGCCTCCCAAGTGCTGGGTGTTCACCACCATAGCCAGCCCGTCTGAAATAAAATGTATTTTTCTAAAACATACACACACACACACACACACACACACACACACACACACACACACACACACGCATGCGCGCGCACACACACACACATACACACACACATATATCATGAAATTCTTATAAAATAAACCATGCTAGCACTGGCTTGGCACCTGCTGGCAGTCTCTGTTCGCAACCTGGTGCATAGCCTGAGACTGAGACCAAGACCGACACCACATGTTTCCCCTAGCCAATGCCTCTCCCACAAATGCAGGTTCTGCCTCTCCAGAGCTATGGAGAGCTCTTTTTGTCCCCAGAAGCAGCTTTGGGTGTGCTCTTGCCAGCCTGCACTCCACTGTTGCTTGCTCTCTAGGTCCCAGAAGTTACCTGCTGCCAAACCACTATCCACTCCCAAATTTCTGCAAATAGCTGAGGATGCACTCTCGCCAACCCACGCTCCACTGTGGTTACCTTTCCCCTGAAGCTCAACTGAGTCTCTGCAAAATGGAAAACACCAGACAATTTTAGTTTAGAATCGACAAATAACACAACTGCTGGGCATGGAACCTATCGTCCTTAACTCATCAACTACTATATGTTAGAAATCTTCCTGGGGCAGATTCTGGTGGATTCTGCCACTAGATCTAACAGTTCTAAGTCTACATGGTGCCTCCTATCTCTTCTGCCTTGCTATCCAAAAGGGGCATTCATTTCTCCTGCATTCCTTCTTCCTCTCTCAGACCCAGAAGGTCCACCTCCTCCTTATGCAGTGATTGACTTCTTGTCGTCTTTATTATCCAATCAATTAATTAGCAGATAATACATATGTGTGTATATGTGTGTATGTATATGTACTTTATAGTATATGATTAAATTTACCTATTTTGAAAAGTATCTCATCATCACATACACGCCATATAATTTAAGCTTGTCATAACCCTTGACATTTTTCTGCATCTCTTTCATTTGTGTCTACAAACTACAACACTCTAATAATATTAAGGATATTTCAGAACTACACAAATGAGTTTTCTTTGTGTGAATTAGCTTAGTATCAATCTAACCCTAATCCTACTTTTCTGCTGGTAAGGTTGTCTTTGTTTATTTTCTTTTCATGTTTTGAGAGAGGGTCTGAGGTAGCCCAAATGCTGGCCTTGAATCACTGTGTGATTAAAGATGGTCCCAATTTCACAATCCTGTTTTTACCCTCCAAGCGCCAGCAGTCCCCATTTATGCAGTGATGAAGATGGAATCCAAAACTTCATGTGGACTATGCAAACTGAGCTCCATTCCAGTCTCAGATTAGAAGAAAGATTTGCATGCTCAGAGCTTGCCCTTGCTGATGCCCTTGCTATTGCTTGGCACTGCCTTCTTCTGTCATCACACATCCATGATTAAAGGTCTGGCCGGACACCTAGGACTGTTGATAAGTGATTAAAATATCTACTGATCCCCAGGAAAATGGTTTCCATGACAATGAGAAGTATAATTGTTATTGGTGTTTTTCTTCCTTGGAAACTAAGTTGCATGGCTTGCCTAAAAGGACTACATAGAGAATCAGAAAATATTATGCAAACAATACAAGAAAATGAAAAATGAGAAGATACAAAATAAATAAAAAGAGAGAAAGGTGGGGACGAGAATGAAGAAAAACTCTCAAGGTATATACCATTTATATTCTTGTATTAGTTTCTCCTCTGTTGCTCTTCTGAAATACTCTGACCAAAGTAACTTAAAGACGACAAGGTATAATTTGGATTATAGTTTGAGAGGGTACAGTTCATCATTTTGGAAAAGACATAGAAGCAGACACATTGCATTAGCAGTATTGAATCTGGAAGAAAATGAAATAAGTCCAGCCCATAAAATAAAATCCTCACAGATAAGTGTTCCCTCTAGCATAGCTTCATCTTGCAAAGGTTCCAGAAGTATCCTGAGCAGGAGAATCACCTAGGAACATGTACACCTCTGAGGATGTTTGACATTCAAGTCCAATCATTTAATTTTTTTTTTTTTGGTTCTAGTCTTTTTTTTTTATCCTTTTAAAAAGGATTTATTTATTTATTTTATGTATATGAGCATGTTTTTGATGATATACCAAAAGAGGATATGGGATCCAATTACAGATGGTTCTGAGACACTACATGGTTGCTGGTAATTGAACTTTATGACAACCAGAAGTGCAGTCAATGCTCTTAACCACTGAGACATCTCTCCAGCTCCCCAGTCATTTTACTTTTAGATAAACCCTGCAAGGGATGTAATCTACAATGTATCATATAGGAAGCTCTGAGACACAGGGATAGGGAAGAATCTTCAGTCCTTTTCCTCTCATAGTCACAGAGTCACAGACTCAAGATGCCCAGAGAATCACTTATGACATGGCTGCTGTCTTGTTGATAGGAGATGGATGGTGGAGCTTGGTCTGAACACTTTCTAGAGAAGGCTTTAGATTCTTTTAAGTCATCCCTTTCTTCTTAATTTCTAATTTGAAATTATAATTTTGGTCCTGTTGGTTTTATATTTCCTCAAATGATATACTGTTAAATATAACAAAGAGTTACCTCATGGGGTTGTATAGATGCCTATAATCTCAGGACTGGAAAAGAAGAGACAAGCTGATCTCTGGAGCTTACTGGAAAACCATTCAAGCTTAATACATGAGCTTCAGGTTCAGTGACTCTATCACTAAAACTTCTTTTAAAAATGAATTGAATAGTGTCTAACAAGGCTCAGTAGGTAAATGCACTTGCTGCAAAGCCTGGTGATTTGCATTTTGTCTGTGAGTCCTACATGGTGGAAGGCAGGCACCAACTCTCTCAGTTGTTTCCCAACTTCCACATGTGCTCCTTGGCAGGAGCATATCTCCCACTCACTCTCTAAATATTAAAGAAATATGTTAAAAATAAATAATCTAGGGGAAGAGTAAGTGAAAAGCAACCAGTATGTGATCTGACTGCCATAGGAATGTGCACACACACGCATGAGGACTCATATGCACACATGAATATGCACATGGAAAGACACATGTTAATATGTATTAAATGTAAACAAATGACATTAAACATGACAGAAAGGTCTTTAGTGTTGGCATCTTACCAGGAAAGCCTATCCCTACTCACCTTTACTGTTCTTTCAGTGCTGGAGGTTGAATCGCGGGCCTTGTGCCAGTTTGGTGAGAACCTGACCACTCAGCTTTTGCCCCAGATAATTCTGGTTTAAAGGGCTCTGTGTGGCAGGGTTGCTGGTGATCTTCCTGCTGTCCCTAAAAACTAGCTGGAGTCACAGCACAGTGCTGAGCTGCTAAGCCTGAATGCATTGTTTTTATCAGTAGTCATAAAAGCAACTGATAGCATATTTTCTTGTTCTATCCAAGTTTCTGCTAGAATGTTGATAGCATGGCTTAATTAGCCTTTCACTTCTAGTCAAGGTGGCTCATCAGACATTTTGGAGATTGGCTAAATTATTACAGTCATCAATAAAATAATAGAAAATTAGCCAGGCTCTCTCAGACATACACAGAGCCTCTGGCTAGAATGCAAATGGAGAGCCACTTGTCCTAATCTAAATATTTAAAGAGTTACAAATCAAACAAACGATTAATCCAATGAAATGTATTCAACTCTCCCAGCGTGAACAAACTGCCTTCAAAGTCAAACTGCATCATGCGCAGATCTGGCTGTTCTTCGAACAACTTCAGGAAACAGGAAGAGAACGCTGCACATTTTGATGGTGACATCACACTTTTATGTCAAGAGATTTGCATGTGTTAGGAAGGTCGGGATGGAAAACAGTAGTAACACACTTGTGGTGTTCTCACCTGGCTATGAGCACTGTTCCTAAGACACTGGATGTGGTCTGTGGATTCACAGATAAATGCCCTGTCCACAACAGGGGCCCCTGTCTTCTCAGCATATGAAGAACACTGAAGTAAAGATTTTTATCCAGATCTTTTCTAGAGGAATGAAATGTATACAATTTAACCAATTGGCCAAAGTACTTAATGATTGATATATAGTAACAACACCCATAACATTTATGTTAGACCAGTATGGCCAGTTCATCCTCTGGAGTCTGAGTCTTTGCACAATATTTATTTATTCATTTAGTATTACGCATGCTCTGGTCTGCATCCATACTCAAGTGCAAGTCCAGATACACATGGCAAACAGTGCAGTGGCAGGTAGGAAAGCTGGAGTGGTCATTTTGTGCTATTAAGAACCCACAGGCAGCATCTGTTAGTCTCTGCTTTGCCTTCTGCTATTTCTTTTCAAGGGCTTTAGCAGGCACTGAGAGAGCTTTTGTCTCTTCATTATCCGAGTCTCTGGTGATATGGCAAACTACCAGTTTATGCTGATGGGCTGCTATGGAACTTGGTAGTTTTCTAGAAACTAGAATTGAGCTAAGTCAGTAGCTCTGTCAGTAAGGTGCTTATCATTCAATCATGAGAATGTGATGTCAAAAGTGTTGGATACTGTGGTCCATATTTATAATCCCCATTTCGTGGCAACAGAGATAGTTGGATCCCTGAGGCTCACTTGTCAACTAACCTTGCTGAACTGGAAAGCTTCAGGACAAAGGAAAGGCCATGTATGTATGTTACTTTTTATTTCTGTGATAATACACCATAACCAGAGCAACTTACAGAAGAAAGACTTTATTTGGGGCTCAAAGTTTAGGGTTTAAAGTCCATGATCACAGAGTAAAGTTTGCAGGCATTTGAAATAAAATCAATGCTTAAAAGGACAGATTTCATCAGAAAATTGAGATTAGTGGCTTCATTTCTAATGACAAAAATTCATCAACCATGATTGAATTCCAGACATACAGCTTGACCTGTCCCTACTGACGTTTCACGTGACTCAGAAGAGAGGAGGCTGAGTTAGAAAAACACCAATGGCTTATGCTCTAAGATCAATAATTGACAAATGGGACCTCATGAAATTGCAAAGCTTCTGTAAGGCAAAGGACACTGTCAATAGGACAAAACCTCAACCAACAGATTGGGAAAAGATCTTAACCAATCCTATGTCCGATAGAGGGCTAATATCCAATACATACAAAGAACTCAAGGAGTTAGACTTCAGAAAACGAAATAACCCTATCAAAAAATGGAGAACAGAGCTAAACAGAGAATTCTCAACTGAGGAAATTTGCAGGGCTGAGAAACACCTAAAGAAATGTTCAACATCCTTAGACATCAGGAAAATGCAAATCCAAACAAGTCTGAGATTCCACCTCACACCATTCAGAATGGCTAAGATCAAAAACTCAGGTGACAGCAGATGCTGGTGAGGATGTGGAGAAAGAGGAACATTCCTCCACTGTTGGTGGGATTGCAAGCTGGTACAACCACTCTGGAAATCAGTGTGGCGGACCCTCAGAAAAATGGACATAATACTACCTGAGGACCCAGCTATGCCACTCCTGGGCATATACCCAAAAGATGCTCCAACATGTAATAAAGACAAATGCTCTACTATGTTCATAGCAGACATATTTATAATAGCCAGAAGCTGGAAACCACTCAGATGTCCCTCAGCAGAGGAATGGATACAGAAATTGTGGTACATTTACACAATGGAGTACTACTCAGCTATTAAAATCAATGACTTAATGAAATTTGCAGGCAAATGGATGGACCTTGAAAATATCATCCTGAGCAAGGTAACTCAGTCACAAAAAGAACAAACATGGTATGTACTCACTGATAAGTGGATATTAGCCCAAAAGTCTGGAATACCCAAGTTTCACTTTACAGTAACCACTGGACTGAGAGTGAGGTCCCAGATGGAGGAGTTGGCGAAGGAACTTAAGGAGCTGAGGGAGTTTGCAGCCCCATGGAGGAAGCAACAGTGTCAACTTGCCTGACCCCCCCCCCCCAGGCCTCCTGGAGGCTGGACCACCAACCAAAGAATACACATGGAGGAACCTATGGTTCCGACCACATATGTGGCAGAGAAGGGCCCTCTTGGCCATCAGGGGGAGGAGAGCCCCTTGGGACTGAGGGTGTTAGAGGCCCCAGTAAAGGGGAATTTCTTGGTCGGAATATAGGAGTGGGTGGGTGGGTGGGTGGGAGGTGGAATACCCTCATAGTGGAGGGGGAGGAGAAGGGGATACAGGGTTTCCAAACAGGAGACCTAGAATGAGGAAACATTGGAAATGTAAATAAAGTATCAAAAAAGAAAAAGAAAAAAAAAAGAAAAGAAAACCATTTGCCTTGTAATAATAAAGATCTGAGTTCCATCCTCAAAACATCATTCTAGTTTGTATTCTGTTGCTATGATAAATATCTTGATCAAAGCCCATTGAGGAGGAAAATTTATTTCCTTTTATTCTTCCAAGTAGCTGTCAATCACTGAAGGAAGCAAAGTAAGGAACGTAAGGAGGTCCTATGGAAGAACAGTGCTTACTATCTCGTTTCCCATGGCTTGATCAGCCTGCCTTCTTCATTCACTCAGGACCACTTACCCACAGGTGTCAATGCTCACAGTGGACTGGCCCCTCACATACCAATCATTAATCAAGAAAATGTCCCCAAGGGATTTGTATTAGCCAATCTGATGGATATATTTTCTTAATTTATGGTTCCTCTTCCTAGATGACATAGTTTGTATCATGTTGACAATAAATAAAATAAAACAAAACAAAATAACCAATAACACTGATGTTCAAAGAAAGCCTTGTATATGAGCAAGCATTTAAAACTCAGTGCTGTGGAGACACTGGCATTCACTTGCCAAATGGCCTCAAGTTTGGAGCAGAGACATTGTCTCTAAAAATACAGTAGGAAGAGTCTTTAGAACAACACTCCAGGTTGATCTGACTCTCATGTATGCACGGGCATGTATATGCATGCACACTCATATCAAAATCAGTGTTTTGAGATATTGTATCACATTTTTATTGTTTACTGTTTATCTATGTCGGTGAGCCTATGCCTGTTATTACTCACCTGTGGATATCAGCTTACAATAGTCCATGCTTTCTTTCCACCATTTGGATTCTAGGGATCAACCCAGACTAGCAGGCTTGTTGGCCAGTGTTTTCCATATTTAACCTATTGAGCCAGGCCTCAAACAAATATTTCAAAACAAAGAGATTTGACCAGAAAATTAAGAATGCCAGTATCGTTCCACAGTGCCACACATTCATCAATTTTGGTGCTCCATCTGATGGCCATAACATTTCCTGGTGGCTCAGTGACACTCAGCTTAGATACATTTCAGAGGAGACTGCAAAAGAAGACAAGAGCTCAAACGCATTGTTGGAGACTTTCTGTCCCCAAATTTATTACCAGAGCAAAGTCAGAAGAAAATAGTCACAAATTTTGAAAAACCTTAAAAGTGGAAACTTCAGAATCCACATTTAAACCGAGGTCGAGAAACATTCAGTAAAGGAGAGAGGAATTCATTGTCATGGAAGTAGCATCACGGATCAGAATAAAGAGAGCAGCTATGAGACAAAAGCAGGGTAATAAGGTCAAAGGAAAGGAGAAGCAAGTTTTGGAGCTTCAAGCATTTAATATCAAAAAAGAGTCTTCCCTGCAATTCCTCTGGCTGCAGCCTATCTGTGACACCAGAAATCCCATCAGATTCCTGGAGAGATGATATCAGTCAAGGCAAGCTGTGAGCAGAATATCCAGCCACAATAGTTTCATCTGAGCCAAAGATCAAAGGAAGGAGAACTGTAATTCTACAGGGCAAGCAAGTGATCATGGTGACAAAATTGTCAAAAAACTCAAGGCCGAAGCACAGTGAGAAGGACATGGCTTATCATATTTTTGATCCAAGTCAATAATTGTTTTTAATCTGTGATTGAATCACATGCTCAGAATTGAGGGGACTGCAGAGATACCTCAGCTGATAAAGTGCATGCCACACAAAGACTTGAATCTCATTTTCCATCCCATGGAAAAAGTAAAATAAATTACCTAGAAAGAATACAAATATGTGATTAGAGAAAAAGTATCACTTCAAATTTAAAAATATATGAAAGCATCAAAAATATGCTTAGAAAGTAGAGCAGAAGGAAAAGTGATAAACAAAATATAGTCCCATCATTGTAAGAAACATTGAAAATTCTTTGTAAATTATAAGGAAAATAATCTGGGTGAGAAGATGTGATGCTTGGGTGAACAAGTCCTCCTCTAATATTGTACATGCAAGAGAGACGAGGGGGAAAAGACAGATGGTAAAGACATAGATGAGAAAGAGTAAAGAGGAGAGACAAAAGGGAGACAAGAAAGAAGTAGACAGATATTTTGTTATTTATTATATCCATCATAAATTATTTCTGTTACTTTACTGAAAATATATAAAGTAAACTAATATCCTGTAATCATCCCAGACATCTATAATTAAAATATACTTCTGCTGCTAAACTTCGTGAGTGTGAGTGTGTGTGCATGTGTATGCACACACACATGGACATGCCGTGGCACGCCTGTGGAGTTCGGAGGACAACTTTCAGTAGTTGTTTACTTTTTACCTTGAGACAGAGTCTCTTCTGACTTATCTGCTGCAGTGTAATTCCAGAGTAGCTGGCTGCCACGTTTCTGGATGTTTCTTATGGCCTTGTCTACCATCTATTCATAGTAGTGCTGAGACCACAGGTGTAGGCTGCCTCATTTGCCTTTGTTTTTTATTACTGTTTTTTTTTTCCTGTGGTTTGTTTGTTTGTTTGTTTCATAAAGGTTCAAACTTGGGTTCCTGACCTGTATGTCTTGTCTTTTATCCTCTCAGAATCTCCTGGACCTTGTGTGCACAACTTTCTCATTACTGAATACATACTTAACAGCAAGTTACAATTCATGTAAATTACAATCAAAATTGCATTTGTTAATAATTGTTAATAACTAGCTGGGCTGTCGTGGCACACACCTTTAATCCCAGCACTTGGGAGACAGAGGCAGGTGGATTTCTGATTTCGAGGCCAGCCTGGTCTACTGAGTGTGTTCCAGGACAGCCAGGGCTACACAGAGAAACCCTGTCTCGAAAAACCAAGAAAAAAAATCCCAAAAAAGAAAAAGGAAAAAATAATTTTTAATAACTGCTAACAGTTTCATTATGCTTATTCTTAATAGCTGCTCAAATCCATGAGGCATTTTGTATTATTACAATCTTTTACTTTTTTAGATAACAGGGAACAAGTCTGTGCATATCTGCTCTTTGGTACTGTGGGTTTTAGAAATAGGTTTCACTCTGATTGAGCAAGGATCTGCTTTGTTCCTTAGCATTTTTTTATTGCCCTATCCTTTCTTCTGCTGTGCTACAAAAAAACATAAAGATTTGATTTTTTTTTTCTCTTTTTTCTCTGTAAATTGTTGTTTTATTTGGTATTTTCAAAGTTTTAAGAAAGAAATGGTTTTGTGAAGGGGGTCCATAAGAGGCAAGGAATTATAGATATTTTTACATGGGCTAATCAGTATCCTTTAAATGAGTAATCGAGTGGCATCTGCAATTACTAAAGCCACTTGGCTCACACATACAACTAAATCTAGAGAAATGTACTAATATCTCTTACATTTCTCCTTCTTCAGAGCTTGTAACTAAAAGTTTATTTTATTTTCTCTACTATAAAGCTCAGTTTCGGAGGAATTCCTGTACCAAGCAAACCTGGGACCTTTTTAAAGAAAAACTTCCATGGCTGTATTGAAAACCTTTACTACAATGGAGTGAACATAATTGACTTGGCTAAAAGACGCAAGCATCAGATCTACTCAGTGGTAAGTCACTGTCTCAGTTAACCAGTGGTTTGTGGACTTTGGGTAAGTCTTGAATTTATCTTATGCATTTAGAGTTTTCACCAGCCAAAGCTGGGTACGTAGTTCAGTTGGAAGAGCGCTGCCTAGCATACATGAAACTCTTGGTTCCATTCTTGCAGCAATATATAAACAAGTTATAGTTAATTTTCTGTCTTGACAAGAAACATTTTACAGTAGGAAGGCTCTCCTCTTGTTCACAGTATGAGAAAATGCATTTCAGCATGGAAGAAAAGACAAGGCACTAAGAGTAGGAGGCAGGGTGGTGATATCCCATAACACTAAGAGGCAGAGTGAACAGAACATGTAACCCAGCTATAAAAGCTCCAGGGCATCTGCCAATGATCAACCTACAGCAGAGTCCTTAAGGTTCTACAACGTAGGATCTCCAGAAGTCAGAGTTACAGGCTGCTGTAGTCACAATTAATATGGAGACTGGGAACTGGACTTGGTTTCTCTAAAAATACCATGCACACTTAAGCACTGAGACATTTCTTCAGCCTCTATTTGGGTATTTTTATATATACTGTTTTTGTATTTTCTTTCTGAACTACACCATGTTTTTATTATAGCTTGTCAAGCTACTTTAGTTTATTTGTTGTTCGAACTAAATAATTGCAATTCTTATATATTTGACATATTATTTTGAATTGGTGTATATATTCACCAATGAATATATTCTCTTCTATTCTTCTCAATGTTGTTACATGCATCTATTATTTTTTAAAATTTAATGTATTTATCTTTCTTGGTCTCTCTGTCTCTCTGTCTCTCTCTCTCTCTGTGTGTGTGTGTGTGTGTGTGTGTGTGCAAGTGCATGCACATGTTCTGTGCTAATGTTTATGAAAGAGCATCCACCATTGTGTATACACTGAGGCCAGAGGAGGATGTTGTGTGTTCCATTCTGTTCAGTCTTGTTGCCTTGAGACAAGTTTTCTCACTGAACTTAGAGCTAAGTGGAAGCCAGTAAATTCTAGTTATTCTCCTGTCTCCAGTCCAAGCATTTCTGGGGTTATATTCACAGAATCACACCCAGCTTTTTAGTGGATATTAGTGATTCAAATCACTGTATTTGGGGATTTGAAAACTTTTATTTGATTTTTTTAATCATTCATTTTCTTAGTAAGACTTTATATTTGTTACTAAGACCTTCTGCTTTTTATTCATCTGTTATGTTACTTATTTTTTAAATAGTTTTCATTGTAAAGTCTGCTTTAAAATTTGCCAGATGAAGTGAAGTGAAGGCTGCTATCAACAGTCTCTTTTGAATTCAATTAGAAGTTATATAACAAGAGATACTTTTTAGGAAAAATGAATGTTTTAGTCATTATGTTATATAAATCATATTTAAAGCTACTATTTATAATGTATTCCTTTGACTCAGGCTAAATGGTTTATACAGAAGTTTAGCCTCAATAGTCCTATAGTAGCAGATATACATTCAGATTTCCCTAGCCTTTGTCAAAACTGGGAGGTGAAATTCTATTTGTTCCTGCCAGACAAATAGAAGCCCACCACCCTATTAGGTTTTTGTTTATAGCTATCTGGCTAGGGTGGGTATGAATAACTCATTGCTGACCCCTCTGCAACCTCCCAGTCTGTCTATTTCTGATTAAGTAATCTAGTCCAGCTTAGTGACCCAGCCTACACGCCCAAAGTTAAGGCAGGAAGGAACTGAGGTCACAGATCATTATTGCTTTGGTCCTGTTTATTTTTCAATTCTTCTGCAGTTATTGAGCCTTCAGAATTTCAGGGTTTGTCATGAGGTTTACATAATTAAACAAGAAGGCAGAGAGCTTTAGTTGGTACCCCTAAATTGCAAATTGTGATTCAATGCTCAAGGAAATCCAGGCCTCCTGCTGCCTCACAGAGCACAAGCCTTTCTTGTAAGCTACATAGAGGCAATCCATCATCCCTTTAGTATGGGACCTGCCCACTCCCTGGAGATTTAACAGCTGTTTCATGGAGATAATTCAATTTAGTCTTTACAGCTTGATTTGACTACAAGAGGACCTTCTACACTTCAGAATACAGTAAAAAGCTTAAAGTATACATTAAAAGTACCTTGCTGTTCTTTCCAAATCTACTATCCTTTGTTAATACAGCACTATATAATAAATAATTAGAAAGTAAATGGCCCATTGAAGTGTATGTGTAGTAACTGTAATGTGAACTATCATATACATAATATAGAAAGAATATCTCCCTGATAGCATCCTGAGCATGGTTAATTTAAAGCCATGTACTTTATAAAGAAGGATGGTTTCTTTGTTTTGACCTTTCTTTTGTGAGTGTAAGATTCCTTTGCTTTGACACAGAAGAGAAACATGATTATTTGGTCAATGGCTGAAGGTCCGCACTCTCCAGGTCAAGCTTCAACTTTTTTTTAATGAACATAAGAGCTCAACTCTGAAGACAGAGTTAAGTCAATAAATTGGCTGATTTGCAAGCACTCCAAAATCATAAGACAAAAAAGTTATAAATAGGGGCATGGGCCTATAACCCCAGTGAGATCCCCAGGGCTCTCTGACCTCCAGTCTAGACTGGTTGCTGAGGTTTAGGAGATTAAGAGAGTCTCTTCTCTCTCTCTCTCTCTCTCTCTCTCTCTCTCTCTCTCTCTCTCTCTCTCTCTCTCACACACACACACACACACACACACACACACACGAACACACAAAATAAAAGTTAACAGTACCTGAGGAGTGACACTCAAATTTGTGTTCTGGCCTCTACATATGTATGCATGCATTATCATGCAGATACATACTCAACAGGAAGGAATCATGTTACTTTACTTGGTCTTCCATTAAAGAGAAGAAAAGGACAAATAGCTAAAAGCAAGCCTGCAAGTTATAGAATTAGTTATGAAGTCCTTTGATCAAGTCAAATCACTTGAATGTGGCTGTCTCCAAGTAGCTGAAGTCTAGGCATTGAATAGAGGCCAACACTAAATATATGTCATGATCATCTCATTTTTGTGGCTAACATTGCAGAATAATCACCACAGAATGTACCTTTACATTTATTTTAGATGAGGCCTGTTGCTCTCCTCAACTAATGATCCCATAAATAACTACTCTGGCACTCTGGTTGGGAGTATGAGTATAGACATTGCATGAATGCTCAGTTGTGCAGACTTAGGCAAGGTGCCACCACATATTGGTGACTGGAGAATTATAATATTTACCTTTAAGTGTTAATGTACAGGTTAAATTCTATGACATGATTAGCAAAATTCATAGTTGACAGTGACTACCTTGAGTGCCCTGCATCCTAGGCTGTTGAGTTAAACATCTAGCAACCAGTTCTGATGAAATTGGCATGTGGGTGAGTACTAGCATGCCATATTACACAGTGCAGGAATAGAGTCATATATATTTTCCATGTCTTTGGCTGCATCTGAATTGTAATTTTCCTCGTATGAATTACAAGGTGGCTTTGAATAGCCATGTTATTACAATTTTATCTAACTCTTGTACTTGGAGAAATTTAATGATCAAACCAATCTTGACTCGACTGAATGATTGATTTAAAACTGGAGTTTTTGGAATAGAAACATAGAAGATGTTTTCTGATGGAGTTGAGTAAACTTGACATATAAATGAGAAGATGTCAGGAGTCATTTAGGAAAGGCTAAGACTAACAGGTGGCCTTTTTGGAGGTGACCCTCCTTTTTGCATTGACTAAGGTGGAGTAATACACCTCTGGGAAGCAAAGATTGCTTCTTGCTATTAATATACTTTTTGATAATTTTTTAATTAATATAGCAATTAGCATTATCCTACCATATTAGGTAGATTTTCTTCAGATCAATGAAGATTTACTGTCTTGTAGTGATGTTATATAGACAAATAGATGCTTTCTTCATTCCTAATAATGATTCTATAAGATTTCTAAATTTATATTAGTAATTATTGAACCCTTTATAAATGGGACTACAATTAGAGCCCTCTGTAATATGAAAATTGCAATTAGGACTATATAAGCCTTCATGTGTCATGGCCATTTTCACTAAGACAATGATGACTGATTTGTAATTAAGGAATATTTTGTTTTAGGCTGAAAAATTATTAACTAAATGTTATATATAAGGAAACAAAAACCTGTAGATACAAGGATAGAAGATAAAAATATTGACTGGGTTTATCTATACAAAACTTCAAAACTAATGAGACTTTTGACAGATAGTATGCATCTTGGCAGAAACAATCTAATTTAAAATCATAGTTTTTAATTATAAATGAAACTATGGAGCTAGTGGTAGACAATGGATATTTAGTTAGTTAGTCTTAATGGAAACACATGGAAACACCTCTGTTGTAACTCTTTATTCAATTTAGGGTTTGAATTTATGTTTGAACTTTTTTGTGAATTTTGAAGATGAAAAAAGTTGTTTAGAATACCATATGACCATGTGTCCTGGGAAAGTACAAAAGTTAGGATCAATGACAATAAATGATAGATACAGAATGACAGTAGAAGTCAAAACACCAAATGCACAAAACAAGGAAAGAATAATAAAAGCAGGAAAGGGGAAAAGATCAAGTAACATATAAAGGCAGACATATCAGAATTACACCAGACTTCTCACCAGAGACTATGGAAGCTAGAAGATCCTGGATAGATCTCATATAGACCCTAAGAGAATACAACTGCCAGCCCAGGCTGCTATACCCAGGAAAACTCAATTACCATAGATGGTGAAACCAAGATATTCCATGACAAAACGAAATCTACACAATATGTTTCCACAAAACCAGCCCTACAAAGGATAATAGATGGAAACTGCCAACACAAGGAAGGAAACTACACCCTAGAAAAAGCAAGAAGTAATCTTTCAACAAACTCAAAAGAAAATAGCCACACAAACATAAAAGTAACATCGAAAATAACAGGAAGCAACAATCACTATTCCTTAATATTTCTTAACCTCCATAGACTCAATACCCCAATAAAAAGACATGGACTAACAGATTGGATGTATGTAGGAAATGCACATCAGAGATAAATACAATCTACCTTAGAGTAAAGGGCTGGAAAACAATTTTCCAGGCAAATGGTCCCAAGAAACTGGCAGGAGTAGCCATTCTAATATTGGATAAAATCAATGTTCAACCAAAAGTCATCAAAAAAGATAAGGAAGGACACTTGATACTCATCATAGGAAAAATCTACAAAGAAGAACTCTCAATTCTGAACATATATGCTACAAATGCAAGGGCCCCCACATTCATGAAAGAAACTTTACTAAAGCTCAAAGCACATATTGTACATCACACAATTAATAGTGGAAGACTTCAACACACTATTCTCATCAGTGGGCAGATCTTGGAAACTCAAAATAAACAGAGACACAGTGAAACTAACAGATGTTATGGACCAAATGGATTTAACAGATAACTATAAAACATTTCAGCCTAAATAAAAAGAATATACCTTCTTCTCAGCATCTCATGGTACGTTCTCTAAAATCGACCATATAATGGGCCACAAAACAAATCTCAACAGATATTAGAGGAACGAAATAATCCCATGCCTACTTTCAGATCACTACATATTGAGACTGATCTTCAGTGGCAACAAAAACAACAGAAAATCCACATACACATGAAAGCTGAACAATGCCCTACTCACTGATAACTTGGTCAAAGAAGAAATAAAGAAAGAAATTAAAGACTTCCTAGAATTTAATGAAAATGAACGTATAGCATACCCAAACTTATGAGACACAATGAAAGCAGTTTTAAGAGGAAAACTAATAACTCTGAGTCCCTCCAAAAAGAAATTGGAGAGGGCATACACTAGCAGCTTAACAGCATACCTGAAAGCTCTAGAACAAAAAGAAGCTAATAAACCAAGAGTAGAAGAAAGCAGGAAATAATCAAACTCAGGGCTGAAATCAACAAAGTAGAAACAAAAAGAAATATATAAAGAGTGGACAAAACCAAGAGCTGGTTCTTGAGAAAATCAACAAGATAGATAAACCCTTAGCCAGACTAACCAGAGGGCACAGAGACAGTATCCAAATTAACAAAATTAGAAATGAAAATGGAGATATAACAACAGAATCTGAGGAAATTCAAAACATCTGGATGAAATGGACAATTTTCTATACAGATACCAAATTCCATAGTAAAGTCAGAATGAGATAACCCATCTAAACAGTTCCACAACTCCTAAAGAAATAGAAGCAGTCATTAACAGTCTCCTAACCAAAAAAAAGTGCAGGACCAGATGAGTTTAGTGCAGAATTTGATCAGACCTTCAAAGAAGACCTAATACCAATACTCTTCAAACTATTTCACAAAATAGAAACAGAAGGAACACTACTCAATTCATTCTATGAGGCCACAGTTACACTGATACCAATACCTCACAAAGACTCAACAAAGAAATAAAACTTCAGACCAATTTCCCTTATGAATATCAATGCAAAAATACTCCACAAAATTCTTGCAAATTGAATCCAAAAACACATCACAATGATCATTCACCATGATCAAGTAGGCTTCATCTCAGGGATGTAGGAATGGTTCAATACCCAGAAATCTATCAATGTTATCCACTACATAAACAAACCCAAAGATTAAAAACCACATGGTCATTTCATTAGATGCTGAAAAAGCATTTGACAGAATTCAACATCCCTTCATGATAAAAGTCTTGGAAAGACCAGGAATTCAAGGCCGAAACCTAAACATAGTAGAAGCAATATACAGCAAACCAGTAGCCAACATCACACTAAATGGAGAGAAACTTGAATAATCCCACTAAAATCAGTAACTAGACAAGGCTGCACTCTCTCTCCCTATCTATTCAATATAGTACTTGAAGTTCTAGCTAGAGCAATTAGACAACAAAAAGAGGTCAAAAGGATACAAATTGGAAAGGAAGAAATCAAAATATCACTCTCTCCAGATGATTTGATTGTATACTTAAGTGACCTGAAAAACTCCACCAGAGAACTGCTACAGCTGATAAACTTCAGCAAAGTGGCCAGATATAAAATTAACTCAAACAAATCAGTAGACTTCCTATATCCAAAGGATAAAAAGGCTCAGAAAGAAATTAGGAAAATGACACCTTTCACAATAGTCACAAAAAATATAAAGTATCTTGGTGTGACTCTAACCAAACAAGTGAAAGATTGGTATTATAAGAACTTCAAGTCTCTAAAAAAAGAAATTGAAGAAGACCTCAGAAGATGGAAAGATCTCCAAAGCTCGTGTCTTGGCAGGATTAATATTGTAAAAATGACCATCCTGCTGAAAGCAATCTACAAATTCAATGCAATCCCCATCAAAATTCCAAGTCAATTCTTCATAGACTTAGCAAGAGCAATTCTCAAATTCATTTGGAATAACAGAAAACCCAGGATAGCAAAAACTATTCTCAACAATAAAAGACCTTATGGGGGAATCAGCATCCATGACCTCAAGCTGTACTACAGAGCAGTAGTAATAAAAACTGCATGTCTTAGTACAGTGACAGACAGATAGATCAATGAAATAGAATTGAAGACCCAGAAATGAACCTGCTTAAGGTCACATGGTGTTTGACAAAGGAGCTAAAAGCATCCAATGGAAACAAGACAGCATTTGAAATAAATGTTGCTAGTTCAACTGGCAGTCAACAGGTAGAAGAATGCAAATTGATCCATTCCTATCTCCCTGTACAAAGATCAAATCCAAGTGGATCAAGGACCTCCACATAAAGCCAGATACATTGACTCCAATAGAAGAGAAAGTGGGGGAAAGTCTTGAACACATGGGCACAGGGAAAAAGTTCCTGAGTAGAACACCAATAGCTTATGCTCTAAGATCAAGAATCAACAAATGAGACCTCATGAAATTTCAAAGCTTCTGTAAGGCAAAGGGCACTGTCAATAGGACAAAATGACAACCAACAGATTGGGAAAATATCTTTACCAATCCTATGTCTAATAAAGGACTAATATTCAATATATACAAAATACTCAAGAAGTTAGATTTCAGAGAACCAAATAACCCTATCAAAAAGTGGAGAACAAGGCTAAACAGAGAATTCTCAACTGAGAAATATTGACTAGTTGAGAAGTACCTAAAGAAATGTTCAACATCCTTAGACACCATGGAATTGCAAATCAAAACAACCCTGAGATTCCACCTCACACCAGTCAGAATGGCTAAGATCAAAAACTCAGGTGACAGCAGTTACTGGTGAGGATGTGCAGAAAGAGGAACACTCCTTCATTGCTGGTGGGGTTACAAGCTGATACAACCACTTTGGAAATCAGTTTGGTAGACCTTTCAGAAAAATTATATATAGTACTACCTGAGTACTCACCTATACCACTCCTGGGTATATACCCAGAAGGTGCTCCAACAGGTAATAAGGACACGTGCTCCACTATGTTGATAGCAGCCATAGTTATAATAGCCAGAAGCTGGAAACCACCCAGATGTCCCTCAACAGAGGAATGGATACAGAAAATGTGGTACATTTACACAAATGGAATACTACTCAGCTATTAAAAAAAAAAATGACTTCCTGACATTCACAGGCAAATGAATGGAACTTGAAAATATCATCCTGAATGAGGTAACTCAGTCACAAATGAAGGAACCTGGTATGTACTCACTAATTAAGTGGATATTAGCCCAAAAGTTCGGAATACCCAAGATTCAAATCACAGCAACCATTGGGCTGAGTAGTTTTCTGCCCATGGAGGGAGCAACAGTTTTAACTGGCCTGACCCGCCTCATGCTCCCAGAGACTGGACCACCAACCAAAGAATACACATGGAGGGACCCATTGTGCTGGCCACATATGTGGCAGAGGAGCGCCTTGTTGGCCATCAGTTGGAGGAGAGGCCCTTAGGCCTTAGGGTGTCAAATGCCCCAGCATAGGGGAATGCCAGGGAGGGAAGACAGGAGTGGGTGTGTGGGTGGGGGAATACCCTCATAGAGGTAGGGGAGCAGGTATTGGATAGGGGTTTCCAAAGGGGAGACCTGGAAAAGGGAAAACATTTGAAAAGTAAATAAAGTATCAAAAAATTAAAAAAAAAAAAAAAAGAATGAAAGAAAGTAGAGAAAATGCATAAGGAGAATAGAAAAAAAGCAATGTAGAAGCAGAAGGAAGCAGAAGAGATAGTAGACTATAACAGAGCATGAGAGAGAAATGAAGAGAGACAAAAAAATGCTTCAGAGAGAGCAGAAAGAATAGGCATTCTTCTTAATATAGACAGGTTCTTTTTTGGTTTCTTTGGTTTTTTGTTTGCTTGTTTGTTTGTTTTGTTTTGGTTTGGTTTTGTTTTTGTTTTTTGGGTTTTTTTGAGACATGGTTTCTCTGTGTAGCCCTGGCTGTCCTGGAACTCCTTCTGTAGACCAGACTGGTCTCAAACTCAGAAATCCACCTGTCTCTGCCTCCCAAGTGCTAGGATTTAAAGCATGCACCACCACTGCCCAACTCTTAGATAGGTTCTTAACAGCAAGTTTCTTTTTACTGAAAAGGACTTAGCTTTTTTACTAAGAGAAATAAAAGGCTTGATTTTTTTTCTTTCTCTGAGCAATAAAGATTGGAGCTTATTTTTCATGAAGAATGAATGAGTTCTTTCTGCACTGGTGCTTGTGAATTTGCTCAATATACATAGGTAAGTATAGGTGTTTTGTGTGTGTGTGTGTGTGTGTGTGTGTGTGTGTGTGTGTGTGTGTGTGTGTATGTTATGTGTAAGAATGGAAATTAATGAGACTGATTGTTGGGCCCAAAACAAACGTGAATGTGTTAATGTATAAATGAGAATATGAATGAAAATATGAATGTGTGCATGACGGTATGGAGAGAGAGAAAGAGAGAGAGAGAGAAAGAGAGAGAGAGAGAGAGAGCACTTTCGTACACGTTTTTTAATCTTTGAGGAGTGACATTATTTTCCTGATTCAATACAACTTAATTGCTCCAAGTCTCCCTCTTGCCTAGCCAGTGGGAATAGAGGCTTCTGGCCAGTAGAGACAGGAGACTTAGCAGGAAATCCTATATGGAATTCCAGAGAAGTATAAAGTAAGTTTGTAAAGCAAGCAAGAATTAAGTTTCCTAGTGTTAACAAGCACAGAGAATTACAAAGTAAGCAATATTTAAATTTTTCAATGCTTAATAAACACTGAGAATATAAGTAAATAATAAAAAGATGAAGAGTTAAGTTTCCTCAGTGCTTAATGAAGCACAGTAAGAAAAAGGTAAGTAGTAAAATAAAACGTAGAGAGTTAAGGAGGAAAATAGCCAGTGGTTTTTCAGCCACAGAATGAGAAATTAAGTGTTTAAATTTGCGTAAGCCATCAGCTATCATCCAGCACACTAAAAGAATTAAAAGACCAGAGATCATGAATCTTCTACCTCTATCTGTCCAATATCTGTGTCTCATTTTAGCACCTGTTTCCCCAGACTGGAAAGGCTCTCAGTAAGCAGACAATGGGCATTTGGGAAGTTTTTCATTATTTGTATGTACCTGTGTTGGCATGAATCTTAATAATGTCTAGTTATTTCTAGCAACTCTGTAGCCAAGAAAAACTGTCTGCAAATATATGGGAAGTTGTAGGAATTTATGCATGTGTTTAGGCATGAACACACAGACACACACACACACACACACAAAGAAACAGACCCCCCTACACACACACACACAAATCCTAGGGACAGTAAACATTACCCTAACTTCCTAAGACGCTCATCAAAGTTGATAACTCCCTTCTGTCTAATGAAGTCTCTAATCTCTTCAGCTTGTCCCCAGGATCATGTTTCATCTGTATTAGTGTGCTCTGAGATAACAGATACTTTCCTTTGATGGTGGATGTCTTCCTCTGCCATTTGACCAGTCTGACACTCACATCCCCTGCCTCTCTGCTGAGTTTTTCTCAGACCCTAGGAAAAATAAATTTTAAGTTGTTCTCTTTCTGAGCCCACTTCTTTCCTTTCTTTTAGAAATTGAGATGAAATAGTCCAAGGACAGATGAAGAGTAATTCAACTGAAAATTAAATAATAATAAAATAAGTGAACAGTTGGATGGCCAATATCGGAATTCATTTGAGCAGTGAAACGAAATTCCATAAAGCAGGTGGCCTATAAACAAAGGCAATTTATTTCTTATAGTTGTGCAGGCTTGAAGCTGGGATCTCAGAGTGCAGAATGTTGTGTTCTGAGATAATTGGTTTCTGGGCTGATGATATTCTACTTCTAACAAGGTCTTCATAGGGTAAACAGACTGACTAATCAGAATCTAGGCACTTCCTAGAAGGGTCCCCTCTTAGAAACATCACTTTAATGTTTCAAGAGTCCTTTAAGTCAGAGTCTGAACCCTAGTAGTCCTAATAATGTTAAGGCATCTATTTTCAATAAGCCAATAAATTTCAATAAACAAATTAAAACAAGTAATAAAAAAAGCTGACCAAGATGATTTGCTCAATGTGGCCATATTAGGAAGAACAAATTAGACCAGTGACCCCTAGTCCACTTTTGGGGATATTGACATGAGCTTTGATATAAATAAAGGGCAAGAGATTTGCTTAGGTAAGTAGTCCTGATCAGTGTGTGGTCCTGTCCATCACTGACCCATCATCATCTGTTTTCTAGCCTTGCCCTCAAAGGGGTCAGGTAATTTGTCAAGACTCTATGAGATCCCTTCCTAGGGGACAGGTTCCTCCTCTGACTATGTCCAAATAGCAGTGTTTTTTCTTATTGCAGCCTGAAGGTCCTAAGGAATTCTAATTTTTTAGGATCTGTTTTCAATAGTCTGAGGATCAAAGTGAGAAACACAGAGTACAATGTCTTGTTTTTAGGCTAAATTTTACTTAAAATATTTTCAATAACTTTAACATTTTTATTAACAGTTTAAAATCTGTTTGAATGGTACTTAAATATTACATTAGTTCATGTTTATTACATTAAGGATCGACTGACTGAAGTTTGAGTTGTTTAGATTTCTATAGTAAAGAGAAATGTTGACCATCTGTGGCAGGAGACCTGTGCCTGGGCCACCAGGTTTCCATAGCCAAATAGTGCCAGGAGAAAGGTACCATCCCAGGAGTGTGGAAAAGACTTGAGTGGGGTTAAGACGAGCAATACTGCTCACCGGGAACCGCCGGAACCTGCAGGACACAGGGACTGAGGTAAAGTCGGGTATAGGAACCTTCTGGTTTGCATCTGTGGCAGGAGATCTCTGCCTGGACCACCAGAGTCCCACAGCCAAGCAGCGACTGGAGAAAGTTACCCTCCCAGGAGCCTAGAAAAGCCTTGAGTGGGGATAAGAAAAGCACCACTGCTCACCAGGACCTGGGGACCTCAGCCTGGGCCACAGGGCTCCAGGAGAGAGTTGGTATCCCAGGAGTGCTGAACACCTTCGAGTACAGGCAAAATCACCACTTCTGTTCAAACTCACTGGATCAAAAGGGACCCTTGCAGAGCCATCAGGACACAGGAACCAAGGGAAAGCTGGGGACAAGAACCTTCTGGTTTCTGTCTGCACCCCAGAGCTGACCCTGTGCCACAGCACTCCAAACCCAAACACTTCTCAGAGAGAGCTGGTCTTCAAGGAGTATTGATACAGAGGTCTGCAGGAGGGACAAGCCACAGTCAGACAGAGTAAGATTAGCTAACATCAGAGTTAACAAGATGGCCAAAGGCAAGGGCAAGAATAAGGAACAGAAACCAAGGCTACTTGGCATCATCAGAACCCAGCTCTCCCACCACAGCAAACCCTGGATACCCCAATACAGAACAAAAGCAAGACTCAGATTTAAAATCATTTCTCATGATGATGTTAGAAGACTTTAAGATATAAATAAATAACGTCCTTAAAGAAATACAAGAGAATACAGCTAAACAGCTTGAAGCCCTTAAAGAGGAAATACAAAAATCCATTAAAGAATTACAGTAAAACACAATCAAACAAGCAGAATTACAGGAAAACACAATCAAATAGATGAAGGAAATGAACAAAACTATCCAGGAGCTAAAAATAGAAATAGAAACAATAAAGAAATGACAAAGGTAGACAATTCTGGAGTTAGAAAACCTAGGAAAGAGACCAGGAGTCATAGATGCAAGAATCACCAACAGAGTGCAAGAGATAGAAGAGAGAATCTCAGGAACAGAAGATACCATAGACAACATTGACAATACAGTAAAAGAACACACAAAATGCAAAAAGCTCCTAACCCAAAACATCCATGAAATCCAGGACACAATGAGAAGACAGAACCTAAGGATAATAGGAATCGAAGAGAGTGGAGATTCCCAACTTAAAGGATCCGTAAATATCTTCATCAAAATTATAGAAGAAAACTTCCCTAACTTAAAGAAAGACATGAACATAATTATACAAGAAGCTTACAGAACTCCAAATAGATGGGACCAGAAAAGAAATTCATCCCATCACATTATAGTGAAAACACCCAATACACAAAACAAGGAAAGAATATTAAAAGAAGAAAGGGGAAAAGGTCAAATAATATATAAAGGCAGACCTATCAGAATTACACCAGACTTCTCACCAGAGACTATGAAAGCTAGAAGATCCTAGGGAGAACTCATAAAGACCCTAAGAGACCACAACTGCCAGCCCAGGCTGCTATACCCAGCAAAACTCTCAATTAACATAGATGGCAAACCAAAATATTCTATGACGAAACCAAATTTACACAATATGTTTCCACAAACCCAGCCCTACAAAGGATAATAGATGGTAAATGTCAACCCAATGAGGGAAACCCCACCCTAGAAAAAGCAAGAAAGTAATCTTTCAACAAACTCGAAAGAAGATAGCCACACAAACCTAAAAGTAACATCAAAAATAAAAGGAATGAACAATCACTATTCCTTAATATCTCTTAACATCAATGGACTCAATTCTCCAATAAAAAGACATACACTGACAGACTAGATCCATAAAGAGGACCCAGCATTTTGCTGCATTCAGGAAACAAACCTCCATGATAAAGACAAACACTACCTCAGAGTAAAGTACTGGAAATCAATTTTCCAGGCAAATGGCCCCAAGAAACAGGTTGGAGTAGCCATTCTAATATTGGATAAAATTGACTTTCATCTAAAAGTCATCAAAAAAGATAAGGAAGGAAACTTCATACTCATCAAAGGAAAAATCTACGAAGAAGAACTTTCAATTCTGAACATCTATGCTCCAAATGAAAGGGCACCAACATTCATAAAAGAAACTTTATTAAAGCTCAAAGCACACACTGCACCTTACACAATAATAGTAGGAGACTTCAACACCACATTATCATCAATGGACAGATATTGGAATCACAAACTAAAAAGAGACACAGTGACACTAACAGATGTTATGAACCAAATGGATTTAACAGATATCTATAGAAAATTCCATCCTAAATCAAAAGAATATATCTTCTTCTCAGCACCTCATGGTACCTTCTCCTAAACTGACCATATAATTGGTCATAAAACATGCCTCCACAGATATAAGAAGACTGAAAAAATCCCATATCTCCTATCAGATCACTACGGAATAAGGCTGGTCTTCAATGGCAACAATGACAACAGAAAGCCCACATACACATGGAAGCTGAACAATGTTCTTCTCTACGACAACTTGGTCAAGGAAGAAATAAAGAAAGAAATTAAAGACTTCCTAGAATTTAATGAAAATGAAAGTACAACATACCCAAACTTATGGAACACAGTGAAAGCAGTGTTAAGAGGAAAACTCCTATCTTTGAATGCCTCCAAAAAGAAACTGGAGAGAGCTTAACAGCACACCTCACTACAGAATTCTATCAGACCATCAAAGAAGACCTAATACCAATACTCTTCAATCTCTTCCACAAATTAGAGACAGAAGGAACACTACCCAATTCCTACTATGAGGCCACAATTACACTGATACCAAAACCTTACAAAGACCCAACAGAGAAAGAAAACTTCAGACCAATTTTCCTTTTGAATATCAATGCAAATATACTCAATAAAATTCCTGCAAACCGAATCCAAGAACACATCAAAATGATCATTCATTATGATCAAGTAGGTTTCATCCCAGGTATGCAGGGATGTTTCAATACCCGGAAATCCAGCAATGTAATCACTACATAAACAAACTCAAAGAAAAAACCACATGGTCTTTTCATTAGATACTGAAAAAGCATTTTACAAAATTCAGCATCCCTTCATGATAAAAGTCCTGGAAAGATCAGGAATTCAAGGTCCATACCTAAACATAGTAAAAGCAATATACAGCATACTAGTAGCCAAAATCAAACTAAATGTAGAGAAACTCGAAGCAATCCCACTAAAATCAGGGGACAAGACTGCCCTCTCTCTCCCCATCTATTCAATGTAGTAATTGAAGTTCTAGTTAGAGCAATTAGACAACAAAAGGAGGTCAAAGGGATACAAATTGGAAAGGAAGATATCAAAATATCACTATTTGCAGATGATATGATTGTATACTTAAGTGATCTGAAAAACTCTACCAGAGAACTGCTGCAGCTGATAAACAACTTCAGCAAAATGGCTGCATATAAAATTAATTCAAACAAATCAGTAGCCTTCCTATACTCGAAGGAAAAACAGGCTGAGAAAGAAATTAAGGAAATGACACCCTTCATAATAGTCACAAACAATATAAAGTATTTTGGTGTGACTCTGACCAAGCATGTGAAAGATCTGTATGACAAGAACTTCAAGTCTCTGAAGAAAGAAATCGAAGAAGACTTAAGAATGTAGAAAGATCTTCCATACTCATGGATTGGGAGGATTAAGATAGTAAAAATAGCCATCCTGCCCAAAGCAATCTAGAGATGCAATGCAATCCCCAACAAAATTCCAACTCAATTCTTCATACACTTAGAAAGAGCAATTCTCAAATTGATTTGGAACAACAAAAATCCCAGGATACCAAAAGCTAATCTCAACAACAAAAGAACTTCTGGGGAAATCAGCATTCCTGACCTCAAGCTGTACTACAAAGCAGTAGTGATAAAAACTATGTGGTATTGGTACAGTGACAGGCAGGTAGATCAGTGGAATAGAATTGAAGACCTAGAAATGAACCCACACACTTATGGTCACTTCATTTTTGACAAAGGAGCTAAAACCACCCAGTGGAAAAAAGACAACATTTTCAACAAATGGTGCTGGTTCAACTGGTGGTCAACATGTAGAAGAATGAGAATTGATCCACTCCTATATCCCTGTAGAAAGCTCAATTCCAAGTGGATCAAGCCGTCCACATAAAACCAGATACACTGAATCTAATAGAAGAGAAAATAGGGATAAGTCTCGAACACCTGGGTACGGGGGAAAAGTTCCTGAATGGAACACCAGTGGCTTATGCTTTAAAATCAAGAATTGACAAATGAGATCTCATGAAATTGCAAACTTTATATAAGGCAAAGGACACTGTCAATAGGACAAAATGCCAACCAACAGATTGGGAAAAGATCTTAACCAATCCTATGTCCGATAGAGGGCTAATATCCAATATATACAAAGAACTCAAGAAGTTAGACTCCAGAAAACCAAATAACCCCATCCAAACATGGGTAACAGAGCTAAATAAAGAATTTTCATCGGAGGAAATTTGTAGGGCTGAGAAACACCTAAAGAAATGTTCAACATCCTTAGTCATCAGAGAAATGCAAATCAAAACAAGTCTGAGATTCCACCTCACACTATTCAGAATGGCTAAGATCAAAAACTCAGGTGACAGCAGATGCTGTTGAGGATGTGGAGAAGGAAGAAAACTCCTCCATTGTTGGTGGGATTGCAAGCTGGATCAACCACTCTGGAAATCAGTTTTGTGGACCCTCAGAAAAATGGACATAATACTACTTGAGGACCCAGCTATACCACTCCTGGGCATATACCCAAAAGATGCTCCAACATGTAATAAAGACACATGGTCCACTAAGTTCATAGCAGCCATAGTTATAATAGCTAGAAGCTGGAAACAATGCAGATGTCCCTCAGCAGAGGAATGGATACAGAAAATGTGGTACATTTACACAATGGAGTACTACTCAGCTATTAAAAACAATGACTTAATGAAATTTGCAGGCAAATGAATGGAACTTGAAAATATAATCCTGAGCATGGTAGCTCAGTCACAAAAGAACGAACATGGTATGTACTCACTGATACAGTTCGGATTACCCAAGTTTCACTTTACAGTAACTGCTGGCTTGAGAGTGAGGTCCCAGATGGAAGAGTTAGAGAAGGACTGAAGGAGCTGAGGGAGTTTGCAGTCCCTTGGAGGGAGCAACAGTATCAACTGGCCCGAAACCCCCGGTCCTCCTGGAAGCTGGACCACCAACCAAAGAATACACATTGAGGGACCCATGCTCGGACCACATATGTGGCAGAGGAGGGCTTTGTTGGCCATCAGGGGGAGGAGAGGCTCTTGGGCCTGAATGTGTTAGAGACCCTAGTAAAGGGGAATGTCAAGGTGGGAATGCCAAACTGGGAGTGTGTGGGCTTGTGGGTGATAGGTGGAATATTGTCATAGAGGCAGGGGAGGTGGAGGGGATAGGGGTTTTCCAAAGAGGAGACCTGGAAAGGGGGAAACATTGGAAATGTAAATAAAGTATCAAAACCTAAATAAATATTTTTTTTTAAAAAAAAGAGAGAAAAGTTGAAAGAACTATCAAGGTTTGAAACAATTTTCTGAAATCTAAAGTTTTAGGAGAATGAAAATTGTTGGGTCACAGATTTTTGTTGTTTTGTCTTTGTATTTTGAAACAGGATTTGTTGTGTAGCCCAACGTGTCCTTAGTTCTCCAGCCTCAGTTTCCTAAGGGTGGCATCAGACAATCATGCCTTAAAATTTTTATTAAACCTGAATAATTAAATGGCTGCATTAAGTTGCATGCTCACCCCATAAGTATAGGAAAACCTGTGCAGCCTGCTGCATGTACATGGTGCTGTCTGGTCTTGAGAGGTGGAGGCAAGAAGAACAAGAGTTCAAAGTGCCTTGGTTACATAGTGAGTAAGAGAGCAACCTGGGCTTATGATTCCATTTTGAAAAGAAAGAAAATATGGAGAGACAAGGGAAAGAGACAGAGGATGCAATGAAAAGGAAGTTTGGAACATCTACAAGTGGAGATAGGAACCAGCTTCGTTTTTGATAAGTTATTTTTCCTAAAATGCAGAGCACATTGCTCTTTTTTTCCCTCCACTTGCAGGAATAGCAGACATGGATATTTCTTTGGAGACATGCATCCCAAAGAGCTAGCTTGTAGAGGGAAAGTGACAGGTTAGATTGCTACTACAGGAGAGACAGTAAACAGAGAGAGGGGAGATTGATGGATCTGAGGCCAGATTGGTTCCTCTATCTCTGACACATGGGTGTTACACAGTCCAAGAGCAGCCATTTCCATCCACACTTTGTATGACAGGATAGTCAGGGATAGGAAATGCCAATGATGTGCAGTAGGAGACTGCCATTCTGAGCTTCTTTATTCTCTTCCAGGAAGCATGATAGCATCACCTGTTATTAATTTTTATTACACACCTTTTTTCTGACATATTAAATGACTTTAACATACAAGTGCAGGAATAAAGAGACATTCCACAATACATACAAGCTGGACATATCTACAATTAACAGTGCTCAATGAGCTATTTCAGAAATGGCCCCTGTTGTTAGCTAATTATTTTAAAAAATCTCTCTTGAACAGTTTTTGAAAGGGAAAAGCATGGCACAGAATCATTGCCTCTGGCAAGATCAAGTGATGTGGTAGCAAAAAGTAAGGTGTTTAGACCTCCCTCTTTCCTCTCCTATACCTCTGTCTTCTGACACATAGTTGCTGGCTCATCCCCCTGACTGAAGGTGAAGGCTGACAATCCTGTCTCAAAACTAAGTGCTTCTCAAGAAACCCATCTCGCTCTTGCCCATAGATCTGGTACTCCTCCGATGTGAGTAGAAGTTTCTGGCCTGAGTTTTGAAGAACTAGTGTCTCCAAGACAATTACAGGGAGAGAGAAATGTCTTCTAAGCAGGGATATAACACATGTGAAATGCCAAGACTGGAACAGAAGTAAGATTTTAGGGCTGGTGAACTGGCGTGGTAGGTGGAAGGACTTGCTACAAAGGCTGACATCCTTGCGATGCACACAGTAGAATAAGAGAATTGACACCTGTGTGTTTACTGTGACCTCCACATGTGTGCTCCCCATGGCAAATAAATAACTGTTTGTTAATGTTGAAAAGCCTAGAATGTCACTGGAAAAAAACTAATATAACCTTTAGGACATAGAATAGTGTACAGAGAATGAAGCATTATGGCTGGAGTAATCTCTGCTGCCTGATCTACAGACTCAGCTTCAGACCTCCCCAAAAGCAGGTAGTTAGCAGGCAAACACGCAGTACACAGGTGAAAAAAATACTTTGCTATGGAACATAGTTCCTAGCTTTCTGAGGAATCTGACTTCAGGAGACAGAAAGCAGTTGATGCTAGGAGATAGTTTAGCTTATGAATTACTTGATTTGCAAGCCTGGGGACCTCAGTTTGATCTCCAAAGACACAAAAGCTTGAAATTGTGGCATGCATCTGTAACCTCAGTACACCTACAATGAGATGGGAGTGTAAAACAAGGGAATCATCTAGGTTGTAGAGCAGCTAACCTGGAATAAGAAATAATAAGAGAGATGCTACCTCAAAGATAATTAACTCTCAAAATTTTTTCCTTTGATCTCCACATGTGTTCTGTATCACTGCATGCCAGCACACTCACATTTGTGCATGCATATCATATGTATATTCTATATTCATAATTATAGTAATATTAAAAGTTAGGAATAGAGGCATACTCTGGCAACTCCAGCACTCGGGGGGGGGGGGGGGGATAGCAATCTCTGGGCTTGCTGGCCAGCAATCTAGCCTAACTTTAGAAAGAACTTGGCTCACAAAACCAGGTAGATAGCAACTGAGGAATGTTATCATAGATTGACTTCTGGTATCTTCATGCATATGTGTATACATATGTGCATATACTACCATACATGTACACACATACATGCCCAAATCACAAAAGAAAATGAAGTTGTAAACTACATGTGGGGAGTCACTGGGCTTCCCATTAAGTGACAATGAGGCACTCTTATTCCCTAGAGTGGTCCCTGGAATTCAAATGTATCAAAGTCTAAAATTCAGGCACCGAATCAAAGAAGAAAATTTAGGATTTTGAACTTCCAGATCTCCCAGGGACTAAGCCACCAACCAAGGAGTACACACATGGAGGGATCCATGACTCCAGCGGCATATGTAGCAGAGGATGGCCTTGTCAGGCATCAATGGGAGGAGAGGTCCTTGGTCCTGTGAAGGCTCGATAGATGCCCCGGTATAGGGGAATTTGAGGGCAGGGAGGCAGGAGTGGGTGGGTAGGTGGAGAAACACCCTCATAGAAGCAGGAGGAGGAGAGATGAGATAGAGGGTTTCTGGGAGGAAGGTAAACCAAGAATGGGGATAACATTTGAAATGTAAATAAAGAAAAAATCCAATAAAAATTTTAAAAATAATAATAAAAAATTCCAGTAAGATAAAAAAAAAAAGTTCAGCAAACAAATGTGACCTTGGCACTGAAACTCAAAAATAATAAGTATTGTATTGCCTAATCACTCCTTTATTTGAGAATGTTTATTTAATATCATGGAATCTGGATACCTACTACTGAACTGTTGGAAACTCATGGATTCTGGAAAAAGAGCAGGCACAGTATTATCCAGCTGTGTATTTGTTGATGAGCTCATGAGCCTGAGACCATACATGGTCTCTGTTAAGAACTGAGTCAAAAACTGAGACAAAAAGTCATGAATATAGGGAAGCTTCTGTGCTGGCAGGGGTGTGAGGCATGTAAGAGGGGGAGAGTGACCAGAATATATTATGTGTGTGTATAAAATCACAAAATTATTAATAGAAATTTAATCTAAAAACTAAAACCATGGATATCTAACAGACAGAAGTATGAAAACAAAGGGAGGCATGCATATATATATATATATATATATATATATATATATATATATATATATTCATGATTCTTCATGTTGGCTTATCTTCCTCTTCATACAGTATGTGGTTACTGGAAAGTTCTCACCATATGTTCTCTATAACCACAGCACCTCATAACTTTCTATAAGTCAGCTCGAATAAATACAATTAAAACAATAATAATTTAAACATTAAATTAACTGATTGCAATTGTGGAGATGGCCAAGAGGGAAAGTGCTTGCTGCACAAGCATGGAGACCAAAGTTAAATAAATCCCTAAAAGCCACCAGCGTAAAGCTGGATGGGTGAGTGTCTATGTGCCATCCCAGTGTTTCTGAAGAGAGGTGAGCTCTTAAGAGCTTGGGCATCCACTAGCCTTGTGAACACAGTAGTAAACAGCAAAACAGAACCAGATACCAATAAGGTTAAAGGCTATCCTCTGATTGCTACATGTACCATGATGTGCACACACCCATACTTAGACAAATACACACACACACACACACACACACACACACACACACACACACACACACACACTGAGAGGAAGAGAGAGGGAGGTTTAAAAGTAAAAGATTGCTTGAGGCAGCTCAGAAGTACACCTGGGATCAAGAACATGCCTGAATGTGCTAACACTAGTCTCCATAAACCACATTGAATGTTGTCACCAAAAGTCACATACCTTGATACATTCTGAAAGCAGTATATCCTCTGAAATACAACATTTATTGGCAATGACCCATGCAATAAAATGGGTGCTTATAAATAAAATATGTCTGCATAGAACAAGGAGCCACTCTGTGTTTTGAGATCTGCTCTGCATTATTGCTAGCAACCATCCCAGTGAATGAAAGATCAGGCAGCCCAGAAGACACCTCTAGATTTCTTGACAGATTTTGGTGAGTAGTCCGAATGTTCTGTAAAAATGAATATAATAACCTCCAATCTGCAGCAATATCAAATAGATTTCACATATGCTTTCAAGAAAATAGAAAGCATGGCACTCTGTCAGAGTTTTAACTCAGTATACTGGTTGCCAAAACCCAGCAAGACCAAGAGGCAGACTTAAAAAGGAAACAAAATAAAATAATGATTTTACCAACTGTTTCTAAGCTGTTTGGCAACCTATATCATATGTACAAACTGGCCTGTGAGTTAGTATCGTTACGGTCTTAATAGCTATGATGGGAGAGAGGTTGTCACCATGGTTCCTAAACATGTTAATATCCAGGGACTCATATTACTCAGAGAATTCTGAAAAATCACAGAGAATTCTCCTCCCACAGTTCACACAACAATCAGAATATTGGTTCAAAATGTAAACCAATAAGTTTTATTTTTAAAGATTCATTTCTTTTATTTTATATGTATGAATATTTTTACTGCATCTATGCTTGTGTACATCCCTTAAAAAAAAAAAAAGGAGGAATCACATACCCTGGAACTTGAGTTACAGATGGTAGTTGCCATTTGGGTGCTAAGAATTGAATCCAAGTTCTCTGGAAGAGTACCAGTACTCTTAATCACTGAGTCATTGCTCAAGTAACTGGGTAAGCTTTGAAAATACTAATATTTAATTTCCACAAAGTATTTTTGCTTAATAATTATATGGAAAGCAAAGAAAACCATAACTTCCATTTTCATCAAGTGGATAAACAGCTGCTTCTTGCAGATTTGGATTTTCTAATATCTTCCTCAAATATTTGTGAGTATGAGTGTATGGTGTGTATATATGTGTCTTGGTACACATGCATATGTATATGAATACTAGAAGTCAACACTGAGGGTCTTCCTCTATCAATCCCCAAATTTTTTGAGACACGGTCTTGCACTGATACTAGGGTGGCCATCGAGCTCCTAGGATCCTCCTGATTCTCCTGTCCCAGTGTTATGAATATAGATACGTGCTTGGTTTTAATGTGGGTGCTGGGGATCAGATCCTCCTTCTTTTCCATGAAGCTCTTTACCCACTAAACTATCTTCCTAGACCATCCATTTTATTTATAGAAGACTGGTTTTAGTAATTTCTCTTTTTTCAATTAAATGTATATTGTTAGGAAATGTAAATTTCTAAAGATTATAATTTAGGCTACACTAGAGATTAGAAATATAAATATTTAAAGATAATTTAGTATCTCCTGGTATTGTATCAACCAAATATTCATATATATCTATGTATGTATGTACATACACTAAATGTATAGTAAATATATACTAATGCATATAAGTGTAAAAGTACACAACAAAACCAAGTTTTTATCACTGGTTTCTTACTTTTATTCTAATTTACTTTAATTCAACTGGTGTTGGGAGTTGAACCTGGGCCTCACCCTTATATAACACCATGTACATCAGAAAATGTGGACTCTTCTTGCCTTTTGCCTTTAGATATCAAGTAAATTCAATACTGTTATTCTTAAAATTAACTTATTTTATTCTAGTTTGTCTATGATGAAGCTGTATATGATAAGGTTTCAGGAGTTAACTCAGTCACTAAAGTGCTTGTCTTGTAATCATGCGGACCTGGGTTTGGTCTCGACGCAAAATTAGCTGAGTATGGTGATATACACTTTAAACCTTAGCATTGTGAAGGCAAAGACAGGAGAACATGGGGCTTATGGCCACCCTGTTCAGGTAATTAATGAGTGCTGGGTTCAGTAAGTGCTTCTGTCTTAGAAAAAAAAAAAAAGTATGAAGAAAAAACAACTGAGAAAGACACTGACATTTGATGTCTGGATTTCATGTGTACATGCACCTGCATAAAATACTCCAACACATTCAATTTATACATACACATACACAAACAAACATACAAGTAGACACACCGGCATACATGAACACACATATGCACAGATAGGCATGCTCATATCCATATCTATGTGTATTCACCTGTGTGGGGGGCAGTGATCTATGAATGCCCAGTTGAGCATAGGCTAGAATCCCTGGAAGACTCGGTGAAAAATTCCACGAACAGTGGAATCTACACCAGAGACCAAAATTCATGCTTCTGGCCAACACTCCTGGGAGATTCTCATGGCTCACAACCCCTGTAAAGAGAGAGCCCTGGCGTGTGAGACTTGCGACTTAGAAAGCAACCCTGAGTCCTGTGCAAAACAAATGAGGCTCCAATAGGACCCCCAAGCTGGCCAATGGAAAGTATCAACTACCAAGCCCTCCTCCTTCTCTCAGAACTATAAATAGAACAAATTGACCCGAGTAGCTCTCTCTCTCTCCCCTCCTTCTCCACCCACCTGTCCCGGGAGCGCTGCCTGCCATCCAGAAAGAATAAAGATAAAAACAATTTTGGCATCGGAGAACTTTTGTCTAAGGGAGCTGTGACTCTTGGAGATGGGCTCTATGGCACCCGGCACCTCGGGAAGTGTTTTACAGCCTTGTTGCGTGGCGAGAGTGCTTGTGGCTAGTCTCTATCCGCTCCCTCCCTCCGCCGCAGCCAAGCGGCTGGCCCCTACATCAGGGCCAGGGGTACTCGACCCCGACCCCGGTTTCTCACCCGTGGCGTCAGGCCCCGTGGACAATACATTGCGATGAGGAGGGCTGCTTCGGTGAGCCTTAAAGCCTAGGGTGTGCGCTGACCTAATAAACCCTGGTGGTCCCAGAGGCAGGGGACCCTGCACGTGCCTACGGTTCCCCAAACAGGAAAGAGTACGGCACCTGTGTACATTCAATTATTTTTGTCTGTAAATCAAAAGTATTTTAGAAAAGAATCCACAAGTCAAGTTTGGTAGTTCATGCCTTCAGGAGACTGAAGTAGAATGATTGTCATGAATCTAAGTTTAGCTTTGTCTTCAATTTGAAACCCTGCCTCAAACATAAGTTAGAGAATGAAAGTAACCCCCAACAAAATATCTTCATAAACATACCCTTTCACTACTACCACCACTCCACTGTTCAGACATTCCTTATGTCAATGTTGACAGTTTTGCTCACTTCCATATAGGCATAACTAAAAGATATAGTGCATGCACGACAAACATGCAGTGACTTTAGAGGCCAAAAGGGACAGAAGATCCCTTGGAACTCAGATTGTAGACAGTTGTCAGCTGTCATATGGGTGCTGAAAATCAAACACAGGTTCTCTAGAAGAGCGAATAGTTCTTTTAACTATGGAGCCATATCTATAGTCCCTGCTTCTTTTTCTAAAAGTGGTGAAAATATAGAAAATGTTAATTGGATGAATGGAAATTGCCATGATTCTTCACCCAGAGTAAATGATCTTTGAGCAAATTCATCTAGGTTTTATGCCTATTTACTAATAGGAATGTGTATTGTCAAGGTCATATATACAATCTATATTCAGCACATTGAATTTGATATTATATTTTATGTTTTGCTCAAATGTCACTCTTTTATGTAGTAAAATAACCTATCACATTTACACACAATCATTTACTTAATTCTTTCTGTGATTTTAGATGTAGTTTTATTTTACTATAACTATTCATGGCTAGATCATAAATTTTCACCAAATTTCAGATTATTTCTTTGAAACAAATTTCTAGAACTGAGAAGGTTGTAAAAAGAAATGTATTAATATTTTGGAATTTGTTACCTTACATATTCAAATAGCGTTATTCTGTTTGAGAACAGAAATTAAAGAGGACCCAGAATTGAGAAGACAGACAGATTTAACCTTATTTACATCTTATATGACATGTTTTATGCATGGAAGCATCATTCAGTAGGTGTCCCGTTAGTTCAAAGTTTTTTATTAGCTAAATACATTTAACTTAGATTCAAAACAACTACTGAGAATAAAGTTGCTTCTGTTAATGTTCTAATTTGAAACAAAATTTCTTTAAGCTCAAACTATAGATCTATTTTTCAATCTCTCCCTCCACCTTCAAATCCCAAAATCTTACTTTGGATTTTGTCTTACAGTAAGTGTCAAAATTAATTCAAAACAGTAAATGTTTTAGTGGTAATTTTGTTCTTTGTGCCCTAGAGAAAAACATACATTTTAGGCTCTAAAGAAAGATGATAATAGTTGGGGAATCAGAATCAAAAGTCACAGCTTTGGTAGAAGTTTTGAAAAAGCAAAGAAGTAGCCAAGACAATAGTAAACCTGGGATTTGTGGAACTGACTCAAGCTTTGAAATACTTGTCAAACAAGCATGAAGACCTGAAGTCAAAACCCAGCACCCGTGTAAAAATATGAGCATGGTGGCATATGCCTATAATCCCCGAGCTGGGAAGGTATACAAGAGGATATTGGAGATTGTTAGCCAATGAATCTAGCTTCATGACAGACTCTCTGTAAAAAATAAATAAGGTGGAGTGCTGGCAAGATGATTTAGTATATAAAGACATTTGTGATATTAGTCGTATTGTCATATCTCAGTTAGTAGAAGGAAGTAACTCACTCCCATAAGCAAGTTGTCCTCAGATCTCAATGTGTGATTTACACACACACACACATACACACACACGTTGAGTATAAGACCAAAGCAGTATGATATTTTTGTGAACCTCTGTTTGCTGTATCTGTGTATGACAGGGCTGATAGGTAAGAGGAATAGGCATCAAGAAGAAGGTCTCTGTCTCCTTATATACTTTGCCTATTGGTGGAGATTTCCCTACAATATTACAGATTATTTTCCCCTTGATGCCATTTAACTTGACTTCCAAAGAGCCTGGCCTGTATGCTCAAAGCCTCCTTTGAAAGAAACAAAGGATTTCATGCATTGTATCTTGATGTCAAACATCCCGTTTTTGTTATTATTATTTTGATTTTTTGTGAAATTATAATGGATACATTTCTGGTCTTTCTTTCATTTTTTTGTTTCTTCATACATATCCTGCTTCCAGCTCAACTCTTTTATAGTTTTCTACAAAGCTAAATAAAAAATAATAATAAAATCTGTTTTGTATTATCACAGGAAGCCACACTCATAGCTCTTGGTCATAGTGGCATAATCTCTGAGCCGCATTCTGTTGCTGTGCAGACTTCAGCTGGGAAAATTCTAAGCATGACTTCCTCCAAACTTTCCACACAAATTACATTGAATCAAGATTGTTTTTAAACTCAGCTTGTAAATCTTTGATTGGCTTTGCTTGATGTCTCATGATTGAGGCTCAGTCTTGCACTGTTGGGTTTATATTTCACCCAGCAACATGTAATGGCTGTGTGATGGTTAGAAATATAACAAACGCCCACAATGAGTATTATTAGCACACTTAGAATTCTATGACCCCAGCATCTTGATTCATTGAAAGAGACAGCAGACATGTTTTTTAAGCATTTCAAATGTATTCAGAGATATCTGCCTCCGTTTGTAAGTATAAACAGTAAGCTAGTTGGGAAGGATCCAGTCCTGAGATTACTATTTCAGCTACACCTGTACCTAAACTAGCACTGTCCCAGGCTGATCTTGAACTCAGGAATCTGCCTGCTTCTGTATCTGTCTACCTTTGTATCTTTATGACAAGCTCATTCATAGTGTAGCTGCTTATGTTCTTTTAAATTTGTGAAGTCCTTCACATAATTCATACTTCATCCTTATATTTTCTCTAGTTGAAAAAATTACATATCTTTGGACTCATATTTTCAGAGTTCTTTTCCATAGCTTTAAAGGCTGGCTGTCCTCAAGGTCACAGCATTTACCATTACAGCCAAGGACATAGACAAAACCCTTGATTCCTGGACTCATGCTGTTTCTAATTATTATGGAGTTATTGAACTTGGCAAGGAGATATTTACCAAAGGAGTCTCATGAAGTAAATTCTCATAGAGGCCCATGCTCTGCCGTCTATGTTTTGTGGGAAGGAGCCAAGCCACGCTGACCCTTCCTTGCCATGCGGGACTCAGCAAGATGGCTTAGCAGTTAAGGGTTTATAACTACTCTTGCAGAGGACATGGATTTGTTTCCCAGCACCCATGTTAGGTGGTTCATAACACTTTAAGGTTTCATAGGCTTCTGCATTTATACATGTGCCCAAACATACACATACACTCAATTTAAATAATCTTGATAAAGTGTGTCAACCACATGTGACTTATCACCTCCAGTCAGATCCAAAAATGAGGGTAGAGGATGTCACTGCATTACATTGTGACTAGATTTGCGGAGCTCCAGGGATAGGGAACTATAAATCTCACCTCCATGTATTGGCTAGTCTATGACACTTGTACTTTAATAACAAGTCTACTTACATTCTGATTTTGATCTTAGGCATTTTAAAAACAGTGATCAGATTCATTATCCCTTTTGTGTTGTTGATAGATTACTCAAGTCCAGCTTATGTTTTATTGCTAATGAAGTGATCAGTGTTTGAGTGGTGAAATTGTTGTGGACATATTTCTGAATTTCAATGTACCAGACAAAATTTGCAGAATTTATGTGCCATGCCAGAATATTATACCAGTGACACATGATTAGAAATACAATTGAAAACAGTTTATTATGAAAGAGGAAAAACAGCCCCAAAGCATTGGACCAAAAAGCCACAAGACTTATAACACTTTCTAGAATATTTATACAATTTCATCTTTCCCATGTTTGTGTATCCTAGGTTTGTCTTGAGCATATTCTGTTTGTTGAGAATGCTTTCTAGTCTCTCTCTGCCAATTGTCTTATTTTATATTCTATTTTTGATGCTTCCCTCTCCAGTGTCTATACACTTGTGATGAAGTGAAGCTCCCAAGACATAACCTAGTAGAGGAGGATCTGAACAAATAATCTAATTGAGGAAAACAAAAGATTATTGATTTGACTTTAGCTTTAATTCATAGTTTATGTTCAGGATATCATTTAAATCAAGGGATATGACAGTTATCTTTCTTGTTTTAAAATATTTATGTACATATGATTTTTATATATTTTTCATGATTATTACATAATTATGTATGGGTAAGTATATGCACATGTACATGAACAGATTTACACATATGTGCAAAGACCAGAAAACTTCATCTGGTGTCTTTGTCTATCACTCTTCTTCTATTCCTTTGACTAAGATTCTCTTTGAACCTGGTGGTTCAGCTTTCTTCTCTCAGCTGGAAGGTGGGGTGGGGTGGGAGGTGGAATTCCCTCCTAGAGGCGGGTTGGGGAGGGGATGGGGGGTATACAAAGAGGAGACTCAGAAAAGGGGAAACATTGGAAATGTATATAAAGTATCAAAAATAAAAAAGGAGGAAAAAAAAAAAAAAAAAAAAAAAAAAAGAAAACCCCAGTCTTGCTTCTTTCCACCTCAGGCCTGAGGTTATAAACTTGAGCCCAACATTTGGCTTGCTACAATAATGCTGGGATCCAAACACCATTCCTCATGATTGTGCAGTAAGTGTTCTTAAACTCTGAGCCACCTCTCATCCTCAACATCATAGTTTTCCAGAGTCTTCCATGATGTGGTTAAATGATTTGAGTAAGTAGCAAATTCATTTTCAGATAGAGAGATATTTTTAAAAAAATGTACTTTCAAATCCAAAACAGTGGCCCAAAATTTGCCTAGAAAAAAAACTGCTTCTACTTGGAAATTATAAATTAGCACTATTAAAGATGGCATACTTTACAAAGACAGAAGAAGATTGATAAAAAAGTAGGCTCTTAAAAGAGGGTAGATTTCCAGTATAAAAATGTGCCAAAGAACCACACTAGCAGAATGTTCAGTTAGCTGTCTTTCATTGGTGGGGGTAAGCAGTTCTATGGGGTCAATAAAGTCAAATAAACTCAAGGTACTAGCAAGGCCAGTAACATCAACTCTGTGAAGCCTCTGGAAATGAAACAGGGGACAGAGATTGATGAAGATGGTTTTAATTCATGTCGATCCTCTAACTCTATAGACTACAGAACAACAGTCCCCTTTCTTTCTTTCTTTCTTTCTTTCTTTCTTTCTTTCTTTCTTTCTTTCTTTCCTTCCTTCCTTCCTTCCTTCCTTCCTTCCTTCCTTCCTTCCTTCCTTCCTTCCTTCCTTCCTTCCTTCCTTCCTTTCTTTCTTTCTTTCTTTCTTTCTTTCTTTCTTTCTTTCTTTCTTTCGTTCTTTCTTCTTTTCTTTTTTTTTTCTTTTTTTTTTTAGTTTTTTGAAACAAGGTTTCTCTGTATAGCCCTGGCTATCTTGGAACTCACTCTGTAGACCAGGCTGGCCTCGAACTCAGAAATCCACCTGCCTTTGCCTCCCAAGTGCTGGGATTAAAGGCGTGTGCCACCACTGTCCAGCAACAGTGCCCATTCTTATAGGAGAAATTATTTCAGGAGTTTGGAATAGATTAGTGGAATATTTCCAAGATTGTAAATTTTTTTAAGGCAGAGATTCTTTGAGGAAGTGGCAGAGTGGAGAACTACTCTGTATATTCCTTGGTATTTTCCTTTGGTCCTGATCTCCTGCATCCCTGGTAACACAGTAATTTTAATTGTCATAATAATATTGGCAATCTCTCATGTATAAAATATTTTGGGCCCTAAGATACCTATAGTTGATTTTGTAAAATGAATTTTGTTATGTGATGATGTTAAATGTTTAAATAATGCATTCTGATTGTTCTCTTCCCCTCACTCTTTTATTTCCCTTCCATTCATGTCAATCCTGATTTTTTTCCATATCTTTGTGACAAGACTCATGGTTTTTGGTTGTGTTTTGAAATGTATTTAGTTTAGTCAAGGCTTTATTTGTAACCATTGACTTACAAATATCCTTTAGAGCAAGACAGGATCATCAGGGATACATAATTTGAGGCAATACCACCTCTCTCCCTGAGTCTACTGGTAGCATATAGTTTTGCAGTAAAAGGTAGGGTTTAGAGTCCCATGCCTGGCTGCTGATGGGCCCATTCTTGTGCAAACCTCATACAGCCATCTGTAGCTGCTGAGTTCATAGGTATAATATCTGTATCTTACACTAAATATTTCATAGCCCTTCTGCCTATTTTCTGGCCTTTATATTCTTTTTCACTCTCCTTTCCCTGCACTATTTTCTGAGCCATAGAGGAGACCTCCATTAAGACCCATCCCAAATTCATGGCTTCATATAAAAAATACTTTCAGGACGAGCAAATATGAAGCATAGTTGGAGACTTATTTAAACTAGAAATAATGGCACTCTATAAAGCACACTAATGTCTAATAGCATAGACATGGGATTCTCAAGGTCATGCATAGATATCTTTATATGTCCTCACAGAGGATTTGGATAGCTTTCCAGTTACATTTAATTGAGGCTATAATTACAGTAATGTTTAAAAGTTAAAAAAAAATGCTTTTGTAAACAAATTCATAAGAAGGGCATTGTTTAGATTTATGAATGAGATGGAGTATTACAAAAGAGCCCTCAAGGTTTTAGGGTTATTTTTGTTGTAAAAAAAATAGTTTGTTTATCATATTTGACTTATCTAATTGAGAAAACTATAAGAAAATATGATTGCCTCAGTGGGTAATTTGGGCTTTATCAATGGTATCAGAAATTTTCTGACTCCCTCTTCAGGAAATATAAAACAAACTTCTTTTCTTAACCTGAGCTGCACACACATAAATCCATGTCGGAATCATAATGTCTCAAAAGAGCTATATCTTCTGGACTGATACTTGTGTGTGGAAGATCAGGTGCAATGTATTTGATTAACAGTAAATTTTCCAGTCACACAGACTTAAATGGTACCCAGTCATCCCTGTCAGAAGTCTTCAATCAAGACCTGCTGTCATGATATCCTACCCTTCAGTCATAAGGAAATTACTATAATTGTGTTATTACTATAAGATCTCCATTTTGATGAGCCCCTCTGTCATGGTAGAAAGCTTTTTGTTGGACGGATTTTATTGAATTTCAGTCAGCATTTGACATACTTCAGATGTGACACCAGGATGACCTGGATATATTTGGAAGGAGAAGGCTGCTCCAAACTCATCCACCTTTGTTGGTTTACTCTGCTTTTCATTGTGTAGTCTCTGGTCCAGCATCCTGCTAAGCCACAACATATAATTATCTCACTCCATCATTTCCACTGAAGCTAGCCATCCTAATATTCTATAGAATTCAGTATTAATCATGCATTATCTTAAGAAAGCACTGTAGAATGGAGAGGGAATAGAGAAAGAATAACCAGGCAATTGGTTGTCACTCCCTGCTGAGGACACTTAAAATAATGCTTCTGAAATTTTATATGCTGTGATCTGCTATCAATGAACTATAAGATAGTTCACTTCATTAAGTGTGCCTCCTATGCAATCATGGGGATCTGCATCCAAAACTGGGCACTCACATAAAAATATATGATATGTGTACTGTCAGTGGTGAAAAATGACAATAGGGGGATGTCCGGGACTAATTATCTAGCCAGTGTACTTGATTTAGTAAGTCCCAAGTCTCACTGAGCTACTCTGTCTCAAAACTAAGGGTTGTCACTCCCAAGATGATACTTCACAGGAATGTTCACATACAGACATAAATACACATGCACACACATGCACACACATACACACACACACACACACACACACAGATACAGACACACAAGAGTCATGCACACATGCACAAATCAAGATATTATTAGCCATACTGATTGATTATTGGATTCTGTCCTCCAGTGAGGCAGAAATTGTGAATGAAGCCTAGCGTTCATTCTTTATTTACATTATCACCCAAGGAAAATGTCTTTTAAGATGTAAATACTTAGATTTCTCATTATTGCAATAGATGTGACTCTGGCTACAAAAATAATGTTACAAAGATTTGTGAGTGTGTTCAGTCTTCGAGAACTTGGGAACCTGTGAGAATTCTAGACCCATCTTCTGCAACAACCTAGGTAACAAAAAACAAAACTCGTGCAAGACCTGGGATAAACAGAAACACCAGACAGGACCAATATTATATATGCATTCTTTTATCTAAATTAAGCCCTATGTCACCATTCTGTGGATACTGTATGAAATAATGAAAATAAAAAGGCAAAAAAGTAGATTTCCCCACATTTAAATATCAATCATAACCAGGATCCAGTTATACCAAAACACAATATTATCTATTTCTATCAAATTTGAAATCATCATTTATTTTCTAATGACCCATTGTTATAGGAGCAGATAGGAATGTAGAAGGGACCTTTCAAGATTTCCATGTCCTCAAGCCAATGCATAAAGCATTTGACCAGGGAAACAGAGAAATAGAAGATAGAGGGTTTTTAAGAAAGGCTGTGCTGAGAATGGGAGAGAGGTCTAGGTATTTGGTTAGACTTTGTCAACTCAACAAAACCCCACATTACCTGGGAAAATGGATCATTAACTGAAGAACTACCACCATCAGATTGGCCAGTAGATAAGTCTTCACTTTGTTGACTAATGACTTATATAGGAGAATTCAGTCCCCTGTACGTGGTGTTACACGTGGACAGGTGGTTCTGGGTGTTTAAGAAAGCAGACTGAAAAAGCCATGGGGAACAAGTCTGTAAGCAAATGTTCTCAAGGGCTTTTGTCCTATTCATGGCTCCTGGCTCCTGCCTTGAGTTACTGCTCTGACTTCATTCAGTGATGGACTGTGATCCAGATGTACAATTCAGGTTTCTGTGGGGAAAGTATGTGCTCAAATTACACTTATGCTAGGAGGCTTGTGACCCTTTATTTGTCATTAATATAGCACCCCATTTTCTGGCATTTCTAGTGTAATTATTTTATAAATAGCTCAGGTAGGAAATTGCTTTTATAGTATTTTGCTATCAACTAATTCTTAAATTTTAGCTCTCTCTCTTTCTCTCTTTCTCTCTCTCTCTCTACACACACATGCACACACACACACACACACACACACACACACACACACCCTTACTCTTCTTTCATTCTATTATATGCTTAATCATTTGTCATAAAGTAGATGATTATTTTTATAAAGTATTGTTAGAAATATACAGATGTCAATAGGTAAAATACACCATGAGAAAACCACATTAGAAAAGACAGTGTCCAGGATTGCAAAGGGCTCAGGTGTGAGCGAAGAAGAAATCTCACTGGGCAATTGGAAAAGAGTATGTATGGTGGCTTTGGAATCTTGAGTGGGAAATTGTGGTAAAAAAATCATTTTCCAAATGTACTTATAATTCATGTTGCCATAGAAACAATTGCAAATGAGTGATGACTGAGTTAAAAGCTCCATTTACTGTTAGGATGTCTTCATACTCTAGTAGAGATGGTGTAAAACACAAACAAGGTAGATGATAGTCCTTTAGCAGTTAGGAAGCCTATGTTCTTTCCTGTGTGACATTTATTCATTGTGTGAGGAGAGGGTTATGGATGCCAGAGTTTTCCTTCTCACCCATGTGTACCTGCCAAGTGACCTAAAGTAAGCTTATCATTTATTTTCTCCCATTGCTATTTATACTAGACATCTTTCTCCATAGAAACAACTAAGATACATATACACATACACAAACACACATACAGAGAGAGAGAGAGAGAGAGAGAGAAGTACATAGGTGTTAGAGTCAGAGCCTAGGCTATGACAACCATGACAAGGCAGATTCAGCTACCTTTCCTCAAAGAGGCCGACTACTCATAAAAGTAGTAGTTAAAGGCAGAGAAAGGAGAGATATTCAATGTTACCATGTTGACAAGAGGAGGAAAGAAGTCCAGTATGAACCTCAAATCCATCTGTGGGATCTTTCTTTTGGAGAGGTGGATGTTTTGAGATAGAGTTTCTTTGTATAGGGCTGGGTATCCTGATACTCACTCTGGAGACCAGTGTAGTGGCTATTTCTGATTGTCAACTTGACTATATCTGCAGTGAATTACAATCCAGAATTAGAAGGCTCACCTGTGATCTGGAACTTGAGACTGGAGGACACAAATTTCAGGTGTGGTGGTACGCACACCTTTAATCTGGGCCACACCTGCTACTGGAGATCTACATAAGGACATTGGAAAGAGGAAGATTCAATCTTCTTCACCTGCAAGCCTTGTGGGACTAAGCGACTGCTAGATCCTCAGGTTTTCATTCACAGCTACTGCTGACCATTGTTGGGAGTCTGACTACAGACTGTTAAGTCATTAACAAATCCCCTTACTATATAGAAACTACCTATAAGTTCTGTGATGCTAGAGAACCCTGATTAATACAACGAGGCTGGCCTAAACCTCACAGAGATGTGCCTGCCTCTGTCTCCTGAGTGCTGGGATTAAAAGAATGTGCCACCATACTATCTGTAGGATTTTAATAAGAGGTTCAGATTTTAAAGACAGAACAATCATTATTCACAACTCAGTAGCCCTGTCTATTATCATTGTCTGAGTTTGTCTCTCTTGCAAGGTAGCCAGAAAACTTGACATAATCATGATAATCATAATCACACCTCTCTTTCAGAGAAACAAGCTCCCACTTTGGCCGAAATGGGCTTCAGTCTTTTCTTTCTCCCAGCCCGAGTTTCCTGGAGGAGATTCAGTTTCTTAGAGTCCATTGTTTAAATAAGTCAGTAGCCTAAGGTGAGGTATGATTGTCTCCTCATTCCCACCTTTGCAAAAGGACAGAAACATACACTCAACACAGACTGAGACTGAGATTTCTTACAATAAGATGGTCCACTGAGTTATGGAATCTGGGAAGCATCTTGGTCTGCTATTTCTTAACTAGGTACCCCTAAATCACAAGAGGTTATAAGTAAATAAAAAATTCAATGATGTAAGTAAATTTGAATTCTGACAGCTGGAGAAGCTGGCAAGCTACACTGGGAGAGTCATTTCCAGCTGGTGACTAGAAAAGATAAGAAAAGATACCCCAGTTCAAGTAGGAAAATAGGTAAAAGGAAGTTGTGCATGTTTCTTCGATGAGTAGCCCATAGTACTGTATGTGCCCACAGTAAAGTTTACTTCTGAATTCAAGACAGCAATTGAATTATGGAGGACATTATCATTTGCAACTATGGGTCATATCACAGGGTCACAGGGAGTATCCTGTCAGCATGCATAGGCAGAATACTGAGGTTGTGACTCAAAAAATCACATGAGCTTCTCCGGAAAAGGACCTAAGTTTAGTTCCTTATACCTATATCAAGTAACCTAATATATCCTGTAACTACAGTACTTTTGACTGTGAGCACTGCACTCATATACATTAACACATACACACACACATTCACACACTAACACATATGCACACATGCATGCACACACATAATTAAAATTAAACACTTTAAAAGGGGGTTTAGCTGCTAAAGTGTGCAGCCATTCCTGCTTCTTTGCTGTTTTAACATGATCAATAGTCTCTGAACAGATGCCAAAATTTCAGTGAAGCTAATTTTGAATTTTCAACCTTGAAACATTCAAACTATGGAAACATCTTTTCACTGTAAAATACTTGACCTCAGAGAGTTTGTTTTATTCTTTTAAAATTATGGGCTTTTTTCTGATATTTTAATATAGTTACATTATTTCCTCCTTCATTTTTCTGCCTTCAAACCCTGCCATACTTGTTCTTTTTCAAATTCATGTTCTTTTTATTAGTTGTATACACACACACACACACACACACACACACACACACACACACACATGTACAACCTGTTCAATCTCTATGATGTTAAGAGTATGTATCTTTTAAATGCTGGCCATTTAGTATTGGACAACCAATTAATTGATAAGTGACCCCCAGGGGAAGACCGTTTTCTCCAATGTTCTGCATCATTCAGTTCCGTAAATCTCTTTGTATAGAACTGATGCCTCCTGGGCACATTAGTGTGACTACTTTTATTGTCCTTGCTCAACTCCTGTTTGAGCAGTCAGGATGATGAGACATTAGGGATATAGCTTCTGATAGTTCTTTCTGTGAGACATGATCTTACAGCAAAGTCCTGGTCCTCTGGCTCTCATAACGTTTCTGGCCCCTCTTACATGGTATTCTCTGAGCATTGGGTGAGGGAGTTGCTCTGAAGATGTTCTCAGATGGAACAGGGCTCTGCAACTCTGCATCTTCATTGGTTGTTGTTTTCTGTAATGATATCTGTCTCTTACAAGGAGAAGATTGACTGATGTAGCTTGAGAACAACATTTACCTGTGTATATAAGGACAAATATTCAGGATATAGTTAGGGATTGTGCTATCTTAGTACAGAGGTGGTTATAGATTATCCTCCATGATCCATGACTTCACTAGACTAAATAGTTGGCTACATTTCTAGTACCAGACATGATTCCCATCTTGCTGTTCTGGTCTTAAGTCCAATTAGATATCTGTTGGCTACCACCAAATTATGGCTGTCACTATTGTACCCTTAGAGTTATTGTGCCATGCTGGTTATTGATGTGGTTCATGGGCATGGTAGTTAGATAGGACTGTTGGTTGCTTCCCTTCTTTGGAAGATTACATGGCACCTTCTGGTACCAAGAAAAGTATTTGTCTGGAATGGGGTTTTGCTTAGTTCCAGCTTTGGAGACCCTGGTCCCTGTTTCAGAAGTGTCTGGTATCTTTAGCAATAGGGGCTTAGCTTCTACTTCACAATCCTTGTTTTAACAACATAGAGCAGAATAAGAAAACTCAGTGGTTAACATTGGTGACTTGTCTCAACTTTGATCTACCTAGGAGATAAGTTTCAAAGCATAACAACATAATATTATCTCGGATAGGTCACCTATGGTGGAAAAGCCCACCATGAATATAGGTATTTCTATGAGTTGGATCTTGGGGTTAATAAAAATGAAAAAGTAATGTGAATACCAGCATTCATCTGATTCTGCTTCCTGACTGTGAACTTGATGTAACCAGCTGCCTCAGGTTCCTGCCATCATGCCTATCACACCGGATAGTATGTCTTTCCTGTCATGATATATTGTACCTCTGGAATTATTAGATGGAATAAGCTATCCTTTCAGTTGCTTTTATCAGATGTTTGATCACAGCAACAAGTAAGGTAAATAATACAAAAAATCATGTGTAGCAATGAATGTGCAGGTACTATCATTCTGAAAAGCCAAGGAAGTTCCTGCTACAACTGCCAGTTAATTGTTGCGGTAGCTGCTCTAGTTGTCATCCAGAAAGCCCAAGAGTCAAGTTGAACTGAATATCAGGTTTGAAATCTCTAAGTGAAAATACCTTTTTGGAATCTCAATTACTTTTGCATCTGTCTCCCGCTGATCTCCCAAGCACTATGCCTTCTACAAGACATCAAATTTTGAAACCAGTGTAATCCTGGAGAAAATTTGTTAAAACAAGCAATCGATAATAACATCAGAACATAAAGAAAAGGAAAATAATTATCAGCTCTTAATCTCTCTGTGGAATATTTGTGACTTTATTTATTTAAACAGTAAATGCTGGCATAGTTGACATAGTCATTCATACCTTGGGATGTGCTCCTTCTTGAATGTTTCAGAAGTACATTCTGCTTCTTGATGAATATCCCTTTAAATCATTAAGTGTAGGAATCTTTTCTAAAGAGAAGTAAACATCTAAATAACTATAATGATTCATGGGAGAACATGCTCAGGCAGACTGATTGCTGAGTGAATAGTGAATTATTGCAAATGTACAAGTGTTACTAGAAATTCACTTGAGTCTGCTTATTTGTTTGCATCAACACAAAACTACCACAAACAAATGTAGTTGGGAGCGGGAGATGTTCTGTGTATATGCTTTGTGGATGTGTATATGTGTGTGTGTATATATATATATATGCTTGTGTTTGTGGAGGGCATTGGTCACCATGATCTCTCTGCTTTTATTGTTTTTCACCTTAAATTTTCAGACAGGGTCTTCCATTGGACCTAGCACTCATCTATTTAAATTTAAAATTACATTGACTGCCTGGTCAGTAAGCATCCAGAACACATGTATATCTAGCTGCTTATTCTGGGATTACAAGTGTACACTTCCCCACAAGCATTTTTATTTGGTTTCTGAAAATGTGAACTTAGATCACTATTCTTGCATAGAAATTACTTTATGCACTGAACCCAAACCTGTGGATGTCTCTCTTGGAAAGTGTTGCTGTTGGTTAGACTTCTAGTTTTCTGATTCGCACTGTCTCCTTCTGACACTTGGTCACTGGTGGAAATTGGATGCCAGCAGCCACCTTGCATATCTTGCTTTCCCAGGAGACCTGCCTTGTCTCCAACAATGGTGTTGGCTTGCAAAAGAGGGCTAGAGAAATTGAGCCCTGTCATGCAAAAGCTGCTGTTCAATGGCTTAGGAAGGCTGCATCTTCAGGGTGTGTGATCTGTGGCACTGTTGGATGAGACGAGCAGAGGGGCACTCATTGCTGTGGATGTTAGGCATTCTAATGAAGCTAGGTAGTGCAGATAGAGACATGGCGTGTTTGGGTGTAGAGTTTATCTAAACACCAAATGACTTTCACAAAAGATCCTTTCTGTACTTTCCCAACAATAGTTCAGACATTTTTCTATACTCCTCTATAGAAACTGCCAATATTTGGGGTTGAGCAGATAAACTCATTTTTAAGTTCACCATAACTTCCTGATATGGAACTCATTTTGTGGGTCTTGTATATAAAATGGTCTATTTCTTTCCCACTTATGCAAATAGTAATCTGCTCACACCTTTCTCTACTTTAATCAAAGTCATTAAGTAGCCACAGGTAACCCTAAAATTCTGATACTCTTGCCTCTGACTCCTGAGGTCTGAATTACTGGTGTGCAACACCATGCCTAGTGTATGTGATGCTGAGTATTTATTAGGAGTTTTGTGTATGCTAGGCAAGCCTTCAATCACTTGAGCTATATTCCCAAATAAGAGAAGACACTTCTAATATTCCCCAAAGTTCAGCTTTCTCCTGTACTACTAGCTGCAAATATTCTTACTAAATGTAAAATATAGCCAACATCACTTTAGTGTCCTTCTCTGCTCCTGTCTTCTGTCCTTGGTATTTACCATCCCTTCCAGCTCCTTCTAGTTCTCTGTTGTTCCCCAGTGATTCCATTATGATCATTTCCCCAAGGCTTTACAATGTATCGTTGCAGACAGTTACAACAAGAACACATTCCTTCCTCTCCTTGCTCATCCCCTTCCATGAAGGCATCTTTTTCTTAAAAAACAAACAAACAAACAAAAAACCCTTTTCATCTCTCTTTTTCTTTTTCATGCCATTCTTTGTCTAGAGTCCGGATCAATCTCTCTTTAGCACATTCTTCATTGTAATAGTACTTTCCTATATGGACTACTTTCAGTGCTATTCCAGAGTGTGGAAAGAGTTGACTCACCATATGGTTTTTCTCAGGGAGTTATTGTAATTATTTTTATATCGTTGTTTCCTAGAAGATGTTGACTTTTCCTTGCCCCTCTCCCAAAAATCTCACACAGCCTTTACAGATAGCACTGGGATCTTAAAACATGAACAGAATGAGTCGGTCAGAGCAATGCTGATATATTTTTCCCTTTAAGATCATAAAGTTGAATGTGGAGTAATCCAGGACTAGGTGGTTGTTTATATTGAATGTCATATTCCTGGATAAAAACAAAATGGCTTTTATTTGTTTGCCTTTTTATTGTTTTTCAGGGCAATGTCACCTTTTCCTGCATAGAACCACAAATTGTTCCCATCACATTTGTCAACTCCAGGAGCAGTTATTTGATGCTGCCCGGCACCCCCCAAATTGATGGTCTCTCAGTGAGTTTCCAATTTCGAACATGGAATGAAGATGGTCTGCTTCTGTCCACAGAGCTGTCCGAAGGCTCAGGGACCCTGCTGCTCATCCTGGAGGGTGGGACTCTGAGGCTCCTGATTAAGAAAGTGGCAAGACATGGAACTGAACTCATCACAGGTATAGACTCTGCTGATGTCTTCTCTAATCACCACTCCCTTCTCTTCCCCTTTCTTCCCCTCCCTTATCTCCTGTCTGACTTATTGCCTTCTCCCCATGCTCTTCTTTCCTTCCCGTCCTGCTTCATTCTCCTTTCTCTTCTCCTTTCCTTTATTTATAATGGCTTCTTTTTAAACTAAATAAGCCAAGGTTGCATTTCTCCCTAAAACATACCAAAGCATACACAGGGATTAAGGTTGGCCCAGTAGTTGAAAATATACTATAAATGTGAAGGAGCTTGCCCTTTCTCACACGCATTAATTAGACAAATAAAAGCACCTAAGTATGAATTAACCATGGATACTTCAATACATCTCTTAATTGCTTCACTGAAGAATAATAAGAAACAGGAGATTTAGATTTTGCATCCAGGAGTATTTAATTTACTCTATGCTATCTGTAGAGTGACCTGCTAGGTCCTACATAGAGATCTCTCACTTTTTGTGGTTGTCCTAGGAAAAGGCTGTATTTCAAACTTTATACATTAGGAAACGAAGGGTCACAGAAATGTCTCCAGAATCACAAGTTCCAAAATGACTGAGATGAGAACTTATTTAGAACTTGTCTGGCTTACATGTCATATTTCTGCAATATCAGGATTTTATTTTACAGTCCCCATGTTCTATTCCATATTAATTGGTAAGCTTTAACAATTGTATTTCTTAAGTATATTTTAAAGGTACTAAGTTTGTACTGTTATATGTGGCTTCAGATTTTGGTGAACCCTTTCTAAATGTTTGTAAGTTGGCTAAAGTCTGAGAAACAGTCTTGTGTGTGTGTGTGTGTGTGTCTGTGTGTAAATGGTACATGCTGTCTATACTTCATTTGTGTGGATATCTGCACACTGAAGCCAGAAGAAGATATTTTATGTGGAGTTACATATAGTTTTGAGCTATACAACTTGGGCGCTAGAAACTGAATTTGGGTCCTCTGAAAAAAAAGAGCAAGTTCTTTAAGTCACTATGCTCTCTCTGGAGCTTCCAAGATGGATTTCTTAAACATGGAAAAGTGGACCCTTTTCCATCTTTGTCCAATGCCTTGATTTTATGGATATCTTCTGGCCATCTAGTTAGTAGCACTGTGTTTTCTTAGATGGTGAGTACTGAATGAGCTTGGGCCATGTTTGTAAGCTGAAGCTGAGATATATGGATAAGTCAACAGACCTGTGAGGAATCTGAAGAATAATCCAAGTCAAATCTATTGCAGTGTTGTGAAATATCATCTAGCACAGATTTTACTACAATGCATTATTCTCTGTTTAGATGACTTTCTTCTCCCATTGGTACACACATTTTATTACCCAAATAGACTAGATAAAATTAAGCTAAATATTAAAGAATATTATATAACAGTCACAATCTTGTTAGGCCATGGAAAAGCCTCAAGAGCATATATATGGTAGAGCAGTGTAACTGGAGATCAGTTCATGATCTAGTCTACCACTCCCTAAGATATTCTCTTGAACAAGGTCTCTCACCACAACTTCAGGGAAAAAAATTATTTCACCTTGAAATTTCATGGCACAGTCCTGGTGCCAGGAGCTTTAGGTCAGATGGAATCTGCAGTCCAGAATGGAGACAAATAAATACTTATCTCAGTTTCCCCTTTTTATTCAGTCAGTACTCCTTCCAGTGAAATGGTGCCATTTACACTGAGGGTCCGTCGTCTTATCTCAGTTAATCCAGTATAGAAACTCTCTCAGAGAAATGATCTGATCATAGTTTATTATAATCCTGTCAAATTTTCAGTCAATAATATCTGTGTTAGAATCCACCATAGAAGCCATAGGCTTTTTGTAATCTAATCTTGGGCATGGCGACCTATCACTTCTATATTCTGTTCGTTAGATACCAAGACATAAGGCCAACTTAGAATTAAGTGTGTTGATTTCACAAACTTGTCTCAATAAAATGGTGTGAGTCACAGGGGATCAGCTAAGAGTCTATTAGAGGAAAGACAGAGAAAACTACAGTTTTCCAAGACTCAGAGACAGATCAGTCAGAAAAGTGTTCTTATTTAAAGCACACAAACCTGAATTTAATTCCAAGACACCATAAAAAGCTGGCCATGGTGGCACATGCTTGTAAGTTCAGTCCTTGAAATTGGGGACAGGTAGATGCTTGGATCTTGCTGGCTAGCTAACCTAGCTTAGTCAGTAAGTTCCAGGCAAGTAAGAGACTTTGTCTCAGAGGAGGCAGATTATGTTCCTTAGGTTGATACTTAAGGCTGTCTAGTAGTTTCTATATGTGCTGACATGTGCATGTGCACCCTTCTTTCCACGAACACACACAGGAACAACCATAAAATTTGTTTCTAAAACTATGACAGCCATCAATTAAAAAATAAAAAAAATACCTGAAATACTTAGCATAGTGTGGAGAAGCTGATGGATAAATGCCCATTCCTGCTGTACTGAATCAGGATGCCTAGTAAGAAGGGCCTCATTCCACCTGGTTGTAAAAGCTGTGAGCAGATCTGTGCAATCAGAGGAGTTTTGTAATATTTATTAGATTCCTGATAGTAAAGATGAGTTAATCACTTTGAGTCATAATGTTTTTCTTTCTCTTTTTCTTTCCTCTTTTTCTTTTTATTGGATGTTTTCTTTATTTTCATTTCAAATGTTTTCCCCTTTCCAGGTCTCCCCTTCGGAAATCCCCTATCCCATTCCCTCTTCCCCTGCCTCTATGAGGATGCTCCCCCACCCACCCACTCCCGTCTTCCCTCCCTGGTAATCCCCTACACTGGAGCATCTAACATCCTCAGGCCCAAGGGCCTCTCCTCCCACTGATGTCCAACAAGGCCATCCTCTGCCACACATATGGCCAGTGCCATGCCTCCCTCCATGTGTATTTTTGGCTGGTGGTCCAAGCCCCGGGAGCTCCTGGGCATCTGGCCTATTGACACTGTTGCTCCCTACATGGGGCTGCAAACCCCTTCAGCTCCTTCAGTCCCTTCTCCAACTCCTCCATGTGAATGCTTTAGAGCTTCTTGGAAGGGTGAAAAAATATTCACAGGAGGAAATATGGAGACAAAGTGTGGAGCAGCGATTGAAGGAAAGGCCATCCAGAAACTGCCCCACCTGGGGATCCATCCCATATACAGCCACCAAACCCGGACAAGATTGTAGATGGTAGAAAGTGCTTGCTGAAAGGAGCCTGATATGGCTATCTTCTGAGAGACTCTGCCAGAGACTGACAAATACAGAGGCAGATGCTCGGAGTCATAATGTTTTTCATGTTCACAGTTATAAAGTTTAAGCCATGATTTGATTCTCATTATTTGGAGAATATAAATGGGAGCTGGAGCTGAGCCGTATCTTACAAACTGCTAAGAAGTTTTTGCACACAAATTTGTAATCCTTGGGTCACAAATGTAGTTTTACTATGATACAGCTCCTGGCAGTGCTCTTCTCTAAAGAACTTCGGAGCTGCCCTTGCTATTAAGCACAGGCCAGTTCATTAACACAAAATTTCCACTGAGAGAGACTGGTAAGAGCTGGCAGGTTACCAAGCTACAAGGGAGAAAAAGAACTGTATTGTTTTAGACATGTCTTTCATATTCTGGACCAAGTGGAGGGACGTTAAGCAAGTAGTTAACTGGCAATGCTTATATCATAAGGGTAGCCTGTAATTCTTTTCCCAAGAGTATCTATTGCACTTTGGAAAAAATTGAGTTTCTTATTGTGTCTTTCAAATAGACTAATAATTTCTTTGTTCTCACATTTTCTACCCAGAAAGAGTGAGAGGGCTAAAAGTGACAAAACAAGCACTATAGATTGTTCTTGTTTTAAATGTCCAAAACAAATTTTGAAAAAAAAAATTGAAATTTGCCAGGCAGTAGTGGCGCATGCCTTTAATCCCAGCACTTGGGAGGCAGAGGCAGGTGGATTTCTGAGTTTGAGGCCAGCCTGGTCTACAGAGTGAGTTCCAGGGCAGCCAGGGCTACACAGAGAACCCCTGTCTTGAAAAAAAACAAAACAAAACAAAAACAAAAGCAATTATGAAATCTTACTGGCTTGTGAAAAGAAAGTAATACATAAATAAATGGCAACTGTCTCAGTAACCTCTCTCTCTCTCTCTCTCTCTCTCTCTCTCTCTCTCTCTCTCTCTCTCTCTGTGTGTGTGTGTGTGTGTGTGTGTGTGTGTGTGTTTGTATGGGTTGTAAATGTGTATTCCTATATATTCCAGGGTTACATGTACCTTTACATGTGCACAGAGGTCAGAGAGGGATGTAGTACACCTGCTTTATCTTTCTCTGCTTTATCTCTTTAAGAAAGAATATCTCAGTAAACCTGGATCTAAGCTGGCAGGTTCAAAGACCAAGGATCCTCCTGCGTCCAGCTTTCGCATAGTTGAAGTTAGAGACTTTCATGTCATCACATGTGGCTTTTGATGTACTTCAGATTCCATATCAGGTCCTCGTGCTTGGCAGCCTTCTTATCTAATGAGCCATCTCTTCAGAAAGCTTTAATGGCCAGCAAGTCTTCCCTTGACACATGGCCTGTCCTGTAAAGCAGAGTGTGACACTGATTATTAATTGCTCAGAGTATCCACATTTCAGAGAGCTACCTGTGAATAGGTCACGGTTTCTCATATCTCTATCTGAGAGGGAAGTTGATTCTTGGAGAAAGGACAGCACAGAGATATTGGCTGCCTTTCTACAACTTTTCCCACAAGAACACTGCAGAACAAAGATATTTGGGATCATATGCCCTGAAAGTGAGAGAGAAGCTTGCTAAGTAAATATGTTCCCCACATAGATCTGAATTCCATTGTTCTGGATGATGAAATTTGATGAAGATGAAGGGCAATAGAATCATACCTGCTTTGTATTTTTTTCTTTGTCTTTTTTCTTGAAAGTCATATAATTGAGTATCAAGTGAGATAAAGGATCCATTCTATATATAGGAGTTAAGACTGGATCCAGTGAGTATTGCCTAGGCCATGAAGATCAGGTTATACCTCATCAAAAGGATGCATAGTGAACAAATCTCATTAAACTTCATGATAGAATTATCTTAAGACTTGTACACTTGAAAAAAATGTGTGTATATGTATGTATGTGTATATATATACATATATATATGTATATGTGTGTATATATGTGTGTATATGTGTGTGTGTGTGTGTGTGTGTGTATATATATATATATATATATATATATATGTATACACACTCACAATATGAATTAGATGATGACCTAAAGAAACCAAGATGGTATTCACCCTTAGGCTTTTTGTTTAGATTTAAATATGAAAATTTTTGATGATTTTCTTGAACATATGGGAGAGGTTTGACCCATTTTTCCTCGAGTCTTTGTAGAAAGGGCTTCAAGGAGCTTTAGTTAATTCCAGACCATGATCACTATGGCCCACAGTTTCATTCTTCTTAGGGTGATACAATGCCCCAATAAAAGCAATGTAGGGACACATTCTTACTTTGCCTCACAGTTTCAGGGTACAAGTCACTCATGGTGGAAAGAGATGGCATCAGAGGCTGGACAGAGATGGTCCCATGGTATCCACTGTTAGAACAGAGAGATGAGTGCTTGTTTGAGGTTAGCTCACTTTCTCGTCAATACAGTTCAAGATCCTAAGCTAAGAAATGATGTCACCCACAGTGTGAAGATCTTTCTACGTAATCAAGGTAACCCCTCACAAGCATGTAGAGAGGCTAACCTAACCATGATATCCCTCACAGATTGGCCTGGAAGTCTGCCTCTTAAGTGATTTCAAATCCTGTCAAGTTGACAATTATCACCATGCAGTTGTCCATGACAAAAATGGACAGTGAAATCAACAGATCAAGGACTCATTAAGGCTTGAATTTGTCTACTCTCAGTTTCTTAAATAACACATGCACATACAAGAAGAATCCAATGGATGTGAAAGCTCTATGGACAAGCTTTGATGCAATAATAAGAAATGTGCTGTTTTAGATATAAAGTTGTGTCTTCCATTCCCAATTATTTTTTCAGTGGGCTCTTTCTGAAGTTAGGTGAACTTTTCACACAAGATGGCATAAAAGTTTCCTTTTTTTTAGACAACTGGTCTATATTAACTGAGTTTTCTATTAAGTGTCATCATATACATATATTAATATATCAATGACCATTTGTGAGAATTTTGTACATGTGTTATGTTACTATGTATGTGGTGTGCAAATGTGGACTTCATGGGTGGACATTAAGTATCTCCTTGTATTTACCTTCACCTTAGGTCTTTTTTGTTCCAGGCAGGTTATCCAATTTATCCTGGAGCTCACTGGATTGGCTAGATTTACAGGTCCCATATGTCTCCATATGCCCATTGCTACTGTTTTAGGCCTAGGCTACCAAACTCAAATTTTATATATGATTTTGGACACTGAACTCTAATCCTTATGTATCATAGCAGGCACTTTATCCACTGATCCATCAACAGGCCCATATATATATATATAATGATTCTGCAGTGGGATTCATGATGAGGGCTAAGGTGACATGAGTTCTACTCCAGGAAGAACAAACCCTCTTCTAGGGACTTTGCCACATACTACATAATCTTTCCATTCTAGAACCCTGTGCCTGTGGCTATATTCTGAAACCTAGAAACAACATAAATACAGAGGAGACACTCAAAGCACCACAGTCCATAATGAGCCTGGTTGAGTCCATCCAGAAACTGAAGAGCTCATTTAGATAAAGCTCATATGAGTAAAAGAAACATGGTCTTCTTGCTTTCTGAATATCGGACTCACTATCTGCTCCTGACTCCCATGGACTGCCAGGCATTGTACAGGCATTGGGCATGTGTTCCTAAGATCTCAGCCCTTGTTCTTCCAGGAACACTTATCACTACCTTTCATTTCTTTTTCTTCTCTTCTATCCCCTCCTCTTTCCTTCCCTCCTTTATCCTCCATCCTTGTACACTTTCTCTCACTCCCCTATCTTCTCTTTCTCTCCCCTTTCCACCCTTCTTCCCTCTCTATTCCTTTATTTTTTCATTCTTCTCCTTCATTCTCTATTATTCCTCTCTTTTATCTCCTTCATCCTTTTCTTTCTTCTTCCTCCCACCCCCCCTCTCAGGTTATAGGGATGAATGGCAATGCTAGTTTAACGTTCTTGATGTGCAGATGGAGGCTAGTTACAATGTCACATATAATAGAGACAATATTAGAGGAGCCACTGTTAATGTTAATTGTGAGGAGACTGTTTTAATGGTTGTATATGTGATGGCATTATTATGGTCTTTCTGTGTTCATTTGTTGGATGGATGGTGTGTGTGTACCATAGTACATGTGTAGAGGTCATAGGACTATTGTGTTCCAGTCCTTGTTTCTGCCTTGTTAGAGACAGGATCTTCTTGTTGTCTACTGTGTGTGCAAGCATAGTTGGCCTCCAGGCTTCCAGAAGTTTTCTCATTCCCTTCAAAAAGGTTATCAGAGTACCAGGGTTATTGTCACTACTGCCAGATCTGATTAATGAGGCTTGTGGGGATCTGAATTCAGGACCTCATACATGTATGACACTTTACCTATTGGGACATCTTTACAGGAATATATTCTGGTTAGTCTGGCTAAGGGTTTATCCATCTTGTTGATTTTCTCAAAGAACCAACTCTTGGTTTTGTTGATTCTTTGTATAGTTCTTTTTGTTTCTACTTGGTTGATTTCAGCCCACAGTTTGATTGGTTCCTGCCTTCTACTCCTCTTGGGTGCATTAGCTTCTTTTTGTTCTAGGGCTTTCAGGTGTGCTGTTAATTTGCTAGTGTATGCTCTCTCCAGTTTCTTTTTGGAGGCCCTCAAATCTATGAGTTTTCCTATTAACACTGCTTTCATTGTGTCCCATAAGTTTGGGTATGTTGTACTTTCATTTTCATTAAATTCAAGGAAGTCTTTAATTTCTTTCTTTATTTCTTCCTTGACCAAGTTATCATAGAGGAGAGCATTGTTCAGCTTCCATGTGTATGTGGGCTTTCTGTTGTTATTGTTGCAATTGAAGACCAGCATTAAACCGTAGTGATCTGATAGGAGGCATGGGATTATTTCAATCTTCTTGTATCTGTTGAGGTTTGTTTTGTGACCAGTTATATGATCGATTTTGGAGAAGGTACCATGAGGTGCTGAGAAGAAGGTATATCCTTTTGATTTAGGATGAAATGTTCTATAGATATCTGTTAAAACCATTTGGTCCATAACATCTGTTAGTTTCACTGTGTCTCTGTTTAGTTTGTGTTTCCAAGATCTGTCCATTGATGATAATGGGGTGTTGAAGTCACCTACTATTATTGTGTGAGGCACAATGTGTGCTTTGAGCTTTAGTAAAGTTTCTTTTATGAATGTGGGTACCCTTACATTTGGAGCATAGATGTTCAGAATTGATAGTTTCTTTTGGTAGATTTTTCCTTTGATGAGTATGAAGTGTCCTTCCTTATCTTTTTTGATGATTTTTAGGTGAAAGTCGATTTTATCCGATATCAGAATGGCTACTCCAGCCTGTTTCTTGGGACCATTTGCCTGGAAAATTGTTTTCCAGTCCTTTACTCTGAGATAGTATTTGTCTTTACCATGGAGATGTTTTTCTTGAATGCAGCAAAATGCTGGGTCCTCTTTATGGATCCAGTCTGTCAGTCTATGTCTTTTTGTTGGGGAATTGAGTCCATTGATGTTAAGAGATATTAAGGAATAGTGATTGTTGGTTCCTGCTACTTTCAATGTTATTTTTACTTTTATGTGGCTATCTTCTTTTGAGTTTATTGAAAGATTACTTTCTTGCTTTTTCTTGGGTGTACTTTCCATCTTTGAGTTGGCATTTAACATCCATTATCCTTTGTAGGGCTGGGTTTGTGGAAACATTGTGTAAATTTTGTTTTGTCATGGAATATTTTGGTTTCCCCATCTATGGTGATTGAGAGTTATGCTGGGTGTAGCAGCCTTGGTTGGCAGTTGTGTTCCCTTAGGCTCTGTATGAGTTCTGCCCAGGATCTTCTAGCTTTCATAGTCTCTGGTGAGAAGTCAGGTGTAATTCTGATAGGTCTGCCTTTATATGTTACTTGATCTTTTTCACTTACTGCTTTTAATATTCTTTCTTTGCTTTGTGTATTTGGTGTTTTCATTATAATGTGATGGGACAAATTTCTTTTCTGGTCCAATCTGTTTGGAGTTCTGTAAGCTTCTTGTATATTTATGTTCATCTCTTTCTTTAGGTTAGGGAAGTATTCCTCTATAATTTTGTTGAAGATATTTGCTGGTCCTTTAAGTTGGGAAACTTCACTCTCTTCTATACCTATTATCCTTAGGTTCTGTCTTATCATTGTGTTCTGGATTTCATGGATGTTTTGGGTTAGAAGCTTTTTGCATTTTGCATTTTCTTTTACTGTTGTGTTGATGTTATCTATGGTATCTTCTGCTCCTGAGATTCTCTCTTCTATCTCTTGTATTCTGTTGGTGATACTTATATCAATGTTTCCTGATCTCTTTCCTAGGTTTTCTAACTCCAGGGTTGTCTCCCTTTGTGATTTCTTCATTGTTTCTATTTCAATTTTTAGCTCCTGCATACTTTTGTGCATTTCCTTTGTCTGTTTGTGTTTTCTTGAAATTCTGCCTGCTTGATTGTGTTTTCCTGTAATTCTTTAATGGACTTTTGTGTTTCTTCTTTAAAGGCTTCTAGTTGTTTATCTCTGTTCTCTTGTATTTCTTTAAGGGTGTTATTCATTTCTTTCTTAACATCTTCTATCATCATCGTGAGAAATGATTGTAAATCTGAGTCTTGCCTTTCTGGTGTGTTGGGGTATCCAGGGCTTGCTGTGGTGGGAGAGCTGGATCTGATCATGCCAAGTACCCTTGGTTCCTGTTCCTTATGTTCTTACCCTTGCCTTTTGCCATCTTGTTAACTCTGATGTTAGCTGATTTTACAATGTCTGGTTGTGGCTTTCCCCTCTTGCAGGCCTCTGTGTCAATACTCCTTGAAGACCAGCTCTCTCTGAGAAGTGTTTGGGTTTGGAGAGCTATGGCACAGGGTCCGCTCTGGGGTGCAGAGAGAAATCAGAAGGATCTTGTCCCCAACTGTCCCTTGGTTCCTATGTCCTGATGGCTCTGCAAGGGTCCCTCTTGATCCAGTGAGTTTGAACAGAAGTGGTTCTTTTGCCTGTGCTCAAAGGTGTATCAGCACTCCTAGGATACCAGCTCTCTCCTGGAGCCCTGTGGCCCAGGCTGAGGTCCCCAGGCAGAGGTCTCCCCCCACAGATGGAACTGGAAGGTTCAGAGGTTTCCTGTCCCCGAGTTCTCCTCAGGCCCTGTATCCTGCCAGATCCAGGCAGGTCTCGGGCGGGGAGCAGTGTTGCTTCCCTTAAACCCACTTATGGCTTTTCCACACTCCTGGGAGGGTAGCTTTCTCCTGCCGCTCGATGGCTATAGACCCCTGGTGGCCCAGGTAGAGGTTTCCACCCACAGGTGGAAACTGGAAGGTTCAGAGGTTTCCTGCCCCCAAGTTTTCAGGCCCTGAATCCAGCTGGTTTTGGGCGGGTTTCTGTGAGTGGTGTTGCTCCCCTTAACCCTACTCACGGCTTTTCCACGCTCCTGGGAGGGTAGCTTTCTCTTGGCGCTCATTGGCTATGGACTCCTTGTGGCCCAGGCAGAGGTCTCCACCCACAGATGGCTACCGGAAAGTTCAGAGGTTTCCTGCACCCAGGTTCTCCGGCCGTGGACCCTGCTGGTTCTGGGCAGGTCTGAGTGAGAGGTGTTGCTCCCTTTAACCCAACTCATGGCTTTTCCACACTTCTGGGAGGGTAGCTTTCTCCAGCCACTAGTTGGCTATAGACTCCTGGTGGCCCAGGCAGAAGTCTCCACCCACAGGTGGAAACTGGAAGGTTCAGAGGTTTCCCGCCCCCAAATTTTCAGGCCCTGAATCCCGCAGGTTCTAGCTGGGTTTCTGTGAGCGGTGTTGCTCCCCTTAACCCCACTCACGGCTTTTCCATGGTCCTGGGAGGGTAACTTTCTCCTTGTGCTAGTTGGCTATGGACTCCTGGTGGCCCAGGCAGAGGTCTCCACCCACGGATGGAAATCGGAAGGTTCAGAGGTTTCCTGTCCCCGGGTTCTCAGGTCCTAGATCCCACCGGTTCCAGGTGGGTCTGGGTGAGAGGTGTTGCTCCCCTTAACCCCACTCATGGCTTTTCCAATCTCCTGGGAGGGTAGCTTTCTCCTGGCACTCATTGGCTATGGACTTTGTTTTCTTCTCTTTAGTTTAAGCTTTAGGAGCCTGTGGTCAAGTTGAAAGCTGAATAAAAGTTTTGTTCTCTATTAGATCCTGAATATTGTTTGAAGGTGCGGTGTTGGAACAAACCTGGCGTGGTGGGATGAAGTGCATGTGTCTGTCCCAGGCTCTGCGACTCTGGGTGCAACAGGAGACTTGCGGGAAATGGCCGAGGATCTTCCCACACAGTCCTATGGGCAGGTGGGGGCTGTGGGAAGCCTTTGTGGAGCCTGCCCATTGTTGGGGGAGGAGGCCATTCTTGGGGACCTCATGGCAGCCTTCTCCATTGGTTCTCTAGCCCAGGACACCACAGTTGCCCCAGGGTGCCACAGATGGACTAGCCAGAGAACAGTTGGGGTTCCCACCGAGACCAGGTTTCAGTGGCTTGGGGCACCAGGTTAGCTACTTAGGCTTGGGTGAATGAGCAATGTCTGGGAGTGCTAGGAAGCCCTCAGTGAGAGATTAGACACAGCTCCTTTATCAAGGGCTAGATCCCTGGCTTCCCACAGTGGGTCCAGATGAAGAAGCAGTCCATAATTCTAAGATTTTTATTGTCATTGTGTGGAATGGCATGGATGGAATGATAACACCCCCCCCCCCGCCTCTCTTGGAGAGGCGAGGCAGATATAGTAACTGGTGTGGCTAAGTCTCTAGGTGTCCCATTAACATGGAGATGGTATGGGGCTGTGTGGCCATGCCTCTACCTGAGGAGGGGTAGTATGTGACCTTGACTGGAGCTAAAACCTCCTGGGAGTGTTGGAATAAAATTTTCTACACGGTCTCCCATATTTTATGCCTATGCTCAACCGAGTGCTAGATTGCTTGTCACAGATCACTGCCCCACAGTGAGGTATACAGGCACAGTTCACAGGGAATACACAGGTAAGAACCATGGTATGAGAGGGAAGAAAGCCTTTCTGTTCCTATTTTAGAAAGAATAGTATTTTCATGAGATCATGGTATACCTAGAGAGCAAATGTCAGAATAGGATGGATACTAGAAAGCAGAACTTTTCAGGGATCAAGTGCATCTTGGAGATAGTAATTTTAGCCTGCAGCAGTTAGAACTGGACATATATGTGCTCACTAGGAAAAAAAAAAATCACTGTCACATTCAACTGTCAGACCCTAATGATGACAACAACAGATGTTCACACTCTCATATACTGAACAAAGCCCTTCAAATCCGTGGTGCCTTGAATCTTAAGCCAGATTTGAACAACTAGGAAAGCTAGAGCCAGTCATTTGTGGGCAATGCAGTGAGAGGATTTGCTGCTGACATTTGGCAGTGGAGTTACAGCTGCTTGAATGCTCCACCAATCAAAGAGCATTTGGAGAGGACAGGACATGAACTGTCAGTGCCAAGGGAAACACAGAAACACGATTCATACTCTGATACCCAGCGACTTTCATTCTTCTGGGGACAGGAGGCTTAAACAGATATATTGTTAATTAAGATCACAAGACCATAAATAACATGAAACAAATGAATGGATCAGACAGTGGATGCTACAGACATTTATAAGAAATTGCTGAGGAACACTGTATTCAAGAGGAACCCTTTTGTTTGACTTATTTGTTTACTTGCATGATTCTTTCTTTAATTATTTATTGGTCTGTAATGACAAGCTCCATTATAATATTACATTCATGTAGGTATTTTATCATAATTACCCCCATTGTCCTCTTCTGCATTTCCTGAATCTGCTGGTCCTTCTCTTTTACCCAAATGATCCTACCCACATGTCTCCTTTTTAAGTAAACCAATAAGTGTAATGAGGATTGCTCACCCAAACATGTGTGAGGGGTTATTTACAGGAGCATGAGTAACTTAGAAGTGACTATGCCACAGAAAATAATGTTTCCTCCCCTCCTCTGGCATTGTTACCTACATGCCTAGAGGCTCCTTCCAGCTCCATAACAGAATGTTAATGGGGTCAGACTTGCACAGGACTCGTACAGGTTGATATGGTTGTTTTACTATTCAATTCTCAACAGCTATGATTACTTGCATACTTTGATGTATTAAAGTTAATAAATCATTAATTTAGTAGATTAATACTCTGTTATTTGAGAACAGACTAAAGTCAAGAGACACCTCTCACAATGTATACAGTTTATAATAGGATTCATGCAGAGCAAACAGGATTAGAAAGGGGTGGATGGATGTGGACAATGGATGAACCAGAGAGGTCAAGTATAGATACGGCAGAGAAAAGATATGTCCTATCAGTCTGTTCAGTGGTTTTCATGGAATCTGAAGGTACTATGTACCTCCATAGGGATCTTGTACAGGGACAGATATTGGAAAATAATATACAGATTTCAACTTGCCTAAAAAAGGAATGGACTTGTAAGACATGCAAGAGGTTTCATTCTGTGGCTCTATAATACGCTTCAAGAAAAAGTGGACTGAAGTCATTACACAATTCTTCTTGGCTGGGTTAGATGGCATATGTCTGTAATCCCAGAACTGAGAGGCAGAAGTAGGAAGATCATGAGTTTGAGACTGGCCTTGACAATCATATGACATTATCTAAAAAAAAGGGCTGGGATAGATCTTAGTGATGCTGGATTGGGCGTGCTTGGTAGTTAAAAGGTCTCAGTTTTGGTCCCCAGCCCCACACAATGTAAGTAAATATATAAATAAATAGAACCTCTTGCCTCTTTTTCTTTAAATAATTGGGATTGCGTAACAGAATGAGGCAAGAAGTAGGGCAAAAAAGAGTGATGATCATAGAACTCAGCTCTGGTGATAAGAAGAAAAGCACAGGTGCTGGTACAGGCTTATCAGGGAGGGAGCTTACACTAAAGGTTGATGTCCTGAATTTGATCCCTTCCACCTAGGTAGAAATGTCAGGTGAATCATCACAGCTATTTCATAGTGACAAGGATGCAGAGGCAGAGGCAAGGATCCCCAGAAAATGCTGATTGACTGACTGTCTAGCAGAATTAGCCAATGAACTGTAGGTTCAATAAGTAAAGGGTGATAGGTAGAAAAAAATCTTCAGTAAGTTTATTCAGGGTTAAAAATGGAAAGCTCAGGATCTATGTCCCAGCCTGGACTGTGTTCCTTCTGCTCTAAATATGAATAATGACATGGTCTAGCCACAGATGACCTTGGTATGCCAAGAAATTAATACGCTAAGCACAAATGAATAATTTTCTTACTTCATAGCATCATAAGGACTAGAGACATGGTCTATTGAGTAAAGTATAAGGACCACTTTTAAAAGGTGAGTGTAGCAGTATATACCAGTAATCTAGGTCTGTGGAAGCAAAGATGAGTTGATCCCTGGGGCTCTATGGACAGCCAGCACAGCCAAATTAGTGAGAATAAGTCCATTGAGACATTTTATCTCAAAATATCAAGGTGAAGGGGCTGGCTGGAGATATGGAGGCTCAACAGCTAAGAGCTGCTAACTGCTAGCTACTAACTGTATTTGCAGATTACCCAGTTTCAAATCCCAGCCTTAAGGGCTGTCCTGAAGGTAACAGAGTTCACAATTTTTGCTAAGGAACATAGATCCTCTCTTGACTTCTGGACTCTTTCTGCTTCTGATTGTCATGGAGTTATTAACCGTGTGTCTTAGTCAGAGTTTCTTTCCCTGCACAAAACATTATGACCATGCAACAAGTTGGGGAGGAAAGGGTTTATTCAGCTTACACTTCCAAATTGCTCTTCACCACCAAAAGATGTCAGGACTGGACCTCAAGCAGGTCAGGATACAGGAGCTGATGCAGAGGCCATGGAGGGATGTTTCTTACTGGCTTGCTTCCCCTGACTTGCTCAGATTGCTCTTTTATAGAACCCAAGACTACTATCCCAGGGATGGCACCTCCCACAATGGTCTCTCCTCCCTTGATTTCTAATTGAGAAAATGCCTTACAGCTGGATTTCATGGAGGCATTTCCTTACCTGAAGCTCCTTTCTCTATGATAACTCCAACTTGTGTCAAGTTGACACACAAAACCAGTCAGTATACCTTGGCAGGAACAATAGTCCCTGATAACCTTGGTAGGGAGAATATTTCCTGAAGGAGGAAGATGAAGTTCTTATAGATATGCAAGGCTCATGCACAGTTACTGCTGATACTCATGGAGGCCTATGCCGTGTTCTAGGGATGGGAATCATGTCACTCCATCCTTTACAAGATCAACAGGACTCGGCACACTTGATCTCCTTTAGTTATCTTATTGCTATAGATAGAGCTTCAAGTACTGGATTAAAAAAATATGGAGAGAGTGGACAGGCTTGCCTTGCCTCTGATTTTAGTGGAATTGCTTCAAGTTTCTCTCCACTTAGTCTAATGTTGGCTATTGACTAGTTGTATATTGCCTTTATTATTTTTATGTATGTGCCTTGTATCCCTGGTCTCTCCGAGATTTTTAACATGAATTTGTGTTGGATTTTGTCACAGCCATTATCAGCATTCAAAGAAATGATGGACTGGCCAACCAATACCAAAACATGAGAGCCATCCCATGGAAAAGAACCTTGATACTATTAATGACAATCCATTATGCTTGCAGACAGGAGCCAGCATAACTGTCTTCTAAGAAGCTCTATCAAGCATCTGACTAAAACAGCCAAACATTAGACAGAATTTGGGAACATTGTGAAATAGTTGGGGGTAGGATTGAGAGATGTGGAAGGGATAGGGACTTTACAGGAAAACCAACAGAGTCATCTAACCAGATTCTTGCGTTCTCCCAGAGACTAAACCACCAACCAAAGAACATACATAAACTGAACCTAGGACCCTGCATGTATATATCAGATGTACAGCTTGGTCTTCATGCAAGACCCACAACACCTTGAGCATGGACTGTTGATGACTCTGTTTTCTGCCAATGGATTCTATACCTCTAACCAAGATGCTTTGTCTTGCCTGAGTGTGAGAGGATGTATGTAGACCTGCAGTGAATTGAGGTGCCAACGTATATTGATTCCCAGAGGAGAAGGCAAGGAGAGATATGAGAGGGACTATGAGAGTGGGATACTAGGAAGAGAAGGAGGTTGCAGTTCGGTTGTAACATGAATAAATAAATTAATGGGAAAAATAGAAAACCACGACTCTAGATCCTCTAACACTCAGTAGAGGCAGAAGGGAGTGGTGCATCCCAACAACTATCAATCAGGATGGTCATTACCAACTCTCATATGCAGAAAAGAGATATACAAGAAAGTATATTTCTGCACTGGATCAACATTTAAGGAAATAGAGAGATTTTGAAAATGAAGATGCACAAGACCTCTGAAAACTGTCTGTATTTAGGCATTTGTTTGTTGAGAGATGGGTAATCATCTAAAACTGTGTGATATGTATGTATTAGCCAAGGTTCTCTGAAGTAGTATAACCAAGAGAATGTATGTTGCAAAGACATGAATTAAATTTGCTTACAAAGTATTGCACAGGTAGTGCAAAGAGGTTTCAAACAATAAAAAAGGCTGAGAACACAGCATCTTCTCAGTCCATGAGTATATTATATCAGCAGTTCCAGACTTGTGATAAAGGCCTAAAAGATTCCTGGATGACTGCTGATATTTACTTGTTGTTAGAGGGCTAAATGAACTCCATTCCATTTGAAGAAAAGGAAGGTACCAGCAGCAGCAGTAGCAGAAAATGTGTAGACAAGTTCATCAGCAGGCTGCTTAGTTGAACAGGCAAAGCAATACCCCTTTTCCCTGGGTTCTCTCTATATCTGAGCTTCCATGGAAAAATACCATCCAACATGGTAGGATATTCACCTCTCAGTGATTCCTCCTGGGAAATATTCTAATAGACCCATAGGGAGAAAATCCATTCTGCAATTCCATATTAAATAATGGTGACAACCAAAGTTAAGCATTGCAATCTGTTAATAGATTAAGGAAGGAAATCCAGTGAGGCCTGTCTACTCATAGTCATAGTTCCTCTGTGCAACTTCCCTTCCTCCTCATTGTAGAAATGTTCCATTTGGAATGAAGGCTATCAAGGAAAGAGGAATCCTGGCTAGGTACTGTAATTTGCTATTTTTGGAAAATGTTTTGCAATTTCTATGTAATTCTTTGGAGAATTATTCTGTGTCTTAATTCCTGTGACAAAAAGATAGAGGTAGATGAAGGAAGGCAGGCCAAAGCCAGCTGATTCTGAGATCATCCAGTATCCTTTGCATCAGGCACTTAGTATTGAGATACTGTGTATTTAAAGACAGTGATCTGAACCCTGATTCTTGTAAGCAGTTGTACTTTTGGCTATCACTTTCAAATTGGAGAACTTTGCTACCATCCAGGTGTAAACTGAGGATCCTTTAAGCCTCATTTCTTAAATTATGTGCAAAATTCCCTGAAGTGGCCCATAAAGGTGGCAACAGTAAGATTTTCAGACCCCAGCAGTAGTACTTTTCTGCTCTCTTTGAAAGATGTCTCTTTACTCTGAGCTGTTTATTGAAGGATGATTAAGAGGGAGCAACCTGATGCAGACAGTTCTCTCTAATGTATGAATACTTAATTTTACTTAAGCCATGTATTTTGGTCTCTTGTTTGCATGGTAAGGTAATCGAACCTAGGGCTTTTAAATGCTAAGCAAAAAACACTGAACTATATCTTCATTCCCAGATTTGTCTTTTAAAACATATTTTAAAAAGACATTTATTTCTTTATATTTGCCTATGACTATACACATACAAACATGCTATGAACATACATGTGCAGGTCAGAGAACAACTTGCTGGAGTGAATTCTGGAGTGTGTTCTTGGGACTGAACTTAGATTCTTAGGTTTGTTTAAAGAGTGATCACTTACTGAGTGATCTTGCTGGCCATAATATGGGTTTTTTAACAGTCAGATTTTGGAAAGTATCTAAAGATGTTATTTTGAGTCCAAGTACAGAAGGAAGTAGAAAATAAGAGATGGGTGAAAAGAAAAGTGTCTTAGAGGAGGGAGTACCACTTCACTCCAGTGGAACTTCCCCTGACACTGGGTTTATATAGATTTTGTTTTCCTAGCTTCTTCCTTGTTATGAACTCTATAATGAAGAAGTCTTTTATCTGGCTTTGTGGCCCACTTCTTGATAACCATGTAGCTTTTCAACATCTGAGATGATACATAATTCTGGCTTAATTAATTTTATGTGAAGGCCAGAATCTGTAATTCCAAAACTCCTTCTGGTGACTCTTATTCTACTGAAATTGCTATTCTACCAACACTCTATAGAGCTTAGGTTTCCCAGAGCTCAGAAAATAGGATCAGGGGACTATATAGGAGATGGTTAAGTCAAATGGGGCAGTCAGAACACCTGCTGCACAAACCTCATGACTTGAATTCAAACTCACCTCCACATAAAGAGAATGGACAAGTTGTGTCTGACTTTGTGCCCCTATACACACAGCATACAAAACATCAAGTAGTACATAATACTTAAAGAAAACAAATAAATCAAGGGCCAGAGATGTGGATATATTGGGGCTTTTTGCATAAACATAAGAATTTGACTTCAGGTTCTCTGGTCCCACATAAAATGCTACAATTTCAACTCAGAGAAATAGAGATGAGAGGATCCCTGGAGTGTAATGACTGTCCAGATCGTTCAGCTGGATAGAAATATCATAAAACAGCATCAGTGAGAGGTTTTATCTCAAAAATATATAAAAAATAAAATAACAATGGAAAGTGTTTGAGACAGACACCTGATTCCAAGCGCTGGTCTTGACATACACACAAACATATTCACAGATACACACACACACACACACACACACACACACACACACAGACACACAGACACACACACACACACAAACACATATACAAACACACACACACTCACATACTCACAGCACCCACACCAACACCAACAACAACCATGACAACAACAAGAGCCAAACACAGGAAGACTGTGGGACTGTAAAAGGCAGCTTGGCCCCCAGTTAAGCTAAAGTTTGAAGCTACAGAAACCCTGAAGAGATGGTAGGTGTTTACCTGTTCCTGGACACCAGGCCCCTGTCACTAGCCACAGCCCCCCATAAATTTGTGGCCATCAGTCACATAAAGGCAATACCTCAAAACCCTCCACATGCGAAGGACATGACCTGTGGTCTTGTAGATTCAATAAAAATCTCAATTTTAATGAGGGACCTAAAGGACTGGAGGGCTTTTCCAATAAGATTTTCTTTCTAGACATTCCTCCCTGCAAAAGATATTTAATCTTAGGCCCACACTGAGAAGTGGGGTATGGTTCTTACTCATCCACTTTCTGCCATGACAATAAATGCCTTAAAACCATGGACTGCCTCTTTTCATTGGGATCCACTGTAGGGATCCATGGAGAAGGCCTTCTCCTATAGAGCCACCATCTATTCTCCCATAGAAGGCCTCTCTGCACTCCCAGTCATGGCCAAGCCAGGCTTAAACCTACCACCACTGTCAAGTCAACGACTCTCCTGGAGGGACCAGCCAGAGCCCCCACTTTTTCCCCTAGCCCCAGGCTATATCCAGCCTGTGGGCCCCCACTCCATTCTCAGTTCTTCCACTGCTTCCAGCAGTGCCTGGATGTCCAAGAGCCTGAGAAGCAGATAGCCCTGGCCTCGATTCAGGCCTGAGGACCCCCAAGACAGCTCCGGCTGTCCCGTACCTCAGGCTGCATTTTCCCAATCCTGGAGGGGCTTCCCTACAGCCCAAACTCCATCCCTACCCCCCCCCCCAGCCCCGTGGACAACACAATAAGTATGTTCAAAACTCCAGTACCCTGCCTTCCTGAGCAGCCAAACACTGTGGCAGAGCAAATGCAGGACTCTTAACCAAAGACATGGATAATGATATTGGGAAAGATCAAGGCACATGATTTACATGTGAACAGATAGAGGAAAGATCTGACTCCTATAATTATACATTAGCAATCTTCTGATACTGTGCATTTGTTCTGAGGCTAGATCCTGTGATTAGAGTGAACTTCCAAGACTTTCTGTATTGAAACCCAACTGTGGCCTATACTTAAACAAATACTTGATTTCTGGGTAGTAAACAGACCTAGCACGGTGAGTCATACTTCCCTTTCCAGGCTGGTTCACAGCTTACCTTCAAATATAACTTCATGTGTTATGGAGATATATTTAGATTAGTATGCAAATGAAAGCAAAACAGACCTACAGTTGGCTTGTACCTCAAATGTTCTTATATCAAAATTTCATCCCTAGGAATTACCTGACAGAAGCTTTATGTCATTTGCACAGTCCCTATAAACAAGATCCAAATCCTAGCTTGTCTAGGACACCTGCCTATGAGAGAAGATAGGGCAACCAGGTGTATGGGAAGCAGCTGTTGAGGGAGCAAACTGGCAAGATGGTGGGTCCCTGCCTCAGGACTTCTCTTAGCAGATAGGGCTAAGATACAGCTGCCCTGGTGGGAGCACAACTGTGCTCCATGTTTGCATATTCACTACACAGAGGTTCAGATCTGCTTGCTCTGCCCTGGCCACTGAGACTCAAGCAGGTTTCTTTCTGCCTTCTTTCTAGAGGACTCTTAAGTGAAGGTTCCAGGAGCCTCGGCCAAGTCCTATCTAGTTAATGTTCCTCTAGTAATGGCTCTTGGTTCACCAGGCTCTGCTTTTTTTCTGGTGATACTTTGCCTATTATCCTGTCATGTTGTCCCTTGGGGCAATTTCTACTCATGGATAGGGCTGAAAGGTACTGACTCTAAGCTCACTCATATCATCTTCTAGAATATAATAAACCTTTTACCTCATTATTCCCAAGTTGAATACCCCTCACTGGTTTCTGTGCTCTATAGCAGTGATATCAGTGATTTGTGTCTCTGGTTATTTATTAGACAATCAAATATTTGTGTGTGTGTGTGTGTGTGTGTGTGTGTGTGTGTGTGTGTGTGTGTGTGTGTGGTGTGTGTGGTGTGTGTGTGTATGTGCTCACTGTTGGGTTTGGAGTATAGAGGCAGGGAGAAAGCAAAGTAGGGAGAGGTCAGTACATTTGTTCCTATGTGAAGTTATGGATCACATGTTTAGGGGTATTGGGGCACCAGAGTATATGTGTAAAGTCAGAGGACAACTTTTCTACCATGTCATGAGAAGGGGTTTGAGACAGCATGGTTGGCTGGCATCCAAGCTTTTGCAGATTCTCCTGTTTACACCTTCCACCCCTCACAGCCATACCAGGATTATAAATGCTTGTGCCACTGCCTTTGGCTTTTAGGTGAGTTCTCATAATTCTCATTTATGAATTTCAAGGGATTCTCCCCCCCGAACCATTTCAGCCCCATCTAAATCATGGATTTTATTTTGTCTTGTTGTTGTTTCTGTGTTTGTAAATGACTAAATTTCCTCTCAGAGATTTTGATGAAATTGAATTGAACAAAATATTCTCTAGAACTCGGTTTCAACTTTCCACATGTGAACACTTCCACATAGTCAACTAAATATATTAAAATTTCTACAGTTGATATTCAAGTAGTCTGTATCCTGACTGAAGTCTCTCTGCCTTGCAATGTCAACTGGCTTTGTCTACTACAGTAATCTGACCTAGAAGTAGAAGCAAATGTGTATGGAGAATGGGGCAATGTGTGGCATGAGGAAGGCTAGTAGGTACTTGAAGAGGATATGTTCAAAGTATGCTATATTCTTAAATGCAATTCTCCTTGTGTAGCTGTTTTGGTTAATGCAAACTGTCATCTTGATGGGATCTATATTCACTCAGGAAGATTCCTCCAGGAACAGCCAAAAGGGATTAGAGAAATTAAGATTATACAGAGAATATCTGTGAGGCACTTCCTTGAGTATGAGAGTTGCAGTGGGCAGATCCATCCTCATAACTGTAGACAGGAGCATTCCCTGGGCTGGAGATCTGATCCTGGACTGTATACACTAGAAAAGTAAGCTGAGCGTCAGCACCATGTATTCATCCTTCTCTGCTTCTTAATTGTGTATATCATCTAACCAGCTGCTTCAAGCTCTTGATACCCTTACTGTCCTGTCATTATGCCACCTTTGTATCCTTCAACAGTGAGATGACATAGACCCTGTATACTTTGAGTTAATTTTGTTAGAGTATTTAGTCACAGCAACAGGAAAAGAAACTTAGAAAGTATCCCTGTACAATTATATATATATATATATATATATATATATATATATATATAATTTTCAGAACCAGTAAAGCTTAGTTGTAGAGAGTTTGCATAGTATATGCAAAGGTCTTGTTTTGATCTTGAAGCCATTGTTTCAAGCAGAAACTTGCAATAGCTTTCACGAACTGCAGAATACAAACTTTAGTGAAGTTTGAGGACTACAATGACCTATGCTCCCTCTGTCTAAGGATATAATTCCTGGTATAATTTTGAGGAATTTTAACTTTTTTTCCCACCTTTTCCCTCTGTAGCTACCCATCACCAGGCTAACTAATATATAACATATATTAGTTATATATATATATATATATATATATATATATATATATATATATATATATATTAGGCTAAGATGTTCATAATATTTGGATTATCACCTTTTTCCTAAGACAAAACTATTAGAAATGGTTTAGGAAAAGATAATAAACTATAATGCAGAGCAGAAAGATGACCCTCATGAAAGAGCTCTTCATGTTTCTCTTGCAGGAAGCAGCTTGAATGATGGCCTGTGGCATTCTGTCAGCATCAATGCCAGAAGAAACCATGTTACTCTTACACTGGATAATGATGCTGCTTCCCCAGCTCTTGACACCTACCAGCTACAGATTTATTCTGGAAGTAGTTACTACTTTGGAGGTAAGGTCCTTAGACTTTGAGATTTTAAGTACAGGGCCAGGGAAATTATTCCACCACGTACTTTGTCAAACATGCCCTGTCAATCAGACAACACTTCTTACAGTCATGCATGCACCAATGCACATGTATTCAAGCACCTAACCTTGAGAAACCAAAATCTCAGACAACTGTGCAAATATTAGCTATCTAGGTGAGTACTGAGGGTAAAAGGACCTGGGGCTAGTAGAGCTGGGTTTTATAACTCATCAGAAGAGATTCTTATAGCTATGCCAAGCTCTTTGATCTCATACTGGAAAAAAACAAACTCGACTGAAAACTTAAAGAAAAGGAACTGAGAGGCAGCAAGTACCGCAAGAGGGAAGACACAAGTGAGAGATACCACCAGCTGGCTCAGCCACCAAGGACTTCCACTGCCATGTTACTTTGTGAGCCTTCTCCCCCTTTTCATGGTTGTCAGAACATCCACACCCATGGAGGGTGGCAGAGCAAAGCAGAAAAGTGCTAGGGCCTCCAAAGGGCAGGAGAGGAGCCATTGCCATTTCTGCATGGTTGATCTTTTTAATTTTTGCTGAAACCCTCCAGTAACACAAACAAAAACAAACTGGAATGGACAAAGCTTAAGTGGCATTTTGCCATTTTTCTAAATGCACCCATGTTGAGTATTTTAGAGGTTTCTTCTTTTTTTAGAAAAAGAAAAAGAGAGAGAGAGATAATGTCTAATTCTATAGCCAGCAGTCTCTGTTAAAGAAGCCACTTCTAAAGGGGACTTAGTCTCCTAAGTTCTTTGACCTCAAGCTCTTAAGATATTGTTCCTGGACTCCTTTTCTAGAACATGGAGAACAAGCTAACTTTCAGAATTTCTGGGAGTTACAAACAAAAGCAGAATGTAGGCTTCATGAAGCTTAGTGGAGGGTTTACTCAGCATGTAAAAGGCACTGGTTTCCACACAGCAATACCCAATCTCGTGCACACTCAACACCCCCCCCAAAATACATACACAGAAATTTTCATTACGCAGTATAGAAAGAGACATAACCTTATTCAGATCTTGGAGATGTGAACATGAGCTAGCCTTGCCCTAGAGCTGAGAGTTCCTCATGAGAAGGTAACCAAGGACAAGAATTGAAAAATAGCATTCACTGAAGTGATAGCAAGATGACTCCAAGGTCAAGAAAATTTGTTGCTCAAAACTGAGAATTTGAGTTCTATCTTTGGAACATGTAGTGGGAGAAGAGAATGGTTCCGTAGTGTTCTCTTCTGACTTCTATACATGCATTGTAGCAAACACATGCCTGTACTCAGTTTTATTCACAGATAATAATAGAAATAATAAAAATAATAACAGCAATGACACATACATTATAGTTACTTACAGCCTTCCACATACTAATCAGATACTTTACACTGAGCTATAAGCCAAACCCTGTAGTCTCTTAGCTCTAAAATCTAGAAATTACCCCTTCCTTCCCAAGGAAATGAATGACAAACGTGAAACACAAAAAAAGAACATTGCACAGGTACAAAATACATATTTAGGGTGTCTTTGGAAGAAAACTGTGTAAAAGTTTCAATGTGGATGGATTTTACCATAAGAATGGTCACAGACCTTTACCCACAATCACCATTGTCTTAGTATGGTTTTATTGCTGTGAAGAGATACCATGACCAAGGCAACTTTTATAAAGACAACAATTAGTCCATGCTGGGCTTAGAGTTTCAGATGTTCAGTCCATTATCAACATGGTGAGAAGCATAGCAACATGGAAGCAGAACTCTCAGAAGAGGAGCTAAGAGTTTTAAATCTTGATCTGAATACAGATAGGAGGAGAGTATCTTCTGTAGGCAGTTAGGAGGAGGGTCTCTTCTATACTTGGTGGAGTTTGAGCATAGAACCTCAAAGCCCACCCCAACAGTGGCACACTTCCTTCAATGAGGCTATTCCAACAAGGACATACTTCCTAATAATGTAACTCCCTATGGGCCAAGCATTCAAACACATGAGTCTATGAGGGCCAAACCTATTTAAACTACTATAGCCATTGCATACCCAGCAACAGCTTACATTTTTAATTCATAAAATGTCTATATGACAAACAATAAAGCAGTTTTTTGTTGAAATAAAATAATCTATATGTTGAAGAGATGGCTCAGTCATAATATTCTGGCTGTGTAACCATAAAGACCTGGGTTTAGAACCCTAGAGACCTTGGAAAAACAGACTCTGTAGCATATGACTGTAATCTTCATGCCACTTATGCCAAATAGAAGACCCATGCTCAAGCAAGGTAGAAAGCACCAATACCTGTTGTTGTCTTCTACTCTCCATACATTAGCTGTGATACTTATACTCTCATACATTGCCACTCAAAGATTAATAAAATTATAATAATTAGTAGGAGGCTATAGAGACAGAGAATGCATTGAGCAGATTCAAATCTGCTTTAACTGCAGACAGATAGTAAAAATAAATGAATGGGAACAAATGCTGAGCAATGGTCTCAACTCCAAGCTGTGCATTCTATATTACATAGGGATTTTCAGCAATGGAGAAAGAATGTTGGTCATGAATTTACTTCCAGGCAAACTGGCTTTGAATAATCATATTACAATAGTCTTTTGAAATACAACTGAGGATTAATGGCTCTCCTCCCCTCATCTAGAATACTGCTAAATTCTGTGTGGTTTTTCACGTTTCTAAATATGGAACATGAAGATTTATCTATGATTTGAACAGTGTTTAAACAAACCATCTCTATGCAGACTTTAAACTTTACAGGTGAAATATGAGCTACAGCAATAATAGTCAACTTCCATAAATTCTCTATACAACTTCAATTAGAAGTTATAGCATCTCTTCATTTGATAGTGTGCCTGTGAGCTGTTAACCAGCATATAGGCTTCAGCCTCACAGTGACTGACTATTAGAGAAGGATGAAATAGTTTCTCTTGTTTATGACATATTGCCATGTTTTCAAGCTCACATTCCCATGTGCTCTAAACCTATTAGAATACCTGATGTAGTTTGTAAGACCACACATACTCATCTTCTGCTTCATTCTCACTTGTCTTAAAGAGGAGTAGGTTGGCCTAACTGCATATGATGCTAAATGGATCCAATGAATTTTTATTTTTAAAAGAATACTCTTAAAGAGATGTGGTCTTAACCTTTCTCAGGTACTATTATAGCCTGTAGCTATGAGCACTTAATCGCATTATTCTCTTAATGTCTGGATTTGCTTTGTACAGCATATTCAAAATCCTGTTTGGTTCTTGAGTGTACCTTTCTCAGGAGCTAATCCTGTTCATGCTCCACAGACAATTACAAAGCTGCCATACTTACCAGAGCATAATTTCCTTAGAAAGTGTAATTCAGAGCTCCATGTTTAGATGTGTGTTTTGGGACACAACCAATATTTCCAGCACTTACAATATGTGAAAAAGATGATTCAAAGAAAAAACAGTTTCCAGCAAGAGAGACATGTGTTTGTGTGTGTGTTTGTGTGTGTGTGTGTGTGTGTGTGTGAGTGTGTGTGTTGTTGACTCAGTGAGTAAAACGCTTTACATGCAAGCATGAGAATCTGAATATGAATTCCCATTTCCCAAATAAAATACTGGGCATGGCATGAAACCCCTTGAGTTTCAGTGTTGATAATGCTAATATAACTAGGATCCTGAGGTTTGCTGACAATCTAGTCCATGTAAGACACAAAACTCCCAGCTGAGTGAGGAGACTGTTTCACACAAAGTAAAGAGTGAAGACAGAGCCCTGGAGCACATGACCAGCCAGTCTAGGTAAATTGGTGAACCCCTCATTCACAAAAATAATCTTATCTCAAAGAATAAAATGGGAAGGGGCAGAGAAAGACATCCTGATACCAACCTCTGGCTTCTACATGTACCAACATGAAACATTGGACCTTCCACATGTACCCACATGAAACTCTCCATTTCAGGTATGCTACACACACATTCACACATACACAATAGGGATTAAGGTAAATGTCATACCAATGATGCTCCCTTTGGCACTTTTTTTAAATAGTGACTAAGCATCCTTATTTTGTATCATTTTTGTACCTCCTCCTGAGCTCTGATTTACAACAAAGGTGTGCCCTTTTATGAAAAAAAAAAAAAAGCCCAAATAACTGAACCTCAAGGCCTTCCATCAATAGGTTGCCACAGCAATAACAGATTATTTGAGTGTTCTTCATGTTTTTTCTCTGTCCCACAGGGTGCCCCGACAATCTCACCGATTCCCAATGCTTAAACCCCATTAAGGCTTTCCAAGGCTGCATGAGGCTCATCTTTATTGATAACCAGCCCAAGGATCTCATTTCAGTTCAGCAAGGTTCCCTGGGAAGTTTTAGTGATTTACACATTGATCTGTGTAGCATCAAAGACAGGTAATTATTGTCTTGTCTCCTCTGTCCCTCCACCCCTACCCATTCTCACTGTTCTGAATATGAGTTTCTTTAAGCAAAATTCTAATCTGCAGACAGTAGCCACACTAGAAATAATTGACTCACCTAATGAAAAATATTTCTGAAAATATTTCTGGCCCAGAGAAAATGGTTTAAATTAGTTGAGTCTTCATGTTGACTTGCAGTAAATGGGATATGCAAATTAAATCAAAACACAAATTTGTGAAGGGATTAAAATTTTATGCATAAACAACATTTGATTACATTGAAGTTAAGAGTAAAGCATGAAAGAGGGAGGAATTGCTCTCCCTAAACCATTTCATTCCTTGTCTGCTGTGGAGTATCCTTCCTATAATGTTAAAAACTACAGGAAATCTATGGTTAAGGGTTTGGCTGTGCTCTCTGTGGAATCCTCAACTGGGGATGGCTGGTCCTAGCTGCCACCAACCCCAGTCTCTGTTTCTTTCATTCCAAATAGACAAGACAGTAGGTTAGTGAGAATCAAGTCCTTTATTCTACAACCCACAGACTACCATAACACTCAGTATCTAGTTGCATCTTCCTTCAGATTTGGCTCCTATTATGACAATGCTTTCTAGATTTAAAGTTAGAAAACCCAAGCGAATAGAGGCTGAATTTTAGTAGTATTTTGCTGTGTTCCTTCTGTAGCACTTACCTGCCTACCTGCTTCCTTTCTCTAATCCTGTTTGCCTCTTTTAAGATATCAATGAGCCAGTGAGTAAATAGGAGTTGTTAAGGGCATACCTATGTGTTGGTGATAAAGTTCTTGGCTACATTAATTAGCCATTGGTATGAATTGATATGAATTGATTTGTGAAACATGTGATACCAGTAAAGACATGTTAAACCAGTAAGATCATAACACTGTAAGAATGAGGAATGAAATAGAGGAAATTTGAGTAGGTTACTGAATTACATCTTAATAAAGAATGAGGCAAAATCATGCTTGGCCAAATTGAGAGCAGGCAGAAGCTGATAGAAGATAGTACCACAGAATGGCCAGGGAACAGAACATGGCTTGCAAGTGTGTCCGTGTCAAAATGCATTGATTTTGCATTTAAAATGCTTAGTACTGGGATGCATTTCGTAACTAACAGCCTAAGATAATTTACTTGACAATATGTATTTCCTGAGAACCAAGTCACTGATGACTTGTTTTCAATCAACCAACCATGTCTTAGGTTCAGTTGACATGCTATAAAGTTCATCTTATTTGCTTATAGTTCAGCTCATGGTTTTGTGGAGAAGATACATGGCTTCCACATAGCTGGGGGTGTGGACCTGGAATCATCACAAAGGGGCTTTGTGCTAGCAGATTTTGATTTCATGCTCAGTGTGAGAATGGAAAAGGAACATCATCAGATTTGGCTAGAAGCATGAGTTGAAAACAATGTTGGCACAGTTAGGGGAATTCAGGATATGAGTGTCACAGTCCAGGGGAGAAATGATTAAAAGCTTCAGGTGCCTTTACTGGGGAAAATGGGAAATCAACCATGCAGAGTATGGTCTCTGCTAATGCTGGAAATGACCAATATAATTAGATAGAACATTAACAATCTTTCTGATAATATCATGGCACATGAAATTCCCAACACATCATGCAGACTTCTAGATCCTTGGGGCGTTATTTTTTGCATTTGAACAACTGGAAAAGTGGGTAAGAAAATGTGTGTTTCATTAAAATGTGCTAATTTAGAGTTCCACAAATCAAAGCTATTACAGGAAATGGATACCATCCCTAGTCTCTATGCCTGGCTAGGGAGGAGATTCCAAATTCATCATCTGGTGCAGCATTTTAAGTATTATAGATCAATACAGGGACATTTGTCAATTGGGATCTCTTTGATTTCTTAATATGCAATCCACAAAGTTCTCATTATTTTTGATTATCTGAAAGTCATTGCCATCTATCCTGCACCATTACTTTTGTGTAATTGTCATAGTGTAATTATATTACATACTGATGTGTTTTATTTAATTGTACAATGAGGAAAGTGTTTTCTTCAGCAGGTAAACGGGATGTTTGCCTTGAATTGCAGATACTTTCTCTAACAAAAAAAAAAAAAAAAAAACTGTGTCCAGTGCTTTGTTTAGTCTCTCTCTGATGTAATTTACATTTGTTTGAAATCTGGAAGGCAGGGCTAGAAGTTAGAAAGTCAGGTGTTTCTTCAGTTTTGGGTTCTCTTTTAAATTTTGTAATAAAATAAATGTCATAAAAAGTCGATATACATGTAAATTAGTGCCTGCAATTGTTTCGAGGAGGGAAAAATTTGTGGTCTAGATACATAAGATAAACAGGCAATGGGTCAGAGGTCAGGGAGAGAGAGGGCTCAGTGTTTAGAGAAGGAGGCACAGGGTGTCTCTGGTACTCCTTAGCCTTTTGAAACTGAGACCTCCAGTTCAAGAGAGACTCTTGCATTGTTCCATTTTTCATAGATAATCAGTGAGAATGAGGTACCCAGCTGGTAAGAACCTGCCTGCTTGGAAACACAGGGGATGACTGGCTGTGGTTTTCCTACCTGTGCTCCTGGCTAACAAGAGCATGAAGGCCAGAGTATCTTCTCTTGGACAGTAGAACCCAAGATCTCTATGTTGCCTTCTATGAGCTTTTTCTCCTTCACAGTGAACTGGGCTTTTCTTGCCATGCTCCCAACTATGCCTCTTTTACATATTTAAATATCTTAGTTCTGGGTATCAGATGTGGGAAGGCCTACATGGAAAAGGCACATTTCTAATATCTTGACTTTTCTGTGGGCTCTTATAGGCCCTTTGACATTATGTCTGCAAACTGGTAGTATCTGCTTCCTTTGAGTTGTTTAAAGTCTGCCCTTGAAACATCATTTATGGCTGGACATCTCTCTCATTGGATAAGAGTGCTTGCTTCACAAGAATGAACATCTGAGTTCAGGTCCAAGCACACATGTTACAAGCTGTGGGTAGACCCATAACCCCAGTGTTTGGGAACTAGAGATGGAAGTTTCTTGCAGCTTTTCATCTGCCAGCCTATTTAGAACAACAGCAGCAGCAAGATCATGTGTCAAAAGAATACCAGGAGGATGATAAAGAAGGGTATTTGGCACCCTCCTTTTGTCCCCACACTTGTACACAGGCATGTGCATACATGCACAGAACACCCCCAGAGCATCCCCCACATACACACACATAGAAAGGGGGGGGATAACGCTGATAGACCTTTAAGACCAATAGAGATTTATTTCTATGTAGCTTTCTGGAATGCCAGGAAATTTTGGATACCACAAGTCCCATTCCCTGTAGACTACCCTTATACAGAAATATAATTGAGGAAAGTCTAGCTGGTCAGATAGATACAGAAGAAGGCAAATCTCTGAATTTTTTGTGATGTTAAAAGAAAATATGTGCTTGACATCTCCTAAGAATTAAGGGGCTGGTGTCACAGGTTGCTGATACATAGGCTAATCAAAAGGAAATCTAGATATAGAGTAAATGACTGGATTGATATGTAAAATAAAAGAGTGGCCTTATCAACTGCAGGAATGAGCTACCCAGAGACAATTTCTTAGAATAGCAAGAAAGAATTGCCTCAAACAGAAAATAGAGAGAGAGGACTGTCTTGAGGTCTCCAGAGAAATCCGATCAGAGAAAGAAAGAGAGCAGAACAGAGAGGAAGCAAGCTGGGAAGCTGTCTCCAGCAGAGTAGAGGCTGCAGCCTGGACCCACAGGTTGACTTTGCAGCCTTTGTTTTTGCTACTTCCAGACAACCTTTGTCTCAGAATCCCTTTCTTAACTGAGGCTGGCTCATGGCAATCCAGTCTCAGTCCTGAACAGAAATGGATATCATGTAGAGGTTGCAAAATCAATTATGGAATCAGGGCTTATTTTTCCTAGACTACTATTTTATCCAAAGTACATTTCCTTCTAATCCTTTTCAAAAATGCAAAAAAAAATTGTGTTCTCTACTGGATGGATCACATACAAAAGAGTACATTCAGTTTCCTGCAGTCAAATATGTCATAAACACAATTTCCTCCCTCCATATCAAGTTCTTTTTCTCCTAGTACATTGCCTTCTAAGGAAAGCATGTATCTCTCACTCTATGATCGAGATGTTTAGCTTCCCAATCTTGAGCATGGCAAGCTGCAAACACAGAGGATGGGAAAACATTATGTTGGGTAACATCCATAAACTGTGTCTTGCCACAGCCCACCCCATGTGAGGGAGTGTGTTAAAGCAGTGGATAATATAAAAAGATCGCATTGTGGGGTAACACATATGTTAGCACTCTTCTCTAAAACTGAAAGCTTTTATTTCAGGGGACAGGAAAGCCATGGCAAGGGCAATGCCCACACAATCTGAGTATTTCTCTCTAAGTGAGAAATGCTACAATATGGTATTCTCTCTTTTTGGAAGAAATGAAATAAAATCAAAACAGTATCATCTCTGTTGCCTTTTTCTCTTTAAATTTATCATATTCTGCCCTGTTTCATGAGGGAAAAGAAAAGACTGTATCTTGTGTTAAACTTCTTTAAATATTATTTCCTTTAACTATCTGAACAGTTCTATAATGTTAAAGTGGTTCTTCAAGTATGGCCAATGTACAATATCACACAGTGCAACTTAGTAAAAATTAAATTTCTAGGGCTGTGATAAGATTCAAAAGCTAATAGCAGGTGCTACTCGGGGAGAGGTCCAGAGTTTCTTTCTCAGTACCTACAGTGGTGGTTAGGGGAAGGGACATGCCTGTAATTTTAGGATGTTATCTTTAGGATTCTAAAGAACACTCACATTTGAGATCTCTGGAGTTGTCACCAATGCCAGGGAAGTATACCAACTGCTTATTTAAGGTCACTTGTTTAGTGATCACAGAAGCCAGATTCAACTCTGTTGTTTGCCAATTCTTGAGTTTATGGAAGTGTGCAGCTTCTGTTGCTAAAATATAAATCAAGAGAAAGACCTTGGGCAGCCAAAGCAAGTAAAGAAAGGTGGCATCAAGGGAGGAGGAGGAACCAGAGGAGTGGGCTGGGTTTAGAGAAACCAAGGGGCATAGACCAGATACTTATTGTGGATGACAAAAGGTAAGACTGAGATGAGGGGAAATGTTGAACATCTGTTTGCATGATCAGAAGGCTGCACTGGAGTATAGCAGTGCTAGCAATAAATGGAAGTCAAGACCAGAGGCACACATCAGCACAATAAAAAAAACTTCAATTTAAATATAAGTCAAACTAGTAGCTTGTCTTTAAAAAGTACTTATGATGAGCCAGGGAAAGTGTGTGTGTGTGTGTGTGTGTGTGTGTGTGTGTGTCTGTGTGTCTGTTTGTGTGTGTCTGTGTGTTTTCCTAACTACAGTAGGGATCATGATTAACTACATTTTCAAATAATAAATTTGAGATACAGAGCTGGAAAATCAACTTCCCAAGGCCATATAACCAACAAGTCGCAGAACCTGGTTATTCATCAAACAATCTGATGGAGAAAAATCATCCTGTTTCTGTATGGTGCTTCCTCTAATCTGTGCAGACCAGAAACCCCACACTCCTTGGCAGGATTCTGAATCAAAAAGTTATGCATTTTCCTGATGCATCAGAAATCCCACACTTTAGGAGCTAGAAAGAACATTCAATTGGTAATGTAATTTGTTCCCAAGCATGAGGACCTGGGTTTGGAATACAGCACCCACATAAAAGATCAGCAGAGTGGTGTGCTTATGAGTCCATGATGGGGAGACAGAGACAGGAGCTCGGTGATTTCTCTGGTTAGTTATTCTCCCTAAATCAGTGGGTTGTAGATTCAGTGAGAAACTTTTCCTTGAAATCAAAATAATGTAGATTGATTGATGAAGACCTTTATCATTTATCTCTGTCCTCTACATGCACAGCACAAATGTGAACAAATATCTTTAACCATGTATGTATACAAGATTAGGCATTACAATCCATGATGCTTCTTGTCCCAACATTGTAGAGAACATACTGAGATCTGAGATTTTCAGTAGAAGTCTTGGCATTGCCTAGTTCTTGGAGATGATGGTAGGAGGAGAAACCTTCATAATTATGCTGGGATGACTGTTCTATGGAGATAGAGTCTGCACTACTTAAGTACTGGAAGTCCATCTGGAACTCTGCAGGGGGAATATCATTCTTCTGTTCTTTAAATGGTAGCTTATGCCTTCATCTCATGCCTTTTTAGACATGAATGGAGGAGTACTTGTAAGGAACATGAACCTGGATTTCACTGCTATACATATACTTGAAGAAGGGCATCTGCTATCTTATCAGCCTGATATCTCTTATCACTGGTTTTTACATGAAAAGTAGAGCAATCTGTTGATAAAGTGTCACTGTCCTGTTGGGCCAAAAGAAGGCACACATGTTTGAACACTTGGATCCCAGCTGGAGGCGCAGTTTGGGAAGGTTGTGGGATCTATTAAGAGATGGAACCTCTTTGGAGGAAGTCGATCACTCAGGGTGGGCCTTGATGTTTGATAGCAGGGCCTACTTCCTGTTACATTCTGCTTTCCTCCTATGTAGACAATATGACCAGTTGCTTCCTGATCTGGTCATCATATTTTCTCTGACACTGCTGATAGTATTCCCTAGACTGCAAACCACACACAACCCTTCGTCCCTTAATTTCCTTCCTGTCAAATATTTTGTAAAAGCAATGATTAAAATTAATTAAGACAGATATTTAGGAGGTTTGATTCACAGAAAATACAACCAAACTGCACTGAGGGTGGAACTTTACATTTTCCCATAAGGCTGAGGTGAGAAGCTTCCCTCACTTAATAACAATCTGCAAGACTAATGCTTAAAACAAAGACATAGCAATGACTAGTGAATTATCACTGAAGGGCCTGAGTGTGGAGTTCTGTTCTCTGTTCTTGAGAATTTTCTAATGAGTATTTTAGCTAAAAATAAATTTCCTATGTGTCCCAATAATTGTCAACTTGATAGAATTTAAAATCTCTAAAAGGCAAGCCTTTGGCATGTCCGAAAGTGAATTTCTAAATTGAGTTAATTGAGGTGAGAGGATATTGTGGATTCCTTCTACTGTATTATTTATAGATTACATTGCTCAGATGCATTGTTGTGGCTTGCTTGTCTAATTTTATGATCACATTGCTAAATAAAAATATTCTCACTAGCTAGTGGTTACATAAAGAAGACATAGATACAACTCATACTTTTGGTACTTTTATTAGGTATTCCTGGTTTTCAAGTGGACCAAAATCTGGTTTTAACCATGTGGAAGATTTTCAAGATGAGAAAGAGGTGATGGACTGAATTCCTAACTCTTAGATGCCATATCATTATTTAATTGCATTGAGTGTATTACAGGAAAATGAATCACAGACTCTGGCTTGTACTGTGAGACTGTGCCATTCTACTTCAGTTCTACTTTCTATGGTTCTGCCATGCTGCAGATATGTGGAAATTAGTTAGTAGAACTGAAATCATTCCTATGTGTTACTTTCCTTATTACATGTTCAAATCTGTGCAGAGCTGACCTCTCAACTCCCAACATGACATGCAAGATGTTCCCTGACTCACATCCATAACATTTCCTACAAACACCTTGTCTGTTTCTTCGTTTATTTTTTTGTTTTTTTGTTTTTGTCTTTTTTTGGTTGGTTGGTTGTTTTTGTTGTTGTTGTTGTTTTGTTTTGTTTTTGGTTTTTTTTGAGCTGTCTTCTCTCTTCACTCACTTTTCCTGTCAGACACACCCCATCTGCTTTTTCTGAAAGCACAAGACTCTCTACCTGTGTGGTTTGAATAGAAACTGTCCCCCACAGGGTTAGAAAGAAAGTATAATTCCTATTATATATATATATATATATATATATATATATATATATATATATATATATATATATATATTTTAAGTCATCACCTATTTAGAAAGCTTGTGTACATTTTAGGAGGTAAAGGCTACCTGAAGAAAGTGGATCACTTGGGCTGGTTCATGAAGTTTGATAGCCAAGCTCAATTCCTATTTACTTTCTCCCTCCTATGGTTCCAAAGTATACAGTTGATTTACAGGTTCTGCTGTCAGACAGACTCTGCCTGCTGTCATATCTTCCCTGTCCTGATGGAATCCACCTTAAACTGTAAGCCAGATAAACATTTTCCTCATTACCTAGCTTATATAAGGTGTTTTATTACAGCAACTGGGACAGTCACTAATACAAAACAAAGGCAATTGGCAGGGTTGCAATACAATGTTTGTGTTAAAGAATCAAGTACCAGGGATGTATATTACACTATTCATTGGAATGTTTTATGACACGGTAAGTAGTCTCTTTTATGCTGACGTGAGTGATGATTTTGAACTTGAAATATGGTTATTGAAGCCAGAAACTGATTTCTTAAAATTTATTCAATTTTAATGAATTCAAATTTGATTGATATCCAACTTAGAGACCCTGAAACTATCCATAATCTGACCCCAGGTCTAATTTAAAGCCTTTTAGTATGTTGCAATTTCACTAAGATGGGGAAAATATATTGCTTATTGTAGAAAAAATACTGGGTCCCAGTAAAATATAATTTTCAGAATCATCTTGTGAGCTATGCATAGGTCATAATCCTGCTACCTGGTGCTCCTATAAATGCAGTAAGAGTGGATTTTAAGACTTGTGAGATATGAGTTTTCTTGGATGATGAATTAAGAGGTAAGATCAATATAGGTTCTCCATAAAAAGCATGCTAACTTCAGCTGGTTGTGTGTGTGTGTGTGTGTGTGTGTGTGTGTGTGTGTGTGTGTGTGTGTGTGTGTATGTGTGTGTGTTTGTATGTGTTCATAGTCCAGAGGTTCGTATATGTCTTTCTGGATCACTCTTACCTTATTTTTTCAAGACAGGGTATCTCACTGAATGTGTAGGACTCTAAATTAGGTAAACTAGATAGCCAGAAACCCTGAGGAGTTCTCTTATCTCTTTACTTAGGAATTTTAGCCCCAGGGTTATAGGTGAATGGTGCCACATTCAGCTTATTCTTTGAATAATTACTGAATATTTTCATGTTAGATTTTGCTCACTGAATCATCTAATTATCCCTTTACCTCTGTCTTTATACTAGCAAAAATGACAGCTTTGCATGCCTTATTATAGTTAGTAACCTACCACTTACTTTAATGCTACACATAATATAATCCCAACATTTGGTTCCAATACTTTTGGCTACTAGATCCATATTTTGGAATGTTTAAAAATAATTAAGAAATCTTTTCAAAATGTGTAATTTGGTAACCCAGAATCCTAGACATCCATATTAAGGCCCTCCAAAGTGGAGACTGAGTTTGTGTTGTATCACACACCCTAGCAGGTCTGTGGACAATTTAGAAATACCAAGTTAGCAAATAAAACACATGTGTCTATTGGCACAGCATAATATTAACTCATCAAAAAATTTTACCTACCTAGTTGGAAGTCAGACCTCCATCTCTGTCTGATATTCACTATTACCTATAGAAAATGTTTCTATGTTCAAATAAGGTTGAGAAGTTTCAAAATAACAAAAGTTGAATGACTATTTTGGCTGCTGGTTTTCTTCATGGTAAGAAGGAACAGAAAATCCTGACTCTGGGGCAGAGGGGGAGGGTGTGATTAGTCAGTCTTTCCTAGAGATAACTCCTGTCCCACATTTGGACATGTTTTGGGAACTTTATATTTTTCTTCAATGCCTTGATTTTGCCAGTGTGGACTAACATGTTTATCCATCCAGGCAAAAGATACCATCTTTCAAGGTTCTCCAACTGACGATGAATAAGAAAGTCTATTTTGATAGTAGATGCCTCAGGCTACAGAGTTGTACATTAATTATTCAACTTATATTATTATTTATACACATAATTATATTATGTAGTATATTAATCACCATGGTGGTTTGAATGAGAATGTCCTCCATGGGCTCATATGCTTGAATGCTTATTCAGAAGATGGTAGAACACTTTGGGAAATATTATGAGATGTGGTCTTATTGAAGGAGATGTATCAGTGGGAGTGGGTCTCTTTCCCCCTCTCTCTTTGTCTTGTAGTTATTGTCTAAACATGTAACCTCTAAGAAAAGGGTCTACTACCATGCCGGCCTAAATGCTACCCTGCTTCCCAACCAGATGACCATGGACTAATGCTGTGAAATTGTAAGCTCCAAAAAAAAAAAAAAAAGAAACCAACTCTTTCTCATGTAAGATGCCATGATCATGGTGTCTCCTTACACCAGTGAATAGGTGACTAACACATCCATTCAGGACCTTGGAAATCACCTAAGTGAACAGAAAAATCAAAAGCCCTGGAAGCCATCACCCTGGTGGAAAGCAAGCAAGTCCCATGCTAGGAATGTTGTTTGTGTGTTTGTGTTTGTGTGTGTGTGTGTGTGTGTGTGTGTGTGTGTGTGTGTGTGTGTAGTATGTGTGTTGGGTGTGTGGTATGTGTGTATGTTTATTCTGTTCTGCTATAGAGAGTTGTTATCCCATGTTTGTAATATGTAAACACATCTCTTTCTTTTCCTAAAATGGTTTACATTAGAGGTTTGAGAATTTTAAGCTAAGCTAATTAATATGAGATTCATTAGGCCAAAATGTTCAGACTTTTAAACACTGAGGTATATAAGCAAGTCTAAAGGCAAAAATTATAATCACGTGAAGGAAGATTTGATGTTGTCCTTTCCATGTATGTGTGTTATATTTATGTAATGTCTGCTTAGCATACACAAGGTCATGGGCAAAAACTGAAGCATGTCAAAACCTAAAACATCTACCTTTGTTTTTGCCATAACCATCATAGTTAATGGACACAGATTTTAGTTCATACACTATTCAAAGTCTGTGTTGAGGGTAGACACAAAATTAGGAGCCCAAAGTGGTGTTAGTTATCTGGGTCTGAAGTGATTAAGAGCAACTCTTACTGGAGTTGTTAAGAGTCAGAGTCTGAACACTAATGGCAAACTAGCAAGCCAGGTTTAGACGCCTGTCATCAATTGACCAATTAGACCAACAAGTAATAATGAAAGCAGAAAAAGTAAATATACTTTATTTAGCTACATTGGGCAGAGGAAGAACATGGTGCAGTGACCCTCCAAAACTGAATTCAAAATCCTTACTCGAAGTTCAGGTTTAAATTGAAGGCAAGACATGTGCATATCTGAGTAGACCTAACATATCCAATCTCTTCTGTAGTATGTCTATAGGGTATCCCAGTAAGTTGCAAATATTTCTAGAGTAGATAAGTACCTCCTCTGCCATACATGTCCCCTTAGACTTTCCTTCCCACAGAAGGCAATTCTTAGAGAAATTCTAATTTCTTTTGTTCCATTGTTTCTGGTAGTCAAACAGAGAGTCACAATATCCTTAGAATATTTTCAGTCCTGTCAACATCACGTTGTGTCTGTCAGATTGTGTTCTCTGACTTCCTTTTATGAAACCTCAGGGGCCAATTTACATTAAAGCAAAGGGGAGAGACTGTTCAAGCCACAGGGCTGGGTTCTTTACTTAGCTACACAAGATGTAAAAAGCATGTAAATGAGCAAGGCTGAAGTGGGGTCTCTCTTAGCAGTCCATACTGTTAGCAACAGAGAATAGAAATATGCCAAGGAGTTACCCATGTGTGAAGCAGACCTCTCTCTCCATAAGTTGCCGAAAGAAAGAATTATTTAAAGAAATGTAAATGATTATAGTTCATGTCAGGAGATACCTGAAATTATGGATGCAGTAATGATGAGTTCACATGTTCACATTCTACAATACTCTATAAAATTCTTACAATGATCCAGATGCCACTTTGTTATGAATTTTACAAATGATGAAACTGATGTTCAGAAATGCATACATTTCAAATATCCATTGCATTGAGATTTCAGTTGGGTTAGTTCCCTGAGATCTGGGTTACAGGAATGCATGCATCACCTCTGTGAATGATTCCAAGATGTCTTTCCCTGGAATGCAGCAGAAAATCTCTGACTAGTACCAGTTCCATCACCACTGAGCATGTGCTCTTTTCATTGTTGTGACAAAATGCGTAAGAAAACCAACATAGGGAACAAGCTTCTGATTTGGCCATGGTATAAAAGCATACAGTCCATACTAGTGGGAGAGGGGATGACAGCAACGCAACTACTCACAGCCAGGAAGCAGAAAGTGAAAAGACAGTAAGGCTGAGCTAGAAAACCTCAAGGCCCATCCCAGAGACACACTGCCTCCATTGATACTCTACCTCTTAAGGATTCAAAACCTTTCTGAACATAACCATCAGCTAGAAACTAAATTTTCAAACATATGAACCAATGGAAAGTACTTCTCTTTGAAACCATAGTAGTTATATGGGAGCCATGTACCAACACTGCATCCTGTGGTCTAGCTTATCCTCAGGCTTTCTAGCATCAGATTAACTTTTATCATATTATATGACCTTTGAAGTTAGGTTAAATTGAAAACAATCCTAGAGTTGTTTAAATTAAAAAAAAAAAATCATTGTCCTCTGATATTCACAGTTTCCACCATTCTAGAAGCTGTGGGAGTTAGCATGCTGTTATATGCATGGGGAAGTGCGAAGTGTTTTTAAGACTTAGAACAAAAATTGGAGAAGAACAAAAAATAGTTGTGAATAGTTGTAGAAATAGAGACAGTTTCATAAGAAAGAGGGTTCTTCAAAAACAGAACTGGGCCAGAGTGTTGGGAAAAACAGGGTGTTGGAAACCCAATAGCCTGGACCAGGACCATGTGATTATTTCTGGCTCATTCCATAGCTCCTCCCTACCTCTTCCTCTGTTCATATTCTGGGGGATTTTCTTGTTCATGATCCTTTCCTTCCAGGTATTCCTGATGGAAACAAGTTTCAAATCTTTCTCTGACATTTTTAAAATATGCAAATATTTTTAAAATATTTTGTTTTTATTTTTGTATATTACATGGGTATCTGTGTCCATGGGAGTCAGAGTTACAAGTTATGAGTAGCTTGATGTGGGTGCTGGAACCTGAAGTTAGCTCTCTGAAAGAGTAGTACATGCTCTTAACTGCTGAGCTACCTCACCCCCGACTAATATGCTGATATTGATGCCTTTTTCTCCTTTCTCCTCACCTTCCACATAGCCAGCAAAGCCAGTGTAGTACTAGATAGTATTTTTAAAAATACAGAGCATTAAAACTAAAAAAGAAATAAATAGAAAGTTAAAGAACCTGCATAAGGAAATCTATAGGGTACCTACTGAGCCTAACTGTAAGCTTCTTTGTTTACACGGACTTTAATTCTTGTTTATTATGACTAGTTTCAAGTATTGGGGGTTGAATCCAAGGCTTCACACATGAATGGAAAAGGCTGTACGATTGAGCTATTTTTCTCTACTTTTATTTGAAAATATATTTTACTACATTTCCTCTTACCTCAGCCTCCCTCCCAAGTGGCTGAAATACAGTCCTATATCAATGAACATTCTGATTTAATTTTTTTCACTAAAATTACTATATTCTATCAAATAATATTTTAGGTCTATCAATAAGAGATAAGAGCAATACTTGAAGATTAAATTAAACAAGATTAGAATAATCTTGGCTCATAAAATCAAGTTCTCTGTGGGTAGGAAAAGGCACATTGTTCTCTTACATTGCTTTGGCTCTCCTGTTTCTTTTGCTGAATACTAAGAACACTGTGACTTGCACAGTTAGGTAGCTTTCTTCTGCTAAGACTTTCATTCACTTTACTTTCCAGCAGATATTTTTCAATAAGACAAAGTCGGAAACTTTTGGAAAAGATCTGATTGCTTCTTTAATTTACATGGAGAATGGGGTGTGTTCCTTGTACATACATGACATAGAGTGTTGCAAATGTTCCCATTCTGAATAACAAGGTATGGATCTGATTTCATGTTCATCCCTTCCCTCATTTTTGCTTCATTCTTATGTCATACAAACATTCTGTAATAGGAGCATGTTTCAGGGCTAGGTTTTTAGGGATGAGACTGGAGAATATGTATCCCTTTATTTTGTATAATCTACCCATGGGAGCTCAAGAAAAATCTGTGAGTCATGACTTGTGAATGTGACATAGTTCTGCATCTAAAACATATGTGTCAGAAGTCCCAGCAATTCACAGTGAAGGTAAGAGAAACTTATTCTAAGGCATCAAGAGTTTCTCCAAAACAGAAAATGAGCATATTATATAAAACACCTAAAATTCCACTATTTTGGGAGATAGGAGCCTTCTGGTTTATTCCTGTGTCCTGTACCACAGGGCTCCATACCCAAATAGCACAGGGAAAAAGCTAGCCTCCTAAGAGTGTGGTCAAGTCTGGGAGTAGGGTAAGGCCAGCGTCTCTGCACAAAAGGACCTTCCCAGAACCCCCAGGACCCAGGGACTGAGGAGCAGCTGAGGACAGTAGCCTTCCAGTTTCCGTTTGTGGTTGGGGACCTCAGCCTGTGCCACAGGGCTCCATAGGCAAATAGTACCAGGAGAAAGCTAGCATTCTGGGAGTGTGGTAAAGCATGTGACTGGAAGTAAGACCAGCATCTCTGTTCAGAGGGACCCACCTGGAACCCTCAAGACACAGGGACTGAGGAGTGGTCTTCCGGTTTCCTTCTTTGGCCAGGGAGCTGATCCTGTGACACAGGGCTCCATACTCAAGTAATTCCAGGAGAGAGCTGGTCTCCCAGGAATGCTGGCAAACCTTTGAGCACAGGCAAGACTACCACTTCTGTTCAAATTCCTGAATCAAGAGGGACCCTTGCAGAGCCATTAGGACACAGGAACCAAGGAAGAGCTGGGACAGGATCCTTCTGGTTTTTCTCTGCACCCTAGAGCTGAACCTGTACCACAGATCTCCAAACCCAAATTCCTCTCAGAAAGAAATGGTCTCCAAGGAGTACTGATGCAGAGGCTTGCAGGAGGGACAAGCCACAGCCAGAAAGAGCAAGACCAGCTAACACCAGAGGTAACCAGATGGTGAAAGGCAAGGGCAAGAATATAGGGAAGAGAAACCAAGGCAACGTGGCATCATCAGAACCCAGTTCTCCCACCATAGAAAGCCCGGGATACTCCAACACACCAGAAAAGCAAGACTCAGATTTAAATAACATCTCATTATGATGATAGAAGATTTTAAGAAGGAAATAAATAACTACCTTAAAGAACTACAAGAGAACACAGGTAAACAGCTAGAAGCCCTTAAAGAGGAAACACAAAAATTTGTTAAAGAATTACAGAAAAACACAATCAAACAGGCAGAATTACAAAAAAAAACAACAAAAAAAACAAAACAAAAAAAAACAATCAAACAGGCAAAGGAAATGAACAAAACCATTCAGGATCTAAAAATGGAAATAGAAACAATAAAGAAATCACAACGGGAGACAAATTTGAAGATAGAAATCCTAGAAAAGAGATCAGAAGTAATTGATGCAAGCAGCACCACTAGAATACAAGAAATAGAAAAAAGAATCTCAGGTGCAGAAGATACCATAGAAAACATTGACACAACAGTCAAAGAAAATGCAAATGCAAAAAGCTCTAACCCAAAACATCCAGATAATCCAGGACACTAATGGGAAGACCAAACCTAAGGATAACAGGTATAGAAGAAAGTGAAGATTCCAAACTGAAAGGATCAGTAAATGTCTTCAACTAAATTATTGAAGAAAACTTCCCTAACCTAAACAAAGAGATGAACATAAACATTCAAGAAGCCTAAAGAACTCCAAATAGATGTGACCAGAAAAGAAATCCCTTTGTCACATACTAGTCAAAACACCAAATCCACAAAACAAGGAAATAATATTAAAAGCAGTAAGGGGAAAATGTCAAGTAACATATAAAGACAGATCTCTCAGAATTATACCACACTTCTCACCGGAGACAATGAAAGCTAGAAGATCCTGGGCATATGTCATTCATACCCTAAGAGAACACAACTGCCAGCCCAGGCTGCTATACCCAGCAAAACTCTCAATTACAGTAGATGGTAAAACCAAGATATTCTATGAAAAAAATCAAGGTTACACAATAGGTTTCCACAAACCCAGCCCTACAAAGGATAATAGATGGAAAACACCAACACAAGGTGGGAAACTACAAGATAGAAAAAGCAAGAAAATAATCTTTCAACAAACTCAAAAGAAGATAGCCACACAAGCATAAAAATAAAATCAAAAATAATAGGAAGCAAAAATTACTGTTCCTTAATGTCTCTTAACAGTTATGGACTCAATTTCCTAATAAAAATACATAGACTAACAGATGGGATACATAAATGGGACCCAGCATTTTGCTGCATACAGGAAACGAACCTCAGTGTTAAAGACAAACACTACCTCAGAGGAAAGGGCAGAAAAGCAATTTTCCAGACATATGGTCCCCAGAAACAGGATGGAGTAGCCATTCTAATATTGGATAAAATCAACTTTCACCCAAAAGTCATTAAAAAGATAAAGAAGGACACTTCTTACCCATCAAAGGAAAAATCTACCAAGAAGAACTCTCAATTTTGAACATCTATGCTCCAAATGCAAGGGCACCCACATTCATAAAAGAAACTTTACTGAAGCTCAAAGCACACATTGCACCTTACACTATAATAGTGGGAGACTTCAACACCCCATTCTCATCAATGGACAGATGTTGGAACCACAAACTAAACAGAGACAGAGAGAAACTAACAGTTGTTAAGGACCAAATGGATTTAACAGATATCTATAGAACATTTCATCCTAAATCAAAAGAATATATTTTCTTCTCAGCACCTCATGGTATCTTCTCCAAAATTGACCATATAATCAATCATAAAACAAACCTCATCAGATATAAGAGATTGAAATAATCCCATGTCTCCTATCAGATCACTACAGATTAAGGCTGGTCTTCAATGGCAACAACAACAACAGAAAGCCCATATACACATGGAAGCTGAACAACGCTCTATCCAATGACAAATTGGTCAAGGAAGGAATAAAAAAAAGAAATTAAAGACTTCCTAGAATTTAATGAAAACGAAAGTACACCATACCCAAATTTATGGAAAACAATGAAAGCAGTGTTAAAAGGAAATCTCACAGCTCTGGGTGCCTCCAAAAAGAAACTGGAGAGAGAATACTCTAGCAGCTTAACAGCACACCTGAAAGCTCCAGAACAAAAAGAAGCTAATATATCCAAAAGAAGTGGAAGGCAGGAAATAATCAAACTCAGATCTGAAATCAACCAAGTAAAAACAAAAAGAAATAGACAAAGAATCAATAAAACCAGGAGCTGGTTCTTTGAGAAAATCAACAAGATTGATACACCCTTAGCCAGACTAACCAGAAGGCACAGAGATAGTATCCAAATTAACAAAATCAACAAAGAAAAGGGAGATATAACAAAGGAATCTGAAGAAATTCAAAAAATCATCAAATCCTACTGCAAAAGTCTATATTCAACAAAATTAGAAAATCTGGATGAAATGGACAATTTTCTAGACAGATAAACAATTCCAAAGTCAAGTCAGGATCAGAAAAGCCATCTAAACTATACTATAATCCCTAAAGAAGTAGAAGTAGTCATTAAAAGTTCTCCAACCCAAAACATCCTAGGACCTGATGGCTTTAGTACAGAATCTACCAGACCTTCAAAGAAGACCTAATACCTATACTCTTCACACTATTCCACAAAATAGAAACAGAGGGAAGAGTACCAAATTCATTCTATGAGGTCACTGTTACGCTGACACTAAAACCGAACAAAGACCCAACAAGAAAAGAAATCTTCACACCAATTTCCCTTATGAATATCAATGGAAAAATAATCAATAAAATTCTCATAAAACGAATCCAAGAACACATCATAACGATCATTTACCATGATAAAGTGGGCTTCATTTCAGGGATGCAAGGATGGTTCAAATCTGGAAATCCATCAATGTAATCCACTACATAAACAAACTCAAAGAAAAAAGCCACATGGTCATTTCATTAGATGCTGAAAAAGCATTTGACAAAATTCAGCATCCCTTCATGATAAAAGCCTTGGAAAGATCAGGAATTCAAGGCCCATACCTAAACATAGTAAAAGCAATATACAGCAAAACAATAGCCACCATCAAACTAAATGAAGAGAAACTCGAAGCAATCCCACTAAAATCAGGGACTAAACAAGGCTGCCCTCTCTCCCCCTATCTATTCAATATAGTAATTGAAGTTCTAGCTAGAGCAATTAGACAACAAAAGGAGGTCAAAGGGATACAAATTGGAAAGGAAGAAATCAAAATATCACTATTTGCAAATGATATGATCATATATTTAAGTGACCCCCAAAAAAATCCACCAGAGAACTGCTGCAGCTGATAAACAACTTCAGCAAAGTGGCCGGATATAAAATTAACTCAGACAAATCAGTAGCCTTCCTATACTCAAAGGATAAATAGGCTGAGAAAGAAATCAGGGAAATGACACCCTTCACAATAGTCACAAACAACATAAAGTATACTGGTGTGACTCTAACCAAGCAAGTGAAAGACTTGTAGGACAAGAACTTCAAGTCTCTGAAGAAAGAAATCGAAGACGACCTCAGAAGGTGGAAAAATCTCCAATGCTCATGGATTGGGAGGATTAATACAGTAAAAATGGCCATCCTGCCAAAAGCAATCTACAGATTCAATGCAATCCCCATCAAAATTCCAACTCAATTCTTCAAAGACTTAGAAAGTGAAATTCTCAAATTCATTTGGAACAACAAAACACCCAGGATAGCAAAAGCTATTCTCAACAACAAAAACCTTCTTGGGGAATCAGCATTCCTGACTTCAAGCTATACTACAGAGCAGCAGTGATAAAAACTGCATGGTATTGGTAAAGTGACAGGCAGGTAGATCAATGGAATAGAATTGAGGATCCAGAAATGAACCCACACACATATGGTCACTTGATTTTCAACAAAGGAGCTAAAACCACTCAGTGGAAAAAAGACAGCATTTTCAACAAATGGTGCAGGTTCAACTGGCGATCTACATACAGAAGAATTCAAATTGATCCATTCCTATCTCCCTGTACAAAGCTCAAGTCGAAGTGGATCAAAGACCTCAACATAAAACCAGATACACTGAATCTAATAGAAGAGAAAGTGGGGAAAACTCTCAAACACCTGGGTATGGGGGGAAAGTTCCTGAACAGAACAACAGTGGCGTATGCTCTAAGGTCAAGAATAGACAAATGGGACCTCATGAAATTGCAAAGCTTCTGTAAGGCAAAGGACACTGTCAATAGGACAAAACGGCAACCAACAGATTGGGAAAAGATCTTAACCAATCCTACTTCCGATAGAGGGCTAATATCTAATATATACAAAGAACTCAAGAAGTTAGACTCCAGAGAACCAAATAACCCTACCAAAAATTGGGGAACAGAGCTAAACAGAGAATTCTCAACTGAGGAAATATGTAGGGATGAGAAGCACCTAAAGAAATGTTCAACATCCTTAGCCATCAGAGAAATGCAAATCAAAACAAGTCTGAGATTCCACCTCACACCAGTCAGAATGGCTAAGATCAAAAACTCAGGGGACAGCAGATGCTGGCGAGGATGTGGAGAAAGAGGAACGCTCCTCCACTGTTAGCGGGATTGCAAGCTGGTACAACCACTTTGGAAATCAGTTTGGTGGACCCTCAGAAAAATGGACACAATACTACCTGAGGACCCAGCTATACCACTCCTGGGCATATACCCAAAAGATGCTCCAACATGAAATAAAGACACATGCTCCACAATGTTCATAGAAGCCCTATGTATAATAGCTAGAAGCTGGAAACAACCCAGATGTCCCTCAGCAGAGGAATGGATACAGAAAATGTGGTACATTTGCATAATTGATTACTACTCAGCTATTAAAAACAATGATTTCATGAAATTTGCAGGAAAATGGATGGAACTTGAAAATATCATCCTAAATGAGGTAACTCAGTCACAAAAGAACGAACATGATATGTACTCACTGATAAGTGAATATTAGCCCGAAAGTTCAGAATACCCAAGTTTCACTTTCCAGTAACCACTGGACTGAGAGTGTGTTCCCAGATGGAGGAGTTGGAGAAGGGATTGAAGGAGCTGAGGGAGTTTGCAGTCCCATGGTCGGAGCAACAGTTTCAACTGGCCTAACACCCCCCCAGTCCCCCTGGAGGCTGGACCAGCAACCTAAGAATACACATTGAGGGACCCATGACTCAGACCACACATATGTGGCAAAGGAGGGCCTTGTTGGCCATCGGGGGAAGAGAGGCCCTTGGGCCAGAAGGTGTTAGAGTCCCTAGTATAGGGGAATGTCAAGGTGGGAATAAGGGAGTGTGTTGGCCGTTGTGTGAGAGGTGGAATACCCTCATAAAGGCAGGGGAGGGGGCGGGTATAGGGGGTTTCCAAAGAGGAGAACTGGAAAGGGGGAAACATTGGAAATGTTAGTAGAGTATCAAAAAATAAATAAATAACTAAAAAGAGAAAGATATTGAAGAAGATCTCAGAAGTTGGAAAGATCTCCTATGCTCATGGATTGGCAGGATTAATATAGTAAAAATGGCCATCTTGCCTAAAAGAATCTACAGATACAATGCAATCCCCATCAAAGTTCCAATTCAATTCTTCATAGACTTAGAAAGAGAAATTCTCAAATTCATTTGGAATAACAAAAATCCCAGTATAGCAAAAACTATTCTCAACAATAAAAGAACTTCTGGGGGAATCAGCATCCCTTACTTCAAACTGTAGTATAGAGCACTAGTGATAAAACTGCATGGCACTAGTACAGTGACAGGCAGGTAGATCAATGGAATAAAATCAAAGACTCATAAATGAAACCACACACTTCAGGTCACTTGAACTTTGACAAAGGAGCTAAAACCATCCAATGGAAACAAGACAGAATTTTTAACAAATGGTGCTGGTTCAACTGGCGGTCAACATGGAGAAGAATGCAAATTGATTCATTCCTATCTCCCTGTACAAAGCTCAAGTCCAAATGGATCAAGGACCTCCACATAAAACCAGATACACTGAATCTAATAGTAGAGAAAGTGGGGAAAAGTCTCCAACACATGGGCACAGGGGAAATGTTCCTGAACAGAACACCAATGGCTTATGCTCTAAGATCAGGAATCAATAAATGGGACCTCATAAAATTGCAATGCTTCTGTAAGTCAAAGGACACAATCAAGAGGACAAAATGGCAACCAACAGATTGGGGAAAGATCTTTACCAATCCTACGTCCAATAGAGGGCTAATATGCAATATATATAAAGAATTCAAGAAGTTAAACTCCAGAAACCAAATAACTCTACCAAAAATTGGGAAACAGAGCTAAACAGAGAATTCTCAATTGAGGAAACTTGAAAGGCTGAGAAGCACCTAAAGAAATGCTCAACATGCTTAATCATCAGGGAAATGCAAATCAAAACCACCCTGAGATTCAACCTCACACCAGTCAGAATGGCTAAGATCAAAAACTCAGGTGACAGCAGATGCTGACAAGGATGTGGAGAAAAAGGAACACTCCTCTATTGCTGGTGGGAATGCAAGCTGGTACAAACACTCTGGAAATCAGTTTGGTGGACCCTCAGAAAAATGGACATAATACTACCTGAGGACTGAGCTATACCACCCCTGGGCAAATACCCAGAAGATGTTCCAACATGTAATAAAGACACATGCTCCACTATGTTCATAGCAGCCATATTTATAATAGCCAGAAGCTGGAAACAACCTAGATGTTCCTCATCAGAGGAATGGATACAGAAAATACACAATGGAATACTACTTCGCTATTAAAAACAATGACTTCATGAAATTCGCAGGCAAATGAATGGAACTTGAAAATATCATACTAAGTGAGGTAACTTAGTCACAACAGAAAGAACATGGTATGTATTCACTAATAAGTGCCTATTAGCCCAAAAGTTCGGAATACCCAAGTTTCAAGTCACAGCAATTTTTGGACTGAGTGTGGGGTCCCAGATGGAGGAGTTAGAGATGGGACTGAAGGAGCTGAGAGAGTTTGCATCCCCATTTTGGAAGCAACAGTGTCAACTGACCTGACCCCCAGGTGCTCCTGGAGACTGGACCACCAACCAAACAATACACAAGTAGAGTGCCATGGTGTTGGCCACAAATGTGGCATAGGAGGGCCTTGTTGGCCATCAGTGGAAGGAGAGGCCCTTGGGCTATATTTGTTAGATGCCACCGTATAGGGGAATGCCAGGGAGGGAAGGCGTTAGTGTGTGGGTAGGTTGTGGCATACCCTCATAGAGTCAGGGGGTGAGGGGATGGGATAGGAGGTTTCTAAAGGTGAGACCTGGAATGGGCAAAACATTTGAAATGTAAATCAAGTATAAAAAACGTACACTATTTTAGTTTACATGTCATAAAATGACTATAACTAATTATACAAGGACAAAAACAAGATAGAAGAGGAATAAAAGTTCATAAGGAAGTTCATATTTTCTTCAAATCTGTGATCTAGCACCTTTGGAGTTAGATGGAAGCGTAAGTGTAGGAAAAACCTCAACTTGTGTTCTGTTCTGGAGATACTGTTTTAGGGTCTTAGATTCAGTCCCTTTTATTGTGATAATCAACCTGACCACAGCAACTTCTAGGAGAAAGATATTTATTATAACTCACAATGCCAGGTTACAGTCCATCCTAGAAGGGCAGTCTAGTCAGCAGGAGGTTAGAATGACTCCACACATCACCACTATAGTCAAGACCAGAGAGAAACAAAGTCATCTCCACCTACTGCTCAACTACCTTGAATATTTAGGGACTAATCCTAAGGAATGGGTTCAGCTGTGTTTAGACTGTGCTTTCATGCGTCAACTAACATAATCAAGGCAATTCACCACAGACATGCCAACTTTCCAACCTGCAAAAGACAATTTCTCATAGCAATCCTTGTCTGGAAATTTTAGGTTGTATTGACAACTAAAACTGACCATCCATGATCAAGCTCTTCATTGTAAGCACAGTTTGTAATCTTAAACATGGGCTCAAACATTAACTTTTTGCCTTTCATCTTTACTGATGCTCTGAAGTTTATAAAGGAAATCATTCTGGTACCTTAAATACCTCTGTTGTTCATGCATTCCTAGTGAAACATGTTTGAATCAGTTGTCTCATCGGTGTACCAAATACCTGACGAAGCAATGAAAGATAGAAAGGTGTGTTTAAACTCCTGATTTGATGATCCTATGTTGACTGAGAAGGCATGGTAGCAGGACAGTGAAGCAGCTTATGACATTGTAACTAGTCAGGAAGCAGAGAGAGGTAAAAACTATGCTCATCACAATTTCTCCTTTCTATTCAGTCCAGGATCCAAGGCCACAGAGCATGCCATCCCATATTAAGTGGCGGTGTGTAGGATTTTAGAAGTTTTTGCATGAATCTGGAGGCATCACTTCATATTGTTTTTCCAGAAGACCTGAATTCCATTTGTATCATCCATTACAGGGGACTTGAAACTCTTTGTACCTTCAGCTTCAATGAATCCAAAGAACCCCCACCCCTACATACACACACACACACACACACACACACACACACACACACATGCAGATACACATGAATGAAAAGTAAATCCTTAGATGCATTTATAATTTGTTGTTCAACATATTTCTGAGGGACACTTCCTTCTTTCCTCTGTTCCCATTTTTTATCACTGGGATTATAGGTTGGCTCTGCACATCCTTTCGGTGGGAATTCAAGTCAAGAATGTTGAGCCACTAAAGGAGCAAAAGGGGATTATACTGTAAGTAGATTTTTCATTTATACAGAATTTCCTAGAAAATTGTAGCCTGTACCTAGGAAAGAAGAAATGCCTCAACCAAATGTTATTAATTGTGTTAAAATTCTTGATTCTCAGCTGGTAGAGACTTCATCCAGACTCTCAGATTTGGAGTCCCTTCCATTGTTACATCTACATGAACCAACCTGCCTTCTATCCTATCTTAAATGCCATATTTCTTTGTTCCTACTTCTTCTCTTGTTAACAGTTTTGACATACTGGAGTGAGTCATGCTGATAGCACTAATCCTGTATGTTCTCTGCTTTGAAGAAGTGGTCTTTTGAAGACAAGTTTTAGGCAGTGCACAGATTAAAACTTTAACTATGCACTGAAGGGGAGTGCCGCTCAGTGGTTATCAGCTTCCAGTGAAGAGAATGTCTTTTAGTCTGAATTAGAGACTTCTCTTTGAGGCGCAGCATTCTTATCATCAGTGCTATTTTAACATCACTGATGAGCTTCCAGGCTCATTTGACCACCAGCACATGATCTGAGGATTTCCTCAGCAACAATCTACAGTGGGACTCCCTGCTGTGAACCAGACCCTGAAAAACTGTTGGCATCTGACTTCTGACATATTTTCTTTTTATTTACTTAATTATTTAATGTCTGCATCAACTGTAATTACAACACATTTCAATTATCACGAAGACCTGGCCATTGGGGGTAAAATGGGATTATTATAATTGGTAGACTGGAGCTGCACACAAATGAATTTCAAAAGCTTTTGTGAAAAATGTATCTGAACAAAGTGAGATCAATGTAGTTGGCTGCTAATTAAAGGGAACAGATTAAGGATGGCAACCTAGCTGATTTCTAATTTATAAACATCACTAAACAACTTCCACTAATCAGCTTGCCTTTTGAAGACTTTTGAAATATTTTGTTTGGTCTCTATGGAAAGCATATAGAAAATTAAAGTGACCTTCACCTGGGGAAGGCATTTAAATACTTAAAAGGGAGAGAGATAAAGTACACATACAAAAAAATTAATCTACAGAGCATTGCTTTGGAATTGGAGAGATGCACACTAGTTAAAAGCACTTGCTGATCTTGTAGAGGACCTATCCATGATAGTATCCTTGTATCCATTGTAACTACTGGACTGGGGACCCAACACACTTTTCTAGCCATTTTAGGCATCCACATTACAAGTGTATGTTTTCAGACACATGTGCCCGCACATAATTTACAAAATGAAATAAGTCTTGTAGAGCATCAATCATCTGAACTTTTGGAAGATAAAAGTCTTATCAACAATGGTTCTGCCCATTTAGTCAGTAATGGGAACTGGACAAGGGCTGTTAACTGTAAGGAACTATTTTCTAATGTTTCTATAGGAACACAGATAATGTTTTTTTGTGTGTGATTTATTCTTCAACAAATAGGTTTCTTTGGATGGGTTCAAAATGAGAATTTTAGGGGAGTGGGCTACCTCCTAACATGGCTGCTCTATAAGAGAGACACATGGGCAAACACTTAACCACTATGTTTATTTCTTTAGACAGAAGAGCCTGTTATGTTAATCTTTACAAGTGACTTTAAAATGTTTTTCTCAGATCAATAGATGACTATAATAATGAATGGTGGTAATTAAGAGTATATTACCAGATGGGCTTTATTCCAGAGGAGCACAGGCAAAACCTATTTAATTTTACTTCTAGAAGTCATGGAAGGTAGCAGGGTTAATGAGCTTGCTCTGTTCTGGTGAAAATGAGGGGACTCATTAGGCCTTGGGGTTTTTATATAAAGAGAACCTTCACTATACAGTCAGTAGTTGCTAGGGAAACTGGCCATAGCAATAATTTCATATTTTACTTGTCAGGTCCACTGTAATGCTGGCTGTTGTACATTTTCAATGACTTCCTGTTTAGACACTATGCCACCTTAGTTTGGTTGAGTTAGTTCCACCTCCCAGCTGAGACTATTTCCTACATGTATGTGATTCTCCTTACTATCATATAATAATAAATTAATTAAAAAAACACATGTGCAAACCTGGGAAGCTTGTTCACTATATAAGCTCTTGCCACACAGGATGAGGATCCCCTGAAGCCATGTAATTGCTGACTGGGGGTGAGAGATCACATGTGATACTAGCATGGGAAAAGTAGGGACCCGGGGTCATTGGAGAAAGATGTCTAGGTAGCCTATCCGCATCAGCCAGCTCTGGGTTCAGCTGAGAGGTCCTGACTCAGTAAAGTTGTAAACACAGAGAGAAAAACACCAGAGGTCAACCTCTGACCTTCATATACATGTACACATACTTACTCATACCCTCAAGTACCCAAACACAAGCAAAAATCCATACACATAAATTCACACACATACAAAAATACATATAGAATCAAAATACAGTTGCTGTGTGAAGATGCTTCAGCCAACGCCTTCTACATATACCTGGCTGGCCTGCCCATTCTATCACTGGTCACCATGTATCTATCTTAATTTGTTTAAGTACATTATACAGTACTTATTTCATGTTCCAAGGATATATTACTGTAAGAGTCCCTGTTGTGAGGCAACAAATGCCTTCCAGGAAAACTGTAAAATAGAATGAGTGGTGGAAGCATTTGTAAAGATGAAGCTATTCTTCTTAGAGCTGAGGAGACAGCACAGTGCTTGCCTAGCCTCCATAAGGTCCTAGGCTTAATTCTCACTAGCACAATAAATTGCCAGAAACCTGTTACTGTTCCCATACATCACCACTGTTGATATATAAGAATTCTATTCCAGGTTTTCCTCCATCTATATAAAATCAATGATCATAACAGTAAATGTTCACATTTACTTTGCATATTGTATGCATGGCACATGCATATGTGCCGGTATCTATGTAGTTGCATGTAGAGGCCACAGCAGGACATGAATGTCTTTATCACTCTCTGCCTCATTGCTGATTGAACCAGAAGCTTGATGTTTGGCTAAGATGACTGGCTGTGCTGGCTGATATAGATGCACTGTTCTGTGCTGGCTCAGTTGGCAATATGCTTGCCTTTCAAGTACTGAGTACTGCGTTTAAGACACAGAATCTATGTGCAAAGATTCCTTGTTTGGTGCCTTCTAAGTAAATGACACTGTGGTGAGACAGAGCTAGAGTGATCACTGGGACTCATTGGCTGGCCATCCTAGCTATTTGGCAAACTCCAGGCCAGGTATAGAGTAGAATAAATAAAAGTAAATAATCATAAATTAGCAACAAATAAAGCTAAAACAAACATGATTGATAGTACTTGAATAATATTCATGTGCACATACATGTCCCCAAATTCACATGCATGCACACACAAACATGTACACATATGTGCACCTAAACCTTCAACATAATCCCATACTCACACATGCACACACATCACATGTGCACATATATCTCCCCAACACTCACACTCAGGCACATACAGCCATCATACATATGTCCACATATGCACCTGTGGCACACTTACATTCTTGCACAAACACCCACCAAAACAAAAATTGAAGTTGCATTTCTTATGAGCAAGTAATACAGAACCTCATTTTTGAAATAAAATTCAAATTGTGTACACACAGAGATAAATATATTCTGAAGTCTAGTAAGTTCTCTTGATCAGGACTAAAGGAACTCTAAAAATGTTTATTGTCTCACTTAAGGACATACCTTTGGATATTTTAAACTACATTTAAGCTATATTCTATTTACTTTCTGAATACATCAATCTATTACATTAAAGTAATGTGTATGCTGTTAAAACTTAAAATTCAGAAAAGGATTATTTAGTCTCAATGAACATCATTCTATCTTAGATTTGACTTTGAGGTCTATATCAGTTGTTTAACAGATATTAAATTTAAATTTACAAGAATCAAACCAAGGTCATATTGTCAAAAATTATAAAGGAAAATAATTATTTAAATATTTCAATGTGTAGTTAGTATTTTGATTTAGGATAAAAGTTTTACTTGATATTTTAGAAAAGTGGCATTTCTATTAAGAAAATATTACTTATTCCTTGTTACACATGAAGTATAAAATAAGAATAGTGAAAATACCTTTAGGAGTTATTAAGCTGATTAATTTTTTGGTAGTTTAAGGTCCTAAGTAATGTTCCTCCTGACATTAACAGCTGATGTTGGTTTGTAATTCTATTAGGACCCATTCCAAATATGTGTAAATAAAATGTGTACTTAATTTTAAAATTCAATAAATCTAATTCATTTCCAGAGTGATGTAGAATATATTGCAAGAAGCTTCTGTCCCAGAGAAACTCAATGGACTTAAGATCTTTCAGCACCATACTTTTCTTCAGCCCAAAATATTAATTCTGTGTTCTGATCATTTGAATTTGGTTACTAAGTTTTGAACTCATTTTGGAATAAAACAGTTGCATGAATAAGGAGCACATTTAACTGGTTGGGTGATGAAAACTTGGAAATGAAGGCATCAAAGCCCTGGCAAAGCACCTGCATCTCACTGTCCACAGAGGGCCAGCAGAGAAGATATTCAGAAAGTAGAGATGCCTTTTGAACGGATCTTGATCTACTAAATAGTCATCGTCCAACATGGAGTAGAACTGAAACTTTTTCTTTATTGCTGAATATTAAAAAAAAAAATTGTAGGTACCTCTTAAATGACCCATAATAATACTGTGTATAGTTTTAACACTGATAATTTCAGGTTTAATAACTTTTTTAATCTTCTCTGCAATCACTTGTACAGTATTTTTAGAAATTAGACAACCTAATGGGTACGGTTTCATTGTTATTATTATTATTATTATTATTATTATTATTATTATTATTGTTAAATTTATTTACTTATTCCCTTTCCAAAACAATATCATTTCTTTCCCTCACCTCAGTAACCCCATCATGCAAGACCTTCCCATTTTCCCTTACCCTTGCCTCACCCTCTGGATGTCAACTGCACCATCAAGTCACTGAAACACGAGGCACATCCTCTGCCATTGAGGCTAGACCAGGCTGTGCATTTAGAGGTGCAGGATCCATAGACATATAGGCAGACAGCAAGATCAGGTACAGACTCTGCTCCAGTTGCTTCGGGGGGACCAGTATGAAGACCAAACTGCTCACCTGCTGCATATGTACAGGGAACCTGGGTCTAGCCTATACTTGTTTTCTGTATTGTAATTCAGTCTCTGGGAGCTCTTAGATTAGTTCATTTTGTTGATCTTCCTGTGCAATCCCTGTCCACTTTTGACCCCTGAAATTTTTTCCCAACTCTTCTTTAAGACTCCTTGAGATCCTTCTCATGTTTCTGAGTGAGTCTCTGAATCTCTTCATTGGCTGCTGGGTGGAGCCTCTCAAAGGACAGTTATGCTGGGTTCCTGTCTGCAAATATAATGGAGTATCAATACTTGTGTCGGGGATTGGTTCTTGCCCGTGGGATAGGTTTCAATTTGGGGCAGTCAAATTCTTCAGTCTCTGCTGTATCTTTGTCCCTGCCCTTCTTGAAGGCAGGGCACATTTTGTATTGAAGTCTTTGTGGACAAGTTGCTGTCCTTATCTTTCCACTTGCCTCACTACAGGAAGTGGCCACTTCAGGATCACTATCTCTCCCACTGCTAGGAATCTCAGATAAAGTTGTCCCCTTAAGACCCTCCTAGACTTTCTCCCTGTTTTTTGTTCCTGGGTGAGCTGAACTACCAGACACTTAGCCAGGATCTCTTTGGATACGAGGATGAATCACACATACACACACACACACACACACACACACACACACACACACACACACACACACACACACACATACACACACACTAGTTTATGTTTAACATACCTTACTGGCTCAGCGGCTGGACATTCCCAAGGTTAGCGTGCCCTGCCTCTAGTACTCCTGTGCTAAACACCTTCCAAATCTACCTTTAACTTTGCTTACTGGTTACCTTCTATGAAGCCCATTGGTCTTTCTTGCCCAAGATGCTTCAGAGCTGCCCTTCTGTGGGATGCTTTCCCTTTCCGCCTACATTTTGGATGATCTCCCCTGTAGCTCCGAGTCTATTACATTTCTCTCACTCAAGTAAGGACATCTTCCCTCTCTCCCTGTATCTTTGCCTGTGCAACACCAAGGGTCCTTCCTGTCTTGTCTCCATTTTCCCAACCATTAGCTGCTGGGATCTTTATTGATCAGTCAAAAACCAAATGGGGACAAACACCTTGATAGTCGGTACACACAGATTCCTGATTAAACCAAATCATCAGAACCACTTCCCTACAGAATTGTGTTGGAATTATGATAGGACTTGCATTGAATCTGTAGATTGCTTTTGATAAGATGGCGTTTCACTATGTTATTCGTAATGATGCATCAGCATGCGAGATCTGATATTTTCCTCAATGTCTTTCTTTAGAGACTTGAAATTCTTGTCACACAGGTCTTTCATGTGTTTGGTTAGAGTTATACTGAAGTATTTTATGTTATTTGTGGCAGTTATGAAAGATACTGTTTCCCTAACTTCTTTCTCAGGCTGTTTATAGCTTGTGAAGAGGAGGGCTACTCGTTTCTTTGAGTTAATTTTGTAAGGAGCCACTTTGCAGAAGGTGTTTATGAGCTGTAGGGGTTCTCTGGTGGAATTTTTGTGCTCACTTGTGTACACTATCATATGGTCTCCGAACAGTGATACTTTGCTTGGTTCCTTTCCTGTTTGTACCCCCTTGATTTTCTTTAGTTATCTTATTGCTCCACGTAGGACTTGTATTGAAGAGATATGGAGGAAGTCAACAACCTTGTGTTGTCCATGATTTGAGTGAAGGATAGTTTTTAAACATTAGTTTTAAGGACAAAAATGAAGCTACACAAACTCAAATAAAACATCAAAAAAGCCCTGCTACCTGAAAGGAGGTACATTTAGGAATATGGCAAGAGATGCCTTTTGATCATTGTATTTTAATGATTTTACATTATTAATAAACCACATATGAAAATAAAACTGAAACCTGCCTTTCCAGTTTTAGGGAATTTATAGAATTGGGCCTTATTATTTTTCTATAATGCATAAAGGAATATATTTTATTAATTATATAACTTTATTTCTTTCCTATTTAAGCAATTTTATATTGTTAAACATTGCTTTGTACCAAGATATAATTTTCATGTGTGTGTACATGCATGCCCATGTGCACATGTGTGTACATCTTTCTGTGTGTGTGTCTTGGGGGTTGTGGGTGAGTAGGTGTGTAAGTATGTGAATCTGTGCATAGCAGCCAAAGGACATTGGTTGTTGTCATTCTATTTTCTTTTTCTGAGACAGTTCCTATAATTGGTACCTGGGACTGGAAGATAAGGTTAAGGTTGCTGGCCTGCAACCCTTAGTGATATATTTGTCTCCCAATTCCCCAGTACTGACGGTGCCAATATGTGCAAACCTTCCCCCAATAATTTTTCTCTATTTGTGGTTTGAGGAATGGAACACATGTCCTCATTTTCATGACAGTTTACCAACTGAGCTATTGCCACAACTTCCAAAATATCTCTATGGAATTAAATCTGACAGCTTCATTTAGTATCAGTGGAATCTTCCCAATCTCTATGAAACTTTTCTCCTTTCTCCTTCTCAGAGTGTAGTATTTATAAGTGGAGCTCAGTTTGAAGATGAACCTCTATCACAGGTCAGAGAAAAATCTAGTGTAAATGACTGGTGAAAAAAGGTCATTCGGCTGGCTCTTATTCACCTGAAATATCTACTCATTCACCCCATGAACATCAACTACTGTAGGCAAAGATGTAGCTAAATTGGCAGAGTATTAGTCTAGCATGTATGAAGCCCTATTGTTCCATTTCCATTTCTTCTGGACCTGGTGGCAGAAGGAGTGGAAGTGTAAAGTCATTCTCAGCTGTATTACAGTGTCAAGGCACCCAGCATGAGTTAAATGAGACACTGTCTAAAATGCCACAGCGAACTCAAAGAAAAATCAATGAAATAATCATTTGTTAAATTCTTGCTCTCTTTATCATTTGGAGGTTGTTTGTAAAGGTATTCATCTATCTTACCATTATTAATATGAAACTGCCAACATACTCTACTGATGTAGAAAAGGTTTATTGATTAAGTAGTTTTGGAGACTGTGAATCCATGTGGCTCAATATAGATAGCAAGGCCAGAGCACATGAGAGAACAAGCAAGTGAGTGCAGATTGAAGCAGGAACAAGCTGGATTTGCTTCTATTATAACAATATTCCCCCAAAGAACTAAAGAGCAAAATGAGAGCAATATTCTGAGACTACACTCCCAAAGACCTGAGATAGTCCACATGGCCCCAACCCTCAGTTTCACCCCCTCCTAATAGTACAAATTTAGGAACAAAATATTTGATCACATCAGACTACTGGTGTACAGCAACACAAAATACAAATCATAGCAGTGACCTAGACAACAAGTGCTGTGTGGAGCTTAGATTATTTAAAAAGGGAACCAACAACAAGTGGTAAACTTCATAAAATGATAAGCTGTGTCTCCAGAGTATTAGAGAAAAGTGAATGAGTGCTCAGAAAATGGCCCAGGGAATAATATGTTTGTCTTATAAGCACAAGAAACTAAGTTTGCTACCCAGAACTCTCATAAAATAATTCATTTGTGGCAGTACACACTTGTGATCCCAGCAGTGGGGAAATGGAAAAAGTAGATGTCTAGTACTCATAGGGAAACAGTGTAGCCTACTTGATGAGTTCTAAGCCAGTGGAAAATCCTACCTCAATATCTAAACAAAACAAGAATAAATACCAGAAAAATAAAATCTGAAGCCTTCCAACTACCAACCAGCTAAATGAATAAACAAAACGCACATATACACACACACACATAAAGAGAGAGGGGGGCAGAGAGACAGAAAACAGAGAGATTCATGTATATATAGGGGATAGAGATTGAAATATTGAGAGATATTGAGACAGATCATAATGAACAGCACTTGTGGAGCAACAGCAGTTACTTATCATTTGCCCTCCACAGGCATGAGTCCTCATTTTCATGCACCTACATATATGTATTTGCACAGAAAAAGAGAGGAGAGAAGTGGGGAAAAGGAGAGAAAAGAAAGGACAAAACAAGATAAAATGAAGACTAGGGACTAGAAAGATGGCTCAGCACTTAAGAGTTCCGTGAACCTATATGAAGCAGCACACAACTCCCTGTAACTGTAGTACCTAGGGACCCAAGACCCCATTCTGACTTGATCCAATTACACTCATTTAAACACACACCCATATATGGATACACACATATACATATAAAGATAAAAATAAATCATTAGGTACATAGTAAATACAAAAACACAATATTTTAAAAACACAAAATGCAGCAGTGAAAGAGGATTGGATACAGTCAGTGGCAGCAAGATACAATTTTAAATAGCTTGATAGTAAACTCCTCATTGAGAAGATAACATTTGGGCAGAGACAAGAAGGCCAGGAATGTGTCTAAGTAGATAGAAGAGTTTCCAGTGAAAAAGCAATAAATGCAAAGTCTGACAAGGGAGCATCAATAACAAGCTTCAGGGACAACCCAGCTGCCAACAGGACTGGAAAAATATAGGAAAGAGAACAAAGTAAGTTTAAAGAGTTAAGTGGGTGCTGTGCAGATCAGTAGGATCTGATTCTATTGCTATTTTCTGCTTCATTTGGCCAAAGAAAACAAATCCACTGTACATAGTTGGAACATACTGTTCTTCAAGTCTGTGAGCAGCTTTTCTCCTTCAGAGTGGAATTTGAGCAGAACAATCAAGGGTATAAGCTATCTGATAACTACAACTGCTGATGAGAGAGATCCTGGTTATTCTAACCATGACAGCATCAGGGGAATAGTGGAAAGTGGTCAGATCCATGCAGACTCCTCAGGTACAGTCAGCAGGATTTGTTCACATCACCAACAAAAGCTTTGAAAAAAGAAAGCTGCAGGTCTCAAAAACTGGTGTAACTGGCTTACTCCTGCTGTCTAAAACTAAAAGCAGCATGGTGAGGAAAGGATTTAGTTGATGTACAGGTTAAAGTCCATCAATGAAGAAAGCCAAGGCAGGAACTCAATCAGGGTAGGAACTGGGAGCCAGAAATGGAAGCAGAGACCATGGGGGAATGGCATGTAATGCCTTGCTTGCCATGGATTTCTCAGCCCGTTTTATTCTATAACCTAGGACCACCTTCTCAGAGGTAGACCATCACCCAGTATGCTGAGCCCTTCCACATCAACCATTTCCAAGGAAATGCACCACTGTGATGTCTACAGGATAGTCTCATATGATGAAGTACTCTCTTCTCAATTAAATCTGGCTTCCCTTAAGTTGTTAAGAAACTAATATCAATATCAGAGGTGACAGGGAAAGGGTGGCAGAATCCCAGAAGCAGAGACAAGCAGTGGGCAAGTCCAGTGTTGATTCACAGAGACTGAGCAGTCATCTGCAGTGCTGTGCAGCAGGAAGCTGGGAGGTGAGCCAGCAGTTCAAGGGAAACACTGCAATTAGTTGATGTACGCCTTTAATCCCAGCACTTGGGAGGCAGAGACAGGCGGATTTCTGAGTTCGAGGCCAGCCTGGTCTACAAAGTGATTCCAGCACAGCCAGGGCTACACAAAGAAACCCTGTCTCAAAAAACCAAAAAAAAAAAAAAAAAAAGAAGAAGAAAAAGAAAAGATAAAAGCTTGGACTTTGCTGGTGTGTAGTCACCACTAGTTTTTATTATATTAATTAATTAATTACATTAAATATATTATTTGGCAATATCATTTTTAAGAAAAGGCAAAATTTTATACCTCTTTTCGTAAACTTTTCCAAATTATAAACAAAGTGACAGGCTACTTTTTTTGTGAAGCATCTTAAATCCTCTTGTTTTTAGACTTTCCCCAACCTCATCTAGACTAAACTTTTGCCTAGCTCATTAAAGACAAGTTAGACAGAGAGAGCTCCCCTGATCTTTCCAAAAGACCATAAGGGTCCTCTTCTTATTATGGTTGGTTGTAAGCAAGCGTGTTTTCTATGAGTGTGCTTGCCTGGATGCTGAAGGCCCAACTCAGGTTTCCAGTGTCAGAAACTCTTTTTCTCTATAGTCTTCTAAATGACTTAAAGGTTTATAGCCTTTGCTGTCCCTGAGGGAGCTTCTTGGCTCTTGCTTTAATTTCTTTCCCTATTGCTGTGAATCAAACCTCTAACAAAAGCAACTTAAAGGAAATAGGGTTCATGCTAGAAATGAATTCACGGGTCCATGTTGGTTGGGAAATCACAGGGGCAGCAGCCCAGGGGTTTGGTCACTCTGTATCTGCCGTTAAGGAGAAGGACAACCTCTATAAGAGGTTTTTTTTTTTTTTTTTCTTATGTGATATAGTACACTTCTATATTGGTCTTAAACTTTGGTCTTGCAAAATATTTTCATATTTTTTTTGTTTTTATTAAATTATTTTATTTATTTATATTCCAAATGTTGTTCCACTTCCTGGTCCCCCACCAAGTGCTTCACCCCATCCCCCATCACTTTTGCTCCTGAGAGGGTGCTTCCCCATTCATCTTACCACCCCGCCCCACCCCAGCATCCCTGTTCCCTGGGGCATCACATTTCTACAGGATTAAACTCATCCTCTTCCACTGAGGCACAAAAAGGCTGGCTATACTCTGCCCCATATTTGCCTGGAACCACTGAATAGCCCATCTATGCTCTATGATTGGTGGCTTAGACTCTGAGAGCTCTCAGGGATCCGGGTGTGTTGATACTGGTGTTCTTCCTATAGAGTTGCAATCTTCTTCAGCACCTTCATTCCTTCCCCTAACTCTTCCTTAGGGGTCCCTGACCTCAATGCAATGGTTGGCTGTAAGTATCAGCATCTGTCTCAGTCAGCTGCTGACAGAGCCTCTCAGAGGGCAGCCATGCTAGGCTCCTGTCCAAAAGCACAGCATAGCATCATTAATAGTGTCAGGGCTTGGTTAGTTGTTCCTTTAGTCTTTGCTCCATTTTTGTAATTGCATTTCCTTTAGACAGGAACAATCCTAAATAAAAATTGTAAAGATGTATAGGTGGCTCCATTCCTCACCCCATGTCTATCTACTGAATTCTTCAGGTTCCATCTTCTATTGTTGGACATTTTGGCTAATGTCATCCCTAATGAGTCCTGGGAGCTTCTCACATGCAAGGTCTCTGCAACTTTCTAGAAGTTCACCCCACCCAGCCACCATATAATTTTGCATATTTTCATTCATTATCCTGGGCCTCTGGGCTTCTATCCTGTCTCTCCAACCCCTATAACTGATCCTGTCACCCTTTTCCCCTCCCCCTATGTCTACCCCTCCATTCTCCCACACAGGTTGCTCCCTCCTCTGGAGTGTGGTTTTTTCCTTTCTACCAGCATTTAGCTCTGGAAGGAGACTGAACTACCAGCCCCTCCCAGCTTCCCTTAAATCTGTGGAGAAAAGACACAGTTTTTCCTTTACAGCTTGCCTTCTTGATACAATTGCTGGGTACTGCTATCTCCCTCCTGGAAAACCATGCCCTTAAATCATTCTTATCTCCATCTCTTCACCTGGTCCATTCTTCAGTTGCTAAACTCCCCTGACCACCTACCTGTAGGAGTGGCCAGTATTGTCCAGTTTGAGATTCCACATGGTTGCCCGGTTCTCTCCTCTCCAAAGCCAGGCAAACTCCTCTCTTCTTCCTTTGCTTCTACCTGCCACCAGGGACCCATAAGTCTTGCCTATCCTTTCCTCCCAATAACTGGCCCACAGTTTTCTTTACAGACAGATCAAGAACTAATTGGGGAACAGGGCTATTTCATCAGTACTTCCCCCCTATACCCTTCCTCTGCCTCCCACGATTATTTTGTTCCCCTTATAATTGGGTTTAGAGTATCCACACTTGAGCCTTCCCTCTTGTTAAGCTTCCTATGGTCTGTGAGTTGTATTATTGGTATTTTGGACATTTTAGCTAATTTCATTATCATTTATCATATATTTCAATATCATTTATCATTGAATACTTACCATGCAAGTCCTTTTAAGTCTGGGTTACTTCATTCAGTATGATATTTTCTAGTTCTATTCATTTGCTTACAAAATTCATGATGTCCTCTTTTTTAATAGCTGAATAGTATTCCATTGTATAGATGAACCATGCTTTCTGTATCTTTTCTTAGGTTGAAGGACATCTGGGTTGTTTCTTCCTTCTGGCTATTACACATAAGACTGCTATGAACATAATGGAACATGTGTCTATGTGGTATAGTTGAACATCTTTTGGGTATATGTCCAGGAGTGGCTAAGCTGAGTCTTCAGTTAGGACTATTTCCAATTTTCTGAGGACCCACCAAATTTATTTTCAGAGTGGTTGTACCAGTTTGCAATTCCACAAGCAATGGAGGAGTGCTCCTTTTTCTCTACATCCTCATCAGCATGTACTGTACCTTGACTTTTTTAATCTTAGCCATTCTGATTGGTATAAGGTGGAATTTCAGAGTCATTTTGATTTTCATTTCTTTGATGATTAAGGACTTTGAACATTTCCTTAGCTGCTGATTAGCCATTCGAGATTCCTCTGTTGTGAATTCTCTGTTTAGCTCTATACCCCATTTTTTAATTAGATTATTTGGTTTTTTTTTTTTTTATAGTTTCTATGTTCTTGAATTCTTTGTATATTTTAGATATCAGCCCGCTATTGGATGTAGGATTAATAAAGATCTTTTCACAAACTGTAGGTTGCCATTTTGTCCAGTTGACAGTGTCCTTTGCCTTACGGAATCTTTTCAGTTTCATGAGGTCCCATTTGTCAATTTTTTATCTTAGAGCCTGAGCCATTGGTGTTCTGTTCAGAAAATTTCCCCCTGTTCAAATGCATTGGAGACTATTTCCAAATTTCTCTTCTATTAGATTCAGTGTGTGTCTGGTTTTATATAGAGGTTCTTGATCCACTTGGACTTGAGGTTTGTACAAGGTGATAAATATGAATAAATTTCCATTCTTCTACATGCAGACCACCATTTAGATCAGCCCCATTTTGTTGAAGATGCTTTCTATTTTCCATTGTATGAATTTTGCTTCTTTGTTCAACATCAAGTGTCTATATGATTGTGGGTTTATTGCTGGTTCTTCAATTCTAATTTATTGATTGACTTGTCTGTCTCTGTACCAATACCATACCTTGGTATAACTCTAACCAAAGAAGGGAAAGATCTCCATGATAAGAACTTCATGTCCTTGAAGAAAGAAATTGAAGAAGACCTCAAAAGATGGAAAAATTTCCCACCTTACCAAAAGTAATATACTGATTCAATGCAATCTCTATAAAAATTCAAATATAATACATCACAGAAATGAAGAGCAATTCTCAACCTCATATGGAAAAACAAAAAACTCAGGACATTGAAAAAAAAATCTCAACAATAAAAGAACTTCTAGGGTAATCACTATCCCTGACTTCAAGCTCTACTAAAGACCAATAGTCATAACAACCACATGGTACTGGTATACATACATACACACACACACACACACACACACACACACACACACACACATTTACATGTATATTTTCATGTTGATATATGTACAGATGCACTTGGGTGGATCTGTGAATGTAGAGGCCAGAGGATACCCTTGGGTATTGTTCTTCAGGCCCTATTCACCTTTATTTTAAAACAGGATCGCTCACTGGTCTGGAACTCAACAAATAGGCTAGACAGGGCAGCCAATGCGTATAAGGGATTTGACAGCCTCTGCTTCCTCAGATCTGGCATTATAAGCATATATCATTATACTGATGGATTTTGGGTGATTGAGGTTAGGCCTTCATGTTTGTAAAGAAAACACTTTACTGATAAGGCTATTTCTTCTAAGCCCTAGGAAGCTTTCCTAGAAAAGGGTAAGTTACAGATGGTTCAAGGTAGCAAAGTGTAAAATCCAGCTAATAAGTATAAAATGTATATTCTCCTGGAAAATTCTTGATATATCTCACAGATTACAACACATGTTTGTTACAGAAATCTTTAGAAGGTGTGGAAGAACAAATAGGTCTTGGAGTGTGGTACTGAGAAAGGCAACCTGGTTTCTGGTTGAACTAGGATTTAAAACCACAGAGAACCCAGTAGGGGCTCCCCAACAGGGAATAACCCTACAAGGGATGGTAGGCATTTTGCCATGCTCCTGGGAACCAGGCTCCTGATACGAGGCCACAGCTCTCCTCCATAGGTCTGTGACTATCAGCCATGTAAGGGCAATACCCCAAGCCCTTCCATAGGTAGAGGTGTGGTCATGTAGCCTCAAGAAATCCCCATGTTAATGAGGCACCTAGAGGTTTAGCCACTCCCCTTCCCAGCCAATGGTATTTCAACCTCGCCCCTCCCTGAGATCTCAGGTTACAGATTCACTCATGCAACTCTCTGCCACGACAATAAATGCCCTGAAACCATGGACTGTCTCTCATCATCAAGATCTACTGTGGGGAACAATGGAAGAGGCCTTCATCTAAAGAGTCGCATCTGGTCTTTCTCAGAAGGCCTCCCAGTGCTCTGGCTGCAAACAAACCAAACCAAGTGATCTAGTCAGTAACAAGTCACAGACCCAGTCCCCAGTTGGATCCAGCCATGCTCCTCCCTGCCTTCTCCCCCTTGGCCCTGGATGGATCTAACCATGGGACCCTACTCTGTTCTCAGCATTTCTGTGGCATCCAGCAGCACCTGGGATGCCTAAGAGCTTGGGAACCAGACTGAGCCAGTTTCATGTGGTCCCCAGGATCCGAGGCCGTGCTCCTCCACCACGCCAGGCAGTGTCCCATGTGGCTTCTTTCAGCCTGACACCTGCCTGGTAGTGCTGTGGTGTGAGTGTGGTCAAACTTCCCGAGGGGAGTGAGCCCTGGGCAGATGCAGGACACTCCACAGGACACTCACCACACTGCCATCTAATCCAACATTGGAGAACAACAGAAACTAAATGCACAAATCTCATCAGGGCTCCCCTATCACTTGTGCTGGATGCTGCAGATTGACAGATCTTTTTTTCTTGTCTCTTATATTCTTCATATGCATGAAGTTATGACCACAACAGATGTTGGGATTTTGTATTCCATAGTATAAGACACCAAAATCAGATCACTTGCAACTTCCCTGGCATTATAATTAAATAAAATAAACACAGAAAAGACATTGCTTATGTCCCTTTGTTAAAGCAATATGTGCTTTGTTGATACAGTATTTGGCTCAGATGGTAAATATGCTTGCTGTCAAGATAGACAACCTGAGTTCAGTTCCAGAGATCCACATGATGAAAGGAGAGAATTGTCTTCCTCAAGTTGTCCTCTGGCCTCCACACATCCCACATGGCTGGAACCCCTTCCCACCACATTTACACATGCTAAATATGTAGGTATGTAAATAAATAAATAAATCCATGTATAAAGAAAATTTAAAAATAAACAGGTTGTTGGCTGCCAGGAACAGTCATGTGATAACTGGAGTCTCACGGAATCAGCATGAGGGCAGATAGGATGAAAGGAGATGAACTACATAGCCTCAGGGGAGTCTTTAAAAAAGTGAGCTCAGGTTAAGAGATGGTCAGAAATAGAACTATAGAGGTCACTCAGCTGCATGATGGCTTACAAACATTTATAATATCACTTCTTGGGGATCTAACACCATTTTCAGGCCTCCTCCAGCACCAGGCACACATGCATGTGGTACATCTTAAAGCATATAGGCAAGCATACATACCCACCATATGACAAAAATACGTAAAAAGGGGATCTTCAAAACGAGATAAGGGCAGGATAACAAAGAAGAGAGAGGTGCTGGTGGTGGATGTTCCACAGGGTATATGAGGGATGAGTGAAGGTGAGTAGGAAGCAGTGAAGTTCCTCACTTGATTTGGGTGAAAGAACACCACACTGGTTTGTCATAACTACAGTTCACTGGGATGACTTTAACACTTTCTGAAAAGGTATTGGCTTGCCTGTAAATTGCTGGGGCATTAATCTTTAAACCATGTTCAGTTTCTGTGGGTTAAATTGTTTCCTGGCCACTCCAAAAAAGAAGTGCACACAATTTCTCCAGGACTGCTACTTTTTTGTTCATTTCTTTAAAACAAAAACAAAAACAAAAACAAAAAACCCACAAGATTTCCAATATAAAGTTATAACCCTTTGCACTTTGTGCCATAATAACTGTACAATTCTATAGACTATTCCAACTTTCTTTCAGTTCTCTGTGCAATAGCATTTAAGCTTGAAGTCAAATGTAGAATTCATTTCCGAGATCCCACTATCCAGCAGTATAAGCATATCTGTATGGTTTTCACATCATTTAACTCTGACAGTTATAGGAATTTAGCAGATTTGTTTCCCAATGCTGCTGGCAAAGTTTTGCTTGCCTCTTTGTTCAACTGTCTTGGCTTACTAGTTTTGCATTACCTCCCCTCAGGTGTTTGCCAAACTACTGTGAACATGGAGGACACTGTGCCCAAACCTGGACTACCTTCTACTGCAACTGCAGTGACACTGGTTACACAGGAGCTACTTGTCATGACTGTGAGTACACACAGTATATGGGCACAACTCATGAAATACTATAAGGTCACTGACAATTCAGAATTGTGTGGGTACTCTTTAATCCTTTAGCATAATTACCCAATTAGATGTAATAAGTCATATTGAAACAGGCAGGGAAAAAGCATGTACACTAACATATCTCTAAGGAGTTTACGAGAAATTGGGCAAACAAAATGGAGTTGGATATGTGCTAAAGGGAAAGAGAAAATAGTGCTATGTATACACAGGAAGCTGTGGAACAAATGGTACTGTCTTGATGGCTTGAGTTATACTGTTACAACAAGTAATTAGCATGGATCACTGGTCCAAGTGAAACATGGAGTGCAGATTGTCATAGTTATTTTCCTGCTGCTATGATAAAAACACTCTGCCCAAAGTAACTAAAGAGAAAAGGGGTTTATTTTGGTTTACAGTTCCAAAAGAATTCAGTCCACCACAAAAGAGGAAGACATTTCAGCAGGTAACAAGACATGGTAGAAAGAATAAAAACCCTGACAGATTTCATTATATGCACATTTAGAAAACAGAATAAATAGGAAATGACACAAAGCTATACAGCATCAAATCCTGCCTGTACTGTCTCCAGAAGTCAAAAGGCAAGTGTTCAAGCATGAACATATGGGGGAGTTGCTTCACATTCAAACTAAAACATGGTTGAATCACAAAGTCATTCACACATTGGTCAGCCTTCTTCCTCATTGTCCTCATTATGGTAGAATTTTCCTTATCTGAATGCTGCTATGGCTGAGGGAAGGAAACACATGATGAGAAAACATGCCTGTGTTCTTTTCAAAGGCTTCTATTGAGTGTTACTTCTGTGCATATGCCATTGGCCAGATACTGCCCTAGTGTCACCTCTAGTGGGAGGCAAATTGTGTTGAAACCATGAGAAGTGAGACTACAAAACCAGAGTACTGTCTCTAAGTATAGATGACTACCTGTGAGTGTAGGGCATTTGGGAAGCTTCAGATTGAAGACCTGGGCTGATTTTGTCCAAGTTATAGAAGGAAAATGGAAAGAAGAAGGATTCTCAAAGTAATGGAGAAAGTGGATTCATGAGTATAATGATGTTCTCTGGAGAAACTGTAAAGAACCCAGCAGCTAGAGTGAAACACTGACAATAGAAAGAGTGAGGAGATAGGAGAATAGACCAAGCTGGGTCATGTTGAAAGGAGATATATCCACTTTCCTGAAGTTAACATCATTTCATCCTTGTCTAGAACTGAAAATAATTTTTTTTCATTGTATGAACAGCATTTTTTAATCTATTCCTCTGCTGGCAGACCCCTAGGAAGAATAGCTCATGTGAAAGGTGTGGCAAACAATACTGACATGAAAGTGTTCATAGGATACTAATAAGAAGAAGGAGGAAGAGAAAGAAAAAGGAGGAACAATATGAGAAGAAGAAGGGGAACAGAGGAAGGATGAAGGGGTGGGAAAGGAAGAGAAAATAAGAGAAAGGAGGAGAGGGGCAAGCAAAGAAGGAAGGAGAAAAGGTATGGGATGAAGGGGAAAAAAGAGAAGGTAGTGTGTGCTCATGTGTTGATGTGTGTCTCTGTCTGTGTGTATGAATACATGTGAAGCAACTCAACATTGTCTTCTGCTATTTCTTCCAATCATCTTTTGAGATTTTGTCATACTGAACCTCAGGTTCGCTAACTCTATAAGTACAGCAAGCTAGTAAGCTCCAGAGATCTTCTTGTAAGTACCCTCGGTCAGTGGTACTTACTTTGAGATGTCCCAAGTGAGACTCAAGAGGCAGATTGATGCAAAAGGAAGAGGTTTATTTCTCAAGGGGAGTGGCTAGAAGGCAACCCCAAGTGGCTATTACAAGCAGTTTTTATACTTATTAGGGGCTAGCAAGCAGGACACACATTTGAACTCTACCTGGAACTTTCCAGGGGGTCAGGTGACTATCAGTCAGTACACTCTGAGATTTTTTTTACACAAGAATGTTCCTGTGGGTGCAGAATGGAACTTGTCCTAGCCTTGACCCCAGATGGGAGGAGGAAGCTGTAAGGAGGGTGTGGAACTGGAAAAAGCCTTCAGGGTCCCTCACTTTTTTCTTCCTCTCCAGCTACTGGCATAGGCTCACACCCCTATCTGTTTTTTACATTGTGGTGGACATTGAATTCAGGTCCTCATTCATATACATCAAGTTCCTTATTACCTAAATAATCTATCTTCCTATGCTCTAAAGCTCTGATCTAATCAACAACATATAGCAGATACTGAAAGACCTCCAAGCTGGGGAGACCCTCACTCAAGTCTCCGGATGGCGCAACCCCCCAAGAACTCACGAAGGACCGTCCTTACTGCAATCACATGGGGTTTATTCGGGGGACCAGTGCACTGGGGTCGAGCTCATAACCTACGCAGAGGCAGAGGAGTTCGACCCTGAGCAGCTGAAGTCAGGGGTATTTAAAGGAAAAAAACCACAAGAACGGAAAGAATTTGCATTATAGGGAAGTACAGAATGTTCTAAGTTTGTCACAAGGCAGTTGCACAAACATTTTTGTGGTTAGCTATTTCCTGGAACATTGTGCCTCTGGCCCTGGGGCCAGGCCAAAGTCACCCGTTTCTTAGGGGAAAGAATGCAGCCAGGTGGGGTTTGGCCAAGCATTCAATTTCAGTCCTATTTCTGTTTCTGGCTCCAAGTGTTCTAAGGGTCTAACTTTCCTCATAAGGGGGTCAGGTCTTTCAATATCTGACCTCTGATAGATGCTGAAAAACACAAGTGAGCTTGTCATACTACATACACCATGATGTTCGGTTACTAGGCTGGGAGTGCTAATCCTGGGAAACAGAAAGTATTTGAGGACAATAGAGGCTTCAAAAGACTTGGAGGATAAGAAGGAAAAGAGTAAGAAGAGATAGTCAGCAAGATATGTTTACTCACTAGTGAAAGTTCTTGCTTAGTCAAGCATATTGAACAGAATTTGACCACCCAGGACCCACATCTTTAATCCTGTTTAGAAAAAAAATTCTAAATGAGCTGTGGTAGCTCTCCATGGATTTTCCAACCAAAATCAGAAATCATTTTAGAAAAAATTCTTGAATAGCTCTGTTGGCTTTCCAGAGAGCTCCAAACAGCTCAGCTCTTGCTAGAAAAAAAAAAAATCTAGAAAAGAATTGCTATTGCTTTTTGCTGGCTCATCACGTGCAGATGAAAAGCCAAGTTTTTAATTTACAAATCAATTCAGCTATTTATTCCAGGTTCCCGCTGGACTATCCCAGGAATCAGTATTGCATCAACTTTGACCCTTGACACTTTTTTTTTTTAATTTTTTTTTATTTTTGATACTTTATTTACATTTCCAATGTTTCCCCTTTTCTGGGTCTCCTCTTTGAAAACCCTCTATCCCCTCCCCAACCCGTCTCTATGAGGGAATTCCACCTCCCACCCACCCGTCCACCCATCCCCATATTCCCACCTTCACCCTTGACTCTTAGGGTGAGACAGCAAGCACAAGCACAGATAATAAAATAGCTGGGTGAAACCCCACCCTGGAATTACTATTTTGACCACACCTGGATTTAAATTCTTTCTGTCCCAGGCTGATCTTGAACTCAGGAATATGCCAGTGCTTATATCTGCCAGTTTCTGTATCATTCTGACAAGCTGGCTCATAGTGTAGCTGCCTTTGTTTCTTTAGATCTGTGAAGGTCCTTATACAATTCATATTGCATCCTTATATTTCTGCATAGTTGAGAAATTACAATTTTTTATAAATGTTTTTATAGTTCATAGAGATTTTAGAGTTTTTAGAGTTCTTTTCCACAGTCTTAAGGACTGTCTTGAATTTCCCAGCCCGTACCATTTTGCTAAAGACATAGGCACACCCTCAACTCCTGGAATGCTTCTAATTATCCTAAAGTCATTAACATTAACAGGAAGGACAGTCCTTGGAGGAACAGGAACCTGAAAATGTGTACAACAAGATACAGATAAGTATTACACCCACAGAAGCCACTGATTAATAATTAGGCTTTTGAAGACAGTTCTCTCTGTAGCCCTGGCTTTCCTGGAAGTCACCCTATAGACCAGGCTAGCCTTACCTTCACAGAGATCACCCTGCTTCATCCTCTGGCAGAAGAATAACCATGCAATGGCTGAATAGTTTGAAGCTTGAAGCTTGACCTTCTGACAACACAAAGAGGATCAAAGGCCTCTAACCTAGCATAGACTGGTTTTACTTTAATGCAGGAAACAGGACTGCCAGTTACTTCTTTTGCTGTTACTTGCTCCATTATCAATCTCTTTTAGAAAGTACAGCTCCAGTGGTATTTTTGAGTTTGTTGTGAAGTTTTAGACTGTGTGAGCCTGAGATACTGAGATGCTGAGATGCTGAATGTTATATGAATGTTTTGCAACTTCATATGCAGTAAGTGGTGGAAATCAGTGTATGTTAGGAAGAAAAGACAACATGGAAAACGATGCCTTTAAAAAGGAATCTCACCAAGCTAGAGATAAATTGCAGAGAACACATGGGAGATTGTTGGTTTTTTTTTTGTTTTGTTTTGTTTTTTTTTTTTTGTTCTCTCAACTTGGAAGGGCTCTTAGATGAAGAAGATGGTGACTGTATCTTCAAAGAGTTCAGCATGATGTGAGAGGTTTATATCAAATTGGGATCTCCTAACTCAGAAGACATGCGACATGGATCAAGTTGTGTGAGCTTTACACACTTTATCTTCCCTATCTGTGACATGAAATAGGAGTCATTGGTAGAATCAATACGGTGTTTACCGAGTGTTAACTATATTGACTTGTGTGGATAGGACACATGTAGAAAATGGATGAAGTTTAGGGGATGCTACTACCGGTTCAGCCTAACTCAATTTTCATTAAGGGACCAGACTTCTGTGCCTAAATTGGTGAAAAATTGCAGGGAGGTCCAGAGCAAGTTTGTAATTGCTGAAGTCCCTCAAATAGGTTAAATCCATAGAGTATTGGAGGTCAAACTGTAGATTCTGAAAGCTAAACATTTTTATATATGTTCATGTGTGGGGAGTGCATAAGTGTATATACATCTGGAGGCCAGGCATTTTCTTCCAGTGTCACTCTTAGATGTGGTCCACCAAGATTTGTGAGGCAGGTCTCTTACTAAACTGAAACTAAAGTAGTCTAAGCTGGCTGGCCAATTATCTCAGAGATCTATTTGGTTTTGATTCTTCAGAGCTGGAATTACTAGTACACACAAGTATATCCACCTTTTAGAAATATAAATTGTGGTCCCACCTCCATCAGCGGCTGGGGACCTCAGCCACAGGGTTCCATAGCCAATTAGTGCCGAGAAAAGATACCCTCCCAGGAGCTTGGAAAAGCCGGGTGTGGGCACAAGACAAGCTCTACAACTCACCAGGAACTGCCCCGAAACTCTGAGACAGAGGAACTGAGGTAGGTGGGCATAGAAACCCCCTGGAACCCATCAGCAGCGGTGGCAGGAGACCTCTGCCTGGGCCACCAGGGTTCCATACCCAAGCAGCACCAGGAGAAAGTCACCCAGGAGAGTGGGAAAAACACCTCTCAGAGAGAGCAGGTCTTCAAGGAGTATTGATACAGAGGCCTGCAGGTGAGAAAAGCCATGGCCAGAAAGTAAGATTAGCTAACATCACAGTTAACAAGATGTCAAAAGGCAAGGGCAAGAACCTAAGGAACAGAAACCAAGGCCTCTTGGCATCATCAGAACCCATCTCTCCCACCACAGCAAGTCCTGGATTCCCCAATATGCCAGAAAAGCAAGACTCAGAATTAAAATCATGTCTCATGATGATGATAGAAGACTTGAAGAAATAAATTAACACCCTTAAAGAAACACAAGAGAACAGAGGTAAAGAACTAGAAGCCCTTAAAGAGGAAACACAGAAATCCATTAAAGAATTACAGGAAAACACAATCAAACAGACAAAGGAAATGAACAAAACCATCCAGGAGCTAAAAATAGAAATAGAAACAATAAAGAAATCACAAAAAGAGACAACCCTGGAGTTAAAAAAACCTAGGAAAGAGATCAGGAGTCCTTGATTCAATCATAACCAACAGAATACAAGAGATAGAAGAGAGAATCTCAGGAACAGAAGATACCATTGACAAAATTGACACAACAGTAAAAGAAATTACAAAATGCAAAAAGCTCCTAATCCAAAACATCAATGAAATCCAGGATACAATGAGAAGACAGAACCTAAGGATAAAAGGTATAGAAGAGAGTGAAGATTCACAACTTAAAGGATCAGTACATATCTTCAATAAAATCAAAGAAGAAAACTTCCCTAACTTAAAGAAAGAGAAGAACATAAATATACAAGAAGCTTACAGAACACCAAATAGATTGGACCAGAAAAGAAATTTGTCCTGTCATATTATAGTGAAAACACCAATTACACAAAAAAGGAAAGAATATTAAAAGCAGTAAGGGAAAAATGTCAAGTAACATATAAAGGCAGACCTATCAGAATTACATCAGACTTCTCACCAGAGACTATGAAAGCTATAAGATCCTGGGCAGATCTCACACAGAACCGAAGAGAACACAACTGCCAGCCCAGGCTGCTATACCCAGCAAAATTCACAATTAACATAGATGGTGAAACCAAAATATTCTATGACAAAACCAAATTTATAAAATATGTTTCCTCAAACCCTGCCCTACAAAGGATAATAAATGGTAAACATCAACTCAATGAGGGAAACCACATACTAGAAAACACAAGAAGGTAATTTTTCAACAAACTGAAAAGAAGATAGCCACACAAACCTAAAAGGTACTTCAAAAATAACAGGAACCAACAATCACTACTCCTTAATATCCCTTAACATCAATGGATTCAATTCCCCAATAAAAAGACATAGACTGACAAACTGGATCCATAAAGTGTACCCAGCATTTTGCTGCATTCAGGAAACACACCTCTGGGATAAAGACAAACATCCCTCAGAGTAGAGGGATGGAAAACAAATTTCCAGGCAAATGGTCCCAAGAAACAGGCTGGAGTAGCCATTCTAATATCAGATAAAATTGACTTTCACCCAAAAGTCATCAAAAAAGATAAGGAAGGACACTTCACACTCATCACAGGAAAAATATACCAAGAAGAACTCTCAATTCTAAACATCTATGCTCCAAATGCAAGAGCACCCACATTCATAAAAGAAACCTTACGAAAGTTCAAAGCACACATCACACCTCACACAGTAGAAGTAGGAGATTTCAACACTCCACTATCATCAATGGACCGATCTTGCAAACTCAAACTAAACAGAGACACAGTGAAACTAACAGAAGTTATGAACCAAATGGATTTAACAGATATCTATAGAACATTTCATCCTAAATCAAAAGAATATACCTTCTTCTCAGCACCTCATGGTACCTTCTCCAAATTTGACCATATAATCCGTCACAAAACAAACCTCCACAGATACAAGAAGATTGAAATAATCCCATGCCTCCTATCAGATCACTACAGTTTAAGGCTGGTCGTCAATGGCAACAATAACAACAGAAAGCCCACATACACAGGGAAGCTGAACAATGCTCTACTCAGAGACAACTTGGCCAAGGAAGGAATAAAGGAAGAAATTAAAGACTTCCTTGAATTTAATGAAAATGAAAGTACAACATACCCAAACTTATGGGACACATTGAAAGCTGTGTTAAGAGGAAAACTCATAGTTTTGAGTGCCTCCAAAAAGGAACTGGAAAGAGCATACACTAGCAGCTTAACAACACACCTGAAAGCCCTAGAACAAAAAGAAGCTAATAAACCCAAGAGGAGGAGAAGGCAGGAAATAATCAAACTCAGGGTTGAAATCAACCAAGTAGAAACAAAAAGAACTATATAAAGAATCAACAAAACCAGGAGTTGGTTCTATGAGAAAATCAACAAGATACATAAACCCTTAGCCAGACTAACCTGAGGGCACAGAAACAGAATCCAAATGAACAAAATTAGAAATGAAAAGGGAGACATAACAACAGATTCTGAGGAAATTCAAAAAATCATCAGATCCTACTACAAAGGCCTATTCTCAACAAAACTGCAAAATATGGAAGAAATGGACAATTTTCTAGACAGATATCAAAAACTAAAGTTAAGTCAGGATCAGATAAACCATCTAAACAGTCCCATAAAGCCTAAAGAAATAGAGGCAGTCATTAAAAGTCTCCCAACCAAAAAAAGCCCATGCCTAGATGGGTTCACTGCAGAATTCTATCAGACCTTCAAAGAAGACCTAATACCAATACTCTTCAATCTATTCCACACAATAGAAACAGAAGGAACACTACCCAATTCCTTCTATGAGGCCACAACCTCACAAAGACCCAACAAAGAAAGAAAACTTCAGACCAATTTCCCTTATGAACATCAACGCAAAAATACTCAATAAAATTCTCGCAAACCGAATCCAAGAACACATCAAAACGATCATTCATCATGATCAAGTAGGCTTCATCCAAGGAATGCAGGGATGGTTCAATACCTGGAAATCCATCAATGTCGTTCACTACATAAACAAACTCAAAGAAAAAAAACCACATGGTCATTTCCTTAGATGCTGAAAAAGCATTTGATAAAATTCAACATCCCTTCAAGATAAAAGTCTTGGAAAGATCAGAAATTCAAAGCCCATACTTAAACATAGTAAAAGCAATATACAGCAAACGAGTAGCCAACATCAAACTAAATGGAGAGAGACTAGAAGCAATCCCACTAAAATCAGGGACTAAACAAGGCTGCCCTCTCTCCCCTTACCTATTCACTATAGTAATTGAATTTCTAGCTAGAGCAATTAGACAACAAAAGGAGGTCAAAGGGATACAAATTGGTAAGGAAGAAATCAAATTATCACTATTTGCAGATGATATGATCATATAGTTAAGTGACCCGAAAAACTCCACCAGAGAACTCCTGCAGCTGATAAACAACTTCAGCAAAGTGGTCGGATATAAAATTAATTATAACAAATCAGTAGCCTTCCTATACTCAAAGGATAAACAGGCTGAGAAAGAAATTAGGGAAATGACACCCTTCACAATTGTCACAAACAATATAAAGAATCTTGGTGTGACTCTA